>JAVGWX010000001.1:10516405-11138018 GCA_036924085.1 Ariolimax columbianus
GCGTGGATGCTGAAGACGGGAACTAGCTCACGGTCCATCTCAGAGGGCATCCATGCGGCAGACGCAGAAATGACATCAGAATCATTGATTTAATGGCTGATAGCGAACAATGGAGGAAAAGAAATCAATTTATTTTAACACAAATTATCATTAGATCATTCTGAGCAGTGGTTGTCAACCTTCTTTGCTCCCTTTCACCGTTTCACCCTTGTTCAGAATAGCATCCCCTTCACCCTCTCGCGAAAGACTAACTCAACTTATTTCATCCTCGCCAACAACAACTGCAGCCTGCTGTATCCGAGAAGATTTGGTATATATCACAGCGTTTACTAGTTGATGGGGATACAGTGTGAACAGTATAGTGGAGACATCAAACAAGCAAGATGTCCATGTTGGTGGGAATACAGTGTGAGCAATATACGTTAGTGAAGACATCAAAAAAGTAAGATGTCCATGTTGGTGGTGATACAGTGTGAACAGTATACGTTAGTGGAGACATCCAACAAGCAAGATGTCCATGTTGGTGGGGATACAGTGTGAACAGTATACGTTAGTGGAGGCATCAAACAAGCAAGATGTCCATGTTGGTGGGGATACAGTGTAAACAGTATACGTTAGGGGAGACATCAAACAAGCAAGATGTCCATGTTGGTAGGGGGTACAGTGTGAGCAATATAGTGGAGACATCAAACAAGCAAGATGTCCATGTTGGTGGGGATACAGTGTGAGCAATATAGTGGAGACATCAAACAAGCAAGATGTCCATGTTGGTGGGGATACAGTGTGAGCAATATAGTGGAGACATCAAACAAGCAAGATGTCCATGTTGGTGGGGATACAGTGTGAGCAATATAGTGGAGACATTAAACAAGCAAGATGTCCTTAATTGGAGAACAGCTGACCGAGCAGATGAGAAACTGGTGTCCCGAGCGAATGAGAAGCGGATGAGGAGAGGCGAGGACTGAGTTTGGACCTGATTAGGTGTATGTGAGAACCGATTTAGAAGCAGTTGATGAGTGGGTGAGGAACTTGTGAGGATAGGGTGAGGTCTAAATTGCCGAACGGATAAGGAACGCGTGGTGGAGTAAGTGATTAGTGAGTTAAGAGTAGATTGTTGAGCGGGGAGAGGGGTTAGTGATGACCGATGGAAACAGACTGAGGACTAGGTGGCGAATGGGTAAGGGGTGTTTGAGAGCTCAGTGAGAGAGGGATCGAGCAGGTGTAGACCGAGTTAATAGCGGATGAGGACCGAGTGACGAAAGGGTGATGAGCAAATGGTCGATTAGTTTGTTCTGATCAAAGGGACACGTGTTCAAAACCTCTGTAAAGTCTATATTTGTTTCTATCAGCAGTAAAATAAAACATATATACACTGCACACTGCGTGGCAACTGCAGGGACAAACCAAATTAATCCTCAGTCTTAGAAATGCTCTATGTGGACTCCAGCAATTGGTGGAAAGGCCGTCATGACAAGTTATAGAATTATGAGAAAGAATAACTGAGAATATAATTTTGGGGATAGAATGATAGGTGATAATGATAGGTGATAGAATAATATATGATAGAATAATGAGAAAGAAGGTTTGAGGATATAATTTCAGGAAAAGAATGACAGGTGAGAATTATTTGTGATAGAATGATAGTGAATATAATTATAGGTGATATAATTATTGGGGAAACAATCATAGGTGATATAATGGTTGGCGAAAGAATCATAGAGGATAGAATGACAGGTGATAGAATGACAGGTGATAAAATGACAGGTGATAGAATGATAGGTGATAGAATGATAGATGATAGAATGATAGGTGATAGAATTATAGTTGATAGAATGACAGGTGATAGAATGATAGGTGATATAATAATAGGTGATAGAATGATAGGTGATAGAATGATAGGTGATAGAATGATAGGTGATAGAATGATTGTGATAGAATGACAGGTTATAGAATTATAGATGATACAATTATAGGGGATATAATTATAAGTGATAAAATGATAGATGAAAGAACTTCTTCTTCTTCGTACTCTGTCAGACGTCAACCTGTATTTTTTCGAAAAAAAGCAGCGCACATCCTGAGGCTGTCGACACTGCCATAGAGCCTGTCTAGTGTTGCCACTGGTGATGACCACATATGCTTTCTCTGATCCTCGTGTGTCGGGCAGTTTTGCAGCAAATGTTCAGCGGTCATTTTCTCGGTACCACACGAGCATTCGTCAGTGCCACCTATCTTCAATTTATGGAAAAAAGGGTACCTCAGTCTATTGTGAACGATAAGTGATAGGATTATAGATGAGGACATTCACATATTGAATGTCGATTCGCTACTTACTCTTGTGAACTCCCCAATTGTTTAAATAATCCCCACCATGCAAGAAGCATCAATGCCGGCCCTGACAACAGCAACTGTTTACACGTAGAAGTTGTTAACATTCGATAGGACAAGACGCTAACAGTTGGTAAGGGAGATAGACTCCACAGGTATCTCTGACTCAACAACGAGCGCAGCCATGATCTTGAGAAAGGATAAACATTTTAGTGGACATTCATATCACTGCAATCCAGGCAGGCCAATAGATGTCCAATGTCACATGATCTTTCATATATGACATCACGCATTGAGAGTGAAAGAGTTGACGAGCTGGAAGGGGTGAGGGTAATGTCGAATAAATGTAACGTTATACAATCAATATTATGGTGGCCTTCTATCTGAAGGTATTGTTGGTTTACCATAACATTAATTTCCTTATCTGCTATTTACTACCAGTGGATTAGTAGCAGCCATGTATTTGTTAGTCATCTTCACACTATCAATATCATAACGTGAAAGACTGGAACTGTTTCAGAAAGAAGGAATTCGCTGATCATGTGTGCACAAGAGACACGCCAGGCGAAAAGAGGCAGCTACAGTTACCCACAACGGCCATGAAATGACAGATTATATCCGGTTCATCCCCACCTTTGACAGGGAATGCAGAGACTGGTGTAACAGGAAAGCGGAAATCGGAGTTGAACACTGATAAGTGATGCTACTCTGGATCATGATGCTGTTTCACCTAACACCAATAGGGATACATTCTGTGGTCGACCATCAGGGGGGACATTCTGTGGTCGACCATCAGGGGGGACATTCTGTGGTCGACCATCAGGGGGGACATTCTGTGGTCGACCAATAGGGGGACATTCTGGGGTTGATCAATAGGGGGACATTCTGGGGTCGATCAATATGGGACATTCTGGGGTCGATCAATAGAGGTGACATTCTGGGGTTGATCAATAGGGGTGACATTCTCGGGTTGATCAATAGGGGTGACATTCTGGGGTTGATCAATAGGGGTGACATTCTGGGATCGATCAATAGGAGGACATTCTGGGATCGATCAATAGGGGGACATTCTGGGGTCGATCAATGGGGGGGGACATTCTGGGGTCGATCAATAGGGGTGACATTCTGGGGTCGATCAATGGGGGGGGGGGACATTCTGGGATCGATCAATGGGGGGGACATTCTGGGATCGATCAATAGGGAGACATTCTGGGGTCGATCAATAGGGAGACATTCTGGGGTCGATCAATAGGGCTGACATTCTGGGATCGATCAATAGGAGGACATTCTGGGATCGATCAATAGGGGGACATTCTGGGGTCGATCAATAGGGGTGACATTCTGGGGTTGATCAATAGGGGTGACATTCTGGGGTTGATCAATAGGGGTGACATTCTGGGGTTGATCAATAGGGGTGACATTCTGGGATCGATCAATAGGAGGACATTCTGGGATCGATCAATAGGGGGACATTCTGGGGTCGATCAATGGGGGGGACATTCTGGGGTCGATCAATAGGGGTGACATTCTGGGGTTGATCAATAGGGGTGACATTCTGGGGTCGATCAATGGGGGGGGGACATTCTGGGATCGATCAATGGGGGGGACATTCTGGGATCGATCAATAGGGAGACATTCTGGGGTCGATCAATAGGGGTGACATTCTGGGGTCGATCAATGCGGGTGACATTCTTGGGTCGATCAATGCGGGTGACATTCTTGGGTCGATCAATAGGGGGACATTCTGGAGTCGATCAATAGGGGGGTATTCTGGGGTCGATCAATAGGGGGGTATTCTGGGGTCGATCAATAGGGGTGACATTCTGGGGTCGATCAATGCGGGTGACATTCTTGGGTCGATCAATAGGGGGACATTCTGGAGTCGATCAATAGGGGGACATTCTGGGGTCGATCAATAGGGGTGACATTCTGAGGTAGATCAATAGTGGGACATTCTGGGGTCGATCAATGGGGGGGGGGTGGGACATTCTGGGGTCGACCAATAGGGGTAACATTCTGGGGTCGATCAATAGTCGGGACATTCTTTGGTCGATCAATATGGATGACATTCTGGGGTCGATCAATATGGGTGACATTCTGGGGTCGATCAATATGGGTGACATTCTGGGGTCAATCGATAGGGGGCCATTATGGGGTCGATCAATAGGGGGGACATTCCGTGGTCGATCAATAGGCGGCTATTCAGTATACAATTTAATTACATTTCATTCCCTCTATATATAATTGTACTTCGTGAATTTCCGTTACCGATTGAAATACACATGTCAGTTGTAATTGTTCTGTTTTCCCTCTGTTAATTGTAAAACTGCTGTTATTTGGAGGGGGGGGGGGGGGGGGGGGGGTTTGGTCGTAATTTGTCACGAACAATTATTTCAAGAAATGATTGTTCCAAATGTATTTATTATAATTAATATATTGTGTACACATCTTTTTTTTGATGTGGTAAATACTGCACCCGATCTGTGCTCTTGACATTCAAAGCATGTTCGTTTCTGCCTTGTGGTTTTTCGTAAGTGATCGAAAGAAATTACGTTCCATTACGGTATGATTTTTAATAAAACCATTTTTCCGTGATCTTTAGAAAGAGATATGTGGGCAAACATTAGAGCACAGTGAACAAGCTCACAGCCACTTATAGCGGACAGCTTGTATCAGGGTCAGCGAACAAAAGCTGACCTAGACTATTCCAATGGCCAAGGAAATAGTCTGCGCTAGTGTAGTCCGCTTAAGAGGATTCGGAACGTCTTTGGAAGACAAACTCCATACCAAAAAAAGCCAGCTGAAATCGATTTGTCAGTCTGAACACCGCAGATACCGCATCCTCGCTGTAAACTGCTACACTTCACAACGTCCTTGTCAGGACGAAAGCCGAAGGAGTAGAACAAGTAGAAGAAGAAGAAGAAAAAGAAGAAGAAGAAGAAAAAAAAAAAAGAAGAAAACATTTAGAGAAATTGGACAGAGATGGCAGTGAAAATGAGGATGTTCAGAAAAGATAAGATCGAACCTTACTATGTTGCGTTTTTTTTATATGACAAGTAAGTACGTGCTGAATTAATTCATTAATATGTGTAGAAAGGTACATAAGATTGTTTCGTGGTTTCTTCTCATTGATTTTATTTGTGAGTGCCACGCGCTAGTGACCTACATTCTCACTGCTCTGATAACATAATATAATGGCACCATGAAGTCTTTTTTTATATTGAAACTTTAAACAAATTAAAATACAAAAATGTTTTACTGAAATCTAGTCATTGATTATTTAAGCATTCAAGGACAGGAGGGATCCAGTTTACTATGTTTATTACCGTGCATGTTTGTTTTAAACTTTGCATATTAGAAATAGGAGTTGAATTCTATTCCGTACCCTACCTTACAATTACATGTTTAGACTTACTTTTTATAAAAAATAATACAATATGAATTGTTAATTGTATTCAATTATAATGAAATGCTAATGGAATTAGGTTTATTTAAAGTGCTAGTAACATGCTAAAAGAATTAGGCCCATTAAATGACAGTAAACTGCTAAAAGAGCTAGGTTTATTAAAAATAAGGATGACCAAGAAAGAGAAGAACGTATACTAGCATGAAATGTATATGTTTTGTCAGCATGGAAAGTAAGTTCTGAATTATATTTCTTTAACATTAAATTTAAAAACTATTATGTGAATGTATCAGAATAAATAATATAGTTTGAATTGACAATTGTATTCAATTATAATAAAAGGCTAAATGAACTATCAAATATTAACTAAAAGAAAAACAATGCGACTTTTCTGCCCACGATATTGACGTACTGTTTTTATCAGAATAACTTCCCTATCAACTACGCAATGTAAGAAAAGGTGTAGTAATAAATGGAATTAGGACAATCAACAACAGGACTTAAGGAATGTTGTTTATTTTGCTAATAGAAAACCAAGAGGTACAACAAATGAGTTTAGAATACCAACAACGACATTCATCTCAAAATCCTTTATAGTCGAAGACAAAATGAATTGTTCAATATAAACTGCAACACACATTTTGTTTCTAGCAGTGGTACTAACGTTTTGTCGTTGTTGTTATTTTTGTACGTTAGTCTGCATACGAGCTTTGCAAATAATAAATAGATCTAAAGTGAGTGGTGGAAGAGAAGCTGAACATAGTTGCAGAAATATGAGGAAGACCTGAAATTAATGTGGTTAATATTACTGACCATATGAAGTTAATACTGCTTTAAAAAAAGGACAAAATATTGTCCGGACGGCAAAGTATATCTTGCAGATCTATCAGAAACGCATGACTTACTCAAAGAGTTTTTAACAGAAAATTTAGATTTCGCTAATATTTATTGAACATATGTAAGGCAATGCAATGCAGCCTTATGTCGGCCTTCCATTTGTGTAACAGACTTATGCTTCTCTTACACTCAAACTTTCTCAGTGACGTATAGTGGCCTATATCACTTTTTCCAGTTATTCTTTCTACACAATATCAACATAGAAAACACCAAGACTTATGTGAATAATAAAACCCAAGATAGTTCATTTATTACAAATCTTGTCATCTACAACGTTTTCAAACTAAATTTGACTATGATTAGATCTTTCTAATTCAAAGGTTGTTCAGCATGATTTGGTTAGGACCCCGGGATCTGTCACCAAGCTCTCATGTCTATCCTATATTTCTTAAAATATCTACAAATGTCACTTAGACATAAATGATCTAATCTCGTGGTCTCATAGTGCACTTCGTCAGTCAATGATGAGGCTGCGCTCTGGTGGTATGTAAATGTATGTCGTCGGAACTATGCTGCGGAACACAAGCTTCTGAACAAGGTTTGTGGGTGTGCTCCCTGAGAAGTCGTAAGGTACACTTCACTTTCTATTCAGGGGGCTATAATTGACCCCTCTGACCAATTTGATTCAGACGAGTTTTCCGATGTAACCTGACATGATCAGTTATCGAGAGAGCCTACCTAACTGCTCTTTAATGTGTTCCTCTTACACCTTTGTTTGCTGTCAATTCAGTGGACCATCAAAAACTGGTGTCTGTGACAGTTCCCTGAACCGAACCAGTGTGTTGTCATTTTCGACGGACCACCAAGAGCCAATGACCGCGAAATGCACAACATACAATTCTCACAAGCTATTTCCGATTCTGCTTCTAAGTTTATCGACTCAGTTTAATGTTCTTTTCAGCACAATCAAGAGCAAAGCGCGTGGACTCTACAGCATTGTTTTTACTTTGTTTCTGTTACTCGAAGTCATCAGGTTTCTTTCTGGTGTCGCTGAGGTTGGCTCACTATCCCTATAAATAATGCAATGCCAATTAAACTCACAGTGGTTAACCTCCCGGTTAACGTGCCTGAAATGAACACAGTATCTTCTTATATTGGCCCGTTAGGCGCAACTCTTAACAATATGGCCGCTGATTACGAGGTACTTATGTCACTACCCCATTGCCCAGCGTGCCACTAAAATCACTACTATGCCTGCAACACTTGTCAGATTAACAGGTTCCTCCAACTCAACTTTATTCTCTTTGCTGACTATCTAGACACTCATGTCAGTCTCTCACAGTGACAGTTTTGTCCCCATATTCTAATGTCGCGCACATCTCCCTACTCCCTGTTTGTGTCTGTAGCTAGCATAGCAAATGGCTGATCCAATACCGCCAACGTCTTTGACATTGGTCTCCAACTTACAACAGTAAACGTTTCTGCCCGAGTTGCTAATAAACACCCCACACTGTCAATGAAGGCACGACGTGTATGACCTGTACTTGAACTGTTCCCACCTGTACTGAAATATCCTATTATTGTTCCAGCTTCGGTTCTCTGAGTCTAAGTTGCAAGTCCTAACCTTTTTGCTCCACGCATGTCATGTCATGTACAGTATCCCTGACAAATGAAACTGTTACACTGGTACAGGATCGTATTGTTTTAGATTTATGATCGCGTTTTCGTCTGACTTTCTCTATTGTAGTCAAAACGAGAGCAGATTGGGATACAGAGTTGTACACATTTAGCAAGAACGAAGCAACAACAAAACTTATAGACAATAATCTATATTCTTTAGAAATAGTTTGGATAATTTTGATATGATGCTGAAAATAATTCATTCGTTGCGGATTCTTACAATCAAATGAATGTAACAATGATCAATGTTACTGATGATAAAGCTGGTGTCATTATCAAAATTCTCTTATTTCTTTCATTTTGTACAGATTTTGGCTAAGGGCCAGATGTCCTACTCGGCTCATGTAGTTTCAAAATGCTTGTGATCAAACAAACACAAGAGGAGGGGGGGGCCGAGGGCGGGGAGGGGGGTTAAGATTTTTGACGTTACGTAGAATTTGTTGTTTGGGGTGAAGAGGGAAGACGGGATGCGTCAATATTTGCGACCAAGTGGGACGAAAATTTAACAGGGGCTAAAAATATTACAAAAATTGTTTGACACCATTTGTGACACCTTAAAACTGCGGGCAAAGTGTGCGCACGCTGGGGTCATGTCCTTTTGCTTGTCTATCCTTGAGGACGAGGTCCGCCTACCTTTACTCTCATCACAATTCACACGACACTTTCAGTTGTATGGGTGCGCAAGTGGCAGATCAGCCTGTGTGAGAAGGACACGTTCTGTCACACGATTGGCACACGTTTTCTGCAGGTAATGTTTGTTTGAACTTCGGCTCGAGACTTTCGGATTGTTCGGTACTACCCCAGTGACATAGCGAGGCTGAAGTGATTTCGCTGACAGTTACCACCGATTTATTGCTTGCTGCTTGATACATTGTCAGCCATAAATTATCATGATCCTATTCCACCTCAAAGAGGCGGTACTGAAAACTAACTGCAACTATCCAGTCTGGGATAGAGAATAGGAATCGAATAGAAAAGGCAAATCTGGTCCCAAAAATGGGGTGCTGCAATTTGAAATGCCGCGCCGAAAGGTGCAGATATTGCAGCTTCGCTTTAAACTGCGACACAACGTCATAAACGTCCTATTCGGGATTAGCCCGGGAGAGGAAGAACTAACGAGAGCAATTCTTATAACCGGGACAGTTCATGTAACTCCTTGGTTTTCTCGCCCCTGATCTGTTCTCGCCTGCGTCACTGCCTGTTCTCGCCGGGTTTCAAACTAAATGTGTGCAGACTCGGGATCGTTGTTTCATCAATTGATGTGTCGTCATCAATATTCGGAGCGTGGAAATTCGATAGAGACATCCCTGAAACAAGATCACGTAGGAATCGTAGACTACGTGTTGTGTAATTTCCACAAATTGTGTCACGCATCGTCAATTCAGTCTGCCTACACACATTTCAAGACACGCACGCCCGCTTCATCTCAATGATTCTTCCCATTTTTCTCCTTATTGTTCTCTCATTTTCACTACCTCTCCTTCTGTATTCATTTCTTATGAAAAGAATACACAGGAAAACCAGCTAACAAATACTATGTTTCTCGATAAATATATACGAGTATATAAATAAATCGTATACATCAATTCCTAATTGTATTATGTTTCTGTAATATTCTTGTTGA
The DNA here is from genome assembly GCA_036924085.1 of Ariolimax columbianus. NCBI lineage: Eukaryota > Metazoa > Mollusca > Gastropoda > Stylommatophora > Arionidae > Ariolimax > Ariolimax columbianus. Next base: position 10,526,281 of record JAVGWX010000001.1, read on the forward strand.
CAAACATGTCGTGTATCGCTTACTTGTATCTATATGCGCATGCACATAAGTACGTACTGTAAATATGTATTAAGGATAGGATGTATCAACGTGTACCTGCATGTATGTTTACATGTATATCTGCATCATTCATATATGTATATGTGTATGTGTATACAGGTTCACATGTGATCAAGGAGTGACCCCTGACGAGACGCAGCAAAAATGTACACACAATATCATTCACTGAAAGATGTAGCATCTATTGGTCTGTCTGGAGAGTGGTGATGTCTTTTCTAAATTACATAAAATAAAAATGACTACAGAAATAATGTATCTGGTATTACGAAAGCACTGTAGGTTAAATTTTGAAAAAGATGTCAACACGAACAGTTTGGAAAGACGTCAGTGCAAACAATTTGGAAAGACGTCAGTGCAAACAGTTTGGAAAGACGTCAGTTCAAAAAGTTTACATCTTGTTCGCTACTTTCTTTCTTGGCGTGGACAATGCTCGAAACAACATAAAAATAACCATTCACTTAGCCATACCGAGACCAACAATTGGTCATTTCAAATATTTTCTGGGCGTAACATGAACCTTGTGAAGGAACATTTCCAGGAATAATATTTTAGATGCAATGGCATATTTAACTAGCAACAACAGATGTTGAACTATAACAGTGGGCTGTTTTATTGTTGATCTCTGTAACGAATACTAGTTGTGTGCACACAACAATGAATACAAAATAAAGATCTGCACACGCCCACTACATTGCAAATTCGATATAAGAAATGGCAAACATGTGGATGAGAAGTCCATAGTAAATACACGCAATAATTCCATCTCCTTTATTTAGACTTTTCAGTTCCCAGTCAAAAGAATGAATTTTGTGTATGTTGTATTTCGAGTAATTATAATTTTGTTGTCTATGGAACTTGGCACCAGAAAACCACACAGTAGAATGACGTAATCCGTTTATGTATATTCAAGAAGAGATCAAGTTACAAATTTCAGACTACGAACAGACCACTGCAGACTAAAAAATCATATGTTCAAATAATTACTAATCGAACATACAGACTGGAACTATGTTGGGAGAGCGAACAACCGGTTGAGCATGTTCTACAGATATGTCGGCTTTGTAGGACGAGCAAAGTGACTAAATTGCCCATCTCAACTCAATTGCGAGATAAATTGTATGGCGAGTAGCGAAGTCTGAGAAGGACCGCCAGGTTTATTAGAGAAATAGATGTGATTATTTGGCAGCGGACGACGACGACGTAGAAGAGGTGTGGAAATTATAACGAAGTTAAAGGACGGAACGCGAGAAGACACTCGCTAGATTAATTTATCTGTCGGTTTTTGTTAGAGACGCCCCAAGGAAATCTATAACGGATGGATCAACATAAATAAGGACCAGAAACTATTACAAATGAGATAATCCTAACTGCTGTTATAGCCAGGAGTGGAGTAAAGGACAAGCTCTGCAACTCGAAGTATATGCTCCAACGGCGTGCGTTTATCCAACTTCATGGGACAATGGACAGATCAACATCCCCACTTCTGAAGACAACACGACTTATATGATTGAACTAGAAAATAGCAAGTCATTATCTTCAGACTGAGAACTGTGTATAATAAACTCAAGGGTAATCTTTTCAACACAGTGAGTGTTGAGACATGCGACAGGTGTCCATGTAGGGAGCATACTATTATCGGGAAATACATACAAGCTACACGCTCACACAGGAAGAGATAGAACAATACTGGCCTTCCTTGACGGATATGAGACACCAGCTGTACGGAGATACAAACAACAGTGTAATTTTTAAAAGAAATTGAGACCTTAATTTGACGATGAACGAAGACAAATATGAAGAAGAGATGGCCTCATAGAATCTAACACCTGGCATTGGCATCTAGGAGAAGGAAAACTCTTACTCCAGTCTATTTGCTTTCGTGCAGTTAGACTGCGGACAGTCCAAGGTTAGGGACGGTTATCTGAAATAGAAAAATTTACTGAAAGGGAATGCGTTGGTCCTAAAGGCACAGCGATCGTAGAAATGAAAGATAAGAGAAATGTAAATATCTCAGCTCGTCTGTGAAATGAGTCGCGGAGACATTATTGTACTGGATTTCATATTTTTGTTGAAAATGATAGGGTGGCAAGTTCTTTTCCTCGATGGCCTTCCTTCCTTAACAGGTAAACCAGATACCCATTTACAGCTGGGTCGACTGGAAAGTGTCGATAACCCTACATCATTGGTTACGCGTTCTGAGTTAGTAATCATAAATATACAGTTCTATATATTATAAGCATTCAAGCATCTAATTGTCTCGAATCGTATCCGCGCCACGTATTTATCAGCTCAGCCGCATTGATGATCAACTTTAACCTATATTATCGTCCCAACGTTACCGTTTACCGGGTCATAATGATAACTTAGTTTGAGTGGGACATATTACGTATTCTGATACCATATGCTACAGTAATAAAAATACGGCCAGTTGCAGCCTGCGTGGCGAAAGCATTTACCGAGTTACAACAATACCACGTCTTGTTGAAACGATATGAAATCCTGTTTGATAAGCTTCTGTTAGCACTGCAACCGTGTGTCTCTTTTAGCTGGATGACAGTCTCGTATTTTAATATTGCTTTTTTTTATACGCTTTCTAGCATTTATAATAACTTACAGCTACTGTACTAAACAAAATTATTGGTTAAATGTTCTGGACATTTGCACCATATCTACAAAATAAAGCAATCTGCTCTTCTACATGTGTCACCTGTAAACTGTAGGCTGCATACATGTCAGATATTTTAATACAATACTTTTATTAATTCAGATCTCAAAAGCACATTCACATTGCTAAACCGTCGCCGGTTTTCTCCAGATGGGCACGAGGTCCGCTTTGCTGAGGACATTCCCACCCACTAGATGTTAAAGCAGACCATGACCATTAATTATAGGAAACGGCGCTCTCCATCTGTGTTCATGGGAGGTTGAAGCAACGGGACCTTCTGGCCTACTCAAAGTACCTACCTACCTATTAATTCAGTATTAACCTTGTTTGGTATTTTCTAAACTGTTTAGACTGCTAGCTTCCGCTGATTATTCATGGGATACATCCCCGATATTACTCATCAGCGCTTCTTTGTGTTTCGTCTTCATAGGTCACAACCATATGCGTGGGCGGTCATGGAACTCCACAACGCTTTATCCCTATTGGTGTGGATCTACTATATGGCTGACCTTTGTTCGTGCCAAGATGTTCAATTGTTCAGTATCGCCCCCCCCCTCTCTTTAGCTCTCTATCTCTCCCTCTCTCTATCTCTCTCTCTCTCTATATATATATATATAACTCTATCTCTTTCTCTAGGAATGTTGCGTGTTTTTCTTCTCATGAGATAGCCAACTGAAAGGAGGATTGTCTGACCTGGACCTGAGTAACACACATTCTTAACGAAATGAATTCATTTAGACGTGCTTGGGATGCTGGACTTCTCTGTAAATATCTTTCATAGCCTACAGTGGTATTCTTGCGCATTTATTGATTGTAAAGTTTGCTACAATATTTCATAATTATATGTAGAAAAACGCTCTTCTTTACATATATTATTTTGTTACTGTCATACGACATTTTTCCCATTTCTGGGGTAGTCGAGGGGTTTGGAAGGCTTAGGACTACAGACTACTTCACCACTGCTGTCGCCACGTCGTGTGCTGGCTGTGTACGTTTAATTCACCCTTCCCCCCCCCCCACCCCCAATAGAAAAACGACATGTGCATACCGGGGATTCGAACCGCTGCCGTGCTTGTCTTTATATATATTGATAGAAATTGCTTGCTTCACGTTGTCCTTCAGTTGTTGAATAACATGTTTGTCTTGGCTGTTGTTATTGTTGGTATGTGATCCTCATCTGACATCTAATGTTATTGTAGTGCCCTGATATTTAAGCCTGCCGACTTGTTTTAAATCGCACTCAGAACTGTTCAAGAAACAGTCTTGAAGATAAAAATATCTTTAGGCTCAGGATTGTTATTTAACTTTATGTCACTTCATATCAACTAATATCTGGCAACACGCACTAACCGCCTTTGTTTGTATTATGTCCATTGACTGATATCACTGACATTTCCTCTAAACGGCTCAATATCTTTGCAGTGTACAGAAAGAACAGATGACAGGAATGTAAACATGCTTGTTTTTTTATTGTCTTATCTGATTATTTTATCCGTTGGTCCCAAATTTCGTAAAGTTAATTGCTGTTTATTGAAACAAAAAGTGTTTTTTACTTTGAAAAAAGTGTTTTACTCGAATGAAAATGGAAACATAAAATTAAAATAAATGAAACTAAAATATGACTTAAATTCAATGCTAAAAAGATAGCCGTGCGAACAGTTTTGGATATATAACAATAGTAGTATGCCGTGGTCTTTGTGTATGACAAGGACAAGAATAACACCAATGCCTCACATAGAGCATGTCGGAAGAGGCGACTAACTGTTTGACATGGCATAACACAGGTCATGGTTAGGTGGTTTATTTAGAGCAGGATAGATGGCGCCTAACTGATTGGAACTGTATGTAGAAGAAGAAAAACCAGATATAATAGGGTTAACAGAATCATGGACATATGAGGAGATTGCAGATAGTGAACTTGAAATTGAGGGATATACAATGTTCAGGAAAGATAGGATAATTGGAGACAAGACTAAGGGAGGTGGCGTTTTATTATACTGTATAAAGTCAGAGGATCAAGACTGACAGTAAAAGCTTCTTCTCTTATGTTAGAAATAAACAAAGAACGAAAGACAAAGTAGGCCCTCTCATAGACAATACAGGGAAAATAATAAGTGAGAATAGGGAGGCAGCTAATCTGCTCAATCAGTACTTTGGCACAGTCTTCACAAAAGAGGACTGCTTCAAGATCCCAGAGCCTATAGATATTTTTCAAAGAGACATGGATACAGCGGGATTAAGATCAATCTGTATTACAGAGGAAATGGTTTTTAAAAAATTGGAGGGGTTGAAAGTGAATAAATGTCCAGGTCAAGATGGTATTCATCCAAAATTGCTGTATGAAATTAGAGACCAACTAGCAAAACCATTGGCTATATTATGTTCTCAATCACTGACAAAAGGGATTGTTCCACGGGATTGGAAAGATGCAGGAGTGATCCCCTTATTCAAAAAAGGCAAAAAATCAGATCCAGTAAATTATAGACTGGTGAGTTTAACGAGCATAGTCTGTAAATTGTTAGAGTCAATAATCAAAGAAAACATTGTAATGCATTTAGACAAATTTAATCTAAATAGAAATAGTCAGCATGGGTTTACTAGATGGAGATCATGCTTAACAAATCTATTAGAATTCATGGAGGAGGTTACTAAAATCATAGATAAAGGGGAGCCAGTGGATGTTATTTATCTAGACTTTGCAAAGGCCTTTGATAGAGTACCTCATCAAAGATTATTTCGAAAGTTAAAATCACATGGAATAGGTGGAGAAGTTGCCAAATGGATTGAAAATTGGTTAACGGGAAGAAGGCAGAGGGTGGGCATAAATAAAGAGTACTCTGAGTGGTGTGAAGTGAAAGGTGGTGTGCCACAGGGCTCGGTTTTGGGACCAATTTTGTTCTTGATATATATAAATGATTTGGACATTGATATGAGATCCATGATTGCAAAATTTGCTGATGACACAAAACTATGCAGTAGTGTCTCATCTAAAGCGGAAGTGGATATATTGATGTCGGATTTAGATAAAATTCGAGAATGGTCTGTAAGCTGGCAAATGGAGTTTAATGTAGATAAATGTACAGTCATCCACATGGGTAAATCCAATATGGAACATAATTACAGAATGGGAGAAAACAATATTAGAAAGATAGATAAGGAAAGGGACCTAGGGGTTATAATAGATCATACAGGAAAGGTGAGTGAGCAAGTTAAGGTAGCAGTGAAAAAGGCAAATGCAATGTTAGGTATGATAAAAAGAAATATTAAACATAAGAGCAAGGAAGTGATCGTCAAACTGTATAAAGCTTTAGTTAGGCCTAGATTGGAGTACTGTGTACATGTGTGGAGTCCTTATCATAGAGGGGACATAAACATGCTAGAAAGAATACAAAAAAGAGCGACAAAGATGATAGTGGGATTCCAGAATTACAGTTATGAGGAACGACTCAGAAAAACCCGCCTACAGTGTCTCGAAGAGAGGAGAATTCGTGGTGACTTAATACAGGTTTATAAGATGATCAGAGGAATCGATAAATTAGACTATAACAAGTTTTTTTTAAATACAGCCACCCACAATAACACGAGGGCATAGCTACAAGTTGACTAAAGAGAGGTCCAGGTTAGATATTAGGAAATATTCTTTTAGTCAGAGAGTGGTATCTGCTTGGAATGCATTGCCAGGGGAGGTAGTGGAGGCAGGGACAGTTAATGCATTTAAGAATAAACTGGATGCGCATAGCTTTTAGAGCAAGGTGATGTAAATGTAAATGGTTGTATACAGACTCTGCAGGGTCTTCTAAACCAGTATAAAAACGTTAAGTTAAGTTAACAGGCTGCGGGTATACTTTGCTCAAATGTTTTAGTCCATTAAGATGAACTCGCACATCGGTTAACCACCCAACGCAGCGGAGTGTTAAGCTTCTCAAGCCTAGCCCGCTAATCAGGAAATCCTTCTTCCGGCTATATCCACCTCATACCAGAACTGGGACCTGCACAGGGGCATCTGTCCCTGTAGAAGTACAGGTCGATTGAGAACTAAGAACTAAGAACAATAGACAGAGCTCAAAAACAAGACGTTTGGAGTAGAGACAAGAGCAACAAGACGTTCGGAGTTCAGACAAGAGCAACAAGACGTAACTATTTGAAACAGCGACATGGGAAATAGAGTAACATAGCAACAAGATCTAGGTTAGCCTCTCAGAGTGACCTGACTGATCACTCAACATTTCAGAAGGTATCGAAGATTGCGTGGCACTCACCGTGTAGGAACACGGACAATCGAATGTATCACCTCATCAACAACGGCAATCTGGAAACAGTTTACAAGATGTGAAGTTGACAAAGGAAACAGAGCAAATATCACAGCCAAACCTTCACCCTGGTGAATACATAATGTGGTTTTGGTCTTCAGTGACGACATAATATATACTTGTCAAGCGATATAGTTGATTCGTATTTGATACACGTATTTAGAGTTTCCTAAGTGATACGTTGTATTTCATAAATAATACGGGTGAATCCAAAATCGTTAAAATATAAAATGAAATATTATTAAATTTAAAATGAAGAGGCTACCATTGAACGCAAGTCTACGTATGGGAAGATATGTTGACGCAGACTATGTTGCTTTGAGCATTTCAAGGTTCGCACAACTGTTGAAGGTGTGCACCCACTCCTCTACCTCCTAGATACTGCTGACTGTTAGGTCACTTTTTCGATGGTTCAAAAGATTGGCAATGAATTCAGAAGGAATTGAGTCTAGAGACTCTTACTTCGCGTGTCCAATACAAACTGAACTGTGACACACCTTTGCATAAGCAGCTGTAACCAATAACACGGTAACCACTGTCAAGAGCGCTACAAGCAGTTACAATAAACAGCATGTACCGGCAGGACCAGGTGTGTCTGACACTAGAAATCATGTGTGACAATTTCAGAAAGTAATTTTGCAATTGCATTCGGATTAAGCAAACATTAATACACTGCACATATTAATTTGCAAATATATTAAATTGATCGTTTCTCCAAACAGTAGCAATCTTGCCTACTTCTTGCAAATTGTCTAGTTTGTATTACATTGATAAAGTTTCTTACTGTAAATTACAATTTGAATTCAAAATGTGTAAGGGTAATGGGGACGAAAGGTTGACAGGTATGGACAGACTATGAAGATCATCATCAAGTGCCAGAACGCTGAGCTGGTCGATTATGTTTGCTCATACCTTTCAGAGCAAGTGTTGCTTTTCTGTAACATTCTCTCTCTCTCACTCACTCACTCACTCACTCACTCTCTCTCTCTCTATCTATCTATCTCTCTCTCTCACTCTCTCTCTCTCTCTCTCTCTCTCTCTCTCTCTGTCATTTCCACTGTACATCTGCGTATGAATATGAATGCGTTCTTGTGTCTTCCTTCCGCGTTGTAATTTCCCAGAAATATTTCAGTTGCCATCTTGTGACCCGACCAAACATTGCAAACTCTTTTCATTGAATGCGTAAAATAAGCTTTTTCTTTATTTTTGACCGGGAAAAATATTGGTGGATTTCGACCAACCATAGACAGAAATGAATCATCCATGTTGTTATTTTTGGAAAAAAAAATAAATCATGTGTAATGTTATTGTTCGATAGAACTGAATCATCCATGCTGCTATTGTTCGGTGGAACTGAATCATCCATGCTGCTATTGTTGGATAGAACTAAATCATCCATGCTGCTATTGTTCGGTGGAACTGAATCATCTATGCTGCTATTTTTCGATAGAACTGAATCATCCATGCTGCTATTGTTGGATAGAACTGAATCATCCATGCTGCTATTGTTGGATAGAACTGAATCATCCATGCTGCTATTGTTGGATAGAACTGAATCATCCATGCTGCTATTGTTGAATGGAACTGAATCACCCATGCTGCTACTGTTGGATGGAACTGAATCATCCATGCTGCTACTGTTGGATAGAACTGAATCATCCATGCTGCTACTGTTGGATGGAACTGAATCATCCATGTTTTTATTGTTGGTAAGTTGCATGTTCTGAGTCTCTTACTCTTAACAATGTTTCTCTGGTAACTGACTAAAGGGGCTCTTCCTATATCCCGAAGCGTATAAAAGGTATTTATGTGTCGTCCATGCTGTAGTGTATCTGTGTCCACCTCGCTGTAGTGTATCTGTGTCCTCCTTGCTGTAGTGTATCTGTGTCCTCGTTGCTGTAGTGTTTCTGTGTCCTCCTTGCTGTAGTGCATCGGTGTAGTATTTGCTGTAGTGTACTGCTGTATGGTAAGCGCCTCAGTAGGCTCACCACTAATATCATTCCTGCATCGATCTCAACTTTGTTGGACAGGCTGCTGAAACATAGATAATTTCCAGTATCACCGCCACGACATTGGCTTTGTCATTGTGATCCACGTGAACTTAACATTAGTCTTGACACCTGGTGCTATCTATAGCGTCCATGTCAAGCCAAATCACTGTCCTGAACAACATTTGGATCTTACAAGCTGGCCGTGGTACACAATTTGTGGACCTGACTCGGGTGTCGAATTTATGTTTCACTGGCCAATGTGTCCTTCAGACTGTTTTGTTGTTTCTGTTTGAATAACTGAATTCATAAAGGTTGTTCCTTCTCTACATAATGAACTATGTCTAACAGTAACAATGTTAAACAATTCTTACTTACTACTTAGTCACTCTTCTTCTACCATGGGGTGTAGAGGTTTAACAGAAAGAGGGCTTGGCCATTCTATCCACTGTCTTCCTCTTGATCTCGTTCCAGCATAGTCTTCAGTCTCTTATAGACTATTTTAGTGGACTGAGTCGTCCTTGGAGTCTGGATTCTTGACTGTATTTCTTTTATCTGCCATGGTAGTCGTTATTCTTTTATTCCACAGACATGGTCAAACAATAGAAGTTGAGATTGCTCGGCTTGTCCGCAAGGACTGGGCTTGAAGATCTGCTTGTATATGTCTGATTAGGATCCTTCTCTTGACTTGCTACTTTCACCCCTCTCCTTATATATCTCATTTCTGACGCTTGGAGGCTGGCTTTTCTGGGTTGTCATTGGCCATAACTCACATCCATAAGTCAACACTGGGACACGTTGAACATGTTCTGCCCCTTCGAAGAAATGCATCTTGGAATTGTTCCCATTAAAAACGTGACTTCGTACATCTATGTTGGATAAGAACATACATACATACAGACACACACACATACACACAGATACACAGACGCATAGATACACAAACAGACAGACACACACCGAGACACACAGACGCACGTACACACGTATGTACACACGCACGCACACACGCACTTACATACTATATTCTGGTAGAAAGTTCTAAACTATATTTAGGTAGAAAGTAAGGAACTTTACTTTTTTTAGAAGGTTACAAATTACAATTTAGTAAAGAGTTGTGAACTATATATTTAGGGAAATCTACAAATTATACTGTAACAGATAGTTGCAAAATATATTTAAGGATTAGGTTATAAACTATTATTTGCTGCAGTTATAAACTATACTTTTGTAGAAAACTACAAACTATATTATAGTGGGACGTTACTAGCCATAGTTTAGGACAAAATTACAAACTATATTTAGGTAGAAAATTACAAACTATATTTAGGTAGAAAATTGCAAACCTTATTTTGGTAGAAAATAATCTGTATCCCGGTAGAATGCTATAAACAGTACAAGTCTTGTGAAATTAATGTTGGTAGATAATTACAAACAATGAAATTACCTTCATTTATATAAACATGAGTTACTTTACACAGTTATGAAATTACACCACCTTTTGTTACAGAGTAACGAACAAACATGTATTAAATTACAGACTTACAAGTCATAGCTTCCCTTCCCTCACTTACCTATCTAGGAGTAAACCAAAGAGCATTCACTGATTTACAGTTGTCTATCATAACTTCACTTCATTTACCTAAATTAGATTAATCTTAATATAACTCACGGATACAGTAACAGGCACGTTTTAATATTTGCGATGTTAAACAGCATATCCACCCTCTGCTAGCTACAAGAACATTCTCCTTGTTTATTGTAAATGCATCATCTATTGTAATTACAAGCTCATTTCCTTTGGATTGTTAGCATATCCCCTCTTTTCTAACCACGAGTGAAGCTTCAAACTATAGCATATCTACTCTATGCTATCTACAAACAAGTTCTTGGTATAGGTATATTATCTGTAATTTAAGTGCTAACACATTATATGCAATATGTAGGATCTCTTTCTATTTACAAATCCATTTTCAATGATTAGTAAATCCTTTCTATTCCAATTCCAAAAACATAATCTGTGTATAGTTAATATAATCCGTGTCTAATCACAATTTGTTTCGATATCTAGCTAAGTCTGTACACTTACAGCCCACTCGGTTGTGAGTTACGCCCCGTTAACTCACTGACCTAGTTGACAGCAGTGACAGGAGAATAAGCAATAGGCCAGTGACGTCAGACGTAATTGGCCGTAACGTATCAGTGTGCTGTACTGGTACGCTATGCTTTTGTGATCACCTAACCTACTTGATACACACTGTATATATTATATATACGCTGCCAGGTGTAAACCCGTGATCGCGCGGATAGAAACCTCGTCATGTAAAAGTTCTGTTATTGAAATGCCCACTGCAAATAACCAGATACATCCGTATTGTATAGAGGTCTGAAGTATAGTATAGTATAGTATTTTTATTTATTCTTTTGCGTTCGCCTTATTTCTCTATTCCCTAATGCGGTATGCATTGCACTGTGATTTTTATTTTGCGCCTGTCGGACCAGTGCATCCGGCTTCAGCATGCATTTTATGTAAGGGTCTGCTTCCTCCTGCATTTTCTAAGGGTTTGCTTCCCCGAGGGTAACGACCGGTGCTGTGATGGGGATCGAACCCAGCACCTTCGGATGGTGAGCCGTGTCACTTAACCACTAGCCCACGCCGTACCCGTATAGTATGGTATAGTTAGTATAGTATAGTATAGTATAGTATAGTATAGTATAGTATAGTATAGTATAGTATAGTATAGTATAGTATAGTATAGTATAGTATAGTATAGTATAGTATAGTGGTGTTTGTGTATGTCTTCAGGCGTTTGTGTGCGTGAGAGTGAGAGAGACAGAGAGTGAGAGAGAGAATGTGAATGGGGAGGGAGCGCTCGGTGTTGTGCGAGAGGAGCGTAGTTTGAGGGTTAACGCACCCAGACAAAGATAAGTCACCAAACTAATCTAATCATGTAGGCGCGTAGAGTGTCTGTATGTGTGCTTACCTGTCCAAAACTGATTTAATAGTCTGACTTTAGGCAAAGGTAAAGGTCGCCGTCCATCGTAGACGATAATGGCGTAATTTATTTTTCTAGCGCTATTTTTAACTAAGGATTAACTTCTTTACTTTTTATCCTCATTCTCTCGTCTTGAGCCGCCCGACCTCCAGTGGCAAGTCAAGGACAAGACGACTAGGGGGCGACTACGAGATGCAAGGGAAAAGATCAAGGGACAAGAGATACATCAAGCACCCGAGAAAAAGATGGCGGAGTCCGGGGTCGAACTCACACCACCTGATCCCGAGGCCGACGGCTTAATCACTTCGCCACGGAATCCTGACTTTAAGGAAAAATATATTCACGTCTGTATCTTAAATTCACGAGATCCATGCAGGTTTTAGGAAAGACAGATGCACCAGGGGCCATAAATTCAATATGAGGAATATCTATGAAAAATGTAGAGATTTTAATGTAGACCTGTACATATGTTTAATTGATTATACCAAGGCCTTCGATACGGTAAAACATCAAAATTTGTCGGACATCATGAAGGAAATGGGGTTTCTTGTGCACATTATACATCTCATTGGAACATTAAACCAAGATCAACGAGCCGCTGTCCGAGTAACTGAGGAAACATCATATTGGTTTGCAGTACAAAAGGGAGTACGGCAGGGAGGATCATCTTACCTTATATATATTTTACATCTATGCGGAATGTTTAATGAGAAATGTTAGAGAAGACGTGAACGTTGAAAGTGTTGATACATTTACGATTAGTGGATACGAGATTCCAGAGTTAAGATACGTAGACGACACAATGATACTATCAAGAAGTGCAGAAGGGCTAGAGCAGCTAATTTCAGCTGTAAATGGACACAGTGAAGATCAAAACCTGTTTATAAACATAAACAAAACAAAGATAATCACCACCGAAAAAAACACAATGTAAATATAAATCTAAAGTGGGTGGTGAGTAAATAGATCAGGTCACGCATTGGCCTGGTTGATGTAACATCGCCTTGCTCTATGTGGGGTGGGAGGGGGAGGGGGGAGGTTGAACGTGTCGAAGGTTTTGTCCATGGGCATGAAATGGACGTATGGTGAAGGTCTTGGTCGGATGCATTTCATGGACGTTTGGGGAAGGTCTTGTCTAGGTGTAGGACCTGGTTGTGTGTGGAAGGTCTTGTCCAGGTGAAGGATGTGGACGTGTTTAGAACTCCTTGGTCTGTATGTTGAACCTAACCTTTAACACTATTTATCACCTCCAGAACTGCAGTAAACCTACATCCTTAAGTGTGTGGCGAATTAATGTAAGACACTTTCAGTTTTAGTCTCAGCAATTTGATCACTATGAATGCAGCTTTTCGACATGCTGCCTCAGTGCTGTAGAACCCTTGAATCTAATATATAATAGTGTACACACACAAACTAAACAAACGAGGAGCACGTAACTAGCGCATATTTCCATACAACAATCAAGCAATCAATCAATCTAACCTGTTCAGCTCCATGTCGAGTATATGTCTTCAACAAAGCTATTGTGGTTTCTGTGGCTCTAAGTTTCTGCAGCATGGGTCAGGAAACTCCAGGCGCAACACTCTTTAGGCAACTATCAGAAAAGCCTCGCATGTTACGCTATTACTAGTCTCTACTCACCTTTCGCAACGACTACGAACAATCAGTCGAGCACCCGCTAACTTTGTGTCCAGGGCTGGCCAATGTGCGAAACCGGCTGCTCCCACCACACCCCACCTTACATAACACACTCTACACATCAATACAATAACTGAGGAAGACGTGTGCTTTTGTCTGGGAAGCATTGGTCTGTCAAGAACTACCAGCTGAGCTAATGAGGAAGCATTGGGCTGTCAAGAACTACCAGCTGAGCTAATGAGGAGGCATTGGGCTGTCAAGAACTACCAGCTCAGCTAAAGAGAAGGCATTGGGCTGTCAAGAACTACCAGCTCAGCTAAAGAGGGGCATTGGGCTGTCAAGAACTACCAGCTAAGCTAAAGAGGGGCATTGGGCTGTTAAGAACTACCAGCTCAGCTAATTAGGGGGCATTGGGCTGTCAAGAACTACCAGCTGAGCTAATGAGGAAGCATTGGGCTGTCAAGAACTACCAGCTGAGCTAATGAGGAGGCATTGGGCTGTCAAGAACTACCAGCTCAGCTAAAGAGAAGGCATTGGGCTGTCAAGAACTACCAGCTCAGCTAAAGAGGGGCATTGGGCTGTCAAGAACTACCAGCTAAGCTAAAGAGGGGCATTGGGCTGTTAAGAACTACCAGCTCAGCTAATTAGGGGGCATTGGGCTGTCAAGAACTACCAGCTCAGCTAAAGAGGGGCATTGGGCTATCAAGAACTACCAGCTCAGCTAAAGAGGGGGCATTGGGCTGTCAAGAACTACCAGCTCAGCTAATGAGGAGGCATTGGGCTGTCAAGAACTATCAGCTCAGCTAATGAGGGGGCATTGGGCTGTCAAGAACTACCAGCTCAGCTAATGAGGGGGCATTGGGCTGTCAAGAAGTACCAGCTCAGCTAATGAGGAGGCATTGGGCTGTCAAGAATTACCAGCTCAGCTAATGAGGAGGCATTGGGCTGTCAAGAACTACCAGCTCAGCTAAAGAGGGGGAATTGGGCTGTCAAGAACTACCAGCTCACGGCTAAGGGAGTATATCCTCATATACTCCTCTCTTGTGCTCCCTTATTTGCTATATGGTCTTCATCGTCATCAATGCCGTCGAAGGTTGACGGTAAGGGATCTTTAGCTGTCTCCGCCCGTACCTGGTTGGCACAATCAGGTCAGACTGCCCGGACCACATCTAGATATCTGTCCATCCGTACCACGGCCGCTCTCTGACTCTCTTGCTGTCCACGCTTCCCTCCAATATAACTTTCAGCAGACATAAGAAGATACGTGATATGTAACAGTTGTATCCAGTAGAAGATACATGATATATAATGGGTGTGTCCAATAGAAGATACATGATATGTAACGGCTGTGTCCAGTAGAAGATATATGATTTGTAATGGCTGTGTCCAATAGAAGATACATGATATGTAATAGGTGTGTCCAATAGAAGATACATGATATATAATGGCTGTCCAGTAGAAGATACATGATATGTAATGGCTGTGTCCAATAGAAGATACATGATATGTAACGGCTGTGTCCAGTAGAAGATACATGATATGTAATGGCTGTAGACAGTAGAGGATACATGATATGTAATGGACAAACAATGAGGTTCTGGCACAATTCAAGGTGGAGAAGAGACTTCTGAAGGAAATAAAAAGCGAAAAAATCAAATATATGGTTCATGTCAAGTGGTTTACTCTAGTGAATATCGTAAAAGCCAACTAAAGAAACGTGTGCAGGTGGCTAGAAACCTCGTCATGTACAAGTGCTGCCATTGAAATGTCCTCTACAAATAACCAGATTTATCCGTACTGTATAGGGCTCTGAAGTATAGTATAGTGTCTAACCTTGAGAATCACAAAGACAAGAATAGGATAACTGACACAGACAGCTAATAGGAAACTTACATAATTTTTCAAAATCTTCTTTGGTAGAAGACCCTCCAAATAATGGGATATAAACACCCTACGATTAACACATGATGCATGCCTGCCGAGTTTGTTGCAATTTTCTTGGTTGGACAAACTATACACACTATGATTTCCGAATTTTAAGACAGCTCCTGAAAAACAATCTACGAGTAAATGTGATATAGTAATGAAAGCTGATCGAACGACGGCGATGGGTCAAGATGCTGAGCAGCACATGAGCTGCAGTGGTCAGCGACCAATAGCTGACTGCTAGCGTCAGGGCCAGCAAACCATAGCTGCCAAGACCCTTCTACACCTCCACGCGGTGATCCTGTATAACAGGCTGCATCAGGGCAGACTGGCTAAGGCGAAGGGATCGAAGAGGGAATGCTAACCCGGTACTCAAAAAATGGGTGCTGAAGTCGGATGTGTTGGATCGAAAGGTGAAGATATCGCAGCCAGGCTGTAAACTACGACACAACGCATTCCGTTCTCTGGACTACATTCTGCTACTTAAGCCCTTTCAGGGTTTGGTAGCTGGAGATTGAGAACGAAGAAGAAGAAGAAGAAGAAGAAGAAGAAGAAGAAGAAGAAAAAGAAGAAGAAGAAGATCGACGGCGATAGTTAAGACAGATTATGAGCACTTTTATTGACTTCAACGAACCTGCAGTGTGACCTGGCATGTTAAAGCACTCAGATCAACACATGCACACTTACAAACACTCTCTGACTCCGGTTAATGATTGAGCACTATTTGCATTGTAAGCTATTTCTGTCGAACAGCCCAAGGCAATCCTAATTTTAGAATGGAAATAACGTCCTAATTTTAGAATGGAAATAACGTCCTAATTTTAGAATGGAAATAACGTCCTAATTTTAGAATGGAAATAACGTCCTAATTTTAGAATGGAAATAACGTCCTAATTTTAGAATGGAAATAACGTCCTAATTTTAGAATGGAAATAACGTCCTAATTTTAGAATGGAAATAACGTCCTAATTTTAGAATGGAAATAACGTCCTAATTTTCATGCCCATCTTCAACTTGAGAAAATGTCGCAACAGTTTAAAATGACTGTTAAAGAACAATGAACCGAAGATATTAAGTGAAGGAATGTTGTGTTTAGAAATGATATAATCCAGAGATAATACCATGGATATAATGTGAGTTACAGAACAGAGGTGAAAACATAAACAAAGTCGCGGGTATGATTGTTTGAGTCAGTCAATGCGGCACTTGATAGTGATGGGATCTGATAGTGCTAGCGTACATTACATTCTGTCATACGATACATTGACAGTCAATAAGGAGAAACACTATCAGTGTTACAAGATGTAAAGAAATCGGAGTTAAAAAGTAAGAAAACGAGAGATAAACCTAGGAGAAAGAGAAGAACAAACATAAATGGGAAAAGAAGTAGAAACTAAATAGATAAAAACTAAAAAGATTGAGGAAAAGGTTAAAACTAAAAATTCTTACTAAATTGAAGTCTGCTAGAAGACGATTAAATAGAAGAAGATATAATAGACGAAAATACAATACAAGTATATAGAAGTAGATCAAGAGAAGAAGATAGAATAGAAGAAGATAGAATAGAAGAAGATATAAGTCAAGCTGTAAACTGGCGACACAACGCATTCCATTCTCCGGACTTCATCCTGCTACTTGCAAAGCCATGTTCAGGGCTTGGTAGCTGAAGATTGAGAATGGACGCAGAAGAAGAAGAAGGAGAAGAAGAAGAAGAAGAAGAAGAAGAAGAAGAAGAAGAAGAAGAAGAAGAAAAAGAAGAAGAAGAAGATACAGTAGAAGAAGAAACAAAAGAAGAAAATAAGGAGAAGAAGATAAAGAGAAGAAGATACAAAAGAAGATGATAAAGAGAAGAGGATACAGTATAATATGATAAAGAGAAGAAGATACAATAAAAGAAGATACAAAAGAAGTAGATAAAGAGATGATGACAGAATAGAAGAAGATAAAGAGAAGACGATACAAAAGAAGATGATATAAGAAGAGGATACAATAGAAGATGATAAAGAAAAGAAGATACAATAAAAGATTATAAAAAGGCTTACAACAACCGACGGCCCGGTTTACAAACTCCGATGGTCAGGCTTACAACCCCCGACGGTCCGGCTTACAACTCCCGACAGTTCGGCTTACAACCCCCGGCTTACAACCCCCGACTGCCCGGCTTACAATCCCCGACGGCCCGGCTTACAACCCCCGACGGTCCGGCTTACAACCCTCGACGGTTCGGCTCACAACCCTCGACGGTCCGGCTCACAACCCTCGACGGTCCGGCTTACAACCCCCGACTGTCCGGCTTACAATCCCCGACGGCCCGGCTTACAACCCCTGATGGCCCGGCTTACAACCCCCGACGGTCCGGCTTACAACCCCCGACGGCCCGGCTTACAACCCCCGACGGTCCGGCTTACAACCCCCGACGGCCCGGCTTACAACCCCCGACGGTCCGGCTTACAACCCCCGACGGCCCGGCTTACAACCCCCGACGGTCCGGCTTACAACCCCCGACGGCCCGGCTTACAACCCCCGACGGCCCGGCTTACAACCCCCGACGGCCCGGCTTACAACCCCCGACGGTCCGGCTTACAACCCCCGACGTCCCGGCTTACAACTCCCGACGGCCCGGCTTACAACCCCCGACTACCCGGCTTACAACCCCCGACGGCCCGGCTTACAACCCCCGACGGCCCGGCTTACAACCCCCGACGGCCCGGCTTCAGATAGACAGAGAGGATGATTGCGTTAAGGAGATTGTCCAGCGAGACAGGTTGATGTCAAACACGAGGCATCTGGCCCAAGAGAGACATACAAGCTCCTCATGTGGTAAGTGGACTATAAGTTTATTTAACTAAGTAAAACTAACTAAATTTACAACGATGAAATTGAAGCAGATTCAAAAAGGTTATCAAACATTTCAATAAGGGTATGAATGTGTGTGGGCTGAGTGATGGTGAAACATCAGAAGTCTTTCCTGTCTTAAATGGCGTCAAGCTGGACTGTGTACTGGGCTCAACTTCCTTTGACATAATGTTTGCTGCCATGCTCAGTGATACCTCTCCTGGTTGTACTGATAAAGGAGGGAAAATTAATGTATGACTGATGGAAAACTGTTTGCAGGTTCAAACCAGCAGTAAAAAAAAAAAAAAGTTTGTTAATTTACCGTTTGCTGATAACTGATCCCTGACTGCCAGCACAGAAAGTGACATGCCGACAAG
This sequence comes from Ariolimax columbianus, assembly GCA_036924085.1. Taxonomy (NCBI): domain Eukaryota; kingdom Metazoa; phylum Mollusca; class Gastropoda; order Stylommatophora; family Arionidae; genus Ariolimax; species Ariolimax columbianus. The sequence continues at coordinate 10,545,076 of JAVGWX010000001.1, forward strand.
TTCCCTACAGCCTGTGAATGTTCTCTCTCACCATTAATACAAAACAGAACTGAAGCCATGTTTCAGTCTGTCCGGAGGGACATATATCACGGTCCAGATATCAGAGCGAAGAAGGAGCGACTCCAATCAGTCTACAGCTTAATCTACATTGGCAGTACTATCTCAGGGGAAACGATCATTGACTCTGAGATCAGCAACATAATCGCAGAGGCCAGTGATGCATTAGGGAGACTGGACAATAGCGTGTGAAATCGAAGGTATAGGGGTGGGGTGGGGGGTGGTGTCTTAACTTTGATACGAAACTCAAAGTCTACCCCACCGTAGTGCTCCCCAACCTTCTGTATGCCAGGGAGACGTTGACTGCGTACAGCAGGAATGCGCATGCCAGATAATCGCCGCCCTAAACAACTTACTTATATTTGACCAGCTGAAAGAGCGCCTGTCTGGTCGGTGGGCGAAAGAAGCGCTTTAAAAACTCCCTAAAAATATCTCTAATACTTCAACATAGATGTAAACTCATGAGAGTATCTGTCACAGGACTGCTAGGCATGCGTAGAACCATCATCAGAGGCTAAGAAATACCGTATCTCCGAGGCACAGAGAAAACATACTTTGCAAAAAGACAAAAAAACTGTGTCTAACGTGTCTAACCCTGAGCATATCTGCTGCATATGTGAAAATCGAGTTTGTGCTAGAATTGGACCATACAGCGTTGACATAATGGCTCAAGAGACGAAGCTCCGCATTTTCAATCTGTACGGACCACCAAACAGAGACCTATCGCTCTCGAGTATGGAGGTCAGAGACTCCAACTGCATAGTAGTTGGAGATTTCAACAGCCACTCGGAGAGATGGGGATACTCTGACACAGACAGCAGAGGTGACGAAGTGGAAGATTGGGAGATAGATGCAAATCTCTCCCTAATCAATAGGCCGGAGGATAGCCCTAGCTTCTATTCAAGAACATGGCATACCACCTCGACTCCAGATTTGGCCTTCTCCACACAGGACATACACTATAAAATAGACCGCCAGGTGCTAAACCAACTGGCAGGTAGCGACCACAGGCCGATCAGGCTAACCATTGACATGGAAGTAGGCCCACAGGAAACAAAACCGCTCCCACGTTGGAATTACAAACGAGCCGACTGGGACAGATTTGCAATCCTGACAGATGGGCTGTGTGAACCCATCAACACACGAAACACCAAAATGAAGCCCATGGTAGAGAGCCTAAGCAAGGCAATAATTCAAGCCGCCACTGAAACCATCCCAAGAGGAGCTAGGAAAAACTATAAGCCCTACTGGAATGATGAGTTACAGAAAGTGGAAGATGCAGTAACAAATGCTAGGAACATGGCAGAACGAGAAAAATCCATGGAGGCAAACATCGCCCTCAAAGCCGCCGCGGCGAAGTACAAACACACTCTCAAGCAAACAGCAAGAGAAAGCTGGAAAAATAAAACGGAAAGTCTAAACCTGGACAAAGAAGGGAACAAGCTATGGAAGCTAGTCAGAGCCATGAATGACGAAACCCCGTCAAATAAACAAATTACTATCAAGCAGGGCGAGAACTTGATCACAGGTAAGAAAGCCGCAAACGCCTTTGTCGATCACTATGCCAGAGCAAACCACATCGAGGTCCCTGCAGATAAGCATACAGACATTAGCGAAGAGCTAAAGGAACACGAAAACATAAATACGGCTCCTGAAGAGCACATGATGGCCAAACTAACAATGCGCGAAATGGAAGAGGCCATGAGAACACTAAAGAAAAGGAAATCTCCCGGAAAAGACGGGATAACAAACGAAATGCTGATGGGGCTGGGCCAAACAGCGAAGAAGAAACTGCTATCGGTCCTAAACCAAAGCTGGAAAAGGGGAATTGTACCACAGGCATGGAAAGATGCAATACTGGTACCAGTACCAAAAACAGGAAAGGACAAAACAGATCCAAATGGGTACAGGCCCATAAGCCTACTGAGCTGTGTCGGCAAGCTGATGGAACGGATGATAAACACCAGACTGATGTGGCATCTGGAAGAAAAACGAATACTAATTCCACAGCAAGCCGGCTTTAGACAGCACAGATCCACTGAGGACCAGGTCATCCTCATAGCCCAGGAGATAGAGGATGCCTACCAGGCACAGAAACACACAGTAGCTGTTTGGGTGGATCTGGAAAAGGCATTTGACAAAGTCTGGAAGGATGGACTTAGAGTCAAGCTAAGAAGAAGTGATGTCTGTGGGAAGATGTACAAGTGGATCAACCACTACCTCAAACAAAGAACGGCCAGAGTCCAAATACAAGGGCAGATGAGCAAAAAGGTGACACTCGAGCAGGGAGTACCCCAAGGGGTAGTATTGTCACCCACACTCTTCCTGGTATATATAAACGATATTACAGAGAATATACCAAGAAGAGTCCATAGCTCAATGTTTGCAGACGATCTGGCTATGTGGACCTCTGAAAAGAATCTCACCATAGCAAGAAATCGGATGCAGACGGCCCTAACATCGCTGGAAGAGTGGGCGAACTCATGGCTGGTCAAAATAAACGAGGAGAAAACCCCGTGCACAATATTCTCGCTCTCATTAAAACCCCAAAGTACCAAATTAAGTCTAAATGGCAAAATCCTGCAGCCAAACGACAACCCAACCTATCTGGGAGTCACATTTGATCGGCGCATGACATGGAAAAGTCAGATTGAGAGAAACCGAATGAAAGCCAGAGAAAGAATGGCGATCATGAGGAAACTTGCTGGCACAAGCTGGGGAGCAGACGAAGGCATACTAAAGAAACTGTACACTGGAAGAGTGAGACCAGTTCTTGAGTATGGCATTGCGGCATGGACAACAGCAGCGAAGGCGAACTTCGATAAAGTTAACAAACTTCAAAACCAAGCCATGAGAATTATAACAGGTGGCATGAAGTCAACGCCAATTGTAGAACTTGAAAAGATTACAAAACTGCAATCCATGACCGATAGAAGAGACTGCAGAGCCCAGCTGCAGTCAGAGAAACTCCGAAGACTGACGGACCACCCAATGTACCAGAGACTAAACAATTTGGGAAATGGGAAACTAAAGCGGAGAAACTTTGCAGAAATAGCCAAAGCAAAGATGCACGAAGATCCCATTAACGCACTAACAACACCAAAACCCATTACTACTGTACGAAAACCTACTTGGAGGCAGGATATATTTCCAGAGGTGGTAGAACACATACCAGGTATTGCAAACAAAAACTGCCAGACTGAAAAAGAAAGGAGAGACACTACCCTACGCGTCATAACGAAAAGCTACCCAAGCATGGACTGGACCCATGCATACACCGACGGTTCTGTAGCAAACACTACACAGAACGGAGGGGCAGGAGCATTCCTGAACCTACCAAATGGCAGAAAAATAACACTGTCATTCGCTACTGGTAAGTACACAAGCAATTTCAGAGCAGAGGCAGAGGCACTGAGGGCGGCAGTGGAAGAAATGGTAACACACAGTGAAAATGAGAGCCATATAGTCCTGCTGACAGATGCTCTCGAAGTAGTCACAGCGCTAAAAAGCCAGAAAAACACTGAGCTTAATGACTTAAGAGCAGCACTCTGCAAACTGTGCCAGCAGTCCGCACCAAAAAGGGTAGTGGTACAGTGGGTTCCGTCACACTGCAACATCCAAGGCAACGAGGAGGCAGACAGACTGGCAAAAGAAGGTGCACGGCTACCACAAACAGATACCAGTATGACGTACGAAGAGTCAAAACGGCTTATCAAAGCCAGATACATGACCAAATGGGAAACCGAACATACTGGTTACAACAAAAACGATGCCTATTACCAGTTGAACCGAAGAGAGCAGGTCGTTGTCTTCAGACTTCGCACTGGCCACAACAGACTGAGGTACCACCTATTCAACAAATTGAAGATAGGGTGTACCGACGAATGCCCGTGCGGTACTGGTAAAATGACCACTGAACATCTGCTGCAGAACTGCCCGACATACGAGGATCAGAGAGAGCAGATGTGGCCATTGCCAGTGGAACTGCAAGACAAGCTCTATGGTAGTGGCGAGAGTCTCAGGATGACCGCCGCTTTTTTCGAAAAAATAATGGTTACTGTCTGACTGTGTACGCAGAAGAAGAAGAAGAAGGACCATACAGCCATCTTCCGGACTCGCTTGTGGGGTGCAGCACAACATGTCTGACTGGTGTTGTCTTCATCTCTTCTGATGGACGACTTTTATATCATCATTATTATTGATATTATTATAAGAGTGCCCGGGCAAAATGCTACCGTTAAGAGATACTGTGAGATCAGGACTGTGATACAAATGGTGTAGTTGGTTGTTGACAGAAGGCTCGCCTATGTGGGTCTCCTTTGTCAAACTCTAGATGTAGTGATTGCTGAGAAACTGATCGTTAACTGCATTGTAAGCCTCTTGATCTGAACTTGACAAGATACTGTAACTTAACTATGAATCCGAGTGCACTAACTGCAGCGCCACAATTGCGTACATCCGGAATGGCATTCTAGGATATGCCACACATATTGCATCCGGCTATCTAATTATAAATCCAACCAACAGTGTTGAAATACTCAATAAGGAGGGAAAACAACAATCTTAAAATTAGCGCAATAGCGCATTGCAAACGCTGACAACAGTTATTAAAAGCACGTTGGGATAAAGAGATACATAATACTTTATTCGATAAACAGGTCAGAATTGGCCTAGAGACAATACCCTCACATGACCTTCCCTTGGCCGTGACGTGAAACAAAGACATAAGACAACAAATCACGTGTCAAGGTAAATGTGACAGTTAAAAAGCCAAAGGTGGCACAGGCAGAGAGAAACATGATTCATTTTATATTTCACACACAATTGGCATATAGCCTAGGCACTGGTCAACAGCTCTCTATAGTGAAATTAGGAAAAGAAAACCAAAGTCAGTGATAGGTGGAGAAATATCAATCACCGGAGATCAGGAAAACGCAGAAGACTTTCATCGCTACTTTGTTACAGTACACAGAGCAAGAAAACTTACAGAACATGACAGGAAACATTTTTATTATTTGGGGAGCCAAGAGAAATCGCCACAAGCCAACACCTCCATATTTCAAGAAGATTATAACATGTAAGAGCCCTCTTTAAAGCAACTTTGAAAGACTTCAGGACCTGATAGCATCCCAGAAGAAATGTTGTTTTACCTGAAGAAAAGGGAAAAAGAGGTAGCATCCGAACTAATCATCGTAATATGACAAATAGAAAGCTTCCAAACGAATGAACACCCAGATAGTAACATTACTGGAAAACAAGAAAACATCAAGATGAATCTAAAGTACGAGGGTGTTTTGAAAAGGTTTGTCCTTAAGGAGATAGTTTCATTTACATCATCATTTGCACATGAGCTACACATTTTCTTCAAGCTTAGATTCTCGTTTAGGTGATGTGTTATTCTTATTGGGCGTAGTCACCAACCCGGTCCACGCATGAACGTCAACGTCTGGCTAGTTGTTGCAATCAAGTAGAGGAAGAACAAATCAGAAGTCTTCACTAGAAACTAAGTACGCAGCGCTGCTTGCACCTCCTCGTCAGAAGCAAAACGGCTTGAGGTTTTCCTTCAGCTTCGGGAAGTGGAAAAAGTCACTAGGTGCCAGATTGGGGCCCTACAGTGGGTGCGATAAAACGTCAAACTTGAGACGCTCCAACATTGTTTGTGGACTCGGGTGTTGGCGAGCATTGTCGTGATGATGGTTGCGTGCGTCAGCATGCGAAGGCTCCCATCTCGCACACAATTTCTTTTATCCAAGCAGGCCATGGATAGTGTGATGGACTTGCTAAATCGTAGACATAAGTAAGCATTGTGGCGATAAATGTCTGTTTGACACAGCGATTGACACGAATGCATACAGGCTCGTCGTGGCTGAATTGTCGCCTTTACGGGCCGTGCCAATCTTCTGGCAGTACTGTCATCCACACAGGCGTCATCATTTACCGCAGTCATTCTTCGATGCATGTCGATTGGCAAACATCCTTTCGCCGTCAGAAATTCAATCACAGCACGTTGCTTTAATCATACTCTTCCACGGCCTACGTGGAAATAATTCCACGTAGGCCGTCATTTTGCTGTTGCTTGCGCGTATGCCCCAACATGCCCCTATAGCCACTTCATTAGAGATTATTTTCACACAGGTGTCACGTGGCTTTGAGCATTGTTGTCATAGGTATGGCCCCAGAGGCAAAAGGTTTCAAATCGCCTTCGTATATTGGTCTATCGTGACCGCGACAATTTGGTGAGAGAACAGCAAAGTAGCGTCTATCGGTTCCATAATATTGTCAGGAACAAGAAGGTCGTAGAATCAGCAGTGACACAGACGAATAAATGATGTATTCCAGAACAAAAATCATCATGTGACCATATTCTTGAGCTTGCAACAGACTTACGATCGGATATCAAGAAATGGCCGTCCGATGAAGATTATTACCATTAGAATTCACTGCAAGTTGCACAACTGGAAAAAGTACTTCCTGACTCATCGAATTATCCAGACGAGTTGAAGAGTGCGTTCGCTTCTAATTAAGTCGTAGAGGAAGCTTTACTATAGGCTTATCCTCAAGTTCGACTCTCTTAATGGTCCACATTATTGACTTTGATTTGTCAGACTAGATCAAAGCCAAAACAGCTGGCTTGGTAATATAGCAGAATCATGAAGATGATGAGAACTGAGTGCAAGACCTAAGGATACAACACGACTATTGCCAAACACGAAAATTTACAATTGAGAAAATACAGTGCATGATAATATATAGACTAAGAGCTCAAAAGATGTCAAACAAAATTTACATTTCAGACTAGAACACCAACAGTTATGAGATTAACCAACCCGCACCCATTCACATATCTTGGAGTCAAACTTGAACGACAACTATTAGGGTCCCTTAGTCGCTCCTCCTCTACCTCTGGCGGGGGAGGTGGGGGGGGGGGGGGGGTTTGAGGACATTTTTGTGATCATACTTGCATTTGGGTGTGCAGATAAACAGGTGATTGGTCTGTTGTGACTTCGTGCAGTTCACTTTTAGATAGAAATTGCATGACCTTTAGAATGTTTGCCAGACAACGGTTAACAGTCTGTCATTTGCGATATTCAACTGGCAGGTGTTCTTTTACTTGTGGAACTCGAACACACACCGCTTCTCCCTTTCGTATGTTCTTGTCTTGAGAGACCAATACTCTGCGACTTAACTGTAGAGACTACCAATGAAATAGAAAAGTATCCATATTTATTAAAGGCAGACGACGCGAAAATAGAAAATATTGTCAGCGATTATTTGAGGTCAATATGAATGAAAGCTACGGAGATGTTAAGGTGGATTTAGCGCGAAGATATGTAGAAGGGACATATGATCACTGTACATCTGCAGTGTTACGAAATACCAGATAGGAACCAGCAGTCCAATCAAATGTTGAGCGATAGGGTATTAAACTTGGCAGAAAAAACAGTTACATGTGACAAGATATAACTACGTCAGAAAATTCACAAGCTCAAACAATGATTGCTAAAAGGAAACCCAACTAAGCTAAAGAATGCTGCTAAAAGCGCTCTAAATTAAACGAATCAGAGGAAAAGATTCACCCTCAGGCTAGGAATGAAGCCTGATAGACACACACTGACGGAGCCAATGTATAAAAGGGCATTGGCGCGCATTGAAATTCAACATTCTCGAAATAAGCAAATGAGTCAAGGGAGGACACTGCCCTGATCTCTTAGTGCCAGATCGGACTCACGTGTTCAGTGTAAAGCACGTAAAACATCCCTTGGCAGTTAGAAATAGAAAAGCGGAACAGAGCCCTGTCATCTCAATCGGTGATTGCTGTCAGCTCATTTACTGCTGCAGTTTCGGCCCCAGTCTACCTTGATTTTAAAAAGGTTACAGTCGGATAACAAATGATTGTATTCGCAGGACGGCATTCATATCATCAGTATTATACAGCAGGAATGACTAGCCTAAGACTGGAAGTACGATGTTTATTCCTATTGCTGAGGAATAAAGACCTCTTGTCACTGCAGTCGTGACATTGTACACACTAGGCTTCCATTGCTTCTATAAAATAAAACGTATGCCTTTAGGAGAATTCTTTTTCTTCTTGTTCATCGTTCTTCGTTCTCAAACTCCTTCAACTAAGTTATGAAAAGTCTTTGCAAGTAGCAGGATTTAGCCCTGAGAACGGAAAGCGTTGTTTCGTAGTTTACAGTTTGATTGCGATATTTCCACCTTTTGGTCCGACACATCCGGATTAGATTTCCTCTTCGATCCCTTCTCCTCAACCAGTCTGCCTTGTTGCAGCCTGTTATCCAGGATCATCACGTGGAGGTGTAGAAGGGCCTTGGCAGCTCTAGATCGCTGGCCATGACGCTAGCAGTCAGCATTAGGTTGCTATAGCCCATGTACTGCTAAGAATCTTGATCCCTGAGGAGAATCTGATAGTATATATCGAGTCAGAGCCCGACATCATAACCATTCGGGCAGATTGGAATCTACAATTTAAATCTACATTGGAAGGACAATAAAGAGATCGTCATAGTTTTAAAAAGTGTCCAAACTGTCAACTTGACTCAAGTTTAGATAACGAGGTCGTCATAGTTTTAAAAAGTGTCCAAACTGTCAACTTGACTCAAGTTTAGATAACGAGGCCGTCATAGCTTAAAACTGGACAGATCTTGAAAATGATCAAAATGGAAGCCATAAAGTATAATTTCGTAGATTAACCCCCGACAGGGGCCTCTGTCTGGATAGCGAGACTTGATTAAAGATGGCAGTTCTCGGTGATGATAACAAACAGTACTATCACAACTTACTCCTGTAAAAAGGGACATCGGGTAGGTAGTGGGAGAAGGTGAATGAGATGGAGAATCAGAGACCCATAGGAAATATTGACTAGACCTCAAACAACTCACAAAACTGTTGCATGGTAAGACAACCGAACCAAATATTACAGCAAATAGCGTTTTGGGGATGAATATAAACATTTTTTGTATCTTAAATGGCAGAGAAATAAGCAGAGAATGGAGATTTCGTGCAGAGAAGAGCACGGACAAACAAGTGAACTATTGGCGACAAATCATTTGAAATCTAGAAACAAAATGAGAGAATTGGGGGTGAATGAAATAGAATACGTCGACTAGGCCAAGAACAATGGAATGAAATAGAAACCAATGTTTCAGTTGACCAATATTAGACGGTTGTCCACCTTACTCGAATGTCAAGCGTAGGGCTTTCAAATAGGTTCCTGTATTGTGAACTGAGGGAAGTAAAGCGATCCTAGGGACGTTAAAAAAAACATTTCAAGGACGGTCTGAAGAAGTCTGCTAAGTGCTGTCAAACAAACATTAACACCTGAAAAAACTTGGCTCGAAATTTTTCAACCTGAAAGAGTGAGGTCACAAAAAGCGTTGAAATAAGCAAAGGTCTCCATGTTCAGACTATCTGGGAAAGACGCGCAATCAATGAACAATAGAGCGGAGAGAAGCAGCTGCGGACTATATTTCTCAGTCGTGTCACAGAACCTTCCGCGCTCGCATTGATTTGATCAGTCACGATCATACTCACAAACTAAAAGAAACAGTATGACATGGGATGATGTTGATGGTCCTCATTGACGACAATGAACGAATTATTATTATATATGTGCGTGTATGTGTGTGTGTGTATTTGTGTGTGTACGTGCGTGTGTGTGTGTTTGTTTGTTTGTTTGTTGTTGTTTGTTTTTTAATTGACTTTACTACGTAGATCAATGCTGAAGATGTCTCCGAACACAAAATGAAAGAGTGCCTTCTTGTAGCATACATTTCGTTGTGTCCGGATTGAAAGACACTTTGAACTGACAGGGACCCTGTTACCCTATGTATACCTTACGAACGATATCCGGGCTCTCTCTGATCCTCGTATGTCGGGCAGTTCTGCAGCAGATGCTCAGCGGTCATTTTCTCGGTACCACACGGGCATTCGTCGCTACCACCTATCTTCAATTTGTTGAATAGGTGGTACCTCAGTCTATTGTGGCCAGTGCGAAGTCTGAAGACAACGACCTGCTCTCTTCTGTTCAACTGGTAATAGGCATCGTTTTTGGTGTAGCCGGTATGTTCAGTTTCCCATTTGGTCATGTATCTGGCTTTAATAAGCCGTTTTGACTCTTCGTACGTCATACTAGTATCTGTTTGTGGTAGTCTTGCACCTTCTTTTGCCAGTCTGTCTGCCTCCTCGTTGCCTTGGATGTTGCAGTGTGATGGGACCAACTGTACCACTACCCTTTTTGGTGTTGACTGCTGGCATAGTTGACAGAGTGCTGCTCTTAAGTCATTAAGCTCAGTGTTTTTCTGGCTTTTTAGCGCTGTGACTACGGCCAGAGCATCTGTAAGCAGGACTATATGGCTTTCATTTTCTTTATGTGTCACCATTTCTTCCACTGCCGCCCTCAGTGCCTCTGCCTCCGCTCTGAAATTGCTTGTGTACTTACTAGTAGCGAATGACAGTGTTATTTTTCTGCCATTTGGTAGGTTCAGGAATGCTCCTGCCCCTCCGTTCTGTGTAGTGTTTGATACAGAACCGTCGGTGTATGCATGGGTCCAGTCCATGCTTGGGTAGTTTTTCGATATAAAGCTTAGGGTAGTATCTCTCCTTTCTTTTTCAGTCTGGTAGTTTTTGTTTCCAATACCTGGTATATTTTCTACCACCTCTGGAAATATATCCTGCCTCCAGGTAGGTTTCGTACAGTAGTGATGGGCTTTGGTGTTGTTAGTGCGTTTATGGGATCTTCGTGCATCTTTGCTTTGGCTATTTCTGCAAAGTTTCTCCGCTTTAGTTTCCCATTTCCCAAATTGTTTAGTCTCTGGTGCATTATGTGGTCAGTCAGTCTTCGGAGTTTCTCTGACTGCAGCTGGGCTCTGCAGTCTCTTCTATCGGTCATGGTTTGCAGCTTTGTAATCTTTTCAAGTTCTATAATTGGCGTTGACTTCATGCCTCCTGTTATAACTCTTATGGCTTGGTTTTGAAGTTTGTAAACTTTATCGAAGTTCGCCTTTGCTCTCTACAGTTTCTTTAGTATACTTTCGTCTGCTCCCCAGCTTGTGCCAGCAAGATTCCTCATGATTGCCATTCTTTCTCTGGCTCTCATTCGGTTTCTCTCGATCTGACTTGTCCATGTCATGGGCCGATCAAATGTGACTCCCAGATAGTGTGGGTTGTCGTTTGGCTGCAGGAATTTGCCATTTAGACTTAATTTGGTGTTTTGGGGTTTGATTGAAAGCGAGAATATTGTACATGTGGTTTTGTCCTCGTTTATTTTGACCAGCCATGAGTTCGCCCACTCTTCCAGCGATGTTAGGGCCTGCTGCATCCGATTGCTTGCTATGGTGAGATTCTTTTCAGAGGTCCACATAGCCAGATCGTCTGCAAACATTGAGCTATGGACTCTTCTTGGTATATTCTCTGTAATGTCGTTTATATACACCAGGAAGAGTGTGGGTGACAGCACTCCCCCTTGGGGTACTCCCTGCTCAAGTGTCACCTTTTTGCTCATCTGCCCTTGTACTTGAACTCTGGATGTTCTGTTTTCAAGGTAGTTGCTGATCCATCTGTACATTTTCCCACACACTTCACTTTTTTGTAGCTTGACTTTAACTCCCTCTTTCCACACCTTGTCAAATGCTTTCTGTAGATCCACCCAAACCGCTACTGTGTGTTTTTTCTCCTGGTAAGCATCCTCTATTTCCTGGGCTATGAGGGTGATCTGGTCCTCAGTGGATCTGTGCTGTCTAAAGCCTGCTTGCTGTGCAATTAGTATATGTTTTTCTTCCAGATGCCACATCAGTCTGGTTTTATCATACGCTCCATCAGTTTTCCAACACAGCTCAGTAGACTGATAGGCCTGTCTCCATTTGGATCTGTTCTATCTTTTTCTTTCTTTGGTACTGGTATAAGTACAGAGTCTTTCCATGCCTGCGGTACAATTCCCCTTTTCCAGCTTTGGTTCAGGACTGATAGTAAATTTCTCTTTGCTGTTTGGCCCAACCCCATCTTTTCCGGGGGATTTCTTTTTCTTTAAAGATCTCATGGCCTCTTCCATTTCATGCATTGTTAGTTTTGCCATAATGTGCTCCTCTGGTGCCACATTGATGTTGTCGTGGCTCTTTTGTTCTTCCCTAATGTCTGTGTGTCTGTCTGTAGGGAAATCAATGTGGTTTGCTCTGGCATAATGTTCTATAAAGGCGTTTGCTGCTTTTTTCAGTAAGCATGTTATCGCCCTGCTTGATGGTAATTTGTTTATTTGATAGTATTTCGTCATTCATGGCTCTGACTAACTTCCATAGTTTATTCCCTTCTGTATATAAATTGAGGCTTTCTGTTTTGTTTTTCCAGCTGTCTCTTCTTATTTGGTTCAGTGTTTTTTTAATTTCACCGTTATAGCCTTGAGGGCGATATTTGCCTCCATAGATTGTTCTCTCTCTGCTATGTTCCTAGCATTTGAGACTTCGTCTTCCGCTTTCTGCAATTCATCATTCCAATATGGCTTGTAGTTTTTCCTTGCCTCTTTTGGGATGGTTTCGGTGGCTGCTTGCATTATTGCTTTGCTTAGGCTTTCCACCATAGGTTTCATATTGTTATTCCGTGTGTTGGTGGTTTCACACAGCCCATCTGTCAGAATTGCAAATCTGTCCCAGTCGGCTAGTTTATAGTTCCAACGTGGGAGCGGTTTTATTTCCCAAAGGCTAAGGAGGGCATCCCTACAGAAACGCCTGTTGAAATCGGATGCACTGGGCCACAGGCTCTTAACAAAGTAACACAGTGCAACGTAAATCGCTGTAACCAGCGTACGAAGAAGAAGAAGAAGACAATACTTCCATATCAATTTCTAGCCTAATTGGCATGTGGTCGCTACCTGCTAATTGGTTTAGCACCTGGCGATCTATTTTGTGGTGAATACCCACCGTGGAAAAGGCCAAATCTGGTGTAGAGGTGGTATGCCATGTTCTAGAATAGAAGCTAGGGCTGTCCTCCGGCCTATTGATAAGATAGAGATTTGTGTCTATCTCCAAGTCTTCCGCTTCAGCCCCTCTGCTGTCTGTATCTGAATATCCCCATCTCTCCGAGTGGCTGTTGAAGTCTCCAACTACTAGGCAGCTGGAGTCCTTGATTTCCATACTCGAGAGCGACAGGTCTTTGTTGGGTGGGCCATACAGGTTGAAGATCCGGATCTTCGTTTCTTTTGCCATTATGTCGACTCCTACAATTTCTACTTGTCCAGTGTGATTGACAGCTACCGCGCTACTCGGTATGCAGTTACGTCTCAGTATCAGAACCCCTCCTTTGTGACCTTCTCTATCAAGACGGAAGGTCTGGTATCCTCTGATTGAGAATATGTGGTTGTTGTTGAGGTGCGTTTCTTGGATACATGACATGTTAATCTTACCTTCATGCAGGTGATGTGTTAGGGAAAGCTTTTTGTTAATGACTCCCTCCGCATTCCACTGTAGCAGAAGGATATAAATACAGGAAGGATAGTTCGAGATTTAGCCGAACCCACAACAAGTTCCAGGGTTCCTAGAAATGGGTGCGTCTTATCGGAGAATCATTCTATGCATTAAAGGCAAGCAGCTCAACCAATAAACCTTACAGGGAAGGAAGTATGTACAGTTCAATTGGATTAGCACGTGTCCTGGCACACTCGGTTTACTTAAGAAGAGTTTTACATCAGGGTGGTTGTTGATGATCACTGATGATGATGATGGAGAATTAATGTTGTATATCAAGAAACATCATCAATGTATTTTCAGTACAACCTTTTTAGGGAAAGAAAATGTGATACTGAGCAGAATATATCATGAAAGATCAGATGTTGGTGTTTTGTTGTTGGTTATGTTGTATGAACTAAGCAAGTCTGGGAGTATTGTTGGTTATGGTGTATGAACTAAGCAAGTCTGAGAGAAATTGGTTTTCTGTCGAGAAGCAGGTCTGCGCTATTGATAATACATCATGATAGATACAACCACTACTTGCACAATGCTCGTTTTGTTATAAGTACTAATCGTTGACTACACCGTCTTCATTTGAAGCACCAATTCAGAAAAGGGACATTCATAATTAGGCGCTAATTTCACATGCATGTGACATAAAGACTGAATACATTTCTGGAGCTGTGATTCAGATGTGGCTGTGACGTCAAGATGGAGTACATTCCTAAAAGAGTGATACAGCTGTGACGTCAAGATGGAGTACATTCCTAAAAGAGTGATACAGCTGTGACGTCAAGATGGAGTACATTTCTAAAAGAGTGATTCAGCTGTGACATCAAGATGGAGTACAGTCCTAAAAGAGTTATCATATGGGTACGAATCTGTAGAAGAGGAACAAGTACTATGAAACCCTGAACTGGATGATAGAAGCTTGTATATCAATATCATAAAGATGAATCCGGGGAGCTATCCAAACTTAGAGTATGAAGAAGCAAGATGAAAAGGTAATGATGATTTTCGACTAGTCGATGACAGACTAGAGCTTGACGATGTCAGAATAAAAGAAAAGGATGCATACATAATTTTTATAAATTTCTTTTTTAAATTTGAGATATTGAAAGCTTGTAAGCGAGATGAAAAACGACTTATACATTTCATCATCGAAGAATATGATGGACAATTACATTGTATATTGAATAAGAACAAAGAGTCGTGGGGATAAGGCAAATATTTACCCAACTCTATGAGAAAAGTGTTGAAATAATTTCAGGGCGAAAATGACATAAATGAATATTGATGCACAACAAAATTATTTCTCGCTAAACGTTTTCATGAACGTAAATGGGCCCATAAGTTAGAGTAAAGCATGTCAGTTGAGATATGAGAAGAGTGAAGTGTGCCATGCAGGAATCAGACAGACAATATTTTCTATCATGTAATATAAAGGCAATTATCTATAACAATACTTGCCGTCGGGGATGAAGATAACTCTTCATGTACTAAGCTACAGTCTATATCAGGCAGACTGGCCAGTTCCCTTCCTTGCTATTTTTACCTTCCCCAACTCAAACATCAGGTACCCATTTACAGCTGGGTCGACTGTCGGAGAGGATGTAACAGGCACGAACCCCGACCCGGATTTGTTTCTGTCAGTTCTTGAATTCGAACTCTGGCATACTGTCATCCCAGTCTAGTAAGCCAGCTTACTTTCGACGTGGCTACACTCATGTAAAAGATTATCATTGGTATTTCAATAATCTGTCTGGGCGTTGCTACGGTAATCCTGCTTAATTCGAGAGCAATCGCAGGTCGCAGACATTTGGTCCACATGCTTGGCTGATAATCCAATCTGAGGAATTACAGCCGAACGCCTCTAAGCCGGAATCCCGCCCCAAATCTCAGCACCACTGCAATGGGAAGCTTCGATATGGTTTTGATCTGGGGCTCGCGTCTCAGCCCGACCCCGTCAAGCCGCAGAAAGAGGTCTCTGCCGTCCGCCGATCAAATCGGACGGGAAGCTGCTCGATATTCACCCCATACGGCGATGAGGTGTGAAACCACTAGTAGAAGACTTAGTTCTCGGTCGGGGTGTCGTAAGCAGTAGAGCCGGCACCTCACTCCGAACTGTTGAGACTCAACCCTTGATCATGAGATATGTCCGCACACCAGGCGAACAACATCTCCGTGCCATGGCCAGGCTTGTTCCCTGGTTAAATGTACTGCTGTCTCGCTCTTTACCTCTGTCTGCTATCAGTCACGCCAATGAACGCAGAAGAGATGCAAGCCAGCGGACATTGCACCTCTGCCCTATTGTGACAACCTTCCAGGTGGCGGGGAATGCTAGGCGTGCCATCACTGCAGATGAGCCGAGAAAATAAAGGGAGCAAAGAGATATCCCACTCACATGCATATGCTACGTTTCTGGCAGGACGTGACGATCCTGGGACGCAGACACACTGGACTGCCTCTCTTCCGGGATAGTACAAACTAGTACATAGTCCATCATATCATAATATTGCTACACCCTATAGACACGAAGTGGGGAAGACTCGATAGTCCTGCAAGACAACTTCCTTAAGAGAGACAACTCTGACCAAAAACAACTGCTGCCTTGCAGATAGGCTGGGGACAGCCAAAGGCTAAGGAGGGCATCCCTACAGAAACGCCTGTTGAAATCGGATGCACTGGGCCACAGGCTCTTAACAAAGTAACACAGTGCAACGTAAATCGCTGTAACCAGCGTACGAAGAAGAAGAAGAAGACAATAATCTGTCTGGACATTAAAACGTCCTTAGTTCACATTTAATTACTGCACCTGGTCATATTGTTTCCTTTTGGCGATAAGGTGCATGTTCCTCTTGTTTTGGGGGAGACACACCCTGTCGTCACCAGGTAAGCCTAACAGATAAAGGGAACGATTTGACTACTGGGCCTTTTTTGAAATCTGAATATTCGACTCGTTATGAGATCATTTTATTGTCTTCAAACACAGGGAAATAATAAACGACAGCATTAAACCATTAGTGATATAATATATATATAGGTAGGTATATCTGCGCACCAAGGTTTGGTATGTATATAGTGACCAGGCTCTTTTAGTATTAAAGGCATATGCAAACCAGAGCGCTAGATTCTCAACATTCTATAAACAGCTTAGGCTCCGAAGAAAGTATCTTGGTGAGAAACCACATGGAATTATTGTACAGAATTGGAAGGAATTACATAAAGAGATAATTGAATTTGATAGAAGAGAACCTAATGACGCAGCTACTTGATTGAGAGAACAAGAAAGCGGGTCTGGAGATGAATGTCTCAAAAACCAAAGTGTTGTGCAATCCCTTCGCCACATGATCCAGTCTTCTTTGGCGAGATACCATTAGAGGATGTCAACGAGTACATTTATCTTGGGCGTCTTCTCAATATGGAGAATAACCTGGAACCTGAACTGACAAGACGTCTCCGCACGGGTTGTGCAGTCTTCTCGTCTATAAACGCGGTCCTGTACGGTTGCCATGACCAAGACCTACGAGCCTCCCTCTTCAATTCCACTGTACTCTCTGCAATGTGCTACGGTGCCGAGACGTGGACACTAACAAAATCGCTAGAGGACAAATTGAGAGTAACCCAGGCTTCCTTTGAGAGACGCTTGGTCGGAACCACTCAACGTATGCAAGGTCTCCATAATTCTGACATAAGACGAATGTTCCTGGTGAAGGATGCGGTAATCCATGCAGACAAGGAAAAACATATATGGGCAGGTCACATGTTGCGACGAAACGATGGTCGATGGAGCACAGCGACAGCAGTCTGGTGCCCCCAAGGTGAGAAGAGACCGCGGTGAAGACCTTCAATGCCCTTGCTGTACGCTGCAACATCCTAGATACCTCAAGAGGAGCACTTATCATTTCTACCGTGGCCCAAAACAGGGTCCGCTGGAAACGAAGTTGAGACTCGCAGCTACGCTAAGGAACGGGTCATCAAGATCAAGAAAATAATTGAATGCGCAGAAGGCATTCTCTTAGCAGATTTGAACTACAGAGATGCAGGAATTTAAGTGGAAAGATAGTTTATTTAAAAAATCATTTGAGGAACTAGAAATTTGTCATTATTTGAAATGGGGGCATATTTCGAATTGAAGACTACACAGGTGAATTATGGAGCAAAGAATTAGATAACTAACGGAATCATTAAAACAATCAATATTTGTGAAGTGTATAGCAAGATGGGAGGATCAAAAAGAACTTAAAAGGAAAGCTGCATACGTAATTGCCCCGAAAGACGAGGAGGAAGGGAACGAAAAGGAGGAAAACCCCAGAGATGAAAAAGAAATATTAGTGGTATTATCACATACTTGTACTTCGTGGCAGGGAGGAAGAGAACGACAGAGCGATAAGAAAGAAGAGGAGAAATTACTACTTGCTAACTTAAGTCAGTTAGAAGACATGGACGATAAACAATGAGACTGTACTACGAGTTGGACACAGATGAAGAAGGTGAAGAGAACGATGGAGAATTTGAAGAATGCAAGATTAGTTCGAGATTGACTGCGGACGTGAACATTTGAGAAGTTGGATGATAGAGAGAAGAGACTAGAACAGGGTGCAAGGGAAACAGTAAGAGATGTCATCTCAGACGGAAACAAAGATGCTACGAACAGATAACAGATTCTGAAGTATTTGATGAAGAGATGGAGAAGCAAGGTAGAGCCGTGGAGAGAACGAAAGAACTGTCCTCAGAATTATCTACAAATAAACAGAGAAGAGAAGATCTGGGTGGATGAAAAAAAGAATAGAGGGAACAAAAAAGTTAGAGGACAGAAAATACAATGTTGGGCTTTTATCTAAATGTTAAATGAAAGAATGAAAGATAAATAGTAGTGGTCAGGAGATACTCAATGTACCAGAGGAGAAGGTATAGTGGCAAGACGTCGCCGGATCACTGATATGGAAGTTGCGAAATATTTCATTCCTTATGCTTCAAATGACAAATAAGGTCAGGAGAATGTTAAGAACCACTTAATGTGACAAGAAACAAATGGCGATTTAAGACAAAAGTAGACGTCAATAGAAGGGAGAAATATCATCATCATCGGGTGCCTTGCCGGTTGACGTTGGCGATCATGGATCTCCAACGGCTTATATCACGGGTGTCGTTTACCAACCATGTTGCTGATTGTCGCTCGTGCCATTCTCTCAGGCTATCCAACATCTTCTCTCTCTGCCTTCCTCTGTCTCTCTTTTCTGCTATCTTTCCCGTTGCCACAACGTGCTCTAAACATGCCCGAAACATAATGACTGCCTTGTTCTGATCTTTGGATTGAGTTGTCTTTGTGTTTGTGCCTCTTCGAGTACTGTATCATTAATCTCCCTTGCAGTCCATGGGATCCTCATCATTCTTCTCCAAAGCCCCATCTCCGTTGCTTCCAAAGATGTATGCACTTGCTTGCTGATTGTCCATGATTGACTGTCATATGTCATGTTAGTACTAATTCCCTGTAGCATACAAGGACTCTCTTTCTCAGTTCCAGCGACAAAAGTATGGTGCACAAGATTCTCTTCATGGTCTGAAGACCGATTTTACTTGGGCTATTCTGCATGTTATTTGATTATTTCATCTGAGAACGGTACATTATGTGGCTATTCTGCATGTTATTTGATTATTTCATCTGAGAACGATATATTAGGGATTAGATGGTAGTCACGAGGAACTACCCGGGATTCAGATACTCAAAAAATAACAGTGTCGCCACAATAGGTTTCCCTTCTCACCAGATTCACCAGCTAATTTTTCTAATGGGGAAACATCTGCTCTCGCTCATGTAAATCTAGCTTGCTTTATTTAACAGTTCAGACGATATCATTTAAATGTATATCTTACATCAGAATTGTGACTGTTAATTTAAAAAATGTGTCTTTAAAATTATATAACCTTTTCTTTTTACCTGAGCTTTGAAATACAATATATATAATGCTTAACTTATCGGACAAAATCATATAAGTATAACCGATTTTCGTACTCTCGAGGAAAATAATCTATACTCGGGAAAGATATGTATAAAACCCCTAGACATAAGACATTTTAGTGGTTCTTATCTCAATATATAATACATCCCTATTGGCGAATCTCTAAAGTCAACCTTATGAAGGAGAAGTGACAACCACAAATTCTAAAAACTCATTTTTTCTTCTGCACTCATACCCACGAAGCCTTCCTCACCGTTAACATCTCTTTTAAGCCGCAAGAGTTACCATATGAAAACCTATTGAGCAATTATGGACTCTTTACCTTCACAGAGATAAAAGAACCTTCAAAAACTACTTTTCTAATTAAATATTGGAGCATTTGCACTCTTCGCGTACAAAATATTAGCAAACTATCGCACACCAGATTTTGCGGTTATTCATTGAGTGCATTATGAGCTACTTTTACCGGCATATTCCTTTTAATTGCTAGTACAAGACGATTAGAAATGTCGACTTTTGAAGGGAGGATTGAGCGTCATGCATTCTAAAGGCACATTTCCTTTTCTTTTACTCCAATACTCGTGAAGTTATCGTCACCTTTAACATCTCTATTGAGCCGCAAGAGTTTCCAAAACTGTATCTGAGCCCTTATCGAGGGTATGTGATAACAATTATAACTTCTAGAGGGAGCACAGGAACACTGAATCATGCGGACGAAACTCTATTGGGTCTTTGCGGACACACTCGACTTTCACAGAGAGACAACACCCATCATCACATACCTCTATAAATAATTATAGGAGCAATTGCACTCTCCACATCAAATATTAGAAAAACCGATTCTCAGATCTTTAGGAGATCATAATTTATGGCCAAGAAACATGTATTTCATCCTCCTAGACATAATCCTTTTAGTTATTATTTTCATTAAATATATAATACGATCCAATATTCCTAACCCACGTCAATATCTTGGTAAGATCATTATAATTTGTCTGCGTGTTTTGCTTTTTATACTCCTCCATGAGGTGACAGGAACCGGCAGCAATCTCCGCCCAAACTTCTTAAAGTCAGCATTCCACCCTCCTCCTCCGATGTCCACTAAATCCACCCACACCCTCCTCCTCCGATGTCCACTAAATCCACCCACACCCTCCTCCTCCGATGTCCACTAAATCCACCCACACCCTCCTCCTCCGATGTCCACTAAATCCCCCCACACCCTCCTCCAAATAGAAATGATGACTGTCCACTACCCATCCCAACAACATTTGAACTCCGAGGACCCAATTTGCAGTGCAGCAATTTCAAGTTTTCCTTCAAAAGTCAAAGGATCTCTTACACCTGGAGCATTATTCAACACAGGACTGAGCTGACATCACCCGGGCGAGCGATTGACCCGAACTACCAAAGCTAGAAGATCAAGAGAAGTCATATCCGATTATCCTCGAGCCAAGCAGAAGAATCATTTATTTTACTTATACGATATGTCATTATAATGGATTTAAAGCTTATATATATTTTGGCATCTTCATAATTATTACATTTCATAGATCACCTTTATCATCTCATTGCATCCTCACTATTTTTTGCAATTGGATGATGATGATTTGAAGAGAGAAAAAAGAGAAGACAAAAAAGGTCCCTATCAATTTTATGAACAAAAGGAACGAAAAAAAAACAAGGAAGACACCAATGAGGTGTGAACATAACAATAAATATACCCATTCCCACTTTTTGGCACCCCAATTCCTGGAAATCTAAAGTAAGACAGAGCCTCCCAATACGAACAGAGTACCACCAAAAAAAAAACACAATAAAAAGGAATTGGAAACCAGGAATGATCAACGAGAGGATCAACAAATGACATGAAATAATTTTGCATAACTGAAACACTGGGTTAGGTACATACAGTTCCACACATGCATCCAAGCACTGGCTTATGCTTCCTGATATCGCATAATGGACTACGGTCTGGGGTGGAATGGGCGCGCCTCCGCCAGTAGAA
Source organism: Ariolimax columbianus (assembly GCA_036924085.1). Classification (NCBI taxonomy): domain Eukaryota; kingdom Metazoa; phylum Mollusca; class Gastropoda; order Stylommatophora; family Arionidae; genus Ariolimax; species Ariolimax columbianus. The sequence goes on from JAVGWX010000001.1 coordinate 10,566,558, forward strand.
ACTAGTGAGGCTAACATCTAAGCAACAACAACAAATTGGTTCTGGACTGTCGTCAACAGGCGGCTCTCAAGTGATACATCAAATCATTGTCATAAGAGCAACAAAAAGGTATAGTTTCCTATTTTCTTCAACGTCTTTTCTGATCAGACTTTGGTAGTTGTAACTAGTAAGGATGTTGCTGTTGGGCTTTTCATTGTGCTTTCTTGCCTTAGTTTCAATGATTATGTGTTAACACGTGGTTGGCGTGATTAGAAAATATGTCAAGTGAACATTTGTATCTACGAGACGTGTTCAAATAAAACCGGACCAAACTGAAACAAGTAAACATACGTACGATGCGCATGATGACGTCACTTTTGGTGTAAACAGCACATACCAACCGTCAAGTTTGCAAAATTTCATTATCCTCCGACTCATAGTTTCCTCAGCAGACCGTTGAAAACCTGTGTGATACCTGTGTGAATCCGAACAGAGGTGATCAGAGAGCGGTGTTTCGGTTTCTAATAGCTGAAGGATGTCGACCAGTTGACATTCATCGCAGAATGCAGGCAGTGTATGGGGACAAAAGTGTGCAGAAGACAACAGTGAAGAACTGGATTACGATGTTTAAAGAAGGAAGTGACTTAACGCAACAACATGCGCCTGACCTGGTTAAGGAATATCTTTCGTTCTTTAAACATCGGTGTGTCATCATGCGCCTAGTACGTAGTACGCATGTTCACTTGTTTGAGTTTGGTCCAGTTTCATTTGAACACGTCTCGTGCATCACAATTTCAAGATATTAATGTTACTTATGAACATAAATTGAGGAAAGAATGAACGACAAATTATATATATATTTGTTTAAATGGTAATATTGAGAGGCTAAATAGCTGAAGACAAAATCGATAATGATTGTGTAGATGCTGCCTAAATTGATAAGAATTATATTGATGATGACTAATTAGATGATTTATATAGATGATGACTAAATAGATAATGATTACAATAGATAATGAATAAATAGATAAAGATTATATTTTAATGATGACTAAATATATTCGGATTATTTCGATGATGACTACACAGATAAGGATTATAATAGATGATGAATGAATAGATTAGGATTAAATGATGATGACTAAATAAATAGAAATTATAAAGATGACAACTAAATAGATAAGATCGTTTAGATGATGAATAAATAGATTAAGATTATAATAGATGATAACTAAATAGATAAGGATTATATAGAAGAGGACTACACAGTTAAGGATTATATGTTTAATAAACATATAAGGATTAAATATATGATGACTAAATAGATAAGAATTCTATTATAATGATAATTAAATAGATATGGATTATTGTGAAACAGATATTTTCACCCTTAGCCCACGCTTCTTCCACGTTTAGGAGAAGGCTTTATTCAATAAGGTTAATAGAAAAAAGTATATTTGCAATCTGCCTGCATAGAAGAAGATTATATACTATAAGGCTAAATAGAAGAATACTATATACAACAAGGCTAAATAGAAGAAAGCTAAATACAATTAGACTAAATGGATGAAGGTTATTAGATTAAGAATAAATAAAAGAAGGTTATATACAGTGAGGCTAACCAGAAGAATATATATATACATTATGACTAAATAGATTAAGGCTAAATAGAAGAAGACTATACAATAAGACTCAATCGATGAAAACTAAATAGAAATATACAAAATGGCGAAAAAATTAAGGCTATATATAATAAGGCAAAATTTATAAAGCCTAAATAGAGGAAGGATAAATTCTATAGATTAAATTGATGAAGACTAATTAGAAGGAGTCTAAATAAAATGATACTAAATAAAAGAAGACTATATAGATGGAAGATATTTATAAAAAGACCAGATACAATAAGGCTAAATAGAAGGCGACTATTCAATAAAGCTAAATGGGAAAACGCTATGTACAATAAGATTAAATAGAAGAAGGCTATACACATTAAAGCTAGATGGGAAAACGCTATGTACAATAAGGTTAAATAGAAGAAGGCTATACACAATAAAGCTAAATGGGAAAAGGCTATGTACAATAAGGTTAAATAGAAGAAGGCTATACACAATAAAGCTAAATGGGAAAAGGCTATGTACAATAAGGTTAAATAGAAGAAGGCTATACACAATAAAGCTAAATATATGAAGGCTAAACAGATGAAGGATATTAACAATAATACTAAATAGATGAGGGATAAATAGATGAAAGCTATTTTCAATAAGACTAAACAGAAAAAGGCTTAAATAAATGAAGACTAAATAGTTCCAGATTAAAAAGAAAGTCTGTAGATTGGGGAAGACTAAGTAAGGAAGGACAAAATATAACGAGACTAAATAGAAAACGATGAAATAGGAGAAGACGAAAAATAAGACCAATAATTTGAAACAAGCAGATTAAGAAGACAGAGTAAAAGATACATAAATAGGAAAAGGTTATAGTAGAAGAGAACGCTAACGAAGACGCGATGTCGGTTTGTAAATGTGCACTGCTCATGAAGAATTCGATGCCGCTATCAAACACTTCCGCTGGAACAGGTCAGCACTTTCTTGTCTCAACAAGCGTCTGCAAGTGGTCGTTTGATCGAGAAGGAAGCGCGTCATAGCTCGCCCCCGGGAGAGGATCACAGGCCTTCTGTATCGATGCCTGTCATGTCCACCAAATCATGTTCTTAGGGTAATCTGATTGATCGATCTCACGCGCTGACTGCGCTTGTATCCGCCCTCTTGATGTATTACAGTATCTGAGCAGACACATAAACAGCATGGATAATATTATCATTCCGTACAGGTCAATCTTGCTGACTTACGTTATGGTAATGGTAAAAGTAGTTCCATAGTAGGCATTGTCGTCGGGGATGAGGTGGTACAGTCTCTATTGATCTAGGTCCCAGCTCGTTTTTTAATTGAGGTGACCACTTTCCTTCCTTGCCGATTTTCCTTCCGTGACGCTGTGGTGAGACTATTTACAGCTGAGTTAACTTGAGCGTGTTAGCTCTGACGTCCTTTGCTGTCTGGCCCTTTTACTAATCCGATTTTACTGCTGTTTTTGTGATGGTTATTGTTTGACGTTACGAGTACTTGTAAGGGTTGAATGACCTTTTGATGAATCTTCTTTGCTAGCAGGTCACGTGTGATCTTCTTACACCCCGAGGCGTACTTGAGAAGGGCAATCACGGTCCGTCTGGCTCTAGTGTCAAGCAAGACATATCAGTAAGCTCTCCACTATGGGATTGCTATGTCGATCCCTATCGCGTTGGACAGACTGCTGTGACATAGCCTGCTTCCACGATCAGGGCGTGAGGTAGAGCCTAGATCAGTACGGTTCACCTGATAACTCTTCGCTCTGTCACTATTAAACTATGTAGTTGACATTGCTAAATGCACCTAAATGTGTGCTAATACTACCTAACGTATGGGTAATTCCGAATAATTTCCTTATTTCATTTTCAGAAATTGTGACGCCTTGGTTCCGGCTTCCAAAGTTAAAATACACAAGTAGACTAGAGCAGTTGTATGCAGTCTATTTCATTACTTTGCTGCTGACGTCTACAGTCGTTCAAATTCATATAGCTCTTTTTGGTTTGTTGTGTATCTTTAACTGAGCTGGCTACTATGATATCAGCTCTTGTCCATGCTTGTTGAAGACTGCGTGTACACGAAGACGGATATTCTAGAACATTCTTACGACAGGCTTGCCTGTCAGATTAGGGGAATCTATTTTGGGCTCACGTTGCTACACTAATTTCACTCCATTGCAGGGAAAGGGTGAATGTGTGCATGTGTGTTGTGTGTGTGTCTGTCTGTGTATGCTCGTGTGTGTGTGTGTGTGTGTGTGTGGCTGTCTATGTCTGTGTCTGCGTGTGTTGGTGTTTGTGTGTATGCTTGTGTGCTTGCATGATGGTGTTTAAACGGGTGTGTTTGTCTATGTCTGTTCGTGTGTGCATCGGTCTATGTATGTATGTCTGGTTGTGTGTGCACATATGTGTCTATGCGTGTGTTTCTGTCTGCTCGTGTGCACATATGTGTCTATGCGTGTGTATATTTTGTGTGTGTATGCGTGTGTGCATTTACGTATGTCTGTGTGTATGTATGTTGGTTTTATAAGTTTCTTATCCAAACTGGCAGTGGATGCGGGGGGTGGGGTGGGGGCACTGTGTGATAACTGTATCCCTCATTCTAAACTGGAATCACTTTCTTAAAAATAATGTAGCTCAAGTGCCACCTCCACATTGCAGGTCGGCTGGAATATATCTCCAAAGTTGTCTGTCTCTTACATTGACGATACAATCGTCCATGCTTTTTCCAGTCCATCTGTTTGTGCAATCCTCCCATTTATATCGATTTTATCTCTGGCATGTTTGATTTCCATCTTTCCTTCCAGTATTGTTTTCAGCAAGCTCTTATAACTTTTGATGTGTCCAAAATATCTTAACTGTTTTAATCTCATTTTGCCCATTAATTCACTTTACATCTCTAATTATTCAAAGACTGCCTTATTTGTTTTCATTTCTTTCCAGGAGATGCACCCAATTATTCTATACATTCATTTGACAAATTTTGTTCCTATTTAAATTGCTGTTTTTTTTTCCTTTTATCTACTTCATGCATCCGGTGTCACCTGTAGAGGCGGATTGGGGAATGAGACAGAAAGTGCGATGTCCATCAAAAGAGATTGCCACATGACCAGCTTCTCCATCCAGCTTACTATGCCGGACAACCAGTTGCTCGTGCCAGCGGGTGACCGAGGGGTATGTGGATATACGACGGGTGAACGACGCCAGATACAACGTTTTTAGTCTAGAAGCGACAGCTGAAACTCCCTACACTCATTTTTAAATGTGAGTCAATTGTTTAGATGGCAACATTTGAATCATGTTTGTGAATATTGATTTGGCCATTCCTGTTCTCGTCTCGCTTTCCATCTCCAATATTCCATTTTCGTGAATATATTTCTAATATAGATGAAGCCCTAATCCTGTTCCAATCTTTGACGGTCTATTTGAATTTGTATGAGTAGATCGCGTCCTTTTTAAGTATTATAGTTGTCTCCTTATCTGTGTTTATGTCCAATCTACATCAATTCACATACCTGACTTTCGTTCTTTAGTTGAATCACATATTCATGTAGTTCACGCTCCCTTTCATCTAGCAGAATTGTAACCCTCCCCCCTACCCCTTCCCGCATATCTCAGATTATTTATTATAATGAGTCCTGGTAGTTCCATCATCTGTCGAAAGGTTTGTCCTGTGTCAATGTAAATGAGCGAAAAGTTTGTTCTGTGTCAATGTAAATGAGCGAAAGGTTTGTTCTGTGTTAATGTAAAGGAGCGAAAGGTTTGTTCTGTGTCAATGTAAAGGAGCGAAAGGTGTGTTCTGTGTCAATGTAAAGGAGAGAAAGGTTTGTTCTGTGTCAATGTAAAGGAGCGAAAAGTTTGTTCTGTGTCAATGGAAAAGAGCGAAAGGTTCGTTCTGTGTCAATGTAATGTAGCGAGAAGTTTTAGCTGTGTCAAATGTAAAGGAGCGAAAGGTTTGTTCTGTGTCGATGTAAAGGAGCGAGAAGTTTGTTCTGTGTCGATGTAAAGGAGCAAAAGGTTTGTTCTGTGTCGATATAAAAGAGATTCTTTTATTGCTATATGAATTGTATCAATTCCTATTGCTTTGCATTTATTCACCTTGTATTATCGATTTTTCTACTTTCGATCTGAGGATACCGCAGCCGACATTGTCGCATTGCGATGGTTTGTCACCATTGTTGTCTTCGAATCATTTACTTATATATTCCGCCCATATGTTTGATGTCTTTCTGATCAAACACTCTCCACATGTAAGCCTACCTTGCCAAGATTGGAGAGTGTGTGTCTTAATGATACAGGAGCTAGAGTGGGAATATTACTTTCGGCAGGGGAATCAAAGTCGGGCAGGTCCATGGAGAGGGGCCGGATTAAGATCTGAGGAGCAGGTATAGGACAGTACAGCTAGAGGTGTAGCTGCAAAGCCCACATGACACTGTAGCTAGAGGTGTAGCTGCAGAACCCACAGGACAGTACAGCTAGAGGTGTAGCTGCAGAACCCACATGACAGTACAGCTAGAGTTGTAGCTGCAGAACCCACATGACAGTACAGCTAGAGGTGTAGCTGCAGAACCCACAGGACAGTACAGCTAGAGGTGTAGCTGCAGAGCCCACAGGACAGTGTAGCTAGAGATGTAGCTGCAGAGCCCATTGGACAGTGTAGCTAGAGGTGTAACTGCAGAGCCCACTGGACAGTACAGCTAGAGGTGTAGCTGCAAAACCCCCAGGACAGTGTAGCTAGAGGTGTAAGACCCCCCCCCCCCCACTATTCAAAGCGCTCCGTTAGCTTAATGACTTTTCTTGTCTCGTTTTCTTCTGTTAGTCCTATATCAATTTTCCCCATGGATAACAAAGAGATGTTGGTCAGCAGAAATTGCATAAACTACACCTATATGACAATCTTCCAGGTGGCGGGTAGTGCCAGACATACTACAGATGAGTTGTCGTGACTGATTGATAAATGATCAGATGGCCGACTCAGATGTGTGTGCTACGTCGCTAGGTTTATGTGATCAGCATCATCATCATCACCATCACCTGCATCATTATTTCCTTTATCAAAGTGTTTCTATTCGTGTCCTTAATACATTCTCCCCCCTAAGCCAGCCTTGTCGTGTTTTAAAGCTGTTTTATTCCTTCCTGCATGTATGGCCTTGGTATTTTGCTGTTTTTCCGTGTCTTATACTGCTTTGCATAATTATTCTGTCTATCGTTCTTTTGCACTTCTACACGAAGTCCGTAGCGCATTGTTTAGTACATTATATGTGTGAGTGTTTTTCGCTAATTTTTCTGAAGAAATCGTCTATTATCCGTGCATGACTTTTCGTAACCTCTTTTATCGGCTGAGTTTTATTTGTTACCTGCACACCTGTTTTTAAACAGTCCAACTTCTGTGCTTTCTTTTTCGTATTGATCCCAACTTTCTTATCATATCTATGTTCTAACTTCCACAAGATATTTATGTTAAATGTATAGTTACGTTAATGCTGAAATATCTTATTAGGGACCCTTTTATATCTTCTATCTATGTTTTTCAGTATGATGTCTATCCTTATCCCTACACGAACCTACGTCTACATTTGGATATGTTTTTGTTATTGTGACTTCATTTTGAATGTGTCTTTTATCATAGTAAATTATATCTGATTTCTTTCTATATCACCTGGCTACCTTATCCTGTAACAATTTAAAGCCTAAAAATCACAAGATTTAGCCAGGTTTACGTTTGATGTTTTGGCATGTACATATTGCAGTCCTATTGGGCCACAGGAAGTTGAAAAGGATTTCATTGATTGGTAAAGGATAAGTGAACCTATTGATCTGCTGATCGCCAAAGTTTCTCCGATATGCTAAATCTTAAATTATACCAGTGCCAAATACATTAACAAGATTGTATCAGTCTATCTTCGTTCTCATTCATTAGACGTTGGATCGTATATTTAACGTGTACACAGAGAGAATTATATCAGACTTTGGTCGGGTCTCTATGTACAAAGAGATAATTATATCATACGTTGTTCGTGTGTTTAACATGTATACAGAAAAAATTTTCAGAAAAATTGAAGTGATGACAAGGCTAAACAAAAATTTAAGAATTATCAACAATCTGAGATGTGCTAATAACCCAGTATTGTTGGCTGAAAAGGAGCCAGAGCTGCAAGAACTGGTATTGATAGCAAACAACATCAAAATGTATTGGACGTAAATATTAGGAACACAAAAACCATGATAATTAGCAAAGCAGACATGAAGCCCACACTAAATAAAAGCATACACAACAGGAAGATACTGGAACAGTTACTTATACATAGAAAAGATAATAAATTAGAAGCGATTGGTGATGTGAACGGGAAATGAAGATGACAATAATGCCTCAAAATACGTTAAACAAGGTGTTAACTCTAGTGTCATCCAGGCAACAACTTAAACTTAACATGAGTGGCATCGTGGTCAAACAGGCGTCCATCCTGACCCGTGCAGCTTCTCTGTCTCTGAAGTTTAACAATTGGTTTTATTCTTTGTTTAAGTATTTTTGCATATATCTTTGCTGTTTTACTTAAAGTGACAAAACCTTGTATGCTTCGGGGTGTCTTTAGCTGCCTTTTACTCATCCAGATTTATATTGTTGGAGCCTGTTGCAATCACGTGGCTCTCTTATTTCTGTCTTGAGTATTGTAAAAACTCTCTCTAGCCACAGAAACAAAGAATATTTAATGACCATTGCAGCCAACTTTCGCTGCAGAGACGGAAGATGAATTAAATGAATGGTTTGGTTGCAAAACTATACTGCTACAGCAATGCCATTCCCATGTTCTACAGCGACTTTTCTGTTTTCTGTTTCCACTTCCTACGACACGAAGGTGGACTTTTGTAGCACCTCCCCATTTTATATATATAGCTTATCAGCCTGGTCACTGCCTCCGCTTATTCTTCTTGTACCAGCGTTACCCTGGACTTGAGTAATGTACAGTGATTTCTGGGTTGCCAGGACCTTATTTCTCCTCTCCTATTCTTCCTACAGACTAACTCTATCTTATGGTGATGACTAATACAGCGAAGACTCACTCACTGCAGTCACTAAACACAAAGTCTCTCCCTATATGTAAGACGAGTAAAAACTTGTACTCACAACACACAAAAACTCAAATTCTATACAACGAACTAACTTCTCCTTTCACTGGAACTTAGACTAAACATGTTAGGGCAGATTCTTGACTTCCTAAACTGACTTCCCTCGTGATTACAACTTAACTTAACTTAACGTCTTTATACTGGTTTAGAAGACTCTACAGAGTCTGTATACAACCAGTTACACGACTACCTTATTACTAGTGACTACACGACTACCTTATTACTAGTGACTACTTGATAAAACGAAGCCTTGCGTGTAATTACAGCGTTTATTGGCTCGAGTTTTGTTTAACCCAAGGCTCGGTCCTTAGTGGGACGTTGCTCCTTGTATAAACTCTGGATTGTTCTAAATACAGCGCTTTCTTTTCCCTACAGTTGTATGACGCTTGAGAGCTATGAATTTTTAGGGAGATTCCAACTACGTTGAATGGCGAACCTCGTTGCAAAGAAGTTTCTGATAATGGTTTGGCCTGCTGAATCTCAAAAGAATATGGCGGACTTCGTTGAATAGTGAATCTCGTGATGAAGAAATACTTCTGATAAGAGTTTAGCCTACTGGATTCCACAGATCACTTATGTGGCAATCTACCTTGCTTACTCTGACTTGTGGTTCAATGTCTGGAATAGGATAGTCAAATGTCTTGTTGTGTCAGTCAATGAGTCGACTTTTTCAACCTCTCGCTAAGCCTCCTCGATCCTAAGTGATTTCTCGGAGCCCGTTTATCCTGCATATGCCCCACACTGTCCGAACCATATGAGGCGTGGGGACGCTATTTGAAGATATGTTTCCTTGGTGTAGAAGCTGGGTTTCTCGCTCGCCAGAATTTCCAGTCTATTATAGACCAGCGTCCATCTCGCAATGTTCTTCCAAGCTAGACTTTTCCTGTTGAAACTGGTTCATCCTGCTTCCTATCCGCGCGCGTGCTGGCGTTTTGCTAGTGAAACTTTTTCCAAAACTCGGCCCTAACGCTTCCGCGGCGAATATGTCTAATTGCCATATGTTTTCTTGGACCGGTCCTGGGTAGGTTTAGCTGAACTGGTGTAGAGCAAAATACGCATCCTTACGTTTCAAACAAGCTACTTTATGCTGTCTAAGTTCAGCTGTACTGACTCAAAGCTCTTCTTACATCATTACTACTAAATCCTTAACGTTAAATTATGTAAGTTTACCTACTACATGATCTAAGATCTGTCACACGTTGAGAGTTACAAAAATACTTACATACATAAATACATATATATATATATATATATACAAAACCACAAAAATGTATAAAAACTCAAATCTGAGTATACAAAGCAAAATTATATTTATTTTTAAACCCAACTCAGAGCATACTAGCCAAATCAGAGTATTCAAATCGAAATCTGAGTGTAGAAGCACACAAACGTGTATAGAAACAGAATCGAAATATAATCTATATCTTAGTATACAAACATTAATCTGAGTGTAATCCGAATCTATGTATACAAACTGAAATATTAGTATACAAACTGAAATATTAGTATACACACTCAAATATGAGTACGCAAACCCAAGTCTGAGAACACAAACCCAAATCTGAGTATACAATCCCAAATCTGAGAGCACAAACCCAAATCTGAGTATGCAACCCTAAATCTGAGTATGTAAACCCAAATCTGAGTATACAACCCAAAATCTGAGTATACAATCCAAATCTGAGTATATAACCCCAAATCTGAGTATACAGCCCCAAATCTGACTATACAACCCTAAATCTGACTATACAACCCCAAATCTGAGTATACAGCCCCAAATCAGAGTGTACAACACCAAATCTGAGTATACAACTCCAAATCTGAGTAGACAACCCCAAATCTGAGCACATACCCTCAAATCTGAGTATACAAACCCAAATCTGAGTATACAAACCCAAATCTGAGTATATAAACCCAAATCTGAGTGTGGACTTACTCCTCGCACCGATGAGTCCAGTGTAGCCGGATGACGTTTTATATATGAGCCGGGCATCAACAATTTTCCCCAGCATAATTATGTTCTTGACTCAAAGAATCAGCAGCATTCACGACCATTTTGGTGGATTCTGACTTTATACGTGTATATGTGTCAGTATGTGTGTGTGTGTTTATGAGATGTGTGGTCATGCGCGTGCGCGAGTGTGTGTTTGTGTCAGTGTGTGTGTGTCGCTAATAAATCCTTACTTTTATGTTGTTTAGGCTCAAATTCTATACCATCATTTTTAGTATGTCACCTTTACGACAGGGTTTGTAGTTTTGTTCTGTCAAATATAGAACATTGTTTGTAGTTTTGTTCTGTCAAGTACGGAACATTGTTTGCAGTTTAGTCATGTCACTTCTAAAACGGTATTCATAGTTTAGTCATGTCACTTCTTAAACCTTTTTCATAGTTTAGTAATGTCACTCCTTAAACCGTATTCATAGTTTAGTAATGTCACTCCTTAAACCGTATTCATAGTTTAGTCATGTCACTTCTTAAACCTTTTTCATAGTTTAGTAATGTCACTCCTTAAACCGTATTCATAGTTTAGTAATGTCACTCCTTAAACCGTATTCATAGTTTAGTCATGTCACTTCTTAAACCTTTTTCATAGTTTAGTAATGTCACTTCTTAAACCTTTTTCATAGTTTAGTGCTGTCACCTCTTGCTAGTGCAACGTTCAGAACTGATTAACATCTTATGTGTTGCACCTTTCTTACAAAGGTCACCCTCTGATCTAATTTCGTCTTAACGCTGGTCTGCTGCGAAGTTTTATCTATTACACAGCTTGTCCGATCAGGTGCCCTGATTACGTGGCTTGCATGTCTCACTCTGTTATTGCTCCCTGATAACAAATCGACTACATGTGTGTTATCACTTCCCCAAAACATTCTGTCCGCCTACGAATGTCAAGTTGGTTATCGTCTACCCGACTAGTGCATAGCGTGATGTGGTACTCTAAACAACTCTAAAATAATATATGCCCTCCCCCGCCCTTTAATGTTTAACTCACAAATCAAGTCGTATTATGGCCTGACAGGTTAAAATATATGTAGAGAATAGTGGACGTATCATTACTAGTATCTTGTTGAGCACTACATATAGACATACAAACAAGGTATGGCAGCATTCAAGACAATGGCTGGGGACGGCGTGGCCTAGTGGTTAAGTAGCACGGCTCACAACCCGAAGGTGCTGTTTTCGATCCCTATCACAGCACCGGCCGTTACCCCGGGGAAGCAAACCCTTAGAAAATGCAGGAGGAAGCATACCCTTACATAAAATTCATGCTGAAGTCGGATGCACTGGGCTGACATGCGCAAAAAACCCACAGTGCAACGCACACCGCCTTGTGGATTAGAGAAATAAGGCGAACGCAAAAAAAAAAAAAAAAAGACAATGGCTGCTACCAACATGGAGTAGAGGCTTCTATGTCTTTAGTAGATTCCGTGGACTATCCATGCGTATCTTCGCTGTCAATGTTACAGGCTGAATAGTTGAAAAGCATATGAAATAGACAAAGTAAGCAATAGGAAACATTCATGAAAGTACACGGGATAGATAATGCGGGTCAAGGTCACGTTGATGAATACACTGATGGGAAGGTCACCATTACACGACCCACAGTGCTGTGTGATGTGCTCCACAAAGTGGAGAGAAATATACAAAAAGATGAGAGACAATCAAGTTGTCAATAATGATGATGGTAACAAGAAAACATTAATAATAACAAGAAAGTGTTGCCTTAATCCATGAGCTTGATATCTAACAATGATCAAATATGTGACAAGATGACTGATGCAAAAAATAACACCAACACTCAATGGTTTCACAACAAAGTCATACGACCAAAAGATATTGATCATGTATGTGTACAAGCTTTGTTTGGATGCGTCCGTTAGGCCACTGGCATTGTCTTCATGAGAACTTTAGACGATATAATTTACTTCATGCAGACATTAGGACATACATGACTCCTTGCAGACATAGGATACACAACTGATTTTATACAGACATTAGGACACACAACTAACTTCCTGCAGACATTAGGACATACAACTGACTTCATGCAGACATTAGGATACACAACTGATTTTATACAGACATTAGGACACACAACTGACTTTCTGCAGACATTAGCACATACAACTAACTTCATGCAGACACTAGGACACACAACTGACTTAATGCATACAATAGGACACACAACTGACTTAATGCAGACATTAAATCATAGAATGGACATTATGCAAACATTAAGCCACATAATTCATTTCATGTACACATTAAGACCACACATCTGATTTCATTCTAGACCTTACATTTTACTCTATGCAGCCATTAGGTCATACACTTAACTTAATGTGACCTTACACATGACTTCATGCAGACATTAGGTCATACACTTAACTTCATGTGACCTTACACATGACTTCATGCAGACATTAGGTCATACACTTAAATTTATGTGACCTTACACATGACTTCATGGGATTTTACACACGACTTCATGCAGATTACACGCCTTACAGTTGTTTCATCGTGCTCTTTGATCGTGTAATCTCTCGTGATACAGCTGTCAGAGTTCTTTGAGTATTAGACCTAGACATTCATTAACGTCCCTATGCGTCGAAGGAAGTAAAGTCGTTGATAACAGCAAGACCAATTATGACTGTCGACGTTGTAAAAGTCACCCAGCATGTATATGGTTGTCGGAGACACCGGTAATTAGGCAGTTATCGTATCGGACTCACCATATTGAGGTTGGGTAGGGTTTCGGAATTCCTTCTTTTCTTGACACATATCAATGTGCTATCGTGAGACGATGGGATTTCAAAATGCGGCAAAAAGGAGGTCATAAAGACATCATATTTGTGTGCGTCATTAATTATCTGTCGTCACCGCAGTATGTCGTAATTAATGAGGTAGCAGAGGAATCAAATTTCACTACATCATAAATTGTCTGTCCCCACCTCAAACTGCCTGTCCACACCTCAAACTGTCTGACCCCACCTCAAACTGTATGTCCCCATCTCAAATTGTCTGTCCTCACTTCAATCTGTCTGTCTCCACCTGACACTGTCTGTCTCCACCTCAAAGTGCCTGTCCCCATCTCAAACTGTCTGTCCCCATCTCAAACTTTCCACACCTCAAACTATATGTCCCCACCTCAATCTGTCTGCCCCTATCTCAATCTGTCTGTCCCCATCTCAATCTGTCTGTCCCAATCTCTGTCTGTCCCCACCTCAATATGTCTGTCCCCATCTCAATCTGTCTGTCTCCATCTCAATCTGTCTGTCCCCATCTCAATCTATCTGTCCCCACCTCAATATGTCTGTCCCCACCTCAATCTGTCTGTCTCCACCTCAAACTGTTTGTCGACACCTCAATCTGTTTGTCGATTTCTCAATCTATCTACCGCCAAATATATATATATCATGAGACACCTTAATCTGTTTGCCGACTCCTCAATCTATCTACCGCCACATATATATATATATATATCGACACCTTAATCTGTTTTTCGACACCTCAATCTGTTTGTTGACCCGTTAATCTGTTTGTTGACACCTCAATCTGTTTTTGACGCCTCAAGAGATCGGCTAGCTCTTCCCTGGAAGAGTGAAAAGTGAAATTAGTAGCCTGCCGATTAAAGTGAGCTCACAAGCCAACCTCACCTCCTCGGGGTACACACTGGGCAACTAGAACCGTGAGGCTCTAAGCTAACGAGGCAATGGCTCGCCTGGGGGGACGGTCTCCTTCAGGTTACTTGCAGATGTTGGCCCACCGCAGCTTGGAGAGGAGATGGGCGCCGCCAGGTGATTTCAAGCCTAAGAATCACACATGAGGACAAAACGAAATCTATTATACCGGATCGGACGCGGCCCGGACAGACAGAGAGGGTTGGCGTGAGATTTGTATGTCTTCATGTGTGCCCCAACAACCTGATGGGTTACGGGATGAACTAAACTGAACTGAAGTAAGATCATCTACAACACTGCTACAGAGCTCCTAGGCCCCTCCATCAAAAACAAAATGACTAGTTTGATGAGAACTCAGATGACATACGATAAATGTTAGCAGTCAAGCACCACCTCCACAAAGCCTTTATATATTATCCAAAGTCTACATCTAAGAAAGACTCCCACAACAACATGCGCTGAAGCGTCCAATATAAATTACATCAGATATGGACTCATAGCTAAGTTATACGAAAGATGAGATCAAAGGTTTTTATGACAACCAGGACATGAGAAACTTTTACCACTCATTCAAAGCATCCTAAGGTCAGATATGTGTAGGTTGAGTGGCTCTCCTTCGTGCTGAAGTAAAAACACTAATTACAGAGAAGGGCATAATTCTCCAAACATGGGTCGAGCATTTTATTAATATTCTTAACTAATCATCATCTACTAACAATGAATCTATCGATCGACTGCCCTAAACTCATGTCAACGAACCACCAGATGATATACAAACTGGAGGAGACCCAAAAAGCGATTGGTCAACTTTCTAGTGGAAAGTATATGGCTCCGATTCAATCCGTGTTGATGTCTATAAAGATGGCAGTTTAGTTCTTTTAGATAAACTTTCCATCTACTTCCAAGAAATATGGTAGAGCGAAATCATCTCGCTAGATCTCAAAGCTGTGTCAGTATTACATCTGCATAAACGTAAAGATAATCGTCATGCCTGTAACAATCATCTAGGCATCTCTCTAATTTCAATTACAGGGAAGATATTCGCCAGAATCATTCTGAATCGCCATTCTCAACGAAGGGCTATTACCTGTAATCTGTGTGGATTCCAGAAAGAACGTGGAACTTCTGATATGGTGTTCACTGCCAGACAGTCACTACAAGCAGCTTGTATCCACTTAATATAATAATACGGTCAGTAGAGGGGCGGCGGACACGAAAGGGGCCTCCACAAGGATTGCAACAAATAAGGCAGTCGGGCGTCCCCTGGAAACGATTTTCAATCGGCCAATCTTTTTAACACCTAGGCACTAATCAACAGGAAAACCCCTCAAAAAGCAGAGCAAACCAATATCCAGCGAGACTGTAAACTGGATAATTACATATTGGCGATACCTTTCTCCTTGCAAGAACAAAATGGTACATTACATCCTAGATTGGATTATTGTGTATAGACGTGGAGTCCTTATCATTGACGGGATATAAACTTGATGGAAACAATACAAAAAAGAGCGACAAAGTTTATAGTGGAATTCCAGAATTACAGAAGAATTCGAGGTGACAATACAGGCTTATATGATGGTCAGAGGAACGGATAAATTAGACTATAACAAGTTTTTTCTAAATACAACCACCCACAAGAACAAGACGGCATATGCTACAAATTAACTAAAGAAAGGTTCAGATTAGATATTAGGAATGATTTTTTTAGTCAGAAAGTGGTGAATGCTTGGAATGCATTGTCAGAGGAGGTAGTGGAGGCATAGACATTTTAATGCAGTTAAGAACAATTGGATGCGCATAGTTTTTAGGTCACTGTAATGTAAATCAAACTGGTTGTATACAGACTCTGCAGAGTGTTCTGAACCAATATAAAGACGTTAAGTTAATAACTGTGATAGACAATCAACGATATCATTACTATATATAAATGTCTAAATATGTATGCTATATATATATATATGCGAGGTGTTTTCAAATTAAACCGGACCAAACTGCAACAAGTGAACATACGTACGATGCGCATGATGACGTCACTTCTGATGTAAACAGCACATACCAACCGGCAAGTTTGCAAAATTTCATTATCCTCCCACTCATAGTTTCCTCAGCAGACCGTTGAAAACATGGCGGGTGTGATACGGAATCCATACAGAGTTGATCAGCGATCCGGTATTCGGTTTCTAACAGCTGAAGGATGTCGACCAGTTGACATTCATCGCAGAATGCAGGCAGTGTATGGTGACAAAAAGTGTGTCGAATACAATAGTGAAGAACTGAAAACAATGTTTAAAGAAGGACGTGAGTTAACGCAACAATGTGCGCCTGACCTGGTCTCGGACGTGAGTTAACGCAACAATGTGCGCCTGACCTGGTCTCAGACGTGAGTTAACGCAACAATGTGCGCCTGACCTGGTCTCAGACGTGAGTTAACGCAACAATGTGCGCCTGACCTGGTCTCGGACGTGAGTTAACGCAACAATGTGCGCCTGACCTGGTCTCAGACGTGAGTTAACGCAACAATGTGCGCCTGACCTGGTCTCAGACGTGAGTTAACGCAACAATGTGCGCCTGACCTGGTCTCGGAAGATCTTTCGTTAACTCACGTCCTTCTTTAAACATCGTTGTCCAGTTGTAAATATACGAGGAGCGTCTAACTAGCAAATTAGGACTTTTTTTTAAGAAAAACGAAAATGTCAAAAGAACAAGTACTCAAAATACTATTTATTTTTTTAATCTCCTGCAAAGTTCATGCATTTATCCCAGTGTTTAAGTAATGCTTGAAAAGCTTCAGCGTTTAAAGATTTGTCAGTTTGTCTGAATCAATCCAGGACAACCGGTTTCACTTCGTCATCCATCAATGCTGAAATGCTGACCTCTAATGAATCTTTTTATGTAGTTCGTCTTTTAATTCATAAAAAGGGTCCGAAGCAATTTTCTACTAAACTGCATGTCAGATACAAATGATTTTTCGCATGCAGTCTTAGAATATCCATGACGTTATGAAAATATGTTTTTCTCTGTAATGTATTTTGAAAAAATGTATTCATTAGTATATATTAAAAGCAACCTCGATGAATTGGACATAATTTTAACATGTTTAAGATACACAGACGTGCTGTTTTAAAAATACATATTGGATTTTCAAATACGCTCAGTAAATACAAAGTCCTGATTTGCCCGTGGAATCAATTAGACACTTTGTCGAATACGGAAAACAAAAAATGTCATTCATGCGAAACTGTCTAATAGTTATACGGGTATACGCCAGTTTTGGGATGAGGGATCCGTATCACAAGACATGAGAGACGCCAACATTATCTCCCTTTACAAGAAAAAAGGGAAACGGAGGAAACTGCAACAATTACAGGTGAATATCGCTCCTCAACACAGTAGGCGAAGTGTGTGCTTGCATCATCCTGAGCAGGCTGCAAAAGCTGGCCGACAGGGTGCACCTGGAGTCTCAGTGTGGTTTTTTTACTGAGACAATTGCAAGAGAAATGCAGAGAACACACACCACTATGTTTTGCCTTCATCGACCTCACCAAGGCATTCGACCTGGTAAAGAAAGAGGGTCTTTTTAAAGTAATCTCTAAAGTTGGCTGTCCACCTAACCTACTGAGCATGATTAGGTCTTTCAAGTGGGCATGAAAGGTAAAGTGCTGCTTGACGGTCGACATTAACAGTGGAGTTAAACAAGGTGCTGTCCTGGCTCCGACTCTATTCCGCATTGTCTTTGCCATCGTGCTTTAACACGACTTTGGAACTGCAACAGACGGTGTCTTTCTCCATACTAGGTCAGATGGGAGACTATTCATTCAAACCAGATTGGAGCAAACAAGTAAGACAAGGGAGACTGTCATACGGGATAGGCTCTTCGCAGACGATGATGCTCTGGTCGTGCACACGGAAACCGAATTTCAGATCCTCATTAATAAGTTGGCAAGATCTTGTAATTGTTTGCACTCACCATCAGCGTTCAAAAGACGAAAGTGATGGCTCAGAGTGCAGATCCTCCAGACGTCTTAAACGATAACAATCTGGAAGTAATAAATCACTTCAACTACCTAGGATCTATCATCACCAACAACCTTTCACTGGACGGAGAGCTGCAGAATAGATTAGGAAAGGCCTCATCAGCACATGCCAGGCGCTCACAGAGAGTGTGGAGTAACAACATACCGACCATCTCCACAAAGGTTGCTGCGTACAGATTTTGTGTTGTTAGTAATCTGCTCTATGGCAGCGAAACATGGACACTGTATGTGTCTTCTGAAAAAAGGCTAAATGCTTTTCATATGCGCTGTCTGAGACGCATACTTGGAATGTCATGAAGTGACAGAGTGACTAACAACGTGTTGGACGGTGCAAAGATTGCCAGTTTAGTTATGATCCTCCGCCAGCGCCGCTTGTGGTGGCTTAGTCACGTGTGCAGAGTGAAGGATAGGCGAATACGAAAAGATATCCTTTACGGAGAGATGACTACGAGCAAACGTAAAATAAGTAGAACCTTCCTCCGCAACAAAGATTTTTGCAAGTGCGCCCTGAAGGCGCTGGATATGAACACCTGCAACTGGGAGGAACTTGACAAAGACAGACCCGGCTGGAGGCAGGTTTTGTGTGTTGGTCTGCAGGCAGGGGAAGACAAGATGCGTCAAGGACAGACCCGGCTAGAGGCAGGCTTTGTGTGTTGGTCTGCAGGCAGGGGAAGACAAGATGCGTCAAGGACAGACCCGGCTAGAGGCAGGCTTTGTGTGTTGGTCTGCAGGCAGGGGAAGACAAGATGCGTCAAGGACAGACCCGGCTAGAGGCAGGCTTTGTGTGTTGGTCTGCAGGCAGGGGAAGACAAGATGCGTCAAGGACAGACCCGGCTAGAGGCAGGCTTTGTGTGTTGGTCTGCAGGCAGGGGAAGACAAGATGCGTCAAGGACAGACCATGCTAGAGGCAGGCTTTGTGTGTTGGTCTGCAGGCAGGGGAAGAAAAGATGCGTCAAGGACAGACCCGGCTAGAGGCAGGCTTTGTGTGTTGGTCTGCAGGCAGGGGAAATCGCTTGGAGCGAAATCTGGGCTGTAATGTGGATGTGGCAATATCTCCCAGCACTAATAGTGTTGTCCGCCAATTTTATTTATCTGTCACGTGACTGGCCCATGGCAAGAGGGCCACCTAGCAGTAATAGACACAAGTGGACCCTAACTAAGGATAGTTGTTCCAGCACCCATTCAGGTAGAACTAGAACAACAAGTCCTGGTTTGATTTGAACGCCCCTCGAACATATGGGGAGGGGAGAGAGAGAGAGAGGTAGAGAGAGCAATGGGGAGGGCGGGGGGGAGGGGGGGGCCTTTATTGAAACTAAAACAAATTAACAGTTTAAAAACTGAATATATGAATAAACATTGTTAAGTAAATATACCTCTGAACATTCACAACAAATGTGTATTACATTTGTGCACGCAGCGATCCAAATGTGCATGCAACTATCCAAATGGGCATGCTACGATAAAAATATGTTTGTAATATTTGTTGAAGTTATTTTGGCTCTCAAAAATCGGAAGTTTACCGTATGTAACTTTTACCTGAAGTAAGTTGGTCCACCCCTAATATAAACCATTCACCTTCTAATTGAAAGAGGAGGATTAACCAAGGGTTTGCCTGGGATACAGTGAGATCGGTTTTATTAAGAAGCAAACACTCTTTTGAATGTGCATGGCTTCTTTTCGTAATCAATATTCCTATGTATGTTTACAACAAGGTCATATCAACAAGACAGCCGTAGTGACAGTCCTGTAACAGGGTGGGCCACACACGTAAACATGTCTGGAGGCAATTAAATCACGGCCTCAAATGTGTAGGTTTAAGTTGGTAGCACCGACACATGTTTTGAAGCCAAATATAACTGAATGTCCTATGTTAAATATAAAGTTGCAATATCGTGCACGGCCCGTATGTATAGTTGCAATATCGTGCACGGCCTGTATATAAAGTTGCAATATCGTGCACGGCCTGTATATAAAGTTGTAATATCGTGCACGGCCTGTATATAAAGTTGCGATATCGTGCACGACCTGTATATAAAGTTGCAATATCGTGCACGACCTGTATATAAAGTTGCAATATCGTGCACGGCCTGTATATAAAGTTGCAATATCGTGCACGGCCTGTATATAAAGTTGCAATATCGTGCACGGCCTGTATATAAAGCTGCAATATCGTACACGGCCTGTATATAAAGTTGCAATATATCGCGCACGGCCTGTATATAAAGTTGCAATATCGTGCACGGCCTGTATATAAAGTTGCAATATCGCGCACGGCCTGTATATAAAGTTGCAATATCGTGCACGGCCTGTATATAAAGTTGCAATATCGTGCACGGCCTGTATATAAAGTTGCAATATCGTGCACGGCCTGTATATAAAGTTGCATTATCGAGCACGGCCTGTATATAAAGTTGCAATATCGTGCACGGCCTGTATATAAAGTTGCAATATATCGCGCACGGCCTGTATATAAAGTTGCAATATCGTGCACGGCCTGTATATAAAGTTGCATTATCGAGCACGGCCTGTATATAAAGTTGCAATATCGTGCACGGCCTGTATGTGTTGTCTCTTCGCAATCAACCAACATGCTTTATAACAATACAACTGGTGTATGTTAATATTAGCTGACGAAGATGTTCAGGACACAGGTGGAACCTTATGCATGAACAGAATTCCGAGATATGATTTTGATAAAAATACTAGCCGCTTCAAAATATCCGTAAAACAAAAAAGAGGGTATACATAATATGGATACAGGAAGCAAGATCGTGAGAAAATGGCTAAATCCAATACGGATGTAATTTTCACACATCTGGCCACATAAAATGTATCATATTTTTTATAATTATAGTATTACACACCTTTATCGAATGTTAATGTTCAATGTTTATGTCTAGAAGGATACATAAACAATGTCGCAATAGAGAGAAATCATTTATTTACCACTATAAACAGTTCATGGGGGCAAGAACAATTGGCTTCACTTACAGTAACCAGGACATTCACGCATGCGCAGAGTGCGACTAATGCGACTTCACTCTGCGCATGTTCATGCTCGCCGTCCTGAAAGCAGATTTTTGTTGTATAATGACATCATCAAATGGTGTTCCCAGCACAATTACAGATCACTCATACCGGATATTATTGACATGGACTGACAACAGCTCAGCTTGGTGTGGGTAGTATTATGTACGATTAATGGTAGGCCAATAACATGCACCACTGCTGTAGAGAAGACAGTGTTCAAGGCTTCATTCTACGAGGACTCAGCTTTATTAGATATTGGGGGGGGGGGGTGGGGAGAGGGAATGCAGATTGGGGGGACGTGGGGAGGCGAGTGGTGTTGTGGTTATGATATGTTCCTCGCTGATTTACCTTTCCTAACATTAAGTCAGGTAACATTTGCAACTGGGTATACTTGAACGCGGGGCCAGGGATTGGACTAAGTACCTTTGCCGTGAAAGGTAATTGCTTTATACCAATCTGTTACTTAGGTGCACTTATTATGTTTACTGGATCACTGGCAGTTACGCGGCTGCGGGCGCTAACGTCGTTTCCATTGTCTTCTGTCTGAGGTCACTGTGGACCAGAGGGTGAGAAGTTTCCATTGTCTTCTGTCTGAGGTCACTGTGGACCAGGGGGTGAGAAGTTTCCATTGTCTTCTGTCTGAGGTCACTGTGGACCAGGGGGTGAGAAGTTTCCATTGTCTTCTGTCTGGGGTCACTGTGGACCAGGGGGTGAGAAGTTTCCATTGTCTTCTGTCTGGGGTCACTGTGGACCAGGGGGTGAGAAGTTTCCATTGTCTTCTGTCTGAGGTCACTGTGGACTAGGGGGTGAGAAGTTTCCATTGTCTTCTGTCTGAGGTCACTGTGGACCAGGGGGTGAGAAGTTTCCATTGTCTTCTGTCTGAGGTCACTGTGGACCAGGGGGGTGAGAAGTTTACATTGTCTTCTGTCTGAGGTCACTGTGGACCAGGAGGTGTGAAGTTTCTATTGTCTTCTGTCTGGGGTCACGGTGGACCAGAGGGTGAGAAGTTTCCATTGTCTTCTGTCTGGTGTCACTGTGGACCAGTGGGTGATACGTTTCCCGTCTGTATCATCGTAGATATTGTTTCTGAGTTTGAGATAGTCGGACCAGGTGGTGGTCTTCTCCGTGGTCGTCTTCTGTCTCGTAGGTGCTAGTTTGCTGTCGCTGTGCTCCTACCAACAGGTGTAAGGGAAGAACAAATACTGAAATGATTGAACGACAGCATAGATGAATGGCGATTCCAAGACAACATGAAACTTAAATTAACCAACTGTCTGTATGGATAGGCATGAAATGATGGATACATAGTGTGTACAGCCAGTGAACTACAGAAAGCATAAGCAGCTGCTTGTATATATTCCACCTACTCTTAAATAAAACCGAAAACGAAAGGGTATTCCCAGAATGCACCAAACAATAACAATTATCACCACCACACAATTGAAATGTCAGACTGAATTACAGACATACACGCAGATAAGTAGGCACAAGGACAGACATACAGGCAGACAATAGAAAACTGGCGGACACACATACAGATATGCAGGTAGACAGACATAAATGTTGACAGTAAAATCACAGTTAGTGAACGACTGTTGGGAAGTGACCGACGGACGAACGGAGACAGGCGAGCAGTCAGACAGATAGACTGAAACTAAAAGGGGAATCGACAATCGGATTGATGGGCGAACGGACAAATATAAACGGATAGACAGTTGGAAGTAATAACAATCAGACAAATTGACGGAGGGATAGAAAGTCCCTCGAACGGATGGATGACAAACAGACAGACAGACAGACAGACAGATAGACAGATGAACGGTTGGATGGACCTGCCGACATAGGGTCGAACAGACAAATAGACGGAGAAAGGTAGGGGGGGGGGTGGGGGTTTTGACTGGATGCTAACTGATGGAATTAAAACATACTTTTCTCTGGCGTTAAAAGACAAAGTTCGTTCCCGGGGGTCGAGATGTTCTAGTCTACCTATCTGTACATGGGCACTTCGTTTATATTAAAGCTGAAGAAACAAGGACAACAGGGCAGTAAATTATTTACCTCATTTGGGGAAAGCCTGCAACGTATTTTAATTATACATATGTTGTTTGTATACATCTGTAGGTTACTCTTTTGTGAGCACTGAAAAGGGCGTTAAGTGGCAGGTCGCAGTAGCTTTACTCACATTCCGATCGTGCTGATGAAGGTGAACCTGTGTCCTCCAGGCGGTTGTGCTATGCTTGGCTTCATCTGCATGTCACTCACTACCAGGGGGATCGTGTCGAACCCTCATCTCGTTAGGCTGCCATAACAACAGCCCGTTTCAAGGGAGGCTACTAGGAAGCCGAGGTGAGGATCTTGACTAGTATATTTTGCCTGACCCCGACATGTATAATATAAGGGAGGCTATCACTGTTTTCATTGTCACCTTAGTCAGTTGTTTCCCTTACACGAAAATCTCGAACTCATTTTCTATTGTGTCATTTTTGTTGCGCAATTCAGGCTTTTCTTCTGTCTAGTCTTTTTACATTTGTGGCCAATGACCGATAAAGCGGTGAATGACTTGCAAAGCGGTCAATGCGTGTCAAAGTGTCCAATAACTGAAAAAACGGTCAATGACTGGCAAAAAATGTCCATGACCTGAGAACGGGGTCACAGTTCTTTTCTTCTTGTATGCATCTTTAGTTTTCCATTACAAGGCTCCACAAGATTTTAAATTATTCATTCACTTTAATGCTGTTCTTTCTACTTCTCCTTCTTAATTATTATTTTCCATTTTGCTTTGGTTTTATTATATTTGATACAACTGAATTGAATGTTGTTATTGTACATAACTACTTTTCTGGAATATGTATTATCTCGTGTATATCAGCGAGGAACTGCAGTTAAACTCCATACCGATAAGGGGCGAAATACAGGCAGTGTTAAAATACGGTTTAACACGAAAACAGTAACAGACGTTAATCGACGCTGACTTCCTCTTTGGTCGTCCTGGAAATGGGCTGTTGTCGAGAACAACAGTCTGGCTAACAAGGTGATGTTCTACGTGATGCCCGTAGTAGTGATCGACACGCGGAGAAAGTCAAGTATAGCACAACCGCCTGCAGGACCCCCGTCCACCTTCATCAGCAAGCTCGAGATGTGAGGAGCTACGACAAACTGCCACTTAACGCCCTTTTTAGGACGCACAAAAGAGTAACCTACTCATTGTGGGCACTCGTAAACAACATGAGACCAGTTACAGCCGCTAACCGACATTTCTATCTCAATAGATCTCAATCAAGTACTTCTCAAGCGAGAGGAAAACTAATTCAGATCAGTGAACTGGGTGAAACGAATAGAAGAATACAATTGACAGAAAATCATGTTGGTAAAAAAAATTCTATATATTTCTCAACGCAAAAAGTAACTCACCAGATTGTGTGCATGTTTTTATGTTTGAAAGTTGTAAAGTATGTTCATACCGATGCATTTTTGGCCGTTACTGGGAAGTATATAATTATCTTAGAACAGTCTGAGTGTGAAATGACCTTTCACTGACATTCAAAATCTGATTTCATTAAATTAACGACTATCCGGACAGTTTCTTACAATTCACGTGCAGATCACAAAATTTACCTGAGAAGTATTCAGTGGCGATCTGTGATTATTTTGCCATTCAATTTGTTCCGAACCAAACTACTGGATGGATGCCAGGCATTGCGGTAAATTGGAGGTAACGAGCTGTTGGCATGTTGGAAGTAGGAATGTATGTGTCTGCAACAGCCAGACAATTTGATGTGTCAAGACAAAATGCAAGGCTGTGGTTATATTGTTATCAGACGACTTGGGACTGTTTCTGACCTGCCATGCAGGGGACGTCCTCGATTAACGACCAGGATCACTCAGATTTTAGTCTGAAACAGATTTCAGTCCGAAGCTGTTACTGATGGCACCATCCTTGAATTGAGAAGAATGAATTAATTCAGAAACTGTCAGGAGCCAAGGTCTACGTGTAAGACTCTGCTATTCGCTAACCTCTGCAGCTAGGACATTATACCGCACTACCAGCATGTGCTAGACAACATCCTCGCTTTGGGAAAGCTCTGTGGGACAGAGTACTGTTTACTGACGAGTGCAGGATCAACCTTTCAAGAGTCGACGGTCGTCAGTAATTGTATCGTCATCATGGAGAACGCGACGCCGACCACTGCTTTCAAGAGTGCGCTCTACATGGTGATGGAGGGATTATGATCTGGGAAGGCATCTGCACCAATCATCGGACAGACCTCGTTATCTTAGAGGGTGCTGTTACCGGCTTGTGATACTGTGATGAGATCGCGAGGAACCACATCGCGCCTTTTGTGCTGAAACTTGCACCTGGTATGCATTGTGCTTCAGCAAGACAATGTCCGTCCTCATGGTGCCAGAGTCGTGCAGGATAAACTCCAAGCCAGTAACATTGCAATCTTGCCCTGGTCAGCCATTTCACCTGACCTGTCACCAATTCAGATTGTCTGGAACGAGCCGAAACGTTGACTTCAGCAACGACATCATCCACCGCAGACTGTACGGCAACTTCGCCAAGAAGTAGTGCAGGAATGGCAGACTACTCCACATGTTTTACTGAGGCGATGGATTCAATCCGTGAGGCGCAGATGTCAAGTCGTGATCAACGCACGTGGTGGATTCACGCGGTACTGAGCGTTCTCATTTTAAAAATAAATTTCTCTCATGCTCGCATACGCTTAGAAAATAATCACACGTGACACGAAAATGTTTCAGTTTCGAACTATGGATTTCAGTTTCTTCTATCCAAATTTCTTTGTTTTTGGATGATAACATAAAATTGTATGATTAAAAAAAACATGACCTGGTAAGTTATTTTTTTTCGTTGAGTTAGACAATCTCTTTTACAAATGTGTGATTTAAATCTGTTGTGACTCGCAGAACACGGTGTGGTTGAGACTGTTGGTGTCATTCTGGTTGACAACCACAGAACACGGTGAGGTTGAGACTTTTGGTGTCATGCTGGTTGACAACCACAGAACATGGTGAGGTTGAGACTTTTGGTGTCATGTTGGTTGACAACCACAGAACACGGTGAGGTTGAGACTTTTGGTGTCATGTTGGTTGAGAACCACAGAACATGGTGAGGTTGAGACCTTTGGTGTCATTCTGGTTGACAACCACAGAACACGGTGAGGTTGAGACTTTTGGTGTCATTCTGGTTGACAACCACAGAACACGGTGAGGTTGAGACTTTTGGTGTCATTCTGGTTGACAACAACAGAACACGGTGAGGTTGAGACTTTTGGTGTCATGCTGGTTGACAACCACAGAACATGGTGAGGTTGAGACTTTTGGTGTCATGCTGGTTGACAACCACAGAACATGGTGAGGTTGAGACTGTTGGTGTCATGTTGGTTGACAACCACAGAACATGATGAGGTTGAGACTGTTGGTGTCATGTTGGTTGACAACCACAGAACATGGTGAGGTTGAGACTGTTTGTGTCATGCTGGTTGACAACCACAGAACACGGCGAGGTTGAGACTGTTGGTGTCATGTTGGTTGACAACGACAGAACACGGTGAGGTTGAGACTTTTGGTGTCATTCTGATTGACAACCACAGAACACGGTGAGGTTGAGACTGTTTGTGTTATGCTGGTTGACAACGACAGAACACGGTGAGGTTGAGACTTTTGGTGTCATGCTGGTTGACAACCACAGAACACGATAACAGCTGAGATCCTTGACATCAATCTAGTTTGCAACCACTGAACACGGGGAGATGTTGACTCCTGATACCAAGTAAAGTGCTACATAAAAACTGTCGCTGTGGTAGTCAGTGGTTTGCTGAATACTTCTGCAAGCAGGTTAACTGTAGCTGTGTTTCTATGCTCCAAATAGTTAGGTTAGTTTTCTTTCTACTTGTGCCGTTTAGCGTTGTGGGGAGCTTGAGTCGTCTATACTGCGCCAAGTGCGTTGCATCGGTCAATGTGATCCCTTGTTGTTGCACAATCACTCTAATGTCATCTATCCACCTACCTCGCGGCCGCCCCTTTGCCCTGTAGCCAGATCTACCACCATTGTAAGCCATCAGCGGAAGATAATGAGAGTGTATTCTCAATTTTTAAGTGCTATCAGTTGGCAGGTAGATTCAAGGGGATGTACTGTACTGGAATAGATTCCAGTTATATCAAGTGTATTACTGCCCCTGAACACATGTTTATCAGTTCTTTGAACAACCAGTTTTCTAAGCAGCTTATCAAAACAGTCGTCCATCGGGAACTGTGATCACAGCAGGAGTCAGACATGTCGCGAGCAATGTCCACACAAATAAGCACGACATGTCACAAGCAATTACCACAAAAGGAGTCAGACATGTCGCGAGCGATGTCCACAGCAGGAGTCAGACATGTCGTGAGTGATGACCACAGCAGGAATCAGACATGTCGCGAGCAATGTCCACACAAATAAGCACGACATGTCACAAGCAATTACCACAAAAGGAGTCAGACATGTCGCGAGCGATGTCCACAGCAGGAGTCAGACATGTCGTGAGTGATGACCACAGCAGGAGTCAGACATGTCGTGAGTGATGTCCACACAAATAAGCACGGAGTTTAATGTAGATAAATGTACAGTCATCCACATGGGTAGATCCAATATGGAACATAATTACAGAATGGGAGAGAACAATATTAGAAAGATAGATAAAGAAAGGGACTTAGGAGTTATAATAGATCATACATGTAAGGTGAGGGAGCAAGTTCAGGTAGCAGTAAAAAAGGCAAATGCAATGTTAGGGATGATAAAAAGAAATATTAATCATAGGAGCAAGGAAGTGATAGTCAAACTGTATAAAGCATTACTTAGACCTAGATTGGAGTACTGTGTACAGGTGTGGAGTCCTTATCAGAGAGGGGATATAGACATGCTGGAGAGAATACAAAAAAGAGTGACAAAGCTGATAGTGGGATTCCAGAATTACAGTTATGAAGAAAGATTAAAAAGAACTGGCCTTCAGTGTCTAGAAGAGAGAAGAATTCGTGGTGACTTAATACAGGTGTATAAGATGATCAGAGGAATGGATAAAGTGGACTATAACAAGTTTTTTAAAGTACAACCACCAACAAGGACAAGAGGGCACAGCTACAAGTTGACTAAGGAGAGGTCCAGATTAGATATTAGGAAGTATTTCTTTAGCCAGAGAGTAGTGAATGCTTGGAATGCATTGCCAAGTGAGGTGGTGGAGGCTGGGACGGTCAATGCATTTAAGAACAGATTGGATGCGTACAGCTTCTAGAGGAAGGTGATGTAAATGGAACTGGTTGTATACAGACTCTGCAGAGTCTTCTAAACCAGTATAAAGACGTTAAGTTAGGTTAAGTTATGTCACAAGCAATTACCACAAAAGGAGTAAGACGTGTCGCGTGCAACAAAATATATTTGATCTGAAATAAATCTTAATCTTCATCTTGATGGCCCTATCCTTATGGTAGCTGGGGGTTCGTCTCCAGCAGACCCTGTTTTGGGCCAGCGAAGTCCAGTTGTTGGTAAGCACTTCTCCAGGGGCGTCTCGGATGTTGTTGCGGACAGCAAGGAAGTCTTCCCCGCGGTTTCTACTTACCTCGGGGATATCAGATTGCTGTGGTTGTGCTCAATCGACCATGGTTTCGTCTCAACATGTGACCTGCCCATCTAAATCTTACAGATTACTGCAACATTCACAAGAGACAATCGTCGAATGTCAGAGTTGTGAAGATTTTGTTTAATTTGGTTGCAGAGATTGATTCCACCCAAACGTCTTCTAAGAAAGGACTGGGTCACTCTAAGTTTGTCCTCCAGTGGTTGTATGAGTGTCCCTGTCTCTGCACCATAGTACATCGCAGGAAGCACAATGGAATTAGAGAGAGAAGCCCTTAGATTCTGATCTTCACAATCGTCCAGGACCGTGTTAATGGACGAGAAGGCTGCCAGGCTCGGGCTGCGATGTCTTGTTGGTTTAAGTTCCAGATTGTTCCATATTGAGATATGTGTACTCGTCGACATTTTCTATTCTTACCTCGCAAAAGAAGACTGGATCACACAATTGTCGGAATGATTGCGCAACACTTGGGTATGCGAGAAATGTATTTCTAGTTCCGCTTTGTTACTCTCATCATTGAGTAGCTGAATTATTTGGTTATCTTTTGCTGCCGACTCTTTTATAATCACCGTGGTTGAGGCGTCTGTCGTCAATATGGATGCCAAAGGTGCCCTAGCTGCATCGGTTGATGACTGATTCCACACATGCGGAGAAGAGGTTCGACGAGATAGAACAACCTCCCTCCCCCCCCCCCTTCCCCCGCCCCCTGGTGTATCCCCTTCTGAGCTGGTACCACAATTCGACGTTGGAAGGCACGTCAAGGGGTAGTGCAGTTCATATAACTATTGGTGAGAATTCTGATTTAACCAGGATCTACACCTTGTTCCAAGAGTGAGCGTCAGACAAAATGTGGCTCTACCGATGTTTTGTAGTCGATGAAGGTACATATCAAAGGTGTCTGGAACTCTCGGGCTGCTTCAATAAGTCGGCTACAAGTTGAAATTGGGTCGATTGTGCTGTAAGAACGAAAGCCTGCTTGTTCGACTGCTTGCCAATCTTGGAGACTGGTGGGGAATCTAGCAAGGAAGCATTTTGTAAACAGCTTGTAAATGACGGAGAGATGAGGGATTGAACAATAATTTCTGGTCCTCTTTGTCTCACTTCTGGTATAAAAGTATTGTCCTCGAGTTGCGCGGTATGTGGTCCTCCCGAATAAAGATAACACGAAAAATATGTTGGACAATGGCTTGGTAAAGGAATAAAGGGCAACCAGAGGGGAATCTGATCATCTGAACAGGTATCTATACTCATCGTTCATGATCGGACAGGAAATGATTTGGTGAGGTGAGGCGAGGCTTCGAGTAGCTAACTTGATGATGCGACGATATTCTACAGCTTTCAGGAGACGTTCGCGTTCGAAGGTCTCATGACATTATTTTAAACTTTTTGACGACGGATCTTGCTTAATGTGGTAAAGGTTATGTGGTTGCATGTAGAACGAGCCATCTGAAATAAATTGTAGAAATAAATATGTGGTTCATTGATTGTATCCTTTATTATGTACATGACATCTAAATGTCAACTATAATGGTATATTATATTGTCATATGATAGTAGAGCTTCTTCGGATTAAATTAATTCTTGGATAAATGACAGTGTGAATCGCCGAGCCTCTTGCTGTTGAGGACATGTGCAGCCACTGCAGGAAAATCTTGATAACAAGAATTATGTATCGGTACTAGCACTTGGCGTATGAATGTCATGTGAGTCATTGGGAAAAAACAATGCTATTCAAAATTACAACTTTAAAACGTCAACTAAGATTCCACATGGCGCTGGAAATTATTTTGTCAACTGACGAAAGTTCTACCCAAATGTGAAACTTGCATCAAATACTGGCTTTTATGGAGTACAGTAAAAACTTGCACTAAATATTGGATTTTATGTAGTACAATAAAAACTTGCATCAAATATTGGCTTTTATGGAGTGCAGTAAAAACTTGGATCTTGGATCAGGGAACCACGTAGATTACCATAGCAATAGAAACGTTCTAGACAAGGGGTTCTCAACAAAGCGGAAATTATTGTTTCATGGGAAGGGATGGGGTTTTGAGTATCCGGGAGGCGCTAGATCTTTTTTCAGCAAAGTGCGATGACAAAAGGTTTCATCTCATCGAACCTTTTTTCCGCATGTTTGGAATCAATCATCAAGTGGAATAGCATGAATGATCACTGTGATAACCAATCTGAAGGAACAAACCACTATTCTCATTCGATGTACACCAAAATGTTCAATAACAGTTGATATTTTTCAACCGAAGAGAGATTTTTGTGTTTTGACAATTTCACTGAAGAGACTCCAGGGTACATTGCTGCTTGAGTTCTAACAATTCTGGAAGAATTGTGGTTAGAACTTCAATACTGAATCGGACAATGGATTGAAAATACCTAGCAAATATAATATCTAATAAATTGTCCTGGAGTATAACCCTACATGTGTTTCTCTAGCTGTACAGACTACACACCAAACCGTGTAGGTGTTGACAGTTCTGAATCCACGAATGATTATCGTGATCAACAAGTGGACAAGATCGTTTCCATGGTCTGGCTTTGATGAACATAAACTATTGTCTTTTGAGAAACGTACAATTGTCCACTTTAATTGCTGAATTTTTACAATTAAAAATTGAATGATAGATGTCAACATTTAGAATGTACCACTAGTTTGGTACGATTGCTTTGCGCTTCTTCATTTTTTAATTACTGAAAAAAGGAGTGGGAGTCTCAAACTGGAATTGGCCCGGGTCCCTCTTGATATCTTTGAGGGCCTGTTTGGTACACACACATGTGATGCAGTGGTCCTAACACGACCGAAAGGAGAGCAAGCAATAGAAATACGATAACTTGCCAGACATAACCTAAGAAGCGACTGAGGAAGGTTGGGAATGAGACTAGCTACCTCATCCTATAGAATCGTTAAGCTACGAAAACTTCAACATATATAGACAGGTGACCATTTTATGAGTTGTTATGTATTTGTTGAAATCCTACCCACATGGAGCTGTAGAGATTGATTGATTCATTCATTCATTCATTCATTTTGGAAATAAAGAGACGTAACTGCAAAAAAATGGCTCTAGATAAAGTATTCTGTTTTAAAAATTACAAGAAGTTTGAAAGTGTTTACCGTATTTTTTGCAGTGGCCTTGACATTCGCTGACCTAGTTTGGTGTGGACACATTCGTGCAGTCCGTGCGCCACTCAAATATCACAACTTTTCCGCGTGAACACCAGAAAACAGATCGTCTAAACTCTTACGTTTCTTCCAGAATTAGCCATTCCAGATTGAATTAACTTTTACGGACTACAGACCTGACGCAATTGAACCGCTATTCTTCATGTCACGCATTGTCAAATGTTTGTTTAATCCGTGTCTCAATAACTTTAAGCCCGTAAATGCATTGGTAAATAAGAGACCGTGCGCCTATTTGCATTTTTTTTCCAGATGTTTGTGTATGTTAGAAAATAAGTTTCCATGTATCGCTCTTATTCTTTGTGTTACTCCTAATGTCACCTTGACAGTCTGACCTTCCTGTTTTCGTACACTGTGATCGTTAGCAGATGATCTTGTATGGCGACAGCAGAAAAATTGTATGTGTGTGTTTATGCATAACAGTGGCGATGCGTCCATATAAGCATTGTAAACATTGCTCAGGTATCCAAGTTCGATTTAATTTCTTACAAAATGCAGTATAAAATGATTATGCTATCCTACAAGCGCATCAATTTTGAATCTTGTTAATTGTTTGCAGTTGAAACACACACTAATACAGTATTAGTATTAATTTAAAAGCGCGTGCCAAAAAAAAACCTCCCCGCGAACAAGCTATCGCATTTTGTAAGCGACATATCGGACGCTTACAGACTTCACGTATAACAAAGAAAGGACTTCAGTTTCTAAGAAAGAAGAGAGCTCATACGCTAAATTCATTAGGGCCTGTAAGCACTTAAATAAATGTTTACTGCGGTCAGGTAACTATGGTCTTTTCATTTGAATTCCCGGAATTTTAAGTTCTATTTCCAAACATTTATTTAGTCAAGCAAAATGTCGTCTCCATCCGTATCGAGAGAGGATGTAATTGTATTGTGGAAGCTTCGTTATTCGTTAAATCTTTTGGCGCCAGGGATTTCACAGAGCAATTGAACATGATTTCCTATACCGTTGCTTCCAGATTTAAAGACGATAACAAATAAGTGTACTCGATATTTGAGAAATGAAAATTACTATGCAATCAGCAGGATGTGCGAATGCACAAAATTATCGAAATCGTATTTTTGGCCATGCCTTCTGCTTTCTAGCGAGATAAATATTTGAACCGTCTGGTGTTTCAGATTTAAATGATCTGCGCAACTTACACAAATGACACTCGCTAACAGTCACATTGTTTCTCTCGTAGCTCTAAAACAGATTTGGGAAACTAGAATAGAAACCTTAGTAACAATTCAGAATCAATAAAGAAAAACACAATGAGCTCGTTAGAAATAACAGGCATGTTGTAAGACGTCTCACTGATGTCGCCTGTTTGTTAGCAGAAAATGAGCTTTCTTTCCGTGACATGATGAATCTAGAACGTCTTCGGATAAAAGAAACTAGGTTGACTTAGTCAAACTGTTAACTAGCATTGACAAGGAATTTGATACAGATCTTAAAAGTGCCACTGTTTGCTTTGGGTTGTCCAGTGATATTCAAAATGATTTAATACAATGCATTTCACAAATGGTGATATTAGAAATATAAAGGGAAATAACAGACACCCCATTTGTTGAAGTTATACTGGACGTAACAACTGATGTCAAGTATCTACACTGTTACGCTATGTTAACACACAAGGGGAGGTGTAGGAAATGTATCTTGGTTTTAAGAACTTTAGCGAGGACCGTACAGCTAATGCTTCAGCCCAACATATATTTGCTACTTTGTATGAATATGAGTGTGAGTTGTCCCCAAAGATTGCTTATAGTTCTGTGAAGGTCACCCGTCGCCACTGATGCATAATATCCATCGTATTGACTTGAATGCTGTACTACCTCGCACGTAATACGACAATACAGTTTTGAAGGTGTTCTGCATCCAAAATAAATTATCTGTGATATACATCGAGCTGGAGAAATTTGCTACAAATTTCTGTTCATGTGACGTAGGTGATAATCGATCCCCATTGTTGCCCATATATACGTATTTCCCATCATCGAGGGAAGGAAGGCTAACGTCTGGTCAAGGAAGGAAACTAACGTCTGGTTAGGGAAGGAAGGCTAACGTCTGGTTAGGGAAGGAAGACTAACGTCTGGTTAGGGAAGGAAGGCTAACGTCTGGTCAAGGAAGAAAACTAACGTCTGGTTAGGGAAGGAAGACTAACGTCTTGTCAAGGAAGAAAACTAACGTCTGGTTAGGGAAGGAAGGCTAACGTCTGGTTAGGGAAGGAAGACTAACGTCTGGTTAGGGAAGGAAGGCTAACGTCTGGTCAAGGAAGAAAACTAACGTCTGGTTAAGGAAGGAGGACTAACGTCTGGTTAGGGAAGGAAGGCTAACGTCTGGTCAAGGAAGAAAATTAACGTCTGGTTATGGAAGGAAGGCTAACGTCTGGTCAGGGAAGAAAGACTAACATCTGCTCAGGCAAAATATACTGATCAGACATGTTAGTCAGGTTCAGGCAAAACATACTAACCAAGACCCTCGCCTTGGCTTCCTCGTAGTCCTTCCTGGATACGGGCTGTTCTCATGGCAGCCTGACTAACAAGGTGATGGATCGATGTGATCCCCGTAGTAGTGAGTTACACGCAGATGAAGCCAAGCATATCACAATTGCCTGGAGGACGGGTCCACCTTCATCAGCACGCTCGGGATGTGAGGAAAGCTATTGCAACCCTCCACTTAACGTCCTTTTCAGGGCGCACAAAAGAGTAAACCAACTCATTTTGGGCTCGGAACAGCAACAAACCATCAGTGTCTTCGTTTTTGTCGTATCGACACGGCTGATCTGGAGTAGCGATGGTACTGGATTCAGCGTTCAGCGTTCTTGTTCATGTTCTGTTTATAAGAATCGGTTGCCACTGCACCTCGCTCATATCCATAGGTGCTCAATCTTCTCAGAAAAGGTCGAATAGTGTGGATAATGATTATGTCTGTCGCTCATTGGTAGTGCACACTCCTTCTCCGCCCTTTTATGTATATACGCCACTCCTTTCGACCCTCGTTTTTATTTTTGCGCCTGTTGGCCTAGTTCATCCGACTTCGGCATGCATTTTATATAAGTTTCTGCTTTCTCCTGCATTTTCTAAATGTTTGTTTTACCGGGGTAACGGTCG
This sequence comes from Ariolimax columbianus, assembly GCA_036924085.1. Lineage (NCBI taxonomy): Eukaryota > Metazoa > Mollusca > Gastropoda > Stylommatophora > Arionidae > Ariolimax > Ariolimax columbianus. The sequence goes on from JAVGWX010000001.1 coordinate 10,601,963, forward strand.
GTGCTGTGATGGACAGCGAACCCAGCACCTTCGGCTTTTGAGCCGTGTCACTTAACCACTAGCCCACGCCGTCTCCATTTCCAATCACACGATAATTTGTTATGAACAATTTAGTAGTACTTGTAGTAGTAGTAGTAGCAGTAGTAGTAGTAGTAGTAGTAGTAGTAGTAGTAGTAGTAGTAATAGCAGTAGTAGTAGCAGTAGTAGTAGTAGTAGTAGTAGTAGTAATAGTAGTAGTAGTAGTAATAGTAGTAGTAGCAATAGTAGTAGTCGTAATAGTAGTAGTGTGGGTGGTGTTGGTGGGGGTGGTGACGTTGGTGGTGGTGACGGTAGCATCGGCGGCTGCAGTGGCGGTGACACCAGCAGCAGTAGTGGTAGAGATAGCCCATTTCAGTCATGACTGACTACAGGATGATGGTAACTTGTTGTGAATGTTTTGTTGTCTTTCTTCCTATGACGTTGTCGCTAGAGCTTCTTTCACGCAGCTGTATGTGGCTCTTCAGGGTGCATCTCCACTTGGATCGGTCTGCAGCTTTAGGTGGCTCTTCAAGGTACATCTCCACTTGGATCGGTCTACAGCTTAAGGTGGCTCTTCAGGGCGCATCTCCACTTGGATCGGTCTGCAGCTTAATGATTTAAGAGCAGTACTCTGTCAACTATGCCACCAGTCCGCACCAAAAAGGGTAGTGGTACAGTGGGTTCCATCCCACTGCAACATCCAAGGCAACGAGGAGGCAGACAGACTGGCAAAAGAAGGTGCAAGACTACCACAACCAGAAACTAGTATGACATACGAAGAGTCAAAACGGCTTATTAGAGCTAGATACATGACCAAATGGGAAACCGAACATACTGGCTACACAAAAAACGATGCCTATTACCAGTTGAACAGAAAAGAGCAGGTCGTGGTCTTCAGACTTCGCACTGGCCACAATAGACTGAGGTACCACCTATTCAACAAATTGAAGATAGGTGGCACTGACGAATGCCCGTGTGGTACCGGGAAAATGACCGCTGAGAATTTGCTGCAAAACTGCCCGACATGCAAGGATCAGAGAGAGCAGATGTGGCCATCACCAGTGGCAACACTAGACAAGCTCTATGGCAGTGTCGACAGCCTCAGGATGACAGCTGCTTTTTTCGAAAAAATAAAGGTTGATGTCTGATTGCGTACGATGAAGAAGAAGAAGAAGGTCTGCAGCTTAAGGTAGCTCTTCAGGGTACATCTCCACTTGGATCGGTCTGCAGCTTTAGGTGTCTCTTCAGGGTGCATCTCCACTTGGATCGGTCTGCAGCTTTAGGTGGCTCTTCAGGGTCCATCTCCATTTGGACCAGTATGCATCTTTAGCTGGCTCTTCATGGTGCACCTCCACTTGGATCGGTCTGCACCTTTATCTTCCAAGAACGTAAGACACGCTCAGTGCATCGATGTCACGCTAAAACACATCCTTGAACCTCATCACAGCCGTCGCTGCCTAACGATAGTGTACATGCTTGTGAGGCCGGTGCGAAAGTGCACCTCCGCATGTGTCACCATGTTCCTCCGTGTAATTACAAGAATGGGTCGCAGGTTACGTAGATGGGAGGAGCTTAGCCTTTTCTATTGTTTAGGCTGTCTAATTTTTGCTACCATACAGAAGCGTGCTGACCTTAGTTTCAATCGTAAGATTCTTGATTTTTTTTCGAACACACGATGTGTGGCGAGCAAATGTATCAACAGCTTTGCAAGTCCCTGAAGGTGACCTCACTGATCAATGTTAACAGATCACGTGTCTAGGTTCACATCATAGTAACAATGTTAACAGATCACGTGTCATGTTCACATCATGGTAATCATGTTAACAGACAACGTGTCTAGGTTCACATCACAGTAACAATGTTAACATATCACGTGTCTAGATTCACATCACAGTAACAATGTTGACAGATAACGTGTCATGTTCACATCATGGTAACAATGTTAACAAATCACGTGCGTCAGATATGTCGGTCCGAAAGGTGCAAATATCGCAGTCAAGTTGTAAACTACGACACAACGCATTCCGTTCTCCGGCCAACATCCTGCTACTTGCAAAGCTCTGTTAAGGACTTGTTAGCAGGAGTTTGAGAATGTACGACGAAGAAGATGTAGAGACAGCAGTAGTGTGTCACTTTAGGTGGTCGTTATATTGAAAAGAAGTAAATACTGTAAAATTTCAGCTCTCCTTGACATTCCCCTCATGGTCAAGGTGAAAACTTATGACTAGTCCCATGAGTGTGTGCGTACCTAATACACGTTATTGATTTCTAGAAGAACCATCACATTTTTGGTTTCTGGAAGAACCATCAAATTGTTTGTTTCTGGAAGAACCATCAAATTGTTGGTTTCTGGAAGAACCATCACATTATTGGTTTCTGGAAGAACCATCACATTGTTGGTTTCTGGAAGAATCATCACATTATTGGTTTCTGCCTGGAATGGGTATGTGAATTCCCAGGCTCCCCCAGCATTTTTTTTCTGCCAAAAGGCTCATCGCTTTGGGAAGGTCAGTAAACAGTAAGAATAGCTTACATTATGGGTCAATTACTTGGGACTGCAGTAATTAGAAACTGTTGAGTAATGCAGCAGGAGGCATTATGTTCACCAGAACTGACTCCCACTGCCATCTGCACTTTGACTGCAAGAGATGGCTCCCAAATGTCATCTTTCTGTTTTCAGTTTTTTAAATTTCCTTATGTCACTACCAGACATGAAATTATCAATTCTTCTCCCGATTACAATTTGTAATAATACTTTCTTGTTTCTATTTCCAAACCCTCAGCCTAAGGTATCAACAAAACCCTATCCACTGAATCGAAAACCACCTCCAGATACAGACATGGGTGCACTGGAGCAGACATCTATTGTTCCAGAAGGGAGAACAAGCCTCCAAACAGTCTTTGCCTTTCTAGGACAGCACAGATTAGATCCACAGAATTTCACAGCAGCAAATATTGCCAAAGAGCATAAGCTGGATGAGAAAGATGTTGAGAATGTACTACATTACCACAAATTCTTCATCTGCACATATCAAATAAGATGTACAAAGAAAATAAGAACATGACAAAGATTGTTGCAGAGCAGCTGAAAGCAGCATCTTTAAATGCCGCCACACCATATGTTTTATCCGACACAAAGGAGGGGAAAGAGAGACCACCCAGTGATCTCTCACATACTAAAACATAATACTTGACAACTAAATTGGCTCCAATTATACTTCCTGCTCCTTTCTGTGTTGATATCGCTGTTCTATAATGTGTGTATCAGACAGATAACTGTTTTGGGGTGTGATTATAGCCTGTAAACATGAAACAGCCTTGTATACTATGATGTATATGAAAAGTCTATGTATATCATGAAGGGTACAACTGTAACTGTCTAAGCATGCTGTAAAGGAGATGCATGGGGCTAGAAACCTCATCATGTAAATTCAATGCTGTTGAAACTGCCACTGCAAATGCTTGGATACAGGCTTCCTGTAAGTGGAATAATAACTCCTGGAACAGTTGTTTTGCAGACAACAGTTGTGGATACCCTAAGAGGAATCAAAGGGACATTAATGTTAGATAAATAATAGACTGAAATGACACTAAATGTTAGATAAATAATAGACTGAAATGACACTAAATGTTAGATAAATAATAGACTGAAATGACACTAAATGTTAGCTAAATAATCCAATACCATTTAAAATCAGGAATAAAAACTGACATATTGACCTACTTGGGAAACATAACTATGACAGAACAGTTAAAGACATCAACCTCAGAATAAACAAATCTAGAATTAACTTTGCTATCTTAACTTGTTGCAGTCAGCCAATCGGATCAGGACTCATCCTGGGGGCCACTCTTCCCCTTCTCACCTCACTCTGTTTCATTTGACTCTATCCCACAGTCACACCTTTGCACATCTTTCACACGCGCGTCCTCGTAGTAAAGCCCTTCCATTGCACTTTGGTTGGGCTAGCTTCTGAGGGCGCACAAACCTAGCATAGGTACATACAGATGCACACATGCATCCAAGCACTGGTTTATGCGTCCTAATATCGCCCAATTGACTACGGTCTGGGGTGGAAAATGGCGCGCCTCCGCCAGTAGAAACTAGTGAGGCAAACATCTAAGCAAAAAGAAAATAAAAATAAAAATATTTTAATATTGTGTGACAAGCAAAATCGTGATTTTGAATAAGAAACAAAGAAAGTTTTGAGCAGATGAGGAAAATACGAGAGACAGACACAGAAATAGAGTGGCAGAAAGAGATGGGAGGCGGGGTGTACTTTGTATGAGAAGCTAAACAATAAAAATAGAACACGTTTTTAATGAGAATCAAGTGAGTGAGAAATTTCACAGAATACACACACACACACACACAAACTAGCAAATTATAAACGCTAGATTCAAAAATATTAATGCCTAAAAATTACATATTGGATGGTGATAATAATCAAGACAAGGAGAGACAGGTTTTGTTGACAACTTTAATACAAACTACAAAAAAAAACATTGAGAACGATTCTGAACCTTACTTAATCGATAAACACTCTTCCTGACTGTACAAATGTCATAGTTGCTTCCCTTGTTTTATCAGAGGGCGACCCGAGTTTTCTCTCCTAATGGATTGTTTGTTTGCATGCACTGGTTTTTAACTCTTCCTTTCTGTCAAGGTAGTAAAGGATTTGTCCTATTAACCTTAGATTGGAACTAAGGCCTGGTGATTGCATCATTCAATTCTCTGTGACCTTTGAATGTACGTAAAGTCAGCACGTGTACTCTGTCGCGGAGACATTACTGCAGGGATTCCCGACTTGTTGGTTTTCGTATTCTGACGTGTCTCGACAGCTTGTGACTTGATAATACTAGCTAGTTCCATCATCATCAAGCATGTCTTTTCTATAACGTTGCTCTCATAACAGCCGATCAGTAAGACTCTCCCGTCTCTGTCACTGTCATCCTCAGAACCTCTTTAATGTCCTGTGCCTATCTTCTTTTCGGTCTGCCTCTGCCTACTTGCCAGGCACCGTGCCATCCAGTACCGTTTGTTTTCTCTAGACCATTATGGCATTAGATGTAGCAAACAGTATTTCAGTCTCCTAGATGCAATATTGCTTACAAGCCAATTTGGTTCTATAGGATCAACTTCATGAATTCGGTGTTTTTCTTTCTCGCTATCCAAAGTATTTCCTGTTGTATTTTGACTGTAAGGATTCCATATTCTTCCTTAGTGTTTGTGTAGTTGTATACATGTTGCATGAGTACGTTGCCACCGGGAAGATGCAATTTCTCAGGATTTGTTTTCCATTTTGCTAGTATTTTGGAAGTTGTTTTTTTTTTAATTTTAATAAACCCCTGCAATGCATTGGTAATTCTTCTTCTTACGTGTTTTATGCAATCTCCATTGTTGCTTATAATCGATCCAAGATATTTAAAACTTGTGTCGTTCGTAACTTCTTGCTTCTCTAGGACAACTTTAGGTCTGGTTTTTGTCTTATCATTACGCATTATCTCAGTCTTGCTGATGTTTAGCTATAGATTGTGTTCCTCGCTGTGTGGTTTTGCCGACAGGATCATCTGTTCCAGTCCCCAAGCGCACTTTGAAAGGACAGCTGTATAATCTGAATATTTTAGTTCTGGTATTTCATTCCCGTCGGATGTAGTTTACATGTCGTATGGGGTACTACTTTGGTTTTTGCATTCAGTTTGTAGGGATGAAATATATCTGGGGTAGTTGTCTCGCCGCAGCGACTCAATTTCAACCAGTGTTCGTAAAGCGATCTCAGTCCCGCCAGGCGGAGCGATAGCGCGGGCTTGCGGAAAACGCTCGCCTGCCTTTCCCCGTAGTGCGAATTGGGTGCGGTTTGTGGTAGTGGCTCCTCCACCGAGGTGCGCTAGTCTGGTCCGTATCAGGAAACGTGGTCCGTCCCTGGTGATTTATCTAAGGCTTATAGCAGAGCTCGACAGTACGTCTCGCTGGTGGTCCGACTCTCGCAAAGAGCTTGTGACCGGCAAATGGAAAGCAGGAATCGTTGCCTCGAGGCCCTGCCTTCTCCCTACGGAGAAGGGCAGGCCAAATTGTGTCTCTAGTCCCAGTGAAATTCATCGCCGAGGTCGTTGGGATCCGTTCTGCACAGAGCGCTGCCATCCCTCCTCGAGCGAGCCCGGTCGGTCGGTCGTCTGGTGCGTGTGGGAGGCCCCTGTCAGGCGGTCCTAGGTCGACGGAGTGAGGGACGGGTGGAACAACCGTCCGTCCGTCCCGTCAGTCGGTCCCTGCGGCCGTCCCAGTGAGGCTTTTTACACACCCTTCCTCCGCCGACCGGTGTGCGCAGTACGTACGTCTCCGACAGATATCTGGTTGATCCTGCCAGTAGTCATATGCTTGTCTCAAAGATTAAGCCAGGCATGTCTAAGTTCACACTGTCTCACGGTGAAACCGCGAATGGCTCATTAAATCAGTCGAGGTTCCTTAGATGACACGATCCTACTTGGATAACTGTGGCAATTCTAGAGCTAATACATGCTTACCAAGCTCCGACCCTCGCGGAAAGAGCGCTTTTATTAGTTCAAAACCAATCGTCGTTTCCCCTCGCGGGGTTGCGGCGTCACCACTGGTGACTCTGGATAACTTTGTGCTGATCGCATGGCCTCATGTGCCGGCGACGCATCTTTCAAATGTCTGCCCTATCAAATGTCGATGGTACGTGACATGCCTACCATGTTTGTAACGGGTAACGGGGAATCAGGGTTCGATTCCGGAGATGGAGCATGAGAAACGGCTACCACATCCAAGGAAGGCAGCAGGCGCGCAACTTACCCACTCCCGGCACTGGGAGGTAGTGACGAAAAATAACAATACGGGACTCTTTCGAGGCCCCGTAATTGGAATGAGTACACTTTAAACCCTTTAACGAGGATCTATTGGAGGGCAAGTCTGGTGCCAGCAGCCGCGGTAATTCCAGCTCCAATAGCGTATATTAAAGTTGTTGCAGTTAAAAAGCTCGTAGTTGGATCTCAGGCGCAGGCGGGCGGTCCGGCTCGCGCCGGTTCACTGCCCGTTGTCTCCTGCCCTACCGTCTGCCGGCTCTCTCCCACGGGTGCTCTTCGCTGAGCGTCCTGGGTGGCCGGCGCGTTTACTTTGAAAAAATTAGAGTGTTCAAAGCAGGCCTCGGCTGCCTGAATAATGGTGCATGGAATAATGGAATAGGACCTCGGTTCTATTTTGTTGGTTTTCGGAACTGGAGGTAATGATTAACAGGGACAAACGGGGGCATTCGTATTGCGGCGTTAGAGGTGAAATTCTTGGATCGCCGCAAGACGAGCTACTGCGAAAGCATTTGTCAAGAATGTTTTCATTAATCAAGAACGAAAGTCAGAGGCGCGAAGACGATCAGATACCGTCGTAGTTCTGACCATAAACGATGCCGACTAGCGATCCGCAGGAGTTGCTTCGATGACTCTGCGGGCAGCTTCCGGGAAACCAAAGTGTTTGGGTTCCGGGGGAAGTATGGTTGCAAAGCTGAAACTTAAAGGAATTGACGGAAGGGCACCACCAGGAGTGGAGCCTGCGGCTTAATTTGACTCAACACGGCCAACACTGAAACGATTGACATGCCGAGACCACTCTTCTGGGGTCTAATATGGAACTGGTGCTGGACTTAGACCCCCAGAAATCTGGGGTTATGTCCCCTGTGGCTCGGTTTTGTCTGCATCCAGTGTTTGATAAAGGAATTGACGGAAGTGCACTATCAGGAGTGGAGCCTGAGACCTAAGTTAACTTACCACGCCAATACTGCAGAATGACTATCAAAAAGTACACCTTCGTGGGGTCTAATAGAGAACATGTGCTGGAATTAGACCCTCGAAAATTTTTGGGGCTACCCTTTAAGAAACTTGATTGTCTCGCTAAGGGAATTGACGGAAGGGCACCACCAGGTGTGGAACCTGCGGCTTAATTTGACTGAACACGCCAATACTGTAGAACAACTGACAAATCGAGTGCACTGCCGTTTGGGTCTAATAATGAACGTACGCTGGTATTAGACTCACTGACGACAAGTCAGCTCTCAAACACTCAAATGAAAGAACGCTACGGAAATCGTGTTTAACTCCGCAGAAACCGCAGATTTCAAATACCTGGTCATTGACAAACAAAAGCCCTCAATAAATTCGTCTGACCAAACAGTGAACGGGTGCTGGAAATAGATCTGAAGACAGGTCAGTTTTACCCTACAAATGACAGGGCGTTGCTACGGAAAACCAGCTCAAATCGAGAGGAGCCGCAGACACTTTGGTTCACGTACCAGGCTGATAAGCCAAGGGCGCGAGGCTACCATGTGGGGGATTACGGCCGAACCCTTGAAAGCCGCAATCCCGCCCAAAATCTCAGCACCACTGCAATGGGAGGCTCCTACATGCTCGGGACCTGAGGCTTGCGCCCCAGCCCTATCAGGTAGAGCCACAGTAAGAGGTCCTTGCCGCCCGCAAATCAAAGCGGGCGGACAAACTGCTTGATACTCACCCTATACGGCGATGGGGTGCGAAAAACACCAACCGAAGACTTAGAACCTGGTCGGGGTGTCGAAAACAGTAGAGCAGCCACCACACTGTGAACTGTCAAGACTCAACCACTGACCATGAGAGTTGTCCGCACACCAGGCGATCAACATCTCTGTGACATTACCAGGCTTGTCCTCTGGCTAAATGCACTCCGGCTACGATATCTACCTCTGTACGTTATCAGCCATAACTATCATGCTGGACGCAGAAGAGATGCAGACCAGCGGACATTGCACACCTGCCCCACTGTGTCAACACCCCAGGTGGCGGGGAATGCTAGGCGTACCATCCCTGCATAGAAGCCAAGAAAATAAAGGGAAAAAGAGATACCCCACTCACATGCAAATGCTACGTTTCTGGCAGGACGTGACGATCCTGGGATACAGACACACTGGACTGCCTCTCTTCCGGGTAAACCAGTCCATCTCATATATCACATATCATCATTGCACCCTATAGACACGAGTAGTGAAGACTCGATAGTCTGGTAAGACAACTTCCATAGGAGAGAAAACTCTGATCGTAAACAACTGCTGCCTTGCAGATAGGCTGGGGACAGCCAAAGGCTAAGGAGGGCATCCCTACAGAAACGCCTGTTGAAATCGGATGCACGGGGCCGCAAGCCTAACAAAACAGTGCAACGTAAATCACAGTATGATGGCAGCACAACCTATTCGAAAAACGTATGGCGCTCATCCTGAGGAGACCCGCCAGGCAGCGATACTGCCGGGCCCCACGCCTCGAAGGGGCCCACCCTTGACTACTGGTGGTCACCTACCCATGTGTCGTGGAGTCAAGGCACATGGCTATGGGGTAACGTCTATTGGCCAAAACCTCAAGACCCTCAAAATACTACAGTGGAATGCGGAGGGAGTCATTAACAAAAAACTTTCCCTAACACACCACCTGCATGAAGGTAAGATTGACGTGGCATGTATCCAGGAAACGCACCTCAACAATAACCATAAATTCTCTATCAGAGGATACCAGACCTTCCGTCTAGTTAGAGAAGGCCACAAAGGAGGGGTCCTGATACTGACCAGAAACAGCATACCGAGTAGCGCGGTACCTGTCAATCACACCGGACAAGCAGAAATTGTAGGAGTTGACATAATGGCTCAAGAGACGAAGCTCCGCATTTTCAATCTGTACGGACCACCAAACAGAGACCTATCGCTCTCGAGTATGGAGGTCAGAGACTCCAACTGCATAGTAGTTGGAGATTTCAACAGCCACTCGGAGAGATGGGGATACTCTGACACAGACAGCAGAGGTGACGAAGTGGAAGATTGGGAGATAGATGCAAATCTCTCCCTAATCAATAGGCCGGAGGATAGCCCTAGCTTCTATTCAAGAACATGGCATACCACCTCGACTCCAGATTTGGCCTTCTCCACACAGGACATACACTATAAAATAGACCGCCAAGTGCTAAACCAACTGGCAGGTAGCGACCACAGGCCGATCAGGCTAACCATTGACATGGAAGTAGGCCCACAGGAAACAAAACCGCTCCCACGTTGGAATTACAAACGAGCCGACTGGGACAGATTTGCAATCCTGACTGATGGGCTGTGTGAAACCATCAACACACGAAACACCAAAATGAAGCCCATGGTAGAGAGCCTAAGCAAGGCAATAATGCAAGCCGCCACTGAAACCATCCCAAGAGGAGCTAGGAAAAACTATAAGCCCTACTGGAATGATGAGTTACAGAAAGTGGAAGATGCAGTAACAAATGCTAGGAACGTGGCAGAACGAGAAAAATCCATGGAGGCAAACATCGCCCTCAAAGCCGCCGCGGCGATGTACAAACACACTCTCAAGCAAACAGCAAGAGAAAGTTGGAAAAATAAAACGGAAAGTTTAAACCTGGACAAAGAAGGGAACAAGCTATGGAAGCTAGTCAGAGCCATGAACGACGAAACCCCGTCAAATAAACAAATTACTATCAAGCAGGGCGAGAACTTGATCACAGGTAAGAAAGCCGCAAACGCCTTGTCGATCACTATGCCAGAGCAAACCACATCGAGGTCCCTGCAGATAAGCATACAGACATTAGCGAAGAGCTAAAGGGACACGAAAACATAAATACGGCTCCTGAAGAGCACATGATGGCCAAACTAACAATGGAAGAGGCTATGAGAACACTAAAGAAAAGGAAATCTCCCGGAAAAGACGGGATAACAAACGAAATGCTGATGGGGCTGGGCCAAACAGCGAAGAAAAAACTACTAACGGTGCTGAACCAAAGCTGGAAAAGGGGTATTGTACCCCAGGCATGGAAAGATGCAATACTGGTACCAGTACCAAAAACAGGAAAGGACAAAACAGATCCAAATGGATACAGGCCGATAAGCCTACTGAGCTGTGTCGGCAAGCTGATGGAACGGATGATAAACACCAGACTGATGTGGCATCTGGAAGAAAAACGAATACTAATTCCACAGCAAGCCGGCTTTAGACAGCACAGATCCACTGAGGACCAGGTCATCCTCATAGCCCAGGAGATAGAAGATGCCTACCAGGCACAGAAACACACAGTAGCTGTTTGGGTGGATCTGGAAAAGGCATTTGACAAAGTCTGGAAGGATGGACTTAGAGTCAAGCTAAGGAGAAGTGATGTTTGTGGGAAGATGTACAAGTGGATCAACCACTACCTCAAACAAAGAACGGCCAGAGTCCAAGTACAAGGGCAGATGAGCAAAAAGGTGACACTCGAGCAGGGAGTACCCCAAGGGGGAGTACTGTCACCCACACTCTTCCTGGTATATATAAACGATATTACAGAGAATATACCAAGAAGAGTCCATAGCTCAATGTTTGCTGACGATCTGGCTATGTGGACCTCTGAAAAGAATCTCACCATAGCAAGAAATCGGATGCAAACGGCCCTAACATCGCTGGAAGAGTGGGCGAACTCATGGCTGGTCAAAATAAACGAGGAGAAAACCACGTGCACAATATTCTCGCTCTCATTAAAACCCCAAAGTACCAAATTAAGCCTAAATGGCAAAATCCTGCAGCCAAACGACAACCCAACCTATCTGGGAGTCACATTTGATCGGCGCATGACATGGAAAAGTCAGATTGAGAGAAACCGAATGAAAGCCAGAGAAAGAATGGCGATCATGAGGAAACTTGCTGGCACAAGCTGGGGAGCAGACGAAGGCATACTAAAGAAACTGTACACTGGAAGAGTGAGACCAGTTCTCGAGTATGGCATCGCGGCATGGACAACAGCAGCGAAGGCGAACTTCGATAAAGTTAACAAACTTCAAAACCAAGCCATGAGAATTATAACAGGTGGCATGAAGTCAACGCCAATTGTAGAACTTGAAAAGATTACAAAACTGCAATCCATGACCGACAGAAGAGACTGCAGAGCCCAGCTGCAGTCAGAGAAACTCCGAAGACTGACGGACCATCCAATGTACCAGAGGCTAAACAATTTGGGAACTGGGAAACTAAAGCGGAGAAACTTTGCAGAAATAGCCAAAGCAAAGATACACGAAGATCCCATAAACGCACTAACAACACCAAAACCCATCACTACTGTACGAAAACCTACTTGGAGGCAGGATATATTTCCAGAGGTGGTAGAAAATATACCAGGTATTGCAAACAAAAACTGCCAGACCGAAAAAGAAAGGAGAGACACTACCCTAAGCTTCATAACGAAAAGCTACCCAAGCATGGACTGGACCCATGCATACACCGACGGTTCTGTAACAAACACTACACAGAACGGAGGGGCAGGAGCATTCCTAAACCTACCAAATGGCAGAAAAATAACACTGTCATTCGCTACTGGTAAGTACACAAGCAATTTCAGAGCGGAGGCAGAGGCACTGAGGGCGGCAGTGGAAGAAATGGCAACACACAGTGAAAATGAGAGCCACATAGTCTTGCTGACAGATGCTCTCGCCGTAGTCACAGCGCTAAAAAGCCAGAAAAACACTGAGCTTAATGACTTAAGAGCAGCACTCTGCAAACTGTGCCAGCTGTCCGCACCAAAAAGGGTAGTGGTACAGTGGGTTCCGTCACACTGCAACATCCAAGGCAACGAGGAGGCAGACAGACTGGCAAAAGAAGGTGCAAGGCTACCACAAACAGATACCAGTATGACGTACGAAGAGTCAAAACGGCTTATCAAAGCCAGGTACATGACCAAATGGGAAACCGAACATACTGGTTACACCAAAAACGATGCCTATTACCAGTTGAACCGAAGAGAGCAGGTCGTTGTCTTCAGACTTCGCACTGGCCACAATAGACTGAGGTACCACCTATTCAACAAATTGAAGATAGGGTGTACCGACGAATGCCCGTGCGGTACTGGTAAAATGACCACTGAACACCTGCTGCAGAACTGCCCGACATACGGGGATCAGAGAGAGCAGATGTGGCCATTGCCAGTGGAACTGCAAGACAAGCTCTATGGTAGTGGCGAGAGTCTCGGGATGACCGCCGCTTTTTTCGAAAAAATAATGGTTACTGTCTGACTGTGTACGCAGAAGAAGAAGAAGAAGTAACTTCTTGCTTCTCTAGGACAACTTTAGGTCTGGTTTTTGTCTTATCATTACGCATTATCTCAGTCTTGCTGATGTTTAGCTATAGATTGTGTTCCTCGCTGTGTGGTTTTGCCGACAGGATCATCTGTTCCAGTCCCCAAGCGCACTTTGAAAGGACAGCTGTATAATCTGAATATTTTAGTTCTGGTATTTCATTCCCGTCGGATGTAGTTTACATGTCGTATGGGGTACTACTTTGGTTTTTGCATTCAGTTTGTAGGGATGAAATATATTGCAATCCATACGAAACTTAATGGGTATGCTATACTCGCTGTCTTTGAAGGCGTCTGTCATAGCTGCAACATCATACTGAACTGGTTCAGGACAAGTATGCATTCCTAAATCTCGCCGTTTTTGATAATTTATACTTCAAATGATGTAGAGGTCGCATCCTTGTCCAGACACGTGTGCGCATCTCTTCGTGGAGCTGTTTCACCAGAGTGACAAGGGCAGCCGACATCATCTGCCATAGGTTAATGAACGGGGTGTACAGCACAAGGCTTTGCTCCCGACTTTTCTCCTGAAACTGACGTCTGCAGTTCCTTCGCCAACCAAGAATCCACAATGACTCTCCAAATGGTGATGGGCTGACTCAAGATATTTATTCAGGCGGTTGAGCAGTACACGTTCTAGGATCGTGGCAGCAGAATGGATCAGGGGAATTATGTGGTAACTGTCACACTTCTGACGGTTGTCTTTATTCTTGTCAATACTAACTATTGAAGCATCGTTCATTTCTTGTGGGACCACCCCTTCATCCCGGAGAATCGAGAAGCGGGGAAAGGAGACTAACTTCTGATCTGGTCAGGCACAACATACTGATCAGGACGTCCCACCAGGGTTAGGCACAACATACTGATCAGGACGTCGCACCAGGGTCAGGCACAACATACTGATCAGGACGTCGCACCAGGGTCAGGCACAACATACTGATCAGGACGTCCCACCAGGGTTAGGCACAACATACTGATCAGGACGTCGCACCAGGGTCAGGCACAACATACTGATCAGGACGTCGCACCAGGGTCAGGCACAACATACTGATCAGGACGTCCCACCAGGGTTAGGCTCAACATACTGATCAGGACGTCGCACCAGGGTCAGGCACAACATACTGATCAGGACGTCGCACCAGGGTCAGGCACAACATACTGATCAGGACGTCGCACCAGGGTCAGGCACAACATACTGATCAGGACGTCGCACCAGGGTTAGGCACAACATACTGATCAGGACGTCGCACCAGGGTCAGGAAGAACATACTGATCAGGACGTCGCACCAGGGTCAGGCACAACATACTGATCAGGACGTCGCACCAGGGTCAGGCACAATATACTGATCAGGACGTCGCACCAAGGTCAGGCACAACATACTGATCAGGACGTCGCACCAGGGTCATGCACACACTTTTGACCAAGACTACATTTCTCTTCCATGTAGAGTTCCCTGAAAACAGGCTGTTTTAGAAGTAGTCAGTGAATAACGAGGTATAGATGGATGTGATCTCAGTCTGGAAGACCCCGGTCCAATATTCATCAGCACGCTCAGAATTTAAGAAAAGCTACTGCAACCTAACGTCGTTTTCAGCGCACACAAATGAGTAAACATACTCATTCCTGGAATCAGCAACATCAAAAACACCTTCAGTCAACATGCGGCAAGTAAGTTCAGTAAGGTTTTTGGTGAGAAACGTCCGGCTTGCTGCACATGGCCTCTGTTGGTACTGCGTCAGCTTCAAGAGTCCTATCTGGAGAAAGCGTTTTCAGCGCCTCGTAGAACCTTTCAGGAAAAAGATTACTAGCTTTCACACTTGTTGCACGCTTATGTTCACACACTTGTGGACAATACTCTGGCCGACAGGGCTGAACGGTCACAAGAGAGCTGGTTGGATATAACATCAGTGTTGCCAACTTGAGCGAGACATGACTAGAAGAGGAAGGACAACTCTCAGATGATGGTGCTGGCTACACTTCCTTTCTGCGGTTTCAAAATTTGACAACTTGATCCTAATATAGATTTTAACGCCAGGATTTGCGCATATTACACTGCATGGGGTAGTAACATTGCCCGAAACGGCATAGGAAAATGTAAGTATATGCTTAGTGAAGATTAGTGTCACAAATTCAAGTGTAATTACCAACACCATCTGCAGACTTCTATCTTGAAATAGGGCTACATGGATGCGTCCCACGTCCTATCACTGGCTTCTTACCATCTATCCCACATCATATCACTGACATCTTACCATCTATCCCACATCCTATTACTGACATCGTACCATCTATCCCACATCCCATAACTGACATCTTACCATCTATCCCACATCCCATCAGTGAGATCTTACTATGTATCTCCCATCCCATGACTGACATATTATCATGCACCTCCCATCCCATCAGTGACATCTTATCATGTATCTCCCATCCCATCACTGACATCTTATCATGGATCCCACATCCCATCACTGACATCTTATCATAGATCCCACATCCCATCAGTGACATTTTATCATAGATCCAACATCCCATCACTTACATCTTATCATGGATACCACATCCCATCAGTGACCTCTTATCACGGATCCCACATCCCATCATTGACATCTTATCGACTTCCTATTGGCCGATGTCGGGTCCGAAATGATGTAAAACTTACTAAGTGTGTGTGTCACGCGGAGTGCTGGATTGGCCATTTAAACGACACCTCCAGGGAAAAAAACACAAAAGAGATTAAACGTGGTGAAGATGAAGTGGAAACCCACTAGAATCAGCTTCGTATGGGAACTAGCAGGTAGTCTGGAAGAGTTTTAGCTTTGAAATCCCGGCATTGATTAAAATTGGGAGTCTAAGAAACACTGTTTACATCGCCAAAACACCTTTGACCATCCACAATCAAGATCCTTCTCGACATAAAAGGACAAGCGCAAATAATCCTTCAAAATGGCAAAGAAAACATCGCTCGGAGAGAAGTCCAGGCTAGGTTTGGGGAGATGTTAAGTTTCGGCAGAATCAAATATATATAAGAATGGTTTGGCTTGGCTTCGTTAGTTCTCAATCTTCCGCTACCACCCATGAAAAGGGCTTAAGTAGAAGAATGTAGTCCAGAGAACGGAATGCGTTGTGTCGTAGTTTACAGCTTGACTGCGAAATCTGCACCATTCAGTCCAACACATCCGACTTGAGGAAGCACTTTTTTTAGTACCGGGTTAGCATTCCCTCTTCGATCCCTTCTCCTTAGCCAGTCACCTTTGTTGCAGCCTATAATCCAGGATCACCGTATGGTGGTGTAGAAGGGTCTGGGCAGCTCTGGTTTGCTTACCTCGACGCTAGCAGCCTGCTATGAGTCGCTGACCGCTGCAGCTCACGCGATGCTCAGCATCTTAATACCCACATATAAGAATGATACTAACATATGACAGTTCTATTGTGGGTGTTTTTGATCAGTCAATAAGTTGTGGTACTTACATAGATAAACATAAACTTCTTCCTCCGAAGCCAGATAAATGGAATACTAAGTCTGGCACTAGACAACAACTGATAAACACGTGCAGATACCACTACATGGCATTGTGCTTAAGGGCGAGAAATCGGATGCTGCTGGATCCGTAACAACAAAGTTGGGTTTTTTTTAAACATACTTATCTTACTTTCCGTGTCCTAAGGACTACGTCACACTTCATTCTTCCAGTATTCAGCCACGTGGATTGCCCTGTCACTGGCACTCAGAAGGTCATCCATGCTTCAAGTCTCCGAGAGGTTTGGGTAGATCATCAGATGGCCCTGGTCTTGTGTTACTCCACATTCACATGTTTCATCATCCCAGTATCCCCATCTTTTCAGGTTTTTCCTGCATGGTGATACACCAGTTCGAAGTCTATTTAGTGACTTCCATGTTGCGTAGGGCAGGCGAAGTCCAGGTGCAGGTTCCTCCCGTAACTCGATCAAGGGGACTTGTGTCAGCTGTTTCCAACTTTCGATGCGTCGTTTTCCTGGACTAGTCTGCATGGGCTGGGTTGACTGTAAGAAACTTCGTCTTGACTTTAGTCTTGTGCGCTGCACCTGATGTCCTAACATAGAGTGTCTTGGGTCATTTGCCTGTTCTTCTCTTTCTATCTTTGACGCGACAGTTCTCCGTATATCTAGTGACGCTATGCCAATTATGGGGTATATTTTTTCCGTTGGTGTCGGTTTTAGGCATTCAGCAACTATACGGCCTGTCTCATTTATTGCTGTATCTATATGTTTGACATGTGCAGAGTTCTTTCAGATTTTTTTCAAACAGTGCACACTTATCAAACATCAGAACAAGAGTATTGCTCCTCTCCCTTAAACAACAGGTAGCATGTGATTCTGTCGGTAAAACAGATGCAGATCAGCAAAGAAAGATAACGCTGGGCAGTCTAACATCGTAGTATAAGCATATCGCCAACAACATGCATAACTTATAACATCACCGACAGGACGATGTCGGGGGGTATGATCGCCAGTGCCAGCTGTAGGACACTTGGCGGATCACAATCAATAAGACACGTTTTGTGATATTACGCCGTGTCTCTTTTGGATTCTTGTGAAACATGCGTTTGGCCGTTATGCTATTTATTAGATTGCCTAGATAATCAAATGTATGGATTTGTTTCAGATGTTTACTTTGAGGGCACATTTTGGAGGAGTAGTTCTTACAGATCTTCATGTTATTGTTGTTGTTGTTGTTGTTGTTGTTGTTGCTGTTTGTCATGTAGCACATCAGCCAGTTTGTTGCAAGTGTTTGCACTTTTCAGAAACGTCAGCTATTTATGTGTGCTCGATACAAATGTTGTTGTTGTTGTTGTTGTTGTTGTTGTTGTTGTTGTTGTTGTTGTTGTTGTTGTTGTTGTTGTTGTTATTGAATGCCCATGTTGGTGAGCCCTGAAAAGAAAGTTAAGTTGCGTGTTGTCGTACTTTTCCTCACATCCCAAGTGTGCTGATGAAGGTAGACTGAGCTCCTCCAGGCGGTTGTGCTATGCTTTGCTTCATCAGCGTTTTGCTCACTGATACGGGGATCTGGTCTCTCCCTCACCTAGCTAGCCAGGATGCCGTGAAAATAGCCCGTTTCCATGTAGGGCTAAGGGGAAGTCGAGGTGAGGATCTTGGCCAGTATGTTTTGCCTGACCCTGACTAACATGTCTGATCAGTATGTTTTATATGACCAGATGTTAGTCTTCCTCCCCTCGATATAAATGTAAATGCAAACAACACAGAAAGCCAATGCGGTTTCCTATCAGCCCTCCCCATTACTAAGACACAAACACATTCTAACGGATACAGAAAGACAGCTGATAAATATGTGTATACCAACTCTCCGTTGTCAGTGTTAGACATGGACTCTCCCCAAGACACAAGAAAGAAAAATCACGGTATGTGAAATGACGTGTTTGGTCACAATGCTGGACAGTGTACGAAAAGAAGAAATCAGACGGAAGGTGAGTGCAACACCGTGCATGGAATACATAGAAAGGCAGATAATAAAGTGGTTCGGACACCTGACAAGAATGCAACCAAAGTTACCAGCCGCTCGTATCTACAATACCAGGCAGGGTTGCAGAGCAAAAGACAAGCCACGAAAAAGATAGATAGATGGTGTCAGTGAGACACTGGAGAAACACGAATGATAACAACAGCGACGACAAAGCCGGCTCTGGACAGAAAACTACACCTCCTCAAGACGTCTAATAAAACAAGTGGATAGACGATGATGATGATGATGATGTGATGATGATGATGATAATAATGATGATGATAATAATGATGAAAATAATGATGATGTGATGATGATGTGATGATAATAATGATGTGATGATGATGTGACGATGATAATGATGATGATGATGATGATAATGATAATGATGATAATGATGATGATAATAATGATGAAAATAATGATGATGTGATGATGATGTGATGATAATAATGATGTGATGATGATGTGATGATGATAATGATGATGATAATAATGATGATTATAATAATGATGATGATAATAATGATGATAATAATGATGATGTGATGATAATGATGATAATAATGATTATGATAATAATGATAATGATAATAATGATGATAATAATGATGATGTGATGATGATCTGATGATGATGTGATAATAATGATGATGTGATAATGATGATGTGATGATGTGATGATAATGATGATGATGATGATGATAATGATAATGATGATGTGATGATAATGATGATAATGATGTGATGATAATGGTGATAATGATGATAATGATAATGATGATAATGATAATGATGATGATGATGATGATGATGATGATGATGATGATGATGATGATGATGATGATGATGATGATGATGATGATGATACGATTGTAATACAAATAGAAGACTAAAGCTACCAAATAATACTATAATCCTATGACAAAACAGAGTTATGGATATGTGTCCCTGTTACATAATCAGTTTATTGTTTTATTAGAAAGCGCCCAACCGTCGCATGCACGCAAACAATCGAACGATTTCTGAAATGTCGTTTCCTTGTGGGAGGTGATTGACATTCTGATATCAAGTATTCTGAGCATTAATAATGCATTCTCGTTGACGAGAAAACATCAAGATAATTCAGCATTCTTCTATCAGATCTTTGATTCGAGATCCTGACAGAGCACGCTACACGTGTCACCAACATCAACATTGTGTTTTTCCCAACACAGTCTAATTGTTCATTTCGCTTCGTGACAGTATATTTACATACGAAAACGCATTAATTGCGGGAATGTATTAATGCTGCTGTCATAAGCATGTCTTCGATAGCACAATAATATTAATTCATCCACCGTCGTCAATGTGGACCGCCAACATTATTCAATATCATTCAACGTCCTTCACACTGAAGGTGTGCTTGTGAATGATCAAGTCAATGTTGGGCGGAAAGTTCTGTGACACGACTGGCAACATATTCCACAACTGGAAAACACTGATATTTCCACTGCTCTATGCTTTCTGATTGCCCGTCTTTCTGGGCTGCCAGAACATGAAGGCATTAACTGATTGCAATGCCGAATTTGATCGCGCCTTTCCAGGCTGAACGAATTTGAGCCCGGTTTTCCCAGATTTAATGTTTATTTGACAGCACTTAAGAGACTCCTTCAGACTATCCTTGAAACGCTTTTTTTTTTTACGTCCCCATAATCGTCTTCCTTCATTCAGTTTGCAATTCAGAAGCCTTTTTTTATCGCTGCGTTTGAGATCCGAACAAGGTGGTCAGCCCATCTAATTTTTTTTTTTTTTTTTTTTTTTTGCAAAAGCAGATAAATACCTGGTATGTCAGCTCTGCCTAGCACTTCATTATATGTGATATGGTTCTGCCAGCAAATGCGGTATGCAGCATGAGTATCAGACAAGTCACGTGTAAGTGATTTGGCCTCCTTACGTCTCCAGCGAAGAGCAGAGTGGGTAGGTTGACCTACAGCTTGGTCTTTATACTGATTCCTCGAAGACCCATTCTGTCCAGCGCAGTCGACCAAAAGATGTGCTAGTTTTTGCTATTCTATTATTCAGCTTATCGACAATAGTCACTGATCTAAGCAGCTTGCTTCCCATGTACACGAATTTTTAACCGCTTGTAATTTCTGCCACTCATTATAATCACTGGCTGTTTATTTGTCGTACCGGGGGCTGGTTGATATATGAAATCAGTTACCTTTGTGCTAATGGTCAAGCCAAAGTTGTCACAAGCTGAACCAGTGCAAGCCTCCCTGCATATTCCGTTCTGAGCTACTGTTCAGAGCACATTATCCACACACAAAGAGTCCGCATATCGTGTCGCGCACCACACCGGAATGAATACACCACCATCAATGGGGAACTTTACTGGTATGCCATACTCTCTGTCTTTGATGGTATCCGTCAGCATAGCTGAAATGATAATACTTAACACAGTCTGTTCAAGCATACATCCCTGTTTCATACCGTTGTTGATCCCAAATGATGCAAGGGGCTCACCGTTGTCAAAGTACATGTGCGCTCATGCATTCATTGAGCTGTTTTACTGAAGTGACAAAGTTCCCAGCGCAGCCGAATTTCAAACCATCTGCCATAGCTCACCTCCTCTGCTGATCGTATCAAATGCTTCTTTGAGGTCAATGAACGTAGTGTACAGATGACGGTTATTGTTCTCGACACTTCTCCTGTAGGTGACGTGCTACAAATATCATGTCTACAGTTCATCAACCAGCTCTGAATTCACACTGACTTTCCAGGAGGTGAAGGTCTAGCTCAAGATGTTTTTTCAGGCGAATGAGTATCATACACGCTGGAATCTTGCTGGCAATAGACAGCAGCGAAAGTTCGTGGCTATTGTTACTCTTCATGACTTCCGTTTGTCTTATTGTTGTTGTTGTTTAATGCCCATAATGAGTATGTATTGTAAATATGTACTATCGGTGTATCCTTCATTTTTCGTGGAACTACTCCTTCAGCCCCTAAATTAACAGAAGATTTCAATGAGCTTCCTAGTGAGACATATTCGCGCTGTAGAAAATACCTGGTATTGCTTCTGCTCAAGATGTCCTTCCATGAGAAAGCACTTTTATGGCCGTGTCCAATTCATCTTCAGTGTTGAATTCATCCACAGTCATGCTCGTTTCTATCTGAGGAATGGGGACGATCAGGGTAATGTCTGGTCAGGCAAAACACACTGGTCAGACAAAACACACTGGTCAGACAAAACACACTGGTCAGACAAAACACACTGGTCAGACAATACACACTGGTCAGACAAAACACACTGGTCAGACAAAACACACTGGTCAGACAAAACACACTGGTCAGTCAAAACACACTGGTCAGACAAAACACACTAGTCAGACAAAACACACTGGTCAGACAAAACACAATGGTCAGACAAAACACACTGGTCAGACAAAACACACTGGTCAGACAAAACACACTGGTCAGACAAAATACACTGGTCAGACAAAACACACTGGTCAGACAAAGCACACTGGTCAGACAAAACACAATGGTCAGACAAAACAGACTGGTCAGACAAAATACACTGGTCAGGCAAAACATATTGGTCAGACAAAACACACTGGTCAGACAAAACACACTGGTCAGACAAAATACATTGGTAAGACAAAACACACTGGTCAGACAAAACACACTGGTCAGGCAAAACATCTTGGTCAGACAAAACACACTGGTCAGACAAAACACACTGGTCAGACAAAACACACTAGTCGGGCAAAACACACTGGTCAGACAATGTTAGCCAGGGTCAGGAGAAATATATTGGCCAGGACCCTCACCTGACCTCCTCGTTGGTCGTCCTGGAAACTGGCTGAAGTCGAGGATAAAAGTCTGGCTAACAAGGTCAGGTTCGACGTGATCTCCGTAGTAGTGAGCGACACGCAGATGAAGCCAAGCATAGCACAATCGCCAGGAGGACCACTGTGCACCTTAACTAGCACGTGGGCATTTGCAAACAACAACAACCTGGAGTATGGATTGGATGGTCTTTTCATTTATGGATGATGGACTGTTAGGTATGTTGCAGAAGTGTTCTGCCCACCTGTCGAGGATAAGAGCTTTCTCTGTTATTAGCAATCCATCAATACTGGGAAATGGAGAGTTGCTAAAAGGTTGTGGACCAGCTCGGTAAACTGGAGAGTTAGTAGAAGGTTGTACACCAGCTCTGTGAACTGGAGAGTTAGTAGATGGTTGTACACCAGCTCTGTGAACTGGAAAGTTAGTAGACGGTTGTACACCAGCTCTGTGAACTGGAGAGTTAGTAGAAGGTTGTACACCAGCTCTGTGAACTGTAGAGTTAGTAGAATGGTGTACACCAGCTCTTGGAACTGTAGAGTTAGTAGAATGCTGTACACCAGCTCTGGGGACTGGAAAGTTAGTAGAAGGTTATAGACCAGCTCTGGGAATTGTGGAGCTACTTAAAGGTTGTGGACCAGCTCTGGGAATTGGAGAGCTACTTAAAGGTTGTGGACCAGCTCTGGGAATTGGAGAGCTACAGGTTGTGGACCAGCTCTAAGAATTGTAGAGCTACTTAAAGGTTGTGGACCAGCTCTGGGAATTGGAGAGCTACTTAAAGGTTGTGGACCAGCAATTCATCAGGACTTGAAACTGGGGAGTTACCAAAAGATTGTGGATCATAAAGTGTGTTCATCGCTTCGTTTACCTTATATATATATATATTGTTGTCTGTGAATGCCCACAATTAGTAGGTTATTCTTTTCTGCGTCCTTAACAGGGCGTTAAGTGGCGGGTTGTCGTAGCTTTCCTCACATCCTGAAGGTGATGAAAGTGGACCGGGGTCCTCCAGGCGGTTGTGCTATGCTTGGCTTCATATGCGCGTCGCTTACTACTACAGGGAACACGTATAACCTCGCCTTGTTAGACCGCAGGTCCCGTCAATGGCATCTAATCGACTAAATCATTGTCAGATGTCATGACTGATGTTTTATCATAATAACTAAGAGTGAGTGGCCCGGAATTTTAGACTGACCATCGTTTCATGATAACAAAGCTAAAAGTCCAACACAACACGCGTCATCAGTGCAGACTGTTTGGGGACAAGTTGAAGTGGGAAAACAATATAAAGACTTCTCCGCTGCTGAGCTCGAATCCAGATTCAGCTTGAAACTCTATAAGGGACACTGTATACTCTACAGCGCTAAAACACCTGGGTCCATCCTCATGAAAGCACAAAGACTGGTTCGACGAAAATGATGGCGAAATTAAGATTCTTCTCGACGCAAAGCGTCAATCGCAAAGGGTGCTTCAAAATGACACATCGTCCTTGCACAAGAAAACGGCCTTCACTGCTGCTAGAAGAATAGCCCAGAAGAGACTCAGGGAGTTACAAGATTCCTGGTTACGTAGACGGGCAGATGAGAAGATAGAGGCGTTTGCTGTACTCCATGACCACAAAGGGTTATACTGTGTTGAAATCACTTTATGGTCTACAGCTTTCTGGTAACTCTCCAGTTCGTAACGCCGATGATTTGCTGATAACAAAGAAAGCCCAGATCCTAGATATGTAGGCACAAAATTCTTGCAACATTCTGAACAGTATGCCCTCTAATGCATGCCCCAGATAGAAATGAACATTGTTATATATATATATATGATATCATCACTGCAGATTAAGTAGATCAGGCCATCAAATCTCTTTCTCCTCTGAAAAGCCTCTTAAGCTGGCGCAATACCAGCAGAGGTGTATACAGCATCGGGAACATGCCTCACCAGGAGGCTCACTGAAGTTTTCTGATCCATGTGGGCTGAAATAAGAAATGAAGGATTTGTCGATCGTACATATTTACAAGAGAAAAGGCAATCACCAAGAATGTGAAAATCGCAGAGGAATGCCACTTCAATATATTGCCGTCAAGATCCTCTCGCGGGTACTGCTCAGTCGCCTGAACGAATATCTTGAACTAGACCATCACTTCCCGGACAGTCAGTGTGGATGTAGATCTGGTTGAGGAATTGGGCTTGATATTTGTAGAGGGTCAGGTACAGAAGAAATGTCCAGAACAAAACTGCGAGCTCTATTTTACGTTCATTGACCTCACAAAGTCATTTGTTACGGTTGACAGAGATGGATTATGACAGATCATGTCTAAATTCGGCTGCCCTGGCAAACGTGTAACAATGGTGAAACAGCTCTACGGTAGCATGCGCACACGTGTACTTGGCAGCGGCGAGACCTCTCTACTATTCGAGGTTAACAACGGTGTAAAACAGGGATGTGTTCTGGCCCCGAATCTGTTCATTGTGATGTTTTCAGCTATGCTAACATACGCCTTTAGAAATACCAAGTATGACATACCAATAAAGTACCGCATGGATGGTGGTCTATTCAAACACCGGAGACTGAAGGCCGAGGTGATGCGTGACACGATATGTTTGCGGATGACTGTACTCTGAACAGTAGCCCAGAACGGAATATGCAGGAGGGTATTGGCCGGGTCTCTGCTATTTGTGACAACTTTGGTCTAACAATTAGCTCAAAGAAAATCGAGGTCAGCACCAGGCATATCGTATAAACAACCAGTAGTTACAGTGATTGGACAGAAATTATTAGCGGTTACAAAATATGTCTACCTCGGAAGCGTGTCGAGATCAGTGGCTATTGCTCATGAGCTGGGCTAATAAAATAGCAAAGGCCAGCTCAGCTTTTGGTCGAATGCGCTAAACAGTATGGGGTCGTCGAGGAATCAGCATAATAACTAAGCAGAAAGTCTACCGTGTCCCCACATTTTGCTCTACGCGCGTGGGAGCTGGACTGTCTACGATGGTGACGCCAGGTAGCTTAATGATTTTCACATGAACTGTCTGAAACGCATCACATTCTGAAGTGCTGTCCAGAGCCAACATGCAAAATATTCCTGCACTTTTGCAAAAATCCCAATTGACATGGGTTGAGCCCTTTGTCCGAATGTCAAACGACAGGCGTTCAAACAGGCTCCTGTGTAAAGGAGAACGATCAGAAGGTCGTCTGAAAAAGCGTTTTCCATGACAGTCTGGAGGGACCCCTTAAGTGCTGTCAAGTAGACATTTACACCTGGGATAACCTGGTTCAAGATCGCTCAGCGTGGTAGAGTGCAGTCACAGACGGGGTTAAGCTCAGCGATGGTCTCAGTATCTAGGCAGCACAGGAAAGATGTGCAATCAGGAAGTCAAAAACAGGGAAAATATAAGAGGCAACTGTCGACAGTGTTTTTGCCAGCGGTGTCATTGATCTTTCCAGACTCGAATTGACTTGATCAGTTATGAGCGCATACATACCCATGGTTGCATGTGATAATGTTGGTAGACCTCATCGAGGACGATGGACGAATTACTATTATTATTACGTGTGTGTGTGTGTGAGTGTGTGTGTGTGAATGTGTGTGTGAGTGTGAGTGTGGATGTGTGTGTGTGTGTGAGTGTGTGTGTGTGTGTGTGGATATGTGTGTGAGTGTGGATGTGTGTGTGAGTATGAGTGCGTGTGTGTGAGTGTGTGTGTGAGTGTGGATGTGTGTGTGTGTGTGAGTGTGTGTGTGTGTGAGTGTGTATGTGTGTGTGTGAGTGTGTGTGTGAGTGTGGATGTGTATGTGTGGATGTGTGTGTGTGGGTGTGTGTGTGTGTGTGGATGTGTGTGATTGTGAGTGTGGATGTGTGTGAGTGTGAGTGTGAGTGTGGATGTGTGTGTGGATGTGTGTGTGTGTGTGTGTGGATGTGTGTGAGTGTGAGTGTGTGTGTGTGTGTGTATGTGTGGATGTGTGTGTGTGTATGTGTGTGTAAGTGTGTCTCTGTGTGTGTGTGTGTGTGTGTGTGTGTGTACGCGAATGTGTGATTGAAATGATGTATGCCGATACTTTAGAACAAATACGACTCCGTTTCGCGAAGATTTAGAGTTCATACCGGACATTCTTTGCAACTTATCATTTGTGTGGGTTGCATTTCACTTTCATCCTGATCGGTTTGCTCCGGACAGTATACTTCGTTTGTCTTTAATACAAGAGTATGTACCAGGGCAGCGGGAGCCTGTAATCACGCAGGAGATACCAGAGCAGCGGGAGCCGGTAATCACGCAGGAGAATGTACCAGAGCACCTTGAGCGGGTAATCACGTAAGAGAATGTACCAGAGCAGATTGAGCTGGTAATCACGTAAGAGAATGTACCAGAGCAGCAGGAGCCGGTAATCACGTAAGAGAATGTACCAGAGCAGCGGGAGCAGGTAATCACGTAATGACATTAAATGATAGAATCATTACCATCCGCCATCACCATCTCGTTGTCAATAACAACCACATGTTTCTCTTCGTGGTTGCTTATGTAACTGATAAGGCATCAACACCTGGAGGTCTCTACGGCTTGAGGTTTAGCCTAGGTAGTAAGGGCTTTCAAGTGATGTGATTAAAATCGCATGTTATGTCTGGCTGGCCATTAATTTAAGGACCTTTCCACACTTCCGTCTTCAAAGACTACAGCAAACTGTCCATGTACACTGCACACATTGACATTAAAGATCATAGACAAGAATATGGTTCAGTCCATAAAAGACCACTGTTGTGGTTGGGAATCCGTCTGCCATACATCGTCAAAGCCCATAAATTGTGCGCCGCAACCATTAACTACAGAATATGATTTTAAAGATTACTTTGACGTCAGTGCAACCTTATTTTGGACAAGCAGGCAGTAAAACTGTCTGTATTGGTGAATTACTATTGACAAAATATAAAAGGCGCCTTCTTGAGACACGAAAAGATTCAAATAACAGATGCACAATAAATATCGGTGCTTCGTATTCGTGCTTTTAACTGCAACTATTACGATAACGACCGTTGACGAATCTGGAAGAAAATATTCTCATTTTTTTTATTTTATTTTAATTTCCAGAGAAGTCTTTTATCAGCTGTTTCGTTTGGGATTTGTTTTTTTTTTACCTGGACGAAAACACACCGTCGCTTAATTTTTGACTATAGATTTTCTGATTTTGTTGTTCTTCTTCTTCTGCTGCGTTCGTTCCCAATCTCCTTAACAGGGCTTTGTAAGTAGCAGGATGTAGAACGGAGAACGGAATGCGTTGTATCGCTAGTTTACTGCTTGACTGCGAATTTTGTACCTTTCGGTCCGACACATCCGTCTTCAGCAGTTATTTTGTTGTATTTTATGCGCGTTTGTTTTGGTATCTATTGAAATAAAACATCGTGAAGCGTTTTTTGGAGACCTTTAAAGCAGCTACAAACACTGAGAATATTCTTTTGGGTGTAAGTTAAAAAATAACATTACAGTTCAAACACATTTCATGATGTCTAAAAGCGACCAGAATATGAAAAAAGCATTTTAAAGAAATTATTGACAAAAAGCTAAGAAAATGAGTTCGTTGGTGCCCCATGTGTGTCAAACAATCAGATGGATGATGGACAATCTGTAGTATC
This sequence comes from Ariolimax columbianus, assembly GCA_036924085.1. Taxonomy (NCBI): domain Eukaryota; kingdom Metazoa; phylum Mollusca; class Gastropoda; order Stylommatophora; family Arionidae; genus Ariolimax; species Ariolimax columbianus. Next base: position 10,630,052 of record JAVGWX010000001.1, read on the forward strand.
CCAAGAAAAACAATAGAACATAAAGATGTGTGGCTTTACAATTGAGTTGAGTGAAATGCATTTGTGCAAAAAGAAGAATATTACACACATACATAGTATGTCCTCCAAAGAATATTACACACATACATAGTATGTCCTCAAAAGAATATTACACACATACATAGTATGTCCTCCAAAGAATATTACACACATACATAGTATGTCCTCCAAAGAATATTACATACATACATAGTATGTCCTCCAAAGAATATCACACACATACATAGTATGTCCTCCAAAGAATATTACACACATACATAGTATGTCCTCCAAAGAATATTACACACATACATAGTATGTCCTCCAAAGAATATTACACACATACATAGTATGTCCTCCAAAGAATATTACATACATACATAGTATGTCCTCCAAAGAATATCACACACATACATAGTATGTCCTCCAAAGAATATCACACACATACATAGTATGTCCTCCAAAGAATATTACACACATACATAGTATGTCCTCCAAAGAATATTACACACATACATAGTATGTCCTCCAAAGAATATTACACACATACATAGTATGTCCTCCAAAGAATATCACACACATACATAGTATGTCCTCCAAAGAATATTACACACATACATAGTATGTCCTCCAAAGAATATTACACACATACATAGTATGTCCTCCAAAGAATATTACACACATACATAGTATGTCCTCCAAAGAATATTACACACATACATAGTATGTCCTCCAAAGAATTTTACACACATACATAGTATGTCCTCCAAAGAATATTACACACATACATAGTATGTCCTCCAAAGAATATTACACACATACATAGTATGTCCTCCAAAGAATATTACACACATACATAGTATGTCCTCCAAAGAATATTACACATACATAGTATGTCCTCCAAAGAATATTACACACATACATAGTATGTCCTCCAAAGAATATTACACACATACATAGTATGTCCTCCAAAGAATATTACACACATACATAGTATGTCCTCCAAAGAATATTACACACATACATAGTATGTCCTCCAAAGAATATTACACACATACATAGTATGTCCTCCAAAGAATATTACACACATACATAGTATGTCCTCCAAAGAATATTACACACATACATAGTATGTCCTCCAAAGAATATTACACACATACATAGTATGTCCTCCAAAGAATATTACACACATACATAGTATGTCCTCCAAAGAATATTACACACATACATAGTATGTCCTCCAAAGAATATTACACACATACATAGTATGTCCTCCAAAGAATATCACACACATACATAGTATGTCCTCCAAAGAATATCACACACATACATAGTATGTCCTCCAAAGAATATCACACACATACATAGTATGTCCTCCAAAGAATATCACACACATACATAGTATGTCCTCCAAAGAATATCACACACATACATAGTATGTCCTCCAAAGAATATCACACACATACATAGTATGTCCTCCAAAGAATATCACACACATACATAGTATGTCCTCCAAAGAATATTACACACATACATAGTATGTCCTCCAAAGAATTTTACACACATACATAGTATGTCCTCCAAAGAATATTACACACATACATAGTATGTCCTCCAAAGAATATTACACACATACATAGTATGTCCTCCAAAGAATATTACACACATACATAGTATGTCCTCCAAAGAATATTACACATACATAGTATGTCCTCCAAAGAATATTACACACATACATAGTATGTCCTCCAAAGAATATTACACACATACATAGTATGTCCTCCAAAGAATATTACACACATACATAGTATGTCCTCCAAAGAATATTACACACATACATAGTATGTCCTCCAAAGAATATTACACACATACATAGTATGTCCTCCAAAGAATATTACACACATACATAGTATGTCCTCCAAAGAATATTACACACATACATAGTATGTCCTCCAAAGAATATTACACACATACATAGTATGTCCTCCAAAGAATATTACACACATACATAGTATGTCCTCCAAAGAATATTACACACATACATAGTATGTCCTCCAAAGAATATTACACACATACATAGTATGTCCTCCAAAGAATATCACACACATACATAGTATGTCCTCCAAAGAATATCACACACATACATAGTATGTCCTCCAAAGAATATCACACACATACATAGTATGTCCTCCAAAGAATATCACACACATACATAGTATGTCCTCCAAAGAATATCACACACATACATAGTATGTCCTCCAAAGAATATCACACACATACATAGTATGTCCTCCAAAGAATATCACACACATACATAGTATGTCCTCCAAAGAATATTACACACATACATAGTATGTCCTCCAAAGAATATTACACACATACATAGTATGTCCTCCAAAGAATATTACACACATACATAGTATGTCCTCCAAAGAATATTACACACATACATAGTATGTCCTCCAAAGAATATTACACACATACATAGTATGTCCTCCAAAGAATATTACACACATACATAGTATGTCCTCCAAAGAATATTACACACATACATAGTATGTCCTCCAAAGAATATTACACACATACATAGTATGTCCTCCAAAGAATATTACACATACATAGTATGTCCTCCAAAGAATATTACACACATACATAGTATGTCCTCCAAAGAATATTACACACATACATAGTATGTCCTCCAAAGAATATTACACACATACATAGTATGTCCTCCAAAGAATATTACACACATACATAGTATGTCCTCCAAAGAATATTACACACATACATAGTATGTCCTCCAAAGAATATTACACACATACATAGTATGTCCTCTAAAAAATGTCGATCTCATCACAACCACCCTATTAAACTCGATTTTTAGCCATTTCCCCTATCTCGCCTCTGTCACGTCATCTTCAGAACATCTTTGATGTCCTTTCGCCATCTTGTACTCAGCCTGCTTCTGTCTCGTTGTCCAGGTACCATACTTTTCTTTAGTTGTTATTTTTTCTGTCAGACTACTGTAGCGTTTGATGCGGCCAAAGTATTTTAGTTTACGAGTCAATTGAATCTCTATTTTCAGGGTTTTATGGATTGTTTTTTTTCTGCATGGTACTTTGAGAACTTTCGTGTACCATGTTTTCCTTGAATGATTCAATTTCCTTCTTAGTGTTCGTGTGATGGTCCATGATTCGCATGAGCTGTAGACGTCAGTGACCCAAATCAGACTGCTGGCGTCAGAGCCAGCGAACTAGATCATTATCAGAAGTAGAAATGTATGATATATAGGGACCACATGAAACACTGGAAAGATAAAACAGTGTCTAGGCTTCAAAGCGCTTCACGGCACATAATGATCATGATAACGTAATGTTCTCCTGTAAACCATGTACCTACTATATAACACAGTATAAATTAGTTTGTGCTTATTCGTATGTGTATCTGTGTAAGTATTTATTCGTGTTTGAGTCCAAACTCGCAACCTGTAACTTGTCTCTTACAAATATTAATTAAAGGACTAATATTTTCTAACATTCACATTACTCAATACAAGATTGAGGCTACAGTGAATGCTACTATATTAATTAAATGACTAATATTTTCTAACATTCACATTACTCAATACAAGATTGAGGCTACAGTGAATGCTACTATATTAATTAAATGAATAATATTTTCTAACATTCACATTACTCAATACAAGATTGAGGCTACAGTGAATGCTACTATATTAATTAAATGAATAATATTTTCTAACATTCACATTACTCAATACAAGATTGAGGCTACAGTGAATGCTACTATATTAATTAAATGAATAATATTTTCTAACATTCACATTACTCAATACAAGATTGAGGCTACAGTGAATGCTACTATATTAATTAAATGAATAATATTTTCTAACATTCACATTACTCAATACAAGATTGAGGCTACAGTGAATGCTACTATATTAATTAAATGACTAATATTTTCTAACATTCACATTACTCAATACAAGATTGAGGCTACAGTGAATGCTACTATATTAATTAAATGAATAATATTTTCTAACATTCACATTACTCAATACAAGATTGAGGCTACAGTGAATGCTACTATATTAATTAAATGAATAATATTTTCTAACATTCACATTACTCAATACAAGATTGAGGCTACAGTGAATGCTACTATATTAATTAAATGAATAATATTTTCTAACATTCACATTACTCAATACAAGATTGAGGCTACAGTGAATGCTACTATATTAATTAAATGAATAATATTTTCTAACATTCACATTACTCAATACAAGATTGAGGCTATAGTGAATGCTACTATATTAAACACTTCTAGGCCTTTCTTCCTTTGTGTGTCGTGTACTTTACAACCTGCCAAATCTACAACAGTGTTTCACAGACTGTTCCGCTGCGCAAATCTAAATGTTTGCAAATTGATTCTATCACTGGTTTACCTTATCTATTATTGCGAAAATTGAGTTATTTGATTTGTCTTTTATCTCTTTATCGTGACTAATAGTTCTAGAGGTTGCTTTCAAACCCAGACAACTACTCAGCAGTCCTTTGGTCTGTCTGAATTGCGTTTTGTGCAAATGGTCCCTGAGTTGGAGAATAATCTTCTACCCTCTGCGTGTTCTCCGTGCAACAGTCGTCCTATTCTCCCATCAGTCGTCCTATTCTCCCATCAGTCGTCCTATTCTCCCAACAGTCGTCCTATTCTCCCATCAGTCGTCCTATTCTCCCATCAGTCGTCCTATTCTCCCATCAGTCGTCCTATTCTCCCATCAGTCGTCCTATTCTCCCTTCAGTCGTCCTATTCTCCCAACAGTCGTCCTATTCTCCCATCAGTCGTCCTATTCTCCCATCAGTCGTCCTATTCTCCCATCAGTCGTCATATTCTCCCATCAGTCGTCCTATTCTCCCAACAGTCGTCCTATTCTCCCAACAGTCGTCCTATTCTCCCTTCAGTCGTCCTATTCTCCCAACAGTCGTCCTATTCTCCCATCAGTCGTCCTATTCTCCCAACAGTCGTCCTATTCTCCCATCAGTCGTCCTATTCTCCCAACAGTCGTCCTATTCTCCCATCAGTCGTCCTATTCTCCCAACAGTCGTCCTATTCTCCCATCAGTCGTCCTATTCTCCCAACAGTCGTCCTATTCTCCCATCAGTCGTCCTATTCTCCCAACAGTCGTCCTATTCTCCCATCAGTCGTCCTATTCTCCCAACAGTCGTCCTATTCTCCCATCAGTCGTCCTATTCTCCCATCAGTCGTCCTATTCTCCCATCAGTCGTCCTATTCTCCCATCAGTCGTCCTATTCTCCCAACAGTCGTCCTATTCTCCCATCAGTCGTCCTATTCTCCCAACAGTCGTCCTATTCTCCCATCAGTCGTCCTATTCTCCCAACAGTCGTCCTATTCTCCCATCAGTCGTCCTATTCTCCCAACAGTCGTCCTATTCTCCCATCAGTCGTCCTATTCTCCCAACAGTCGTCCTATTCTCCCATCAGTCGTCCTATTCTCCCAACAGTCGTCCTATTCTCCCATCAGTCGTCCTATTCTCCCAACAGTCGTCCTATTCTCCCATCAGTCGTCCTATTCTCCCATCAGTCGTCCTATTCTCCCATCAGTCGTCCTATTCTCCCATCAGTCGTCCTATTCTCCCAACAGTCGTCCTATTCTCCCATCAGTCGTCCTATTCTCCCATGTCACAAGCAGAATGATCTTTGGTCTGGGGCAGATAAATGTGCCTGACGTTTTCTGGTTTTCTTTGAATGTTCAAGTTTTCTGTCAACATATCAAGTTTGAGAAGCACTGCTCAATTGAATCAAATGTAATGTACTAGTCTCCAATCTGGACATTTATGTTGACACTATACTCTGACAGATCAAATCTGCTGCTCCGCAAGAGAAGAAAATGTGAATCTTGTTGACCCTTCGAAAGGTGTGAAACCTGTCCTACCTTGATCTAATTCAAGCAGATGCTGTTGAGTGTATTTGTTCTTCTTATGTTTCTATAGTATGTGCCTTGTTGACTGGCGTAGGCAATGGTGTTTCTTTATACTTTCCGTCTCTTAATGCTGTTATATCATATGTTAAAGAGAATTAATTACACAATTATTCTCTAAGATCAACGATAAAGTCAATGCATTTGATATGCCGATCAATTTTTAGTAAAGCAAAAGGCAGAAAAAAAACTGTAAGGAATAAATATCAGCATAGAGGAACATGCCATAGAACAAGCGTAGAAGGTTTATATTTGGTCTACATAATTACAAACAATGCCGTTGTAAAGTTGGAAACAGATCTAGGATCGCATTAGCAAAAAAAAAGCATTCCATAGGAAACAAAAGCTTCTAACATCAAGCGACATCGATATTGAGCTTCGTAAAAGAAACATAAAGACAAATATCTGACCCATAGCACTGCATCGCTCGAAACATGGACTATCAATACAATGGAGGAATAAACCCTCCAGGCATTTTAGTTGAGTGTTATCACAAGATGCAAAGAGTGAGCTGGACAGAAACATGGCCAAACGAGCAAGTGACTAGCTATATAGGGAGTATGTTACTTGAGTGTAGATAAATACTTGTCTTGTGATCGTTGTCAAGAACAAGCATTTCTTGTTTACAACTCGCTGCCTTCAAGTTTCCATATATCCCCTTCCTTAACGATGTAAGAGCACACGATCAGGTAGATTGCCTTGGCTTGGCTACACCATGAGATGTGGATGCCTACTCTTGAATATATTGGAGGCACAATTAAGCGGGAAAGGTGAAGAGGACATCCAAGAAACAAGTGCCTCGCACAGGCATTTTAGAACATCGGAGTGCACTTATGCTGAGCTGGAGAGATCTGTCGAAAACAGAGGATAGAGGCAAGACATGATCAGACGACTTCAACACCAGTCTCCAGACTGGCTAACATAGGACAATGACGTGACATGATCAAACAACTTCAACATCAGTCTCCAGACTGTCTAACATAGGACAATGACGTGACATGATCAAACAACTTCAACACCAGTCTCCAGACTGGCTAACAAAGGACAAAGACGTGACATGATCAAACAACTTCAACACCAGTCTCCAGACTGGCTAACATAGGACAAAGACGTGACATGATCAAACAACTTCAACACCAGTCTCCAGACTGTCTAACATAGGACAATGACGTGACATGATCAAACAACTTCAACACCAGTCTCCAGACTGTCTAACATAGGACAGTGACGTGACATGATCAAACAACTTCTACATCAGTCTCCAGACTGGCTAACATAGGACAGTGGCTTGTCAGACGACTTCAATACTAGTCTCGATACGGACTAACAGGGGACAGTGACGTGCTCAGCCGACTTCAACACCAAAACTATGTAGTATCTGTTGCCTATGTCGTTATACGTCCAATTCTCTAACAAATCTTACCGTGAGTGACATTATATTGATGTTAACGCATCATAACTGTTCTCCTCAAAAATGGACCTTAACAGCCTCTATTCCGTTGATTTTGTCAGTTTTGCAATTGAGAAATAAAGGCCGCTGACCATATATGCAACCACACCGCTGCGTTCAGGTTGTGTTTTACTCTACCTCTGCTAGTATTCTACTACTACTATTTAGTTATGACGTCATGGGAAGAAGTCGTTTTTTTCTTTAAATTGCCAGATGTGTTGTCAACGCTGTTATCGTGACGTATTTTGTGAGTATCTCACTGACACACTGACATAGTTTATCCATCTTTTTCTTGGTTTCCTCTCTTGCTCTGGAGCTCTCTTGTCTGGTGTAGATTGGCACAGCTGGTAGATTTAGTTTCATTCGTGGCAGGTGCCCGAACCACTATTCTCTGCCATTCCATCCAATGCATGAACGAAGTTGCACCCACATTCTTTCTGATTTCTGAGTGTCGTACTCTGTCCAGCCTTGTCACACAGGCCGCTTTTCACTAACACCTCATTTCGGCTAAAATAATGTTTCTTTATTTTGCTTTTGTGAGAGTTCATGCCTGACACTGGTAACAGAGAGTTGGTATAAAAATATAATTGATCAATTGTTTGTTTGTCTCCACTGGGATGTCATTATGAATTAATAATGGTGTGAGCTGATAGGAAACCGTAATTTCCTTGTGTGTTCTTGATCTTCATCTCCCTGACCACCCTTTCATCTTGTGTGGCACGATGCCAAGTATTTGAATTCACTGACCTGTTTAAGATTGAATATTTAGTGTCTTCTTTAGTCTGTTCATTTGCATTGTCTTTGTCTTTGCTGTATTAATCTTCATTTTATATCAATCGTCCCGATAGTAAACATCCCTGTCTTATCCATATTTTAACCTCAAACCAGTTTGTGAGTCCGTTTGGTGCTCTCACCGTACTTGGACTATATTTATACATCGCTCTTATACTGTCCAATCATTATTCTTGAATATTATATCAGTTGTGTAGGATTTCCCATAGTTTGCTTCTATCCACTTGGTCAAATGATTTCTCCTAGTCCACAAAGAGTATATTCCTTATCGTATTCAATAGTTTGTTCATAAATCTGTATCATAGAAAATAGGACACCTGTGCAGTCGTTGTTTTTCTGAAGCCAAACTGTGCGTTACTTAATTGTTTTTTGACTATTTGTCTTGTTCTGTTTTCCATGATCTTCGCGTAGCCGGACATTGCTCCAGTGAGATATGGATGTGTATGTTTCACAATCTCCTTTTTTTCCTGTATCTTCCATTTGGGGATAACTATCGATTTTGACCAGTCTTCTGGAACTTCCATTATTCATTATTAGCCAAATTTAGCTGTGTCGTACTGCTTGACCATGGAACGATGAGGCTAACGTCTGGTCAAGCAAAACATACTGATCAGAGAATGTTAGCCAGTGTCAGGAAAAAAACTGGCCAAGACCCTCACCTGACCTCCTCGTCGGTCGTCTTAGAAACGGGCTGTTGTCGAGGACAACAGTCTGGCTAACAAGGTGAGGTTCGGCGTGATCTCCGTAGTAGTGAGAGGAACGCAGATGAAGTCAAGTATAGCCTAACCGCCTGGAGGACCCCGGTCCACCTTCATCAACACTCTCGAGATGTGAGGAAAGCTACTGCAACCCGTCACTTAACGCCCTTTTCAGGGCGCACATAAGAGTAACCTACTCATTGTGGGCTTTCGAAATAACAACAACAACTGCTTGACCATGGTAGAAATCCTGGATTGAGAAGTCCAATAATCAGTCCTACTTTCACAAATGGGAACGGCGTGGGCTAGTAGTTATAACACATGGCTCACAACCCGAAGGTGCTGGGTTCAATCCCCATCACAGCACCGTCCGTTACCCCAGGGAAGCAAGCCCTTAGAAAATGCAGGAGAAAGCAGACCCTTACATAAAATGGAGGAGGAAGTCGGATATACTGGGCCGACAGGCGCAAAATAAATATATAGTGCAACGCACACCGCCTTGGGGAATATAGAAATAAGTCGAACATAAAATTTATTTTTTTTTAAATCCACAAATGTTAAACATACTAATTATTTATGTATTTATTTGGATTAATATTCTTTTCCAAATTGTTTGTGCTCTATGTCTTTTATCTTAAAAATTCATTGTGAAAGCACAATTAAATTCTTTTGTGTATTAAAAAAGCACAAACGGCACAAAATACAAACAAAAAACTTTTGTACCAAGTGCGTTCAAATAGCACTTTACATGTTTTCCTGAATGAGACTCATGAAAGAGTTTTGCTAATTGGCTCAGCATTCCAAATCAATATCTCTGATAGCTGCGAAAGGTAAAATTATCGTCTCTTTGGTATTGTTAACGATATCGTTAATCGATGTGAGATTGAAGAGCGAGATAGCAAATTCCTATATAGAAACATCGTTAAGCGAAGTCATCGTTAATCGAGAAACTATTGTACAAATATTTATGTTCACTTGAAAAATCAAACAGTCAATCTCAATGTCAAGATGGAACGTTAATCTGGCTAATGCACTTCGGTCGTGGTACTCCTTTATCGTCTAAATTGTTTGTTCAGCAGCACAAATGTCTGTCCTGTCTGGCAGCTGATATGCACGGGTCAGACATCTTTTTCCTGTGCATTAATCAAAGACCTTTCTCGCTGGCTTACCTTATCAAATGTTTCACCATTTGCTAATTGCAAACTCTAATTATGTGTGTTCTCTCGCTTGGGCATGTGTTTGAATGTATTAGCTTTGTGAGAATCTGATTAAATAGGAGGCACGATCTAAGTAATAAAGTCTGACAGCATATAAATAAGTCCGATAGCTTTATTTGAAATGGAAACTTGGGCTATAAATACGACTAATCTGCGGTTAACACAGGTCGTCAAAATGTTTGGCTGCTGTTGTTCCTGTTGTAATTTAACTCTGTAAGATTCATGAAATAACATATAACCCAGAGGGTCTGGCAGAGAGCTCAATTGTCAACATAATAGACCGCCAGATAGCATCCTGATTTGAACATGTCACTCACTACATGAAATATAACATTAGGAAAAGTTTGTGAACAATACTGAATAATTATTATTAAAATAAATATAATTGCAATTAAATATAAAACCAGAGACCAGGAAACACTATTTCAACAATGACAGATTCCATGAAGTGCCGACGTCATCAGTGATATGTGCTAATTTCAGTGTCAACAAAGTTTATCTAAGGCGGAAAGTCAAAGAATGGATAAGAATGGATAAGAATGAAACAGCAATTTCTTTTTTTTTTAGAGATTCAAATTCTGAGACCGGTAAAGGCGAAATAGTTGCTGCACGAATAAACCTGTATTTTCAGAGTACACACATACACATACACGCGCGCACAGTAACACACACCCATATATATATATATACATTAAACTTTTTTCGCGATAAAAACTTGCCGTGGACTTACTTATCTGAATACATAAAGTGTTGGCTATGTGTTGTTGATACAAAAAGGGGGTATTTAAATTGTTTCTGTGATTTTTTAGCATCTTAGATTTTAAGTATGCATTATGTCATGGCTTCTGGTATCTTCTGTCATAAGCAAGGTCATAGTCGAGCGCCATGGTTATTTGGTGATGTAGTTAGTTTTATGTACAGAGTATGCTATGGTGATAATAAAGCCCCTCCAATCAAGGTTTGACAGAGCGGACGAGCCAGCTTCTATGTGAAGCTTGTTCAACACTTCAAGTTAGGACAACGGTTACTAAGTACAACAGCGACAATATCAATACCGATATTATGTTGTAGGAATATAACATATTAAAATGGAATAACATTGCAGAATGTATTGATCTAGACGCAATTTATCGAACGTGTGTTTGTCAACTTGATATACCTTGAAGAAACTGAATTAACGATTTTTCTATCCTTTGCTCATTTATCTTCGTGTCTAGTGACAGGATGAACTGAGGTGTTTGCGATCAATTTTGTCAACAACTATCTGTCGCTTGAGAGCTCACGTACCTAAAACGTCTCTTTTTTGTAAAACATCTTGTCAATTCAAATATTTATTTTTTGCTTATTTCTGCTGTTTTCATCTGGTAAGTGTTCTCACTAGGTTTTACAGAAGCTACTTTATAAATATTCGGCCCATTAAATATATAGAGACATGTAAATCAAAAGAAACATATTTAAAATATTTGGACAAGCAAAACATAGCTCAGAAAGTGAATAAAGCGGCAAAAAATAACTTCCTCATAGGATCAAGACTGTTAGTAAAAAAAGCTTTTTTTCTTATGTTAGTAATAAACAAAGAAAAACAAACAAGTAGGCCTTCTCATAGATAGCACAGGAAAAATAATAAGTGAGAATAGAGAGGCAGCTAATCTATTCATCAGGTCTTTTGGCACAGACTATACAAAAGAACACTGTACTTAGATCCCAAAGTCTATAAATCTTTTTTTTCAAAGAGACATGGACACGGTGGGATTAAGATCAATCTATATTACAGAGACAATGATTTCTTTTTTAAATTGGAGGGGTTGAAAGTGAATAAATATCCAGGTCAAGATGGTATTCATCCAAAATTGCGGTGTGAAATTAGAGATCAGCTAGCATAACCCTTGGCTATATTATGTTCTCAATCAATTGCAAAACTTATTGTTCCACGGATTGGAATGATGCAGGAGCGATCCCCTTATTCAAAAAGGAGGGGTGGGAGAGGGGGGGGGGGGTCAGATCCAACAAATTATAGACCAGTGAGTTTAACGAACATTGTAAATTGATAGAGTCAATAATCAAAGAAAACATTGTAATGCATTTAGACAAGTTTAATCTAATCAGAAATAATCAGGAGATCGAACCTAACAAATGTATTAGAATTCATGAAGGACGCTGCTACAATGATAGATAAAGGGGAGCCAGTGGATGCTATTTATATAGATTGTGTGAATGCCTTTGATAGAGCACCTATTCAAAAATTATTTAGAAAGTTGAAATCACATGGAATAGGTGGGGAAGGTGCCAAATGGGTTGAAGATTGGTTAACTGGAAAAAGGCAGAGTGGGCATTAATAAGGAGTACTCGTGAGTGGTGTGGAGTAAAAAGTGGAGTGCTACAGGGCTCAGTTTTTGGGACCAATTTTGATCTTGATATACATAAACGATTTGAACATTGATATCGGATCCATGATTGTAAAATTCGCTGATGATACAAAAGTATGCAGTAGTGTCTCATCTAAAGCACAAGTGGATATATTGAGGACGGATTTAGATAAAATTCGAGAACGTTATGTAAGCTGGAAAAAGGAGTTTAATGTAGATAAATGTACAGTTATCGCATGGGTAGATCCAATATGGAACATAATTACAGAATGGGTGAGAACAATATTAGAATGATAGATAAGGAAAGAAACCTAGGGGTTATAATAGACCATGCTGGTAAAGTGAGTGAGCAAGTCCAGTTAGCAGTGAAAAAGGCAAATGCAATGTTAGGTATGATAAAAAATAAATATTAAACTTAGGAGCAAGGAAGTGATAATCAAACCGTTTAATGCGTTAGTTAGACCTAGATTGGAACACTGTGTACAGGTGTGGAGTCCTTATCGTAGAGGGGATATGAACATGCTGGAAAGGATACCAAAAAAAAAGACAAAGCTGATAATGGAATTCCAGAATTACAGTTATGAGGAAAGACTCAGAAAAAAACCGACTTACGGCGTCTAGAAAGGAGAGGAATTCGAATACAGGTTTATAAAATAATTAAATGAATGGATAAATTAAACTATTACAAGTTGTTGTTTTTTTAAATACAACCCTTTGCAAGAACTGGAAGAAATAGCTACAAATTAACTAAAGAAAGGTCCAGATTAGATATTAGAAAATGTTATTTTAGTCAGAGAGTTGTGAATGCGTGTAATGCATTGCCACAGGAAGTAGTGGAGGCAGGGACAATTAATGCATTTAAGAAAAGATTGCTTGCACACAGCTTTTAGAGCAGGGAAATGTAAATGACACTGGTTGTATTCAAACTCTGCAAAAAAACTATAAGCCCTACTGGAATGATGAGTTACAGAAAGTGGAAGATGCAGTAACAAATGCTAGGAACATGGCAGAACGAGAAAAATCCATGGAGGCAAACATTGCCCTCAAAGCCGCCGCGGCGAAGTACAAACACACTCTCAAGCAAACAGCAAGAGAAAGCTGGAAAAATAAAACGGAAAGTCTAAACCTGGCTAAAGAAGGGAACAAGCTATGGAAGCTAGTCAGAGCCATGAATGACGAAACCCCGTCAAATAAACAAATTACTATCAAGCAGGGCGAGAACTTGATCACAGGTAAGAAAGCCGCAAACGCCTTTGTCGATCACTATGCCAGAGCAAACCACATCGAGGTCCCTGCAGATAAGCATACAGACATTAGCGAAGAGCTAAAGGGACACGAAAACATAAATACGGCTCCTGAAGAGCACATGATGGCCAAACTAACAATGCGCGAAATGGAAGAGGCCATGAGAACACTAAAGAAAAGGAAATCTCCCGGAAAAGACGGGATAACAAACGAAATGCTGATGGGGCTGGGCCAAACAGCGAAGAAGAAACTGCTATCGGTCCTAAACCAAAGCTGGAAAAGGGGAATTGTACCACAGGCATGGAAAGATGCAATACTGGTACCAGTACCAAAAACAGGAAAGGACAAAACAGATCCAAATGGATACAGGCCCATAAGCCTACTGATCTGTGTCGGCAAGCTGATGGAACGGATGATAAACACCAGACTGATGTGGCATCTGGAAGAAAAACGAATACTAATTCCACAGCAAGCCGGCTTTAGACAGCACAGATCCACTGAGGACCAGGTCATCCTCATAGCCCAGGACATAGAAGATGCCTACCAGGCACAGAAACACACAGTAGCTGTTTGGGTGGATCTGGAAAAGGCATTTGACAAAGTCTGGAAGGATGGACTTAGAGTCAAGCTAAGAAGAAGTGATGTCTGTGGGAAGATGTACAAGTGGATCAACCACTACCTCAAACAAAGAACGGCCAGAGTCCAAGTACAAGGGCAGATGAGCAAAAAGGTGACACTCGAGCAGGGAGTACCCCAAGGGGGAGTATTGTCACCCACACTCTTCCTGGTATATATAAACGATATTACAGAGAATATACCAAGAAGAGTCCATAGCTCAATGTTTGCAGACGATCTGGCTATGTGGACCTCTGAAAAGAATCTCACCATAGCAAGAAATCGGATGCAGACGGCCCTAACATCGCTGGAAGAGTGGGCGAACTCATGGCTGGTCAAAATAAACGAGGAGAAAACCACGTGCACAATATTCTCGCTCTCATTAAAACCCCAAAGTACCAAATTAAGTCTAAATGGCAAAATCCTGCAGCCAAACGACAACCCAACCTATCTGGGAGTAACATTTGATCGGCGCATGACATGGAAAAGTCAGATTGAGAGAAACCGAATGAAAGCCAGAGAAAGAATGGCGATCATGAGGAAACTTGCTGGCACAAGCTGGGGAGCAGACGAAGGCATACTAAAGAAACTGTACACTGGAAGAGTGAGACCAGTTCTCGAGTATGGCATTGCGGCATGGACAACAGCAGCGAAGGCGAACTTCGATAAAGTTAACAAACTTCAAAACCAAGCCATGAGAATTATAACAGGAGGCATGAAGTCAACGCCAATTGTAGAACTTGAAAAGATTACAAAACTGCAATCCATGACCGATAGAAGAGACTGCAGAGCCCAGCTACAGTCAGAGAAACTCCGAAGACTGACGGACCATCCAATGTACCAGAGACTAAACAATTTGGGAAATGGGAAACTAAAGCGGAGAAACTTTGCAGAAATAGCCAAAGCAAAGATGCACGAAGATCCCATAAACGCACTAACACCAAAACCCATCACTACTGTACGAAAACCTACTTGGAGGCAGGACATATTTCCAGAGGTGGTAGAAAATATACCAGGTATTGCAAACAAAAACTGCCAGACTGAAAAAGAAAGGAGAGACACTACCCTAAGCTTCATAACGAAAAGCTACCCAAGCATGGACTGGACCCATGCATACACCGACGGTTCTGTAACAAACACTACACAGAACGGAGGGGCAGGAGCATTCCTGAACCTACCAAATGGCAGAAAAATAACACTGTCATTCGCTACTGGTAAGTACACAAGCAATTTCAGAGCAGAGGCAGAGGCACTGAGGGCGGCAGTGGAAGAAATGGTAACACACAGTGAAAATGAGAGCCATATAGTCCTGCTGACAGATGCTCTCGAAGTAGTCACAAAAAGCCAGAAAAACACTGAGCTTAATGACTTAAGAGCAGCACTCTGCAAACTGTGCCAGCAGTCCGCACCAAAAAGGGTAGTGGTACAGTGGGTTCCGTCACACTGCAACATCCAAGGCAACGAGGAGGCAGACAGACTGGCAAAAGAAGGTGCAAGGCTACCACAAACAGATACCAGTATGACGTACGAAGAGTCAAAACGGCTTATCAAAGCCAGATACATGACCAAATGGGAAACCGAACATACTGGTTACACCAAAAACGATGCCTATTACCAGTTGAACCGAAGAGAGCAGGTCGTTGTCTTCAGACTTCGCACTGGCCACAACAGACTGAGGTACCACCTATTCAACAAATTGAAGATAGGGTGTACCGACGAATGCCCGTGCGGTCCTGGTAAAATGACCACTGAACATCTGCTGCAGAACTGCCCGACATACGAGGATCAGAGAGAGCAGATGTGGCCATTGCCAGTGGAACTGCAAGACAAGCTCTATGGTAGTGGCGAGAGTCTCAGGATGACCGCCGCTTTTTTCGAGAAAATAATGGTTACTGTCTGACTGTGTACGCAGAAGAAGAAGAAGAAATTCTGCAAAGTCTTCTAAACCAGTATGAAGATGTTAAGGTAAGTTATTATTTGTCGTTAATGATGTGTTGTAATGGTATGTCCTTGTCATTCTGTTTTTTCTGATTCTCTCTTGCTTTGTCTAGCATTCTGCTCATGACATATATTTATATCTATGCAAGTTGTTACTTTGCTCATTCATTTATTGATGCAAGTTGTTAACTTGCTCATTCATTTATCGATGCAAGTTGTTACTCTGTTTATTAATATATCGATGAAAATGATTACTCTGGCTATTCATTGCTCGATGCAAGAGCTTATCGGTCGATTCATCTCTCTAA
This sequence comes from Ariolimax columbianus, assembly GCA_036924085.1. Lineage (NCBI taxonomy): Eukaryota > Metazoa > Mollusca > Gastropoda > Stylommatophora > Arionidae > Ariolimax > Ariolimax columbianus. The sequence continues at coordinate 10,646,714 of JAVGWX010000001.1, forward strand.
AGCACATCACGATCTTCCTGTACGTTTCTGTGGAAATGAAATATATTTATTAATAACCCAAGATTGACGTAAAGACTGATGATTGATTAGACAATCAGGTGCAATCTGTTATTTTAGCTAAAGCTAGCCGATAAATTAAAACACAGTGTATACATCTCTTTAAAATAGATTTTAAAAGAGGAGGTTTTTTTTCTGTCGTAATATACATTGGGATTTATAACAAATACCCTAAAGGGGTATATTATATTTGCTGCGTAATGTGTGATCTATTTATCCCTCGTTCCTATTATCAGATACCCGTATGCTGCATACCCCCCCCCCCCCCCTTTCCATTCCCAACCACCACCACCGTCCTTATCCACACCCCACCCCCACGATAACGTTTTTGCTGTTATTAATATCGCTCTGCGTGCATGCAAGAAGCGTTGGATCAATAGTATCACCTTTTTTAACGGTACTGCAGCTTACTTCTACTCGTCTGGTGGCTTGATAAGGTAACAATGCATGTTTTATATTACAGATTAAGGCTCTAGAAACTGGAACAAACGTCCCTAAAGAAGTCCGAGACACCAAGCAGAGATTCCTGCTCGCTGTGCCTGACATTTCTCTGGCAAATCTTTAACTGGTAACACTCGTCTAGACAGGCCATACATTATTGGAACGTTAAGTTTTCTCGACAGTTTCTACGATCACGATTATGGCAGACGATGGAGAGACAGAACGCTTGGTCACTTATTATTTGTGGGTGGTGAGTGTTTTTTCAATATAATGTGGACATACAAAAAGGAATTTTCTTTTCAGTTCTCTTTTAATAATGCTCTAAGCATAAATAGCAGCAAAGTACACATTATATAGCAGTACATTAGTACACATTATATAGCAGTATTTATACTGTCATATCTAGATATAATTGTACCATTAGCATTTAATGTATATAAATTCTTACTAAGTATTTAAGTCTGTTCGCTTGACATTTTTTAACGATTTGTCTGCCAATGAACCTCCTATTTTGACAAGGTACACCAGCGAACAACTAACATTTTAATAAGTACATTAATTCTATATGCACACATATGTTTGTCTCGTGATACTTCTGTGAGGAGCAGGTGTTAGCGTGGTTTGGATGTCAGTCTTCTAACAATGGGGATATGCGTTCAAAACCTTGGTAAGACATATACTTTTTTCACATCATCATCTATTTAAAAGGTTGTATGGGCATGACTCTCCATAATTTGAAAGGTTGTCTGAGCATAGCTCTCCATTTGACCATATCCTCTGCAACTCTATCCATTTCAGCATATGTTAGAACTTTAATGTGTGCGAATACCTGAGATGTAAAGGTGAGTCTTGTTCGCCACTTTCCACTATTCTACTGGATCGTGCCCTCTAGTAGCTTCTGTAAAAGAATTTCAAGTCGCATATCGGGCCCCAATCAACTTAATCTTCATTTCTGTATCCTTTTCAATATTTTTATTTCTGTGCCTACCTGAGTGAGGACACTGTCATTTGATCGTGTTTCTGTTTAGCTCACTATTTCCATTTTGCAATAATACTCTTTCTCAAACACTCCCAACCTCTTTTCATCCTTCTTTTCGATAGTTTTTGTTTCGGCTCCAAACAGATGAATTGCCATACATGAGTAGGGGTTATTATTTTACTCAATTATATCCTGATAGAAACATCTGAAATGATTTTGCCTCAAATGTGCAAACTTCTGTACTTGTTCCAATATTTCTGCATTGATGATTATATTCATTTGTCTATATTGTTTGTTTATTACCTTAGTAGGTGCTTTAAATGTTTATTTCATGCCAAACTGTGTTTCTGTCTGAGGCAAAAAGAAAAAAAAACCAGCCTGCACATTCTGTGGCAATTGTAGGCGCAGGTGTCTTCAATCATCAGCCTTGTGAATCCCCCTGGTGAGCCTCTGCACAAAGAGTATAACACAAGCATAGGAATTTGGAAGCTTCCTCTCACGACAAAAGTGCAAGGCCCAATCTTCTATCTCAGACCAGACCCACCTACACATACATACAAGGCTTACTGTTAGTGAAGGCAGTGAGGAAGGAAACTGGCCACCACTCCTTATAAAAATTGGAGAAATAGTTCACTTAAATGTCCGACACTTCATCCCCGGTGACAGTGTCTACTGGGGAACTGCCTTAGTCGGACTTATTTCCTTTCTTCTCAACAAAGCGAATAACAAGAAGTGCTGTTTTGTGTTCATGTCTAAAGTTATTTGATGCTACAGTCTACACAACGGAATCTTACTTTCGTGTCTAAAGGTATTTCATGCTACAGTCTACACAACGGAATCTTACTTTCATGTTTAAAGGTATTTCATGCTACAGTCTACACAACAGCATCTTACTTTCGTGTCTAAAGGTATTTCATGCTACAGTCTACACAACGGAATCTTACTTTCGTGTCTAAAGATATTTCATGCTACAGTCTACACAACGGAATCTTACTTTCATGTCTACTTAAGGTAACTCATTTTGTGCTCTCTTTCTTTGCTACTGGCGTCGGTCCATCCTACTTCCTCTTCTGCTTTCGCTCGAAAAAATGTACATTGTGAAGCTGTGTCGTAGTTATATCTGCTGTGATATCTGCGTCTTTCAACTTGACACAGCCGGTTGCAGCTGGTGATTTCGGGCACCAGCGTGCCTTACCACTCCGATCCCTATTCTCGTTTCCAGGACGACCACCTTGAAGCAGAATTGGATCTTGGTCAGCTATGTTTCGCTGACTATGATGTAAGCAACCAGCTATGAGTTGCTGACTCGTGTCAGTTCATTCACTGCTGCAACTTCTGCCATGATGTGTTGCTGTTAGTGTGCTGAATGTTACTTTATCCGATTATTTATGTTGTCTAAGTTGTTTTTGCAAATGCCATTTAAATCACCTTTCTGAATTTACTATTGCAAATAGTGCTTTACGTTTTTTCGAGTAAATAAGGTTGTTTTTTATTAACTGCAAATGCTGTTTTCCATGTTATAACACCATTTTAAACACAAACATAAAATCTAGATTTGTCTTCTTATTCGTCGTTCGCTCTCAAACTCCTGCTAGCAAGCCCTGAAAAAGGCTTTGCAAATAGCAGAGTGTAGTCCGCTAAACGGAATGCGTTGTGTCCTAGTTTACAACTTGACTGCAGTATTTGTACTTTACGCTCCTACACATCCGACTTCAGCATTACATTGTTGGGTACCGGGTTAGCCTTCCCTTTTCATTTATCTTAACATCTTTATACTGGTTTAGAAGACTGCAGAATCTGTATACAACCAGTTTTTTTTGTGTGTTTTTTTCCATTCACTTGATCTAACAATACCTATGCGCATCCAAAATATTATTGAATGCATTAATTGACCCTGCCTCCACTATTTCCATTGTAATGCATTTTAAGCATTCTCTACTCTTTGACTAAAACAAAATTCCTCATATCTAATCTGGACCTTTCTTAAATTAGTTTGTGGCTGTGCCCTCGTGCTCTTGTAGGCGGCTATATTTTGAAAAACTTGTTAGTCTGATTTAAAATGTTCTTTGATTATCTTAAACACCTGTATTAAATCACCTCGAATTATTCTCTTTTCAAGATACTATGGTTTGTTTGTCTAAGTCTTTCCTCGTAACTATAATTCCGTCATCTCACTTTGATACCTTTTCCTGAGCCAGTCTGCCCTGCTGCAGCCTTGTATCCAGAATCAAAACATGGAGAACGAAAAGGGTCTTGGCAGCTCTGGGCCGCTGATCCAGGCGCTTGTAGTCAGCTTTGGGTCGCTGATCCAGGCGCTTGTAGTCAGCTTTAAGTCGCTGATCCAGGCGCTTGTAGTCAGCTTTGGGTCACTGATCCAGGCGCTTGTAGTCAGCTCTGGGCCGCTGATCCAGACGCTTGTAGTCAGCTTTGGGTCGCTGATCCAGGCGCTTGTAGTCAACTCTGGGCCGCTGATCCAGGCGTTTGTAGTCAGCTCTGGGTCGCATATCCAGGCGCTTGTAGTCAGCTTTGGGTCGCTGATCCAGGCGCTTGTAGTCAGCTCTGGGTCGCTGATCCAGGCGCTTGTAGTCAGCTTTGGGTCACTGATCCAGGCAATGTAGTCAGCTTTGGGTTGCTGACCACTACAGCTCATACACTGCTCAGCATGTTGATCCCTCGATCTGTCTACGACTGCTGGTTATTTTATATTTTTCTGTCCTAACCAATTTTGTTATTTATATGTGAGTGTGTATTTGTGTATGTGGGCGATATGTTCGTATCTGTACACATGTGTGTCTTTATGTGTTTGTTTGCAATTTCATGAGCCTGTTTTCCTGCGTATTGGCGTGTGTGTACTTATTGCTATGTTTTTTGTGTGTAGATATGCTTCGCATTATCTTTTTTCATACTTTTACGCGTTCGTGTGTTTCCGTAGAGCACTGACAACATATACAAGAATAAGACTCGTAGATAAGTTCTGTAGAAAACAGGACGCTAACACAAAGCAGGGAAAACAATTAAAAATATTGCAAAGCAAAAGAAAAGAAAGATTACATTGGCAGATTTAAATGACAGCATAACAAGAAATACTAGAACTAAACGTACGTTGAGGGCAACAAAGAAGTAGGAAAGAGCATCAGAAGAGACAAGAGAAAACATATTGATGATATGGTAAGAGAGGCATAGGACACCGCATCGAAATTAAATATGAATGAATGACCTGTAAAACAGCACAAAGAAACGAACGCAAAACTGTCAGCAAGTAAATTGGTTTATTAAGTTTAAGGTAGGAAATGTGGTTAGCAACACAATGAGCAGATGGGTAGAATATTTAAAAGAACTTTGAAATAAACGAGCTTCACTTGATGCCTCAAGCATTCAATCAGCAGAAACGGAACTGAAAATTAATTACAAGAAATCAGACAAAAAGCTCATTGAGAGAGTTTTAATGCATCTGAGAGATTGTTAAAACGACTTTCCGGGTACAAACATTTACAATCTTCAATACCAATTTAAAATGCTATGCTGTGATAATAGGACTAATGTGGAACTGTTGAGAAAACAAAACAGACAGATACAAGGGGAACATGATGTGAGGAGAAGGCGCTGGCGTTAGATTGGACACACATTTAGTGGATTATCCTACAGCATTAAAAGACATTCACTGTTATGGAATCCCCAAAGCAATAAAAATAGAGTCAAATCAAAACAGACAGAGAGAAGCGAGCTGGAGACAAGCATAAAAGAAATATGGAAGCCATGGGCAGATCTGGAATTAATGAAGATGAACAGGAGTACATGGCGTGTATTTACTTAAGACCTGTGCTCCATAGACAGCTGGAATGTTTTTATTTATGTGCTGTTTGCTCATATTCTTGTTTCATGCTCTGTATGTGTTATGTTTATGTGTGTGGGCTTCTAAGCTTGTGTTTACTATTGTATGCTCTCACTGAACGAGTATGTGTATGTCTATTCTATTGTATGCTCTCACTGAACGAGTATGTGTATGTCTATTCTATTGTATGCTCTCACTGAACGAGTATGTGTATGTCTATTCTATTGTATGCTCTCACTGAACGAGTATGTGTATGTCTATTCTATTGTATGCTCTCACTGAACGAGTATGTGTATGTCTATTCTATTGTATGCTCTCACTGAACGAGTATGTGTATGTCTATTCTATTGTATGCTCTCACTGAACGAGTATGTGTATGTCTATTCTATTGTATGCTCTCACTGAACGAGTATGTGTATGTCTATTCTATTGTATGCTCTCACTGAACGAGTGTTTGAATGTCTATTCTATTGTATGCTCTCACTGAACGAGTATGTGAATGTCTATTCTATTGTATGCTCTCACTGAACGAGTATGTGTATGTCTATTCTATTGTATGCTCTCACTGAACGAGTATGTGAATGTCTATTCTATTGTATGCTCTCACTGAACGAGTATGTGTATGTCTATTCTATTGTATGCTCTCACTGAACGAGTATGTGTATGTCTATTCTATTGTATGCTCTCACTGAACGAGTATGTGTATGTCTATTCTATTGTATGCTCTCACTGAACGAGTATGTGTATGTCTATTCTATTGTATGCTCTCACTGAACGAGTATGTGTATGTCTATTCTATTGTATGCTCTCACTGAACGAGTATGTGTATGTCTATTCCATTGTATGCTCTCACTGAACGAGTATGTGTATGTCTATTCCATTGTATGCTCTCACTGAACGAGTATGTGTATGTCTATTCTATTGTATGCTCTCACTGAACGAGTATGTGTATGTCTATTCTATTGTATGCTCTCACTGAACGAGTATGTGTATGTCTATTCTATTGTATGCTCTCACTGAACGAGTATGTGTATGTCTATTCTATTGTATGCTCTCACTGAACGAGTATGTGTATGTCTATTCTATTGTATGCTCTCACTGAACGAGTATGTGTATGTCTATTCTATTGTATGCTCTCACTGAACGAGTATGTGTATGTCTATTCTATTGTATGCTCTCACTGAACGAGTATGTGTATGTCTATTCTATTGTATGCTCTCACTGAACGAGTATGTGTATGTCTATTCTATTGTATGCTCTCACTGAACGAGTATGTGTATGTCTATTCTATTGTATGCTCTCACTGAACGAGTATGTGAATGTCTATTCTATTGTATGCTCTCACTGAACCAGTATGTGAATGTCTATTCTATTGTATGCTCTCACTGAACGAGTATGTGAATGTCTATTCTATTGTATGCTCTCACTGAACGAGTATGTGTATGTCTATTCTATTGTATGCTCTCACTGAACGAGTATGTGAATGTCTATTGTATTGTATGCTCTCACTGAACGAGTATGTGTATGTCTATTCTATTGTATGCTCTCACTGAACGAGTATGTGTATGTCTATTCTATTGTATGCTCTCACTGAACGAGTATGTGTATGTCTATTCCATTGTATGCTCTCACTGAACGAGTATGTGTATGTCTATTCTATTGTATGCTCTCACTGAACGAGTATGTGTATGTCTATTCTATTGTATGCTCTCACTGAACGAGTATGTGTATGTCTATTCTATTGTATGCTCTCACTGAACGAGTATGTGTATGTCTATTCTATTGTATGCTCTCACTGAACGAGTATGTGTATGTTTATTCTATTGTATGCTCTCACTGAACGAGTATGTGTATGTCTATTCTATTGTATGCTCTCACTGAACGAGTATGTGAATGTCTATTCTATTGTATGCTCTCACTGAACGAGTATGTGTATGTCTATTCTATTGTATGCTCTCACTGAACGAGTATGTGAATGTATATTCTATTGTATGCTCTCACTGAACGAGTATGTGAATGTCTATTCTATTGTATGCTCTCACTGAATGAGTATGTGAATGTCTATTCTATTGTATGCTCTCACTGAACGAGTATGTGAATGTCTATTCTATTGTATGCTCTCACTGAACGAGTATGTGTATGTCTATTCTATTGTATGCTCTCACTGAACGAGTATGTGAATGTCTATTCTATTGTATGCTCTCACTGAACGAGTATGTGAATGTCTATTCTATTGTATGCTCTCACTGAACGAGTATGTGAATGTCTATTCTATTGTATGCTCTCACTGAACGAGTATGTGTATGTCTATTCTATTGTATGCTCTCACTGAACGAGTATGTGAATGTCTATTATATTGTATGCTCTCACTGAACGAGTATGTGTATGTCTATTCTATTCTATGCTCTCACTGAACGAGTATGTGTATGTCTATTCTATTGTATGCTCTCACTGAACGAGTATTGTATGTCTATTCTATTGTATGCTCTCACTGAACGAGTATGTGTATGTCTATTCTATTGTATGCTCTCACTGAACGAGTATGTGTATGTCTATTCTATTGTATGCTCTCACTGAACGAGTATGTGTATGTCTATTCTATTGTATGCTCTCACTGAACGAGTATGTGTATGTCTATTCTATTGTATGCTCTCACTGAACGAGTATGTGTATGTCTATTCTATTGTATGCTCTCACTGAACGAGTATGTGTATGTCTATTCTATTGTATGCTCTCACTGAACGAGTATGTGTATGTCTATTCTATTGTATGCTCTCACTGAACGAGTATGTGTATGTCTATTCTATTGTATGCTCTCACTGAACGAGTATGTGTATGTCTATTCTATTGTATGCTCTCACTGAACGAGTATGTGTATGTCTATTCTATTGTATGCTCTCACTGAACGAGTATGTGTATGTCTATTCATATATTGGAGTGTTCTTGCATTTGTGTCTGTGCGTCCACCTAGATTTTCTGTTCATGCATTTTTCTGCTCATGTGTTTATGTTTGTATGCTTATGTTTATGTTTCATAACAATTGCCATTTTTTAACACACGTCATTCAATAAGTACACTTATTCTCTGTATCTGTGTATCTCTCTGTGTATCTCTATGTCTCTCTCTTCTGGTCACTCTCTCTCGACCTTAGTGGAGCTAAACCATAGTTCAACATCATCTAAAGTGCAATTCTCCGTGTGTTAGTGTCAGCTTCTTCCTTTAAGTATTGTACCTATTGCTTTTTTTTTTAAATTGTAACTTATGTTTGTTGATTATCCTATCTCTTCCCCAACTCCCCCCCCCCCCCTCCACCCCCGCGTGTGTATCTCCATCTCACCACCCACCTCACGCATCCCCGACCTGGCTTCCCTCTCTTCGTGTCTCTCCCAAAACCACGCCCTCAACTCACCCAGGTATGTCTCTCCCATCTCACCCCCCTCCCACCTCCATTTTGTTATTGAAACTGCAGTCTTGTCTTGATTATATTGTGTTGTGATTTTATTATTTCTGAATCTGAAAATAAAAATGGTGTTAAATTAGTTGACATTGATATAACCTAATTTTGTATATTCATCATCATCATCATGCTCCATATAATCTTTCATGTTACCGCCACTACAATTGATCATCATGCCGTAGGCCTGTTTACATGCTCTTATATTATCAATGTTTGTAAATCATGTTTCTTACATGATGCGGTTCTAAGCTTCACGCCCAATCCTCATTACAACACACACAGAATAGTACAGTCAGGTTATTCTGTATTCTTCATGCAGTGTCTCTTAGATCACGAAAGGGCTCCTTCTTTAACTCTGCGAATATTGTATTCCTCTAACAATGACCTATTTAAGACTAGTATGTATTTATTGAGGTTCTTCGCGGCAGAGTAGTAGAATACTCGTTTCTCAAGTTTTCGACAAGCTCTGGTCGACCCAGCTGTAAATGTGTACATAGTTTACTGTTAGGGAAAGAAAGACAGTGTGGAAGCAATTTACCACCCTCCATAATAAAAGTTGGTAGTGTACAAGAAAGTGTTTAACACGTCATCCCCGATAGCAGTATCTATTATGAAATTACCTTGACCTAATATATGTTTTAATTAGTAAGCTACAGGAAGGAACCAATCCATAAACTTACTACTAAGAGCCAAATGAAACTCCGAAAGGCAAACTGAGGTGCACACAGAACGGTGCCATCTAATGGCGGCAGTTATCGTGGAACTTCCTGCATATATCTCCACCTACAGCAGCTACTGTGTATAATATTACAGGTATCACCATATGTAACAGCTTGTCTGTATAATATTCCTGGTATCACTATATGTAACAGCTTGTCTGTATCATATTACAAGAATCACCATATGTAACAGCATGTATATATCATATTACAAGAATCACCATATGTAATAGCGTGTATATATCATATTACATGTATCAACAATCTGCAACGGCTCGTGTGCATCTGCCGAATGTTTAGCAAGACGGACAAACAAATACGTGTGTTTTGATGCGTATGATAAAGTAAACGCATCTCGTTTCAATTTTTAAACTACCCTGTGACCGACCAATTACACGTCCAGTGAAACATAAAGTCAAGGTGGAGGAATCCAATGAAAGTCAACATGAATTCTCAATAGCACAGACAGACACCGCTTTGATTTCAAAGCCTCATACAAATTTATGAATGATATTGTATGAACTGCCGGCTTGAGCGCGTAATAGGTTGAAAGTTATGGAAGCAATTCATTCTTTATTGCGTTTTTGACACCGAGTCGTTCCATACAAAGCATGGAGCGACAATTGCAGCGGATCCACTTACAGGCAGTCAGTATATTTACCTTTACACTTGATGCAAATGTTTCTGTAGTTTATTTAACTAGGTTGCTTGCACCATTCACATCTCTCTTTAGTCATCATTTCTGACATGCTTGAGAGTCGACAGTGGCCCTATTGATATCTTTCTGGGTATTACCTGGGAGATCTACCGTCTTAAACATAGAAGATGATGATGGTGGTGGTGATGACGTCAATCAGGAATTGTGAAAATATATTAGTATCACTCTTCTCCAGGCTTTTATGTTCACGATTTATTGATTGATTGATTGATTAATTGATTGATAGACATCATGTCAGTCTCAAGAGACAATTAACTTCACACGAAAGAGGGTCCTTAGTCTGTTGTTGCCCTTGCTTTCACCTAACACTTTTGGAGTTTGCATCTTGGTGCTGATTGGTTTCCCCTGCCTTCAGGCCAGCACACAAAGCCTGCGTGCATGTTTGTCTTTGACAAGTTCCCCCCAGTTGCAGATGTTCCTATCCAACACCTTCAGGTCACGATAGCAAACATCTTTGTAGCGGAGGAAGGGTCTACCTTTGGTACGGTTGCCCGTGGTCATGAATATGTTTTGAAATTCACCTGTCGTCTATTCTGCACACGTGGCTGGCAGGGGATCATAACTAAACTGGCAACCTTTACACTGTTCAATACGTCGTTGTTTGTCACTTTCTTACTCCATGAAACTCCAAGTATGCGCCTCAAGCAACGCGTATGAAAAGCAGTTAGTATTTTTTCATGTAAATCATACAGGGTCCACGTTCAAGTACGTAATATTATTAGCAGCACTCTTCTGTAGGATTGTTATATTCATGCGTGTAATAATGGGAAGCCTTGAATGTGTCTATGTCCACTATGAAACTAATGAAGACGAAAGTAATGGCTAGATGTATGCGCTACCATTCTGATATCCCACAGATTTTGTCTCCAATTCTGATTATCTTCGGGACCATAGGCAACTTTATGTGTATTGCTGTGATGTGCAGACGGAGCATGCGATCCTCCAATGCTTCAGTTTACTTGACAGCCCTCGCTCTCGCAGATACGTTTGTGCTCTACACTGGCTTGCTTCGTCATTTTCTTAGAGAAGTTGCAGACATTGATGTCAGGTAATGTTTAATAGTTGTTGGTAAGTCTAGGTGGGCACTGAAGTCAGAGAATGTTTAATAGTTGTTGATAAGTCTAGGTGGGCATTAAAGTCAGGTAATGTTTAATAGTTGTTGGTAAGTCTAGGTGGGCATTGAAGTCAGGTAATGTTTAATAGTTGTTGGTAAGTCTGGTTGGGCACTGAAGTCAGGTAATGTTTAAGAGTTGTTGGTAAGTCTGGGTGGGTACTGAAGTCAGAGAAAGTTTAAGGGTTGTTGGTAAGTCTGGGTGGGCACTGAAGTCAGAGAATGTTTAAGAGCTGTTGGTAAGTCTGGGTGAGCTCTGAAGTCAGAGAATGTTTAAGAGTTGTTTGTAAGTCTGGGTGGGCACTGAAGTCAGAGAATGTTTAAGAGCTGTTGGTAAGTCTGTGTGGGCACTGACGTCAGCGAATGTTTAAGAGCTGTTGGTAAGTCTGGGTGTGCACTGAAGTCAGAGAATGGTACTAGTTGGGGTAAAGACTGACGGGTAGCGGATGGTGATAAGGTTGATGATACGTTCCCATTGTAAGATTAAGGTAGTTGGTCAGTGATACGTTCCCGTTGTAAGATTAAGCTAGTTGGTCAGTGATACGTTCCCATTGTAAAATTAAGCTGATTTACATATTTTAAATGACAATAAATATGTTATGACGTAGGCCGATTGATAATTGACAATTGATTTTTAGTCGATTGACTTGAATCAATTTTCAGACGGCGATAAGTTAATATTGAATATGTTCATTTAGTGGTGCACGAGTCAGCACACTAGAGATACGTCAATGTGGCAATAAATGAGACATGTCGCATTGTATCATTTAGGGGGTCCTAAGCCAACACCCAAAGGAAAACGGTATGCAATGTCTGGCATCGCACCACCAGAAATCAAGAAATGTGTTGCGTCAGAAGTCGAAAAGAAAAGCAGTCCTGTCATTAGAGAACCCAATTTTAGGATATAATCTAAAAGAAAGACGACTGAAATCAAGGAAAGGTTTCTTTCACACTGTACATTTTACAGACCAGTAACCTGAGCAAAACCGCACCGAAAAATGGCGTCAAAGACATGGGGAGGAATGGAAGGAGATCAAAGAAGAATTCGTGACAGGATAAAATAGGATGTACCCTGTGTGGAGTTCCCTGAACAGAATACGAATGGGAGTGTCCAGACGAAGATATAACTTAAAAATATGGGGATATGCTCCGAACACCTGTTTAACTGTCCAAAAATGCAAGAACCATATACTTTGGCGGATCTCAGGGCAACAAATGAAAAAGCTTCCCGGGCAGTGATTTCTGGCCCAATACTTGGGGAGGCTGCGCCACACGGGAAGTAAGGTAGTGTGGTGGATTCTGGGGTACAGGTGCATTGGATGTGGGAGGATGGTTCTGACTGACTCACTGAACAGGTGTCTCGACAATTTCTTCGCGAATTGTTGCATACATAAAATTGTTGGATGAATTGTTGTTTGATTGATTACATGCATTACTCTCGTTGTTGTTATTGTTTTTTACCTTTTTTCTATTTCCTTTTTTTTTTTAAAATAACCACAACACAAGTGTTAGCAGTCGTCTGATTTGTCTATTTAAGTCTTTAGTCGTCCTGTGGAGTTGCCAGTTTTGTGTGGGTGTTAAAAGGTTTAATACGCGCTTCTTGAGTGATCATTCATTGCTGTCAATCCATCCTTGTATTGTCTTCATCTTGCTCTGGATCCAATGCTCGTTACTCGAGTTCGTTTGGAGAAACTCCTGCAATTTGACCAAGTCACTTAATTTTCTGTCTGTACATATATGACATATACCGCTGTTACTCTTCTGTCTGTACATATATGACATACGCTGTTGTGACCCTTCTGTCTGTACATATATGACATGTGTTGTTGTGACCCTTCTGTCTGTACATATATGACATGAACCGCTGTTATTCTTCTGTCTGTACATATATGACATTAATTGCTGTCACTTTCAGACTTCTTCATGTCTCTTCTGTCTCTACTAGCTTCTTCTTCTTCTTTTTCTTCTTCTTCTTCGTTCTCAATCTCCCGCTACCAAGCGCTGAAAAGGTCTTAGCAAGAAGCAGGATATAGTCCGGAGAACGGAATGCGTTGTGTCGTGGCTTACAGCTTGACTGCGAGTTGCCCTCCCTCTTCGATCCCTTCTTCTTAGTCAATCTGCTCTGTTGCAGCCTGTTATCCAGGATCACGGCGTGGAGATGAAGAAGGGTCTTGGCAGTTCTGGTTCGCAGACCCTGGCGCTATGAATCAGCTATGGGTCGCTGGCCGATGCAACTCATGCGTTGCTCAGCGTCTTGATCCGGTCTCTACTAACAACTCTCACAGCTCTTTCCAACTATTTCATTTTTCATTTTTTGAGTTTTGGTAATGTTAAATATTTAGTGTCTATGTCACTGATGACAGAGAATTGATGTGAATATAGTGTTGATTGTTTTCCGGTTATTTTTAATGTTGAATCTCTAAGTAATGGTGTCACCGGATTTATGTAGTTTTTTTTTTTGGTTTTTTTTTGTTTAAAGTAATATTTCCATGCATAGATATCCTTTACATATTTGTCTTTTGTTTCACCAGAGTTCTCTCAAATGTCGGCTGCAAGATACACTCATGGTTGGTGTATGTGTCACTGGATACCTCTGTTTGGATCCTAGTGGCATTCACTTTTGAACGTATCCTTTCAGTATGCGCTCCCTACAAGGTCAAAAGCTACTGCACGTGGATGTCATCTATCCTGGTCATCATTAGCATTTTGCTAATCATGATGGCTCTCAACGGACACTTTCTTTATGGCGTTGGGGATATTGTTGTTCAAGTAGGAAACACAACGAAAGAATTAAAATGCATGCATGTGTCCAAGGAATACGAAGACTTTAATTCAACTGTTTGGCCGTGGATTGACTTCAATGTGTTCTGTTTAATTCCTTTTACTGTTCTTATAATTGGTAACTCTTGTATAGCAGTAAAAGTACTGATGAGTGCCAGAAAAACTCGGAGGATAGCAACCATAGAGACAACTCCAGATGTTCATGAAGGGAGGCTTGCGGTTATTAGCAGCAACCGAAAACAGGCTAGAAAGGGATCTCCCAGATCCGCGGAGAGAACGTCATCAATGACTGTCATTTTACTAATTTTAAACTTAACGTTTCTAGCTACTACTACTCCGGTCAGCGTGTATTTCATAGTTCAGCAAAGTTGGTGGGACCGGATTGAAACTTTTAAAGAAGAATACTTAATGTATCTCACGTTTTCAGTTGTCAATCTCATTATGTATATCAATAATTCGGTGAACTTCATCCTCTATTGCGTTACTGGTTCTCGATTCCGGAAGGAGCTACAGAGCATGTTCAGAAAACACCGTGTTGGCTCACCTACTGAAACAGTTAGAACTGGCCAATATGAAGAACCTTCGAAAATATCTACAGTGATTGCAAGGCAACCATTAACCACAGCCACAACTGAAATGCCGCGCACAGCATCATGTGTACAGGAACTACAAAAGGACTGCATTACTTTCCCTGTCCTGGCAGGGAAAGATAACGAGTCTTCGTTGTAATATTCAAAATTCACTTGCCAAGACGGAAAAATTTTACTGACAATCGATTAATTGGTATTATTTAATGAACGATGTAATTGAAAACAAAGTTTTTTCTCAACAACAAGATAGGGGGATATTGCTGCTTCCGGTCAAGTTCACTAAAACAAATAGACGCGTTAAAAACAAATATTGCCATTACCAGACATTTGCAATAATGGAAATATTCTCGTTCATACCTCGGTGATTGAGGTGTATCTTGATCTCAGTGAAGATACTTATGAATGATTACGCCTAAACTACGTAATTCAAGTGTATCTAGATTTGTCAGTGCAAATATTTAAGAAAGAACACAGCTACTGGTACTTAGGTGCATTTGGGATATTAGTACCTGGTATTGCTGAGTCACGAACATAGCCACTGTTTCTCAACACGTTGGTTAGGAAGCGCAACAAAGTAGGTTTCTGCCCGAACTTAGCAGCCTCATTATGTAAAACATATTGTACATGTATCGGAAGGAAAATGACACATCAAGTGTTTAGAGCTGATCTTATAAAAGAAAATACCTGCCGCAACGTGGGTCACATACGCTTGATCAGACTAACAAAACATACGATGGCTGTATGTTCATAAAGTCAATGTATGAATTTCTAAATGCGTCCATCAAGCTGCGCCTATTATGGCGTGGCACTGGGACCTACATGACACAATAATCCTCTTATGCATATACTAGATGACAGCTCTTTCCCAAAGGAGAAATGAAATGCTAATTCTTAGACCACGTCGACCTTTTAAATTTCACTCGGTGGACTCTAAGTAGAAGGAGAAGGTATGCGACTACTTTCAAACTGCAAGGACAGACAGTCATAGTTGGAGAAGGTCTACCTTCAAACTGTCAGGACAGACAGTCATAGTTGGAGGAGGTCTACCTTCAAACTGGCAGGACAGACAGTCATAGTTGGAGAAGGTCTACCTTCAAACTGTCAGGACAGACAGTCATAGTTGGAGAAGGTCTACCTTCAAACTGTCAGGACAGACAGTCATAGTTGGAGGAGGTCTACCTTCAAACTGGCAGGACAGACAGTCATAGTTGGAGAAGGTCTACCTTCAAACTGTCAGGACAGACAGTCATAGTTGGAGGACGTCTACCTTCAAACTGGCAGGACAGACAGTCACAGTTTGATGAGGTCTATTATGTTCCATTCAAGTCTTTGAGCACCTTATGCGATGGTAGTGCGTCAGGCGTAGCGGTGCAGTGCAAACGTGTCCCATAATTTGATATCAATGTCGAAACTGTTCAAGGATACTTTCAATGAGACTGTGTAGCGTTTCTTCTTTTCCCATGATGACATCTTGACTATTCTGATCTCAATGTACAACAGTTGTTTTTGCAGAAAACCTGCATAGTCCAATTAATTAGAACTCTGCAGCAGTGTATAAATGCACGAGAGCCTTGCCCTGTTGGGGATCTCTGAATTTGGTACTTTAATCTGCCAGCTGATCTCGAATAGCCTGTGAAGACAACTCCCTAAGAAGTGATTGTAACTACTACAACTGTGACGGTAGTTGACCGTATGAACAAACAAATCAATCATCGCTATTGTTGGTTACGCTAAATCCTATTGCGACAAAGACTGCAATATGAGTTGGTGTTGTTGTTATTGTTATTGTTGTAATTGTCAATTACTTTTTGTTAAGTACATACACCCTAAACAACAGAAAATAAAATTAAGTAATAAGCATCCCAGAATGGGACAAGCTCCGTCCACTTGACAAACTCGCCTTACTGCAAGCAAGAGACATTAGTATGCCATGTCAATGAACAGTTCAAAAACTCTACTGAATATGACGATGTTTTCATGAAAGCCTGTGTTCCTAATGAAAGTCTGTGTTCCTAATGAAAGTCTGTGTTCCTAATGAAAGTCTGTGTTCCTAATGAAAGTCTGTGTTCCTAATGAAAGTCTGTGTTCCTAATGAAAAGTATATGTTCCTAATTTTTTTTTTTTTTTACGTTCGCCTTATTTCTCAATTCCCCAAGTCGGATGTGCGTTGCACTGTGGTTTTTATTTTGCGCCTGTCGGCCCAGTGCATCCGACTTCAGCATGCATTTTATGTAAGGGTCTACTTCCTCCTGCATTTTCTAAGGGTTTACTCCCCCCGGGTAACGGCCGGTGCTGTGATTGGGGAGCCAACCCAGCACCTTCGTGTTGTGAGCCGTGTCACTTAACCACTGGCCCACGTTGTCCCCCTGTGTTCCTAATGAAAGTATGTGTTACTTCTAACTATTTATGTTTCAAATGAAAGTTTATGTTTCTAGTAAAACCTCACATTTAAAACATTAAGGGTATTGCTTCGGACTGGTACATTTGCGTTATGCTAGCTATAAAAATATATGTATTCTTTGTCTGTGATATCATGTAACATTCAAGCATAAACTTACCACTTCAAGTACCACAATATCAGACGTAGCTCTCTGTTGGATGATTGGCTTGCTCTTAGAAGAATACAATAATGCAGCAAACGCTTTGCTAGATATGTTCACTTCTGCGGAAACAATACACCTTTCAGATAATACTTTGTGCCAAATATGTTTTCATTGCTTGCATGTGTTGTAGTATATCAACCAAAGAGTAGAGCACTGCGTCCCACTAGTAACAGAATAAGCATACATGTTCTGAAAGCTTATGTCCACGACATGTTTGTATGGACGAACTCGTCTCAATCACACGAGTGTGTGTCAATATGTAGAGAACTTATTAGTCCACAAGATGGACAAAAACACGACTAATGAGTATAAAGTAAGGTGCATTTCATAGATAAAATGTTGAAAAAAGTGTAACCATCCATGAATGTCGTAGAATGTGACTGAAGACGGTTGTGCATGTGGCACAAATTGCTTAAAGAACCAGCACTGTAAGAGTTAAAAGTTGTCTAAACTAGGCTAACTGTCATGCGGCAGCTGCATTGTCTGCTCTTTGTTTCACGAGAAGGGAAGACAAGACAACCACTATAAGAGTGTACAGAAGTGCCCAAATACAGGCTTCTTGTAAGAGGACACCTACTCTGGCCACCCTTTACTTCCCGTGATGGGAAGAGAAGACACAGAGAAGAAGACAATGCAATTTAATGCTTTAATAAGAATCGTGAAATGTCAGGTAGTGTATTTCTATGTTATCAAAATACAAGCTTCATCATCACATTCAAGCTGACAGAATTGATAAAAGCAAACACAATCAGAAACAGGAGAATGACACTTTAGAGTCATGACCGAAGTAGACCCAAACCCTTAGAGTGTCAAGAACCTAGAAGGATCGAAACACTGGTTATTTTATGTTCCTTCCGACGACCAGATTACCTCCTGTTCTATTGCTTGCTCTTCATAGAATATCCCATCACTGGTCAAATGGCAAACTGTTTTTACAAGTACTCTTCTGTGTTCAGAAAGACACGTATCATTTCACTGTACTATGTGCGTCTAACTAGCTTCAGGTTTCCTTACACTTGTTGTCATATTTTATCAATATTTCTGTCACGTGTTGTTCTTCTAGAAATAGTCCAAATTGGCCACCAGTCATTTATTTTCCTTTACAATTGAGGACAACAAAATCGGTGGCATTCATCAATACACCATCTGCTGGGCACACACACACCCACACGCACGCACTCACATACATACACATGCACACGCATATAAAGAATCTTATTTTAATGTATTTTACTAATTTATGTATCTTTGTTTCTAGAGCTGTCTACTCCAATTTGCACAAAATGTGAGTCACAAAAACTGAAACGATGTAGCCAGGTCAACGTGTCATGCCTTGGCCAAGTCAACATTTGATTCCTTGGCTTGTGTTTGTTGAAGACATGGTTCACGGATAGTTGAAAGGGATTGATTTATTTATGTATTCAAAAATGTTTGGATTTTTTAATGTTTCCGTCTGTTCATGTCTGATTTAAATGCCATGTATTAAATACCGATGTACTGTTTGCTTGAATCAACTAATGTTTTTTGAGTGACACTTCTGTGCACAGAATTTATGAGTGACAGCACCCGGATAATAACAAAACAACACCTACGTTACAGTCACAATGCCTTCGTCAGAGACAAAGAATACACGAAAACAACTAACCAATTAAACACAGACATGATCTGAAATGAGCGATTTAATTATTTGTTTCCCGAGTTTTCCCTGCTCTGAAACTTCTCTTACTGGACTCCCAACGTATATGTATCCTTCATTCACTTCTCCTATATCTTTAATGATGCAATATATTGATTATGTTTGTACTTTTGGTTTCGGTTCTTGGTACTCAATATCACTTCTGTTCTAGAATTGCAATCATACGTTGACAAGAGGTGTCCACCTAGGAACCACAATACCAAATGATGAACAAGTGAAAAATACATTCATTCATAACTGATCTATGTTTCAAACAAATATCTGCAATAAGTAATGCCCATAGGTTTTCTGTCAATAAAATTGTGTTCAATGTAAGTTTTCTACCTTCACCTTTACATCAAATTGTTGTGCTAATCAAATTTCCATATAATCACATCAAATGTCCATATCATCACATCACATCAAATGTTCATATTACCTTATAAAATGTCCCTATCAACACATCAAATATCCATATCATCGTATCTATAGTCCCTATCATCATACCATATCAAATGTCCATATCATCACACCACATATAATGTTAATATTATCACACCATATTAATGTCTTTATCATCACTCCATATCAAATGTCCATATCATCACTCCATACCAAATGTCCATATCATCACTCCATACCAAATGTCCATATCATCACTCCATACCAAATGTCCATATCATCACACTATATAAAATGTCCATATCATCACATCAATGTATTTCCCGCCCAGCATTTGGACCATTGTTGCTGTCAACCGAGTTTTCTATTTGATTTACTGTAAATTATCAGTCAGTTCGCCATTGTTTATATTTCCTTTCATCTAGGCATTTTTCTACATGTTTCTCAATCAGCTGTTATTTTATCTTTTAGAGAAGATTTCAGTTCATAGGATTCACACAATCGTCCATTGTCATCATCATGTAGCATGTCCTTTGTAGAACGTCGCTCCCATCACGGTCTGTCTGAAAGAAACTCGTTCTCTTTCCAAAACTCCAGCCTCCGCCACAGTCATACCCAGGCATTCCTGGATATCTTGGTACCATCGTCTTCTTTGTCTACCCCTTCCTCTTTCGCCTGGCACCATACCTTCCATCACCGTTCTCTCAAGACCGTTGTGTCTCTTGATGTGACCAAAGTATTTGCATTTTCTAGCCAAAATGGAATTGATAAACTAGTTCTCTTCTATGCTCAACTCTTGCCGAATGTCTACATTTTTTTTTTCTCTGTCCATGGTATTCTGATGATCTTTCTGTAACATTTTGACTAGAAGGATTCGATTCTTTGTCTAGAAGTTTTGGTAATCGTCAATGGTTCACAGCCATAAGCTGCCACAGGAAAAACATAGGCTCTCAAGACTTTTACTTTTATAATTTTGTTGGTGCTCTGCCATAATTTCTTCAGGCTGTTTAGTCTCTGCATTGCTATAGCTAGTCTTCTTCTGATTTCTTTCGAGCAGTCGCCATTTTTGTCAATTCTGGAGCCCAGATATTCATTGTACAAACTATTTAATTTGAGACTAAAGCACATCACTATTTCACTGTCAATTTCTTTCATTTGCTTTGATGGAACTGATGATTACGCTCTCTCTCTCTCTCTCTCTCTCTCTCTCTTCGCGTGCTATTTTTCTCCTTATGTGTTTATTTGTGTGTGTGCGTCCGTGAGTGAGTTGTGTGTGTACGTGCGCGCTCATGCGTGCGTGAGTACGTGTGTGCATGCGTGCGTGTGTGTATGTGTAACTACTATTTACTAAAAAAAAGTCATATCACCAGTATTTTTGTTAAAGTAAATATGACCAGAGATATTGAGTAAAGTCTAAAACAACAACTCGCTCGAACTAACGCAAACTTTGTGGTTGCTATTTGGTTAGTTTTAGTTCATATGTTAACATTGTATATCAGCTCTTTTTGTGTGACTGTCTTTAGTGGTCAACAGACTAAACTTGTGTTAATTATTTTTGTTGCAATCCAGATTTATTTTTCTGTTGTCTTCCATTTGTTGCATACATCCTAGTCATCTGACGTAGCTTCCCTTGTTCATAAAGTTCCGTATCTGTTTATGATTTTTCATCATAAGTGTTCCCTTGCTTGTGTGTGTGTATGTGTGTGTTCGTGCGTGCGTACACGCGTGTGTGTGTATGTGTGTATGCGTGTGTCGAAATTCCATATGTTATTTAGCTTTCATTTTTTGTCAAATAAAGAAATGATGGCACTTTCAAAATGTGAGTGTTTCCTACACCGGCAGTTGTTGGAGTTATCTGATATGCCATATGTGTACGATAAGTTTGTAATAAACTATATGTGTATGTCTCATCCATGTGTTTCTCGTATATTGTTGTTATTACTGTTGTTTTTGTTATCCCTTAGCTGTTGGGCAGGCCTGCTCTGTGCAGCCCAATAGCATTCTTATATAAATAAAGGTCTTCGTCAATTGTTCAGCCTGTTGTCAATATTGTCGGCAGTGGCTTCTAAGAATCTTTTCCTCGTGTCTGCAAGCGCCTTGTACACAATGACTTACCGAACTGTTTCATCAGGATGAGAGCAATGTCTGCACAATGGCAGGTGCTTGGAATTGATGCTGCTCAAGTGCCTATTGACTCTGGTATGTCCTATTCGGAACTGAAAGATGAGACTATTATCTCTTCTATGTACTATATTTGTGCCATGATTACTTTTGGCTGTGACATTTTGCAAAATACACTGCGACCCGTTCTTCCAGCCGCCCACCTGTTCATCCAAATCTCCCTGTTATTAATCTTACTGATTCGTTTAACTGTGGAGTTGATACGGGGTCTATCCAATTGTTGTTTGAGTCTCCTGATTTTGCTAGTCTGTGTGTTTCTTCGCCAACGTGGCATATTGGGTTATATGATGTTAAGCCAATATTTTTATTTGACTAACGGTGCACTAGGTCAGTCGCAGGCCGGCTCCATAACTCTTATAATTTATATGATCCCCATTTGTAAGGCTGGGTTTGCCCGGCAGCCATTTGCATTTGCAGCGAGGGTTGAACATGTCATTGCAATTCATGTGAGGTCTCCTCTTTTAATGAGATGATGTGACCTGCACCCTTCCTAGCTGTCTTGTTTTTCCTTCATAACATATGTTTTATAAACTGTATGGCTTGGCTTGGCTTCGTTCATTTTCAATCTCCCACTACCAAATCCTGAAATGGCTTAAGTAGCAGAATGTAGTCCAGAGAACGGAATGCGCTGTGTCGTAGTTTACAGCTTGACTGCGATATTTGCACCATACGGTCCAACACATCGGACTTCGGCAAGCATTTTTTGAGTACCGGGTTAGCATTCCCTCTTCGATCCCTTCTCCTTAGCCAGTCTGCCCTGCTGCAGCCTGTTATCCAGGATCACCAAGTGGAGGTGTAGAAGGGTCTTGGCAGCTATGGTTCGCTGGCCCTGACGCTAGCAGTCAGCTATGAGTCGCTGACCACTGCAGCTCATGCGCTGCTCAGCATCTTGATCCCTTATAAACTGTATGACCAGAGGGAGTGTTCTTCATCCCACTTGATGTACGAATGAACACATTTCAACACTTTGAGCACTTTTCAAAGAAGTTTATTCTGGAAATTGCGCTCATAAAGAAGAACATACCGAACGAACTGCGGAAACCCCATAAAGACACGGGAATCGATTATCAATCAGACACGTAATGCTGAATTCTCTCTGCAGCTAGTTATTCCGTTACAGAGACTGAACGCACGTTCTGCCTCAGTAGTTTAGCTCAGAAAAAGCTTTATATCACTCAAACCTGTTCCTTTTCAGTCAATGACTTCTCTCTCGCTCTTTCTCTCTCTCTCTCTCTATCCTCTTTCTCTCTCTCTCTCTCTCTCTCTCTCTCTCTCTATCTATCTATACATCTATATATCTATCTCACAAAAAAGAAAGGAGGCAGAGAAGAGAATGTTAATATGATGAAGAGGAAGAAAAGGACGGAGAAACGAAAATGCACTATGGGTCAAAAACTAGAACAATTACTTTTTATAAAGTTATCCCAAAGACAATAAGATTATTACTTTCTAAAAAGTTGTCCCAAACAAAAGTTTATTACTTTTTCTTCTTCGTTCGTTCTCAATCTCCGGCTTACAAACCATGAAAAAGGCTTTGCCAATAGCAGGATGGTGTCAGTAGAACAGAATGCGCTGTGTCATAGTTTACAGTTTGACTGCGATATTTGCACATTTCGGTCCAACACATCCGCTTTCAACGAGCATTTTTTAGTAAAGGGTTAGCCTTCCCTCTTTTAATCCCTTCTCCTTAGCCAGTCTGCCCTGTTGCAGCCTGTTATCCAGGATCACCGTGTGGAAGTGTAGAAGGGTCTTGTCAGATCTGGTTCACTGGCTCTGACGCTAGTAGTCAACTATGGGTCGCTGACCCTGACGTGCTAACACCGGCATATTTGGTGGGAACTTCTCGGCTAGAGTGAGAGGGCTGGTCGTCGATGAGCAGGGCATACAGAACAGTGACCTCCAGTACAAGAATGGAAACGGAAGAGGTGACAATCAGGTAGCTATCTCAGACCTATTTAAGAGGTACTGTCATAGTGTCAGACTCCCAAGCTTTACATTGAAAGGTACAAAAGGGCTGGTTATGGCATGAATGGATGACATTGAGAGGTACAAAAGGGCTGGTTATGGCATGAATGGATGACATTGAGAGGTACAAAGGGGCTGGTTATGGCATGAATGGATGACATTGAGAGGTACAAAGGGGCTGGTTATGGCATGAATGGATGACATTGAGAGGTAAAAAAGGGCTGGTTATGGCATGAATGAATGACATTGAGAGGTACAAAGGGGCTGGTTATGGCATGAATGGATGACATTGAGAGGTACAAAGGGGCTGGTTATGGCATGAATGGATGACATTGAGAGGTACAAAAGGGCTGGTTATGGCATGAATGGATGACATTGAGAGGTACAAAAGGGCTGGTTATGGCATGAATGGATGACATTGAGAGGTACAAAGGGGCTGGTTATGGCATGAATGGATGACATTGAGAGGTACAAAGGGGCTGGTTATGGCATGAATGGATGACATTGAGAGGTACAAAAGGGCTGGTTATGGCATGAATGGATGACATTGAGAGGTACAAAAGGGCTGGTTATGGCATGAATGGATGACATTGAGAGGTACAAAGGGGCTGGTTATGGCATGAATGGATGACATTGAGAGGTACAAAATGGTTGGTTATGGCATGAATGGATGACATTGAGAGGTACAAAAGGGCTGGTTATGACATGAATGGATGACATTGAGAGGTACAAAAGGGCTGGTTATGGCATGAATGGATGACATTGAGAGGTACAAAAGGGCTGGTTATGGCATGAATGGATGACATTGAGAGGTACAAAAGGGCTGGTTATGGCATGAATGGATGACATTGAGAGGTACAAAGGGGCTGGTTATGGCATGAATGGATGACATTGAGAGGTACAAAATGGTTGGTTATGGCATGAATGGATGACATTGAGAGGTACAAAGGGGCTGGTTATGGCATGAATGGATGACATTGAGAGGTACAAAGGGGCTAGTTATGGCATTAATGGATGACATTGAGAGGTACAAAGGGGTTGGTTATGGCATGAATGGATGACATTGAGAGGTACAAAGGGGCTGGTTATGGCATGAATGGATGACATTGAGAGGTACAAAGGGGCTGGTTATGGCATGAATGGATGACATTGAGAGGTACAAAGGGGCTAGTTATGGCATGAATGGATGACATTGAGAGGTACAAAGGGGTTGGTTATGGCATGAATGGATGACATTGAGAGGTACAAAGGGGCTGGTTATGGCATGAATGGATGACAGCTGTAGATGCATTAAACCTGCAGGGGCTGAGGTGAATCTACTGTCCAGTTAATTATGTGTTCAGGGCAATGAAAGAGCTGACATCCTGGCTTCACAGACACCAGTTGCGGGTACCTTAGATACAAATAGAAGTAATGCGTTGAAGTCTATCAATGTTATGTGATGACACCGCAATAGACGAATCAGTAATTCACAGACTGCATATCTTTGATATCGAAAGAGGTTAGAGCGGACTGGGGTGCAAGAGAGGACAGGGAAGAAGTGTGTACAATAAAAGGGCTGCAGGAACCGTCAACATCCATACCCTTCGCCATAAACTGATAGACAAACAGATTGGACACCTATGGGTATGCCCGGAGTTCAGTGAACTCGATTTTTAGGAACAGAACTTCAAAAACATATTATTAACGATAATGATTAGTCTGCCAACTCCAAGTGCAGATAAAGTAAGATGGCCGCGCCTTAATGTCTGCGCTCTCAACTCGCTCCGGTGTTTGTGTCGAGTTTTCTGACGTTTGGTGGTTCCTATTCGAATTATATTTCTCAAGTCCTTCCCCTGGTGGTGTCAATGACCATGGTATCTGTGGAATTGATGTGCTTTCGATCGTTTATTCTGTTTGTTATGCTGCATGTCATGTCTGGCTCAAGCCGTGGGAGACTAGTCCATCACGGAATTCGTTCCGCTTAGTTGCACACCAGAATTCAGTCCAAATTATCACTACTCAAGAACCTTTTTGCCCGGACAGAAGCTGACTTCCTCCTTCCCGCCCCTCACTTCACCTGAGGTTACAACACAGCAAGGGTTACGCTGACCAAAATGTATACACAATAAGAAGCCTCGGGGGCAGGACAGGTAAAACCAGGGAGTTTGACCAATACCCCCTGTAAATCCAGGCCAAAGCATAATATTTCGCAAAAGTCGTGACAGTCCGTCCGTGTTAGTTTCCGGTCTGCGAACTTCAATATGTCAACATATGTGTTCTTACCTCGCCAGTTGGTTTTTATAATTTAAGCGTGTTTTATATCATTTAGACGTGTTTGTATTTCATCGAAGTCGTCGTTAACGATGTCTTATCAATTAGCTATTGGAGGTGACATGAAGAAAATAAACAAGTAGGTCTATATAGGACTATCGAAACATGTGGACAGGTCCAGGAACGAAAGAGTGGACAGATTTATCCAAGTTTGTGAATGCAAACATTTTTTAGCAAGAAGGCCTAGGGCACCATAGAACGTTTTTAGGTTGTGTATATATTGCAAATGAACAATGGAATTAGGAAAACTGTCAGTAATATTGGTTGGTTAGACTAAATTAAAAACAGAGATAGCAAATTAGCTCTACATTTCATGAGGAAGATATTACAAAAGAAGTGGGCAAAATATGTCAGTCAACTATTTCATGAAAACAGAGTACACAAGCCACAGGTACATGATAATGAAGGACCAAGATATCCTCAAATCAAAGGTGGAGAAAACAAAGAGAATTTTCAGGGACATAATGACACAGTGACCTAATGCATATTAATATAGACAACACCAGAAGCAAAGAATATGGATTAGAGATCAACATTAGAAATGTAATTTTGATTCGTCCTTAATGTATGATGCTGCTGAAACGTGGACAATGAATAAACTGTTGAAGAGGAGAATTGATGCCTTTGAAGACCAGAGACAGAGAACGTTGGAGATCCATTGCATCCGATCGTGTTAAATATGTTTTGTAACTAGCTGGACAAATGGAGAGCCAGCAAGTATACAACAGGAGTTTTGACTAGAAAAACATTTAATTCTTAAAGACACACAACATGTAGTATTAGAGCTAACCTGGTATTGTGTAGAAGAGTTGGGATTTTCATAAATTTTACCAGATGCTTCAAACAGATGCACTGGAACGTAGGTTTGAACAGTTTTGCCAACTTGCTTTCTGGCAGTACTTAATTTCTTTACAACAGATCTTCGAAACCGAATGCAAACTTCGCTTGCAGAATATTAACCCTCTGAAAATAAATTTAACAAAGTATGGGGAATTTCATGTTGATGTAGATCGAAATAAAGTTAGTGAATTAAGCAAAGATGTTAGAGATTAATCACTTCCTTTCTGTAAGAGAAAAATAATTGTTACTGAGGATGATTTACAAAATTATAACATATTACATCAAGTGTCGCATGATATTGTACATTTTCAACTATAAAGAAATTGAAATGTACTTTCTGTAAGTTGTACTTGAAAGTTGATGATATTGATATGAATGTCACACAAAGCTAATATGAGCTAACACAAAAATTGGACAGAGGAGGTCTTCTGTATCCTCAACCTGATATAATCGATATTGTAATACATATATATATTGTCATCCAAAATCTTGATCCTGTTGGTTTAGAAAGACTATTTTTACAAGTAATCAATCAACGACATCTTGCAATTACCCTTGTAGCGAAAATACTCAGCGGAAAAGAAATATATATATAAGCGGCGATTGTGCAAAAGGGCATAGTATTGCCTTAGTCACAAAATATATCTTTATGGCGGCCACAAATACATTTATTGAGAACTTTTGCAAAGGAAACAATGATACAATGAATGAACATGAAAAGAAAGGAAAGCTTGAAACTGTGAAAAATTTCATTAGTTCATATGTATTTCTGATAAATAACTCTCAATCAAACTATAAATAGGTTGTGCAAATGTTGCTTGTGCTCAGAATTATCCCATAAGAGCTTTTTCTTATATGACCTAGTCTTCAATCTGTCATTGTGGTTTTTTGGGGATTTTTTTTTTTTTTTTTTTTTTTTTTGCGTCCATTTATTTCTCAATTCCCCAAGGCGGGTGTGCGTTACACTGTGGTTTTTGTTTTGTGTCTGTCGGTCCAGTGCATCCTTCTTCTTCTTCTTCTTTGTACGCTGTCAGACGTCAACCTTTATTTTTTCGGTCATCCTGAGGCTGTCGACACTGCCGTAGAGCTTGTCTAGTGTTGCCACTGGTGATGGCCACATCTGTTTTCTCTGATCCTCGTATGTCGGGCAGTTTTGCAGCAGATGTTCAGCGGTCATTTTTCCAGTCATGCACATACATTCGTCAGTGCCACCTATCTTCAATTTATTGAAAAGGTGGTACCTCAGTCTATTGTGGCCAGTGCGAAGTCTGAAGACCACGACCTGCTCTCTTCTGTTCAACTGGTAATAGGCATCGTTTTTTGTGTAGCCAGTATGCTCTGTTCCCCATTTGGTCATGTATCTAGCTCTAATAAGCCTTTTTGACTCTTCGTATGTCACACTAGTATCTGGTTGTGGTAGTCTTGCACCTTCTTTTGCCAGTCTGTCTGCCTCCTCGTTGCCTTGGATGTTACAGTGGGATGGAACCCACTGTACCACTACTCTTTTGGGTGCGGACTGCTGGCATAGTTGACAGAGTACTGCTCTTAAATCATTGAGTTCAGTATTTTTGCGACTACGGCCAGGGCATCTGTAAGCAGGACTATATGGCTTTCATTTCTTTTGCATGTCACCATTTCTTCTACTGCAGCCCTCAGTGCTCTGCCTCTGCTCTGAAATTGCTTGAGTATTTTCCAGTTGCCACTAACAGTGTTATTTTTCTACCATTTGGTAGGCTCAGAGATACCCCTGCCCCTCCGTTCTGTGTTGTGTTTGTTACAGAGCCGTCGGTGTATGCATTAGTCCAGTGCATCCGACCTCAGCATGCATTTTATGTAAGGGTCTGCTTTCTCCTGCATTTTCTAAGGGTTTGCTTCCTCGGGGTAACGGCCGGTGCTGTGATGGGGATCGAACCCAGCACCTTCTGGTTGTGAGCCGTGCCACTTAACCACAAGGCCACGCTGTCCCCTTGTCCTTGTGGTTTAAAACCATACTTTTAACTACTTGTGTTGTAAAATAAAGCTGATGTACTTGCAATAATAAAGCTTGGTCTTATATCTTATTGTTGTCATTTGCATTCATACAATGGTTTGAAACGTTGCAGTCTGAAGACCAGATTTTGTCTAGTTATGAACACTGTTCATATTCAAGTTGCTCTTGATATCTAGATTATCAAAATTATTTTTCTTTACAAATCGAGTAAGCTTCCATGTCAACTTTGTTGGGATTAACTTAATTCTTGCAAGTCATTTACCAAAAATAGTAAATAAAAGTATTAATAACATTGAAATAGAATATCCATTTCCATATTCTTCTTTCAATTAAACAATTCCTAAGGCAACCATTCCATTCAATGCGCTTTGGATAACCATTGTAACCAAGGCCTACCCTCCGTGATGTCATGACATGGTGCTTAGGCTTTATGTATAGGGGGTATTGGTTTGACACGGACAGACGCGTAAAGTTTGACACAAACATTGACCTAACACATTCCTCGCGGCCCTCATCCCCAGGCTGTGGAGTACACAACTCCACCTGGGGGGCCTGTAGGGATTTCGGTTGACACGCGACGTATGAACACAGCCTCAGCAGTTGAAAATGGTAGTGGTCGATTGACACAACGGGTCTTTGACGCCTACGCAAACATTATTATTATTAATATCCAAGGGGCGCATATGACCACTACTACAGCTAGGCTTCATGAAGCCTGTAACAAAGCAATTCCAATGGTGGTTTCATGGCAATTGTTATATTTAATGAGATTATTGACAGCACCATGCACAATCCTCTTTAGTCGTGGCTCAGGACGAAGTTATCAATAATAAAACAGAAACAGATCATTGCTGTTGACAAAGCTTTCATAGTACGGCAAACAGGCCATTCATCTTGATGTGTCATGACTTGTAGTGCTGGCCCACATGTGTTGTATTTCAGTCCACCAGATACCACCATGTTTCTATTAGTGATAATAATTGTATCAAGAAATACGGATTCTTAACGGACACAAATAGCAGGAACAAAACCGTATTTACGACCACCATGACTTCACAAACTAATTATATAACATACTAAAACAATGAAAGTAATTACATAACCATACTAATAACAATGAAAGTAATTACATAACCATACTAATAACAATGAAAGTAATTATATAAACATACTAAAACAATGAAAGTAATTATATAACCATACTAATAACAGTGAATGTAGATATAAGACGGGGTGTCCTAATCTGAGATTCATTCTTCTTCTGAGGGAGGCTTATTGATCTCGAGGTAAATGTCCGCCTCGGGTGTCAGATGTCGCGTGTTCGAATAACGATGGAGACTGGAATTTGTTAACGTGGTTCTTATGGTAAAAATTCCCCTCTACTCTGGGTAGTGAGATCGGACCCCTTATCTCTGGGTAGTGAGATTGGACCCCTTATCTCTGGGTAGTGAGATCGGACCCCTTATCTCTGGGTAGTGAGATCGGACCCCTTGTCTCTGGGTAGTGAGATTGGACCCCTTATCTCTGGGTAGTGAGATTGGACCCCTTATCTCTGGGTAGTGAGATCGGAAACCTTATCTCTGGGTAGTGAGATCGGACCCCTTATCTCTGGGTAGTCAGATCGGACCCCTTATCTCTGGGTAGTGAGATCGGACCCCTTATCTCTGGGTAGTGAGATCGGACCCCTTATCTCTGGGTAGTGAGATCGGACCCCTTATCTCTGGGTAGTGAGATCGGACCCCTTATCTCTGGGTAATGAGATCGGACCCCTTATCTCTGGGTAGTGAGATCGGACCCCTTATCTCTGGGTAGTGAGATCGGACCCCTTATCTCTGGGTAGTGAGATCGGACCCCTTATCTCTGGGTAGTGAGATCGGACCCCTTATCTCTGGGTAGTGAGATCGGACTTGCGTTCAGCACGTGTCGAATACGTTAAAAATTTCTTGACAGTTAGAAATCGAAAAGAGTACCGTAGCTTTACACCCGCTGCCCGAAGAAAATTTAAAAAATTCTTGTTAAGAACTTACCCAAATTATTTGTACTTTCCCCCCATGCTTAGTAAGCCACTGGAAGTTAAAAATACCTACTACGGATAGCCTTCCGCTACCTGGCAACAGACATTAACAACATGCTTGTTTGAATACCAGGATTCCACGTATTGCTTCTTCTTCCGCTTCGGCGTTCGTTTTGAAAATGACGTTAAGACGTTGTTTTGTAGTTTATAGCGAGGCTACGAAATCTGCACCTTTCTCGTTTAACCCGACAGAGCCGGTTTCAGCATATCTTTTATGACTGGGTTTGTCTCCCCTCTTCCATCCTTGTTCTCTCCCCGAAGCTGCCATTGTGTAGCCAATTTCCAAGGCGAATTAAGGTCTTGGTCAGCAATGATTCGCTGACCCTTGTTATAAGCAGCCTGTTGCAAGTTGCTGGCTACTGTCAGCTAATTCACTGCTCCGTGTTCTGCCCTTGTTAAGATTGTTATCCCATACAAACGACAGGCCTAAAACGCGGGAATATACATACAATCAAGCGGAAGTGACCAAGAATATATGAAAAAGACTAGAATTGGAAATAGTGCACCGGACAGAAAACCATATATATATATATATACCTATATCTTTCGACGGTTTAGTGATAAAGGAGCTATTGATGTATTGATAGCCGAAATTCGAGGAAAGTCAAAGCATTAATTTTATTTAGGTGGCAATTTTGTAGGTGTCACCCAAAAAAATGCAAATAACTAACCCTATAAGACTTGTGAATGCTTGCAACTCCAAAATAAATAGAAACATACATACGAATAAATAAAGTACAGTCATAAGTGCGAAATAGGTAAAAAAAAAAAAAAAAAGGATTACCTTTATAATAATTATTGGGTAAGTAGACGATGAATATATACAGTATGCACCATTTTGAATGGTGATCATTTTAGAGAATTCTAGATTCAGAAATCAAGATGGAGAACATCGCAGAGGTGCGTCTTCATAATTGAAGGAATTCAATCTAATTCTTTTAGCAGAAGTGAACTTTGAATGAGATCTGCGGCTGAAGTCGATGGCTCGGAATGCGAAGGTTAGAAGGATTGATGGCTGTAGTTGGTTGTGTTGTTGCTTTTTGTAAAAAGGTGGACAAAAATGTTTTCTTCATTTATGTCTTTTCCTTTCTCAAAGAGTAATTCCTCCTTTGTTAGCTTTACAGCCAGTCATATGTTTGTTTCGTATTTGGCCCAATAAACGTTCTTGACAGCATCTTTTCTCCTTCAAAAAGAGACCCATTTCATCTGCGCTAAAGATCTACCACTAGGTAGCTACCGTCCAGTCTTGAATAATTTGTTGAAGCTCCATTGGAAAAGCTTTGAGAGTTTCTGTGGGTTCACTAGCTGATTCTTCTTTCAATACTTTATTACGCAGATGGGGCTTTTTCTCAAATGTGTTAAACCAGCCCCTAATAGCCACAATTATATTTTGTTATCTGATGCCCCTCCTTGTCTCAACCTTCATCTGATGCCCCTCCTTGTCTCAACCTTCATCTGATGGCCCTCCTTGTCTCAACCTTCATCTGATGGCCCTCCTTGTCTCAACCTTCATCTCGTGGTTTTCCTTGTCTCAACCTTCATCTCATGGTTTTTCTTGTCTCAACCTTCATCTGATGGCCCTCTTTGTCTCAACCTTCATCTGATGGCCCTCTTTGTCTCAACCTTCATCTGATGGCCCTCCTTGTCTCAACCTTCATCTCATGGTCTTTCTTGTCTCAACCTTCATCTGATGGCCCTCTTTGTCTCAACCTTCATCTGATGGCCCTCCTTGTCTCAACCTTCATCTCATGGTCTTTCTTGTCTCAACCTTCATCTGATGGCCCTCTTTGTCTCAACCTTCATCTGATGGCCCTCCTTGTCTCAACCTTCATCTCATGGTTTTCCTTGTCTCAACCTTCATCTCATGGTTTTTCTTGTCTCAACCTTCATCTGATGGCCCTCTTTGTCTCAACCTTCATCTCATGGTCTTTCTTGTCTCAACCTTCATCTGATGGCCCTCTTTGTCTCAACCTTCATCTGATGGCCCTCTTTGTCTCAACCTTCATCTCATGGTCTTTCTTGTCTCAACCTTCATCTGATGGCCCTCTTTGTCTCAACCTTCATCTCATGGTCTTTCTTGTCTCAACCTTCATCTGATGGCCCTCTTTGTCTCAACCTTCATCTCATGGTCTTTCTTGTCTCAACCTTCATCTGATGGCCCTCTTTGTCTCAACCTTCATCTGATGGCCCTCTTTGTCTCAACCTTCATCTCATGGTCTTTCTTGTCTCAACCTTCATCTGATGGCCCTCTTTGTCTCAACCTTCATCTCATGGTCTTTCTTGTCTCAACCTTCATCTGATGGCCCTCTTTGTCTCAACCTTCATCTCATGGTCTTTCTTGTCTCAACCTTCATCTCATGGTCTTTCTTGTCTCAACCTTCATCTGATGGCCCTCTTTGTCTCAACCTTCATCTCGTGGTCTTCCTTGTCTCAGTCGCCGTTGCATTTCTCAGCCTTCATTGCATTAAATAAGGTTTGGATTTATAGCTCGACATAAGAAGACTGTGATTGACCTGGTCTACAATTCACATTTTAAAACTGTCTCAATCCGATTGATTAAATGTTGAAGTGTTCTAATATGTTTGTTTGCACTGGCGCAGCGTTTGAAATTGTTTATAGCAAATTAGTTTTGTTCTTTGAAACTGTGCTAACTGTAATACGGGGTACACCTAGCCCGTCAACCTATTTCAGCATTTGATCTGCATTATTAATTAATCTTATTAAACTCCATAAGATTTTCTTGTAAATTTATGTTTTGAATTATTTCAGCTCTGTCACATCATTACATATGCCTTGTCATTCTTCAAAATTAAGAGTCGCAAATAAACATGGTGGTTTAAGTCTGCAGACTTTTGTTTGATTAAAGGTTTGCCTTTCTGGATTCTACTGACGAAGGCGCGCCTCTTTACACTCCAGACCATAGTTCTCTGGGCTATATCAGTACGTATTGATCAGTGTGTGGATGCACGTCCGTGTGTTGTATTTGTTTGAAATGTGCTAAACTATAGTCGCCTTGCAGTACAATAGTTTTGCTAATTCGGACTGTACCTATAGAAGTGATCATACCGAAGAAAATCCAGGACATGCCCAGTCAAACTGGAAACGAAGTGATTTCGAATCCGAAATGTTTGGATCGCAAACCAAGCTTGCGCTCGATTTACACTTTTACAACCCATATATGTACGCCATGTTTTTCAGCTATAGTGTAGGAAACAGTGATAATTTACGTTAAGCAGTCAATTATTATGTGGAACATGCTGCCGAGTTCTAAATCGCAGAGATTTGAAATTACATTCAGTTGCGTGAATCCAGTGGTTGAAATCGTAGATTATTTCCCTTGACAAAACATCGCGTTCAAGTAACTTAATGTTGAGCAAAGAATATTAGGTTCTCGGTCGTCCTTGTCTTCAGACATTTCATAATAGTTTGACCTCTAAGGAGTGGTCTGACCCTACCAGATGCCAGGATATTAACTAACAAAAGAAAGAGCGGATCTGGGAACCCTGGTGAAGTAAAAGAAGTGGGGTTACTGTCACGTGGTGTCATAAACAGGGGAAGATAATCAAAAACGGCAGGCCTCATGAAGAACATTGCCCGTTTTTACAACTGCAATGGAATGTATTGGGGAAACACAACTATATAAATGTCGCTACTGAATTAAAGAGAGTTTTCTTGGGTTAGGAACCCCACATTTGGAAACAAAATTGCTACAGGCGGCATGCGTTGCACTGTGGTTTTTATTTTGCGCCTGTTGGCACAGTGCATCCGACTTCAGCATGTATTTTATGTAAGGGTCTGCTTCCTCCTTCATTTTCTAAGGGTTTGCTTCCCCGGTGTAACGGGCGGTGTTGAAATGGGGATCGAACCCAGCACCTTCGGGTTGTGATCCGTGTCACTTAACCACTAGCTCACGCCGTTCCCATAACAATTATGATAACCATGCAT
This sequence comes from Ariolimax columbianus, assembly GCA_036924085.1. Lineage (NCBI taxonomy): Eukaryota > Metazoa > Mollusca > Gastropoda > Stylommatophora > Arionidae > Ariolimax > Ariolimax columbianus. Next base: position 10,681,387 of record JAVGWX010000001.1, read on the forward strand.
GTCGTTAAACTTGACTGAGCAGCGTTGTGCGTGGAGCTATTGATATCGACATATAAATGAAATTGGTACATGAACTACCAAAGACAAGAATGCTCACGGTGTCTTGAGGATGAATTGCTGACCTCCCAACAAATAGGGTCATTATATAGACTCCCTTGTGGAAGATCCAACGGCCATTACCTTGTTTATTTTCTTGTTGCATTGCACTGTCAGTCTACTTAATGTAATATTTAAGAGCTTCTGTGCGGTGGAGCAGTTAGAGCATGTGTGTCTTGTGTAAATAAAATAGGGTTCGCTCCTGTCTTGACACGCCCATGTCTACCAATTTGCAAATTAGTCCCCGACTTACAATTAAGTAAGGTAAAACGACGACTATGGAGTGACCCTGTCACCTGACCTGAGAAATTACTGAGAACTAGTACAATAATACACGTAACACTTTCTCCCCGACGACAGTGCATCTGCCTTTCTTTAAAAACATTTATACAAAAGGTGTTTAAAGTAAACAGCACACTTACAAACATATCTACAGCAGTGGGAATTCTGAAGAAATGCAAGAAACATTATGTCGAATTAACATTGTTCTGCGACTGCCTGTCTTGGACAACGAATATACAAAGTGAAATAGTTCCCGTTATTGTTCTGCGACTGCCTGTCTTGGACAACGAATATACAAAGTGAAATAGTTCCCGTTATTGTTCTGCGACTGCCTGTCTTGGACAACGAATATACAAAGTGAAATAGTTCCCGTTATTGTTCTGCGACTGCCTGTCTTGGACAACGAATATACAAAGTGAAATAGTTCCCGTTATTGTTCTGCGACTGCCTGTCTTGGACAACGAATATACAAAGTGAAATAGTTCCCGTTATTGTTCTGCGACTGCCTGTCTTGGACAACGAATATACAAAGTGAAATAGTTCCCGTTATTGTTCTGCGACTGCCTGTCTTGGACAACGAATATACAAAGTGAAATAGTTCCCGTTATTGTTCTGCGACTGCCTGTCTTGGACAACGAATATACAAAGTGAAATAGTTCCCGTTATTGTTCTGCGACTGCCTGTCTTGGACAACGAATATACAAAGTGAAATAGTTCCCGTTATTGTTCTGCGACTGCCTGTCTTGGACAACGAATATACAAAGTGAAATAGTTCCCGTTATTGTTCTGCGACTGCCTGTCTTGGACAACGAATATACAAAGTGAAATAGTTCCCGTTATTGTTCTGCGACTGCCTGTCTTGGACAACGAATATACAAAGTGAAATAGTTCCCGTTATTGTTCTGCGACTGCCTGTCTTGGACAACGAATATACAAAGTGAAATAGTTCCCGTTATTGTTCTGCGACTGCCTGTCTTGGACAACGAATATACAAAGTGAAATAGTTCCCGTTATTGTTCTGCGACTGCCTGTCTTGGACAACGAATATACAAAGTGAAATAGTTCCCGTTATTGTTCTGCGACTGCCTGTCTTGGACAACGAATATACAAAGTGAAATAGTTCCCGTTATTGTTCTGCGACTGCCTGTCTTGGACAACGAATATACAAAGTGAAATAGTTCCCGTTATTGTTCTGCGACTGCCTGTCTTGGACAACGAATATACAAAGTGAAATAGTTCCCGTTATTGTTCTGCGACTGCCTGTCTTGGACAACGAATATACAAAGTGAAATAGTTCCCGTTTTAGTAACATAAACATCATCAATTGTGAACATGATATGCAATGACATTTAATCAGGGGAAGTAGAAAGAAACAATACGAAACTATCACAAATGACAACAGCAAATAGAAGCCGGGTCCTGGAAAGAAGTATCCGTAGAAGTTAACAAACGTTTGACAGAAAAAGAGAAGGACAAGGAAGAGAGATTTGAGAGGACATCTCAAGTTAGGGAGAAAAACCACATGGCCTTATTGGAGAAATGATCAAAAGACAGACATTTAGACCTGGAATATAGTCAATGATATTAGGGATGGCACTTGATAGTGGTCTTAAAATGTGACAGCAGTCTGTCAAACGAGTGTAAGTTCAATAAGCTATGTACCTAATATATTACTAACAGTAGAACAGGCCAAAGCAACTGGTGTTTTTGTAGTGGAACTCGAGAAGACGGTACAGATCAGAAATCTGTTCAGGCTAAAATTAATGTGGAATAGAAAGCGATAAACCAACTACAGGAAATAATAGAAATCTGATTAGTTCTTACAACAGAATTTAATAACATGACCTGTAATTATTCTTTGTTTCGCTGCTTCTTTACTATGAGAAGAGTGTACACATTAGGTAGTTGTTGTTTTTTACATTACTTGTAACATTGTTGCACGATGTGGGATATTCTGAAGATAATTGAATGTGCTGTTTAATAAGATACAGTATGATAACGTCTTTGGCATTGCCAGCCAGCGTCTCATGGTATATGTTGTTGTTGAATGCCCACTATGTTTGCTCTTTTGTTCGCGCTGACAAGGGCGTTGAGTGGCGGGTTGCAGAACCTTTCTACACATCCCGAGCGAGCTGATGAAGGTGGACTGGTATCGTCCAGGCTGTTGTTATATGCTTGACTTTATCGTAGCTACGCCTACTACATCGAGGATTGCGTCTAACTCTACCTCGTTAGCTAGACTTCCGAAAAACAGTGTTTCCATAAAAACTGCATGAAACTGAAGTGGAGTCACCTGACTGACTAACATTGTCTGATTAGTATATTCTGCCTGACTCTGACTAACATTGTCTGATTAGTATATCTCACCTGACTCTGACTAACATTGTTTGATTAGTAAGTTTTGCCTGATCCTAACTAACATTGTCTGATCAGTATGTTTTGCCTGATCCAACTAACATTATTTGTTCAGTATGTTTTAGCTGACCCTGACTAACATTGTCTGATCAGTATGTTTTGCCTAATCCTGACTAACATTGTCCGATTAGTATGTTTTGCCTGACCAGACGCTAGTCTCCTCTCTCCGCTCTGTTATTTAGTAAATATGTGAATGACTAAGTATAGAATAGCTACATATGACAGGTTTTAAGTTTCATAACGTCCTAACATATTCAGAGTGACAGAAGATTGGTGTTTGCCAATGTCTAGTTGACCTAAACTGAAAGGGAACAGACGCGGTTTGCCCTGCCACGATGTCCAGTCGTTATGATTAAGACCAAGCTAACCACAAAGAAAGATCTGGCGTGGAGGCGGAACGAAATCCATTGTCGAGGACACCTGTCGTCCGACTTCATTCATAACATTCCAGCAAACACTCCTTACAGAAATTCTGGTGGACTGGCACAATTACAAAGCTCTCTCACTCCCCCCTCCCCTACCCCTAGCGTAATTCAAGAAACTGGCATCACTTAACTCAGGAGGTATAACAATGTGTTTAAGGTCTAGGCGCCCCAGGATCGACAGGCATGGAACCACAATCAGAGGCGCCTCCATCGCTGAGGAACGCGGGCCTCCGAGGCGCGGAGAAAACGTACTTTGCGAAAAGACAAAACAACTGACACTCTGACCTTAAATGCTGCAAATGTGGAGGCAGTTTATGTGTCAGAATTGAACTCTGCAGCCATCTTCGGACTCACCGGTGATGTGCAAAACAACATGTCTGACTGCTGTTCTCATCATCGCTTGCGATGGCTATTATTATTATTATTATCACTACTATTATTATTATTATTATCACTACTATTATTATTATTATTATCACTACTATTATTATTATTATTAATAGGCACCAGGTAACAAATGTAGTAGGCAGGCGCAGTGCTGGATGGACAGTTCCTCGGATTGCTGAGCAACAAGTCGGAGGGTGTGGGTGAATTGTCCTTGAAAATATGAATTCTAAATGTGCAAATGAGAGTTTATTATCAAAGTAATACTTACCTATTTTTCCTTTCCCGTATTTATGTTTTGTCTTAGATGCTGGATAACATGTCACCGGCAGTCTGACCTTGAAAATCGGAGAAAGGATAGGGAATTACGCAGGAAAATATTATATTTGATGTCCCTTTAAAATGAGGTCGAATATACTTAAATGGGGAAATTGTGCGAGCAAACAAATTGGACTCTGATCTCGACATGTTATTCGTTACAGCAACATTTCAAAACGCCATTGCGAACTGGCGTCCAGGATTTGAGGTGCCCTGTTTAACTATTGAGATACAAGAACAAAACAAGCGCATGTATTTTGTATATTGCACATCATTTGCTAACTACTTATTTACGACTACACAATCATCATCGTTATTTTAGACTATTGTTATGTTAGCACATTTGCTGTTTTTACTGTTGTTATTAATATAAATCGTTCAAATGAACTTAACGTGACACTTTACATTTCTTAACTTCATACATTTTCTTATTTATGTTAATGAGTTTCAAGGGACTCTCAATAGTACTTCAGCAACTTCCAGGGGGATTTCATGTCCGAGCTGTCAACTGATTTTTTTATAGTCCAAAAATGCTACACAGACGTGATTTCCAGTCAAAACTCTGTTCAACTATGAATCTTAGTGTAGCTATCTGATCTGCACATGATCTCGTATTTTGTTGAAAGCCTGCTCTTTTTCTCTCAGCTGTATGTCTATGGCCATATTTAATATATCTAGTGTGATTCTGTTCATTATGTTCCCGGACACTGATAATAGTATTGTTCCTCTGGCATGTATACACTCTTGCAGATCTACCTTCCTTGCCAACGTGTCTATAAATCCTTTCTTCAATTCTGAGGAGATTTCTTCTTGCTCCCAAATGTGTACATCTCTGTTCATGTCTCAGTGCCTACTTTGAATGCTTCTACTAAGAGACCATCTGACTCGGTGGTTTTACCAAGACATTATGGTTTTCTTTAATTGCTCTTTGTTTGGGTTTTCCCATATTAATTTGCAGTTGAATTATGTCAAAATGAATGTCAAGGTCGAATCTTGTGGAGCTGGTCTATTTAAAAGTTCTTTAAATTGGTCTGCTCGTTTCTTCGTCTGCTTGTGTACGTTACTAACCAAATGTTCGTCGATATATTTAACAAACTAATTTACATGTTCATATTTTACTGTTACAATCTTTGTGCTGTTGTATATGTCTTTAATATCTAGTTTTCCTGCAGCCTCCTCTGTTTTTCTTTGCAAACGTATTAATATATTCTCTTCGTGTGCTTTTTCTTACTTCTTTGTTGCCTTTCAGTGTAAGAAGTAACATAAGTAGCAGTTCATTGTCAGTTTTAGTCCAGATTTCAGTTTTAGTCCAGATTTCAGTTTTAGTCCAGATTTCAATTTTAGTCCAAATTTCAGTTTTAGTTCAGATTTCAGTTTTAGTTCAGATTTAAGTTTTAGTCCAGATTTCAATTTTAGTCCAGATTTCAATTTTAGTTCAGATTTCAGTTTTAGTCCAGATTTCAATTTTAGTCCATATTTCAGTTTTAGTTCAGATTTCAGTTTTAGTTCAGATTTCAGTTTTAGTTCAGATTTCAGTTTTCCAGATTTCAGTTTCAGTCCAGATTTAAGTTTTAGTCCAAATTTCAATTTTAGTCCAGATTTCAGTTTTAGTCCAGATTTAAGTTTTAGTCCAGATTTCAATTTTAGTCCAGATTTCAATTTTAGTCCATATTTCAGTTTTAGTTCAGATTTCAGTTTTAGTTCAGATTTCAGTTTTAGTCCAGATTTCAATTTTAGTCCATATTTCAGTTTTAGTTCAGATTTCAGTTTTAGTTCAGATTTCAGTTTTAGTTCAGATTTCAGTTTTCCAGATTTCAGTTTCAGTCCAGATTTAAGTTTTAGTCCAAATTTCAATTTTAGTCCAGATTTCAGTTTTAGTCCAGATTTAAGTTTTAGTCCAGATTTCAATTTTAGTCCAGATTTCAATTTTAGTCCATATTTCAGTTTTAGTTCAGATTTCAGTTTTAGTTCAGATTTCAGTTTTAGTTCAGATTTCAGTTTTAGTTCAGATTTCAGTTTTAGTTCAGATTTCAGTTTTAGTCCATATTTCAGTTTTAGTTCAGATTTCAGTTTTAGTTCAGATTTCAGTTTTAGTTCAGATTTCAGTTTTAGTTCAGATTTCAGTTTTAGTTCAGATTTCAGTTTTAGTCCAGATTTCAGTTTTAGTCCAGATTTCAGTTTTAGTCCAGATTTCAGTTTTAGTCCAGATTTCAATTTTAGTCCATATTTCAGTTTTAGTTCAGATTTCAGTTTTAGTTCAGATTTCAGTTTTCCAGATTTCAGTTTCAGTCCAGATTTCAGTTTTAGTCCAAATTTCAGTTTTAGTCCAGATTTCAGTTTTAGTCCAGATTTAAGTTTTAGTCCAGATTTCAATTTTAGTCCCGATTTCAATTTTAGTCCAGATTTCAGTTTTAGCCCAGATTTAAGTTTTAGTCCAGATTTAAGTTTTAGTCCAGATTTAAGTTTTAGTCCAGATTTCAGTTTTTCTCATGAACTCTTCAAAGTCAATGTAATGATTTCTAACCTTAGCACGTGTGCCTTCCATCAAAATCTTAGTGTCGTTCCATCTCCTACTATCTATGACATATTAAAGTCTGGTATAAGATTTATCTTTCACTGATTCTTCTTTGCCATTCGTTGTTGTTTTAGATTGGATAATGTTTATTGTATCTTCTTTGTTGAAGTTTTGAAAGTAGCTAGTATCATTATGGGTCTTACGGTCTCTCATTCTTTAAGTGCATGTTTGCGTCTCTTTTGATACCATTAGGGAAACACCTTTAGTGTACGTTGTCTTCTGTGTGCTTAAAGAACAGCATCATTTCCCCTGTTCTCAGTTGCTTACTCACAACTCGTTTCTACTTTGTTTCCGCCAGTCTCCGGATATCATAAATGTTAGTTTCTAATGCCATCTGTGCAGCTTTCCCCTGTTCTCAGTTGCTTACTCACAACTCGTTTCTACTTTGTTTCCGCCAGTCTCCGGATATCATAAATGTTAGTTTCTAATGCCATCTGTGCAGCTTTCCCCTGTTCTCAGTTGCTTACTCTCAACTCGTTTCTACTTTGTTTCCGCCAGTCTCCGGATATCATAAATGTTAGTTTCTAATGCCATCTGTGCAGCTTTCCCCTGTTCTCAGTTGCTTACTCACAACTCGTTTCTACTTTGTTTCCGCCAGTCTCCGGATATCATAAATGTTAGTTTCTAATGCCATCTGTGCAGCTTTCCCCTGTTCTCAGTTGCTTACTCACAACTCGTTTCTACTTTGTTTCCGCCAGTCTCCGGATATCATAAATGTTAGTTTCTAATGCCATCTGTGCAGCTTTCCCCTGTTCTCAGTTGCTTACTCACAACTCGTTTCTACTTTGTTTCCGCCAGTCTCCGGATATCATAAATGTTAGTTTCTAATGCCATCTGTGCAGCTTTCCCCTGTTCTCAGTTGCTTACTCTCAACTCGTTTCTACTTTGTTTCCGCCAGTCTCCGAATATCATAAATGTTAGTTTCTAATGCCATCTGTGCAGCTTTCCCCTGTTCTCAGTTGCTTACTCTCAACTCGTTTCTACTTTGTTTCCGCCAGTCTCCGGATATCATAAATGTTAGTTTCTAATGCCATCTGTGCAGCTTTCCCCTGTTCTCAGTTGCTTACTCTCAACTCGTTTCTACTTTGTTTCCGCCAGTCTCCGAATATCATAAATGTTAGTTTCTAATGCCATCTGTGCAGCTTTCCCCTGTTCTCAGTTGCTTACTCTCAACTCGTTTCTACTTTGTTTCCGCCAGTCTCCGGATATCATAAATGTTAGTTTCTAATGCCATCTGTGCAGCTTTCCCCTGTTCTCAGTTGCTTACTCTCAACTCGTTTCTACTTTGTTTCCGCGAGTCTCCGAATATCATAAATGTTAGTTTCTAATGCCATCTGTGCAGCTTTCCCCTGTTTGTACATTGTACAATCATTGTAGCTACCACACCTGGCGGTTTTCCTAGACGAAGACAAGGTAGCAGTTCTAAATGTATGTGATATTGTAAATTATAAGTATTGCTTAATATATACTATGCACGTAAAGTAGAGCGTTCTCGTTTGTAGTTCTGCACAGGTGCGGCTTGGTGAAAGGTTGATAAGTCGTGAGATATTTAAACAATCACTTTTTGATATAGTTGCACAGAAATATGCAATTGAAAACAAATATATTTTTTTTAATATTGCAGAGATTGAAGACCTCCAATCATGTTGTATGAGACCGGAAGTCTCACTCCTTATATCTGCAATTACGGCTTATGGCGATATGTAGGTGGTTCCAAGTCCCCCGGCGGTGTTAAGAAAAGTCAATTGCATATAATGTTACATAATTATTCTGTAGTAGTTCTTACTCTGCCAAAAGAGGGCCACGAAATGAAAGTCGCGAAAGATGTTATATCATTTTTAAATAAGTAAATATGTTGACTAATTACCATATGTATTATATTTATACACTTTATATAATATATATATATATATACATATATATATATATATATATATTTATATATATATATATATATATTCGTGCGCGCGCGTGCGGTGTGTGTAATGGGTGTCTGTGCGTGTGTGTGTGTGCGTAGGTGTGTGTGTGCGTATGTGTGTGTGTGCATGCGTGTGCGGTGTGCGTTCGTGTGTGGGCGAAGGTGTGTGCGTGTGTGTGTGTGCGCGCGTGCGTGCGTGCGAGTGTGTGTGTGTGTGTGTGTGTGCGCGCTCTATTGATGTTCATTGTTATAGATATGCCAAAAATACAGATTAATCAAAATGTGAATATGTTTTGCGACCTCGAGCCTGTTGTTTCAATAGACCATTAGATCAGGCCAGTTTTGTGACCCTCTGAAACGAACTGATTCTGAGTTCCTTGACTTGCCTTATTGTACCCTTCTGTTAGTTGTGTAAAGGTTTTATCATTGTTACTCCCAACTCAGAAACGAATTGTATTTATTTCTCACAGAAAAGAGTAGACCTCAACTAATTTTACAGACTGGTGTTGGGAATTGACATCTTTTAAAGACGACCGACAATATGCATATATTCAATTTAAAGTTGCAAGCTGAAGCATATTTAATTTATGATCTGTTCGTGCATGCTAAGACATCCACGACAAACCTGACGCTGCTTGAAGAACAGGGAAAACTTCATTATTTGGTTCATGTCCATGTTCTGAAACATTCCATGACAAACGTGAAGCTCAATGTGCTTCTACATTTGCATTAGAAACCATACCAGTTTCAAATAGAAATTGCTGATCTCCAATCAGATGACATAATGAAAGACAAGTGTAAATTAGGAAATCTGATCCAATGTTATATCTTTGCGACGTGAGCAGTTTCCGAAATTGAAGCTATTTGTTTGTGGATTTGCGTAAGTTTTGTTAGTCCGCGTCATCAAACAGATTTTGGTACAACCTATCAGTGTGAATAATCAGATTTTGGTACAATCTACATGTGTGAACAATCAGATTTTGGTACAATCTACATGTGTGAACAATCAGATTTTGGTACAATCTACCAGTGTGAACAAACAGATTTTGGTACAACCTATCAGTGTGAACAATCAGATTTTGGTACAGCCTACCAGTGGGAACAATAAGATTTTAGTACAAGCTACCAGTGTGACCATTCAATATTTTGTTACAAACTACCTGTGTGAACAATTAATATTTTAGTACAAACTACCTGTGGGAACAATCAAATTTTGGTACAAACTACCTGTGTGAACAATCAATAGTTTGATAGAAACTACATGTGTGAACAATCAAATTTTGATACAAACTACCTGTGTGAACAAACATCTTCAAGACTGAAGTTTGTCGCCCATCTATCCAGCAGATTGATTTCATGTCAAGTCCATCTATCCAGCAGATTTATATCATGTCAAGCCCATCTATCCAGCAGATTGATCTCATGTCAAGTTCATCTATCCAGCAGATTGATATCATGTCAAGTCCATCTATCCAGCAGATTGATATCATGTCAAGTCCATCTATCCAGCAGATTGATATCATGTCAAGCCCATCTATCCAGCAGATTGATCTTATGTCAAGTCCATCTATCCAACAGATTGATCTCATGTTTTATCTGATGAACAAATTTGAAATCTATTCTAATAATTGTTATCTCTAGCTTGAAACCTCAGTTCAGCAATATTTTGATATTTAAACAGCTGTTTACATTGACCTGGTGCAAAACTTTATGATCTTGATAATTTGTATGATCTACTGCCGTTCTTTGCAATTGTTACATTTGTCTTTCGTTTTGAATCATTTCATTTTGATTACCTCAAAAAGTCTCCCCAAAAAAGTTTTCATTTATTTATACAATCGTTTTTTCCTTGTTTGGTCGGCGAAATGGTGTTAAAGATATTACGTGCACCGTGTATGGAAAAGTTTTGAAACCTCCCGCTCTAAACAAATCATTATGTCTAAGAATGGCTGGCTTGGCTTCGTTCTCAATCTCCCGCTACCAAACCCTGAAAGGGCTTAAGTAGCAAAATGTAATCCAGAGAACGGAATGCGTTGTGTCGTAGTTTACAGCTTGACTGCGATACTTGCACCTTTCGGTCCAACACATCCGACTTCAGCAAGCATTTTTTAGTACCGGATTAGCATTCCCTCTTCGATCCCTTCTCCTTAGCATGTCTGCCCTGCTGCAGCGTATTGTCCAGGATCACCGCGTGGAGGTGTAGAAGGTTCTTGGCAGCTCTGTTTCGCTGGCTCTGACGCTATCAGTTAGCTATGGGTCGCTGACCACTGCAGCGCATGCGCTGCTCAGCATCATGCTGTCTAAGGATGATAGAGGACGGGGCAGAAAGCAGAGAAAGGAGATCAGCTGAAGATGTCGTGCGATACTCCTATTGGAGTGAAAATGAAAATATTACATTATGAAATATGTACCTTCAAATTGTCAAACACACCTACTACACACGAGCTCAAGAGCTGGCACTGATAAAGTCTATGGGATAATCTTCGTATCTCGCCTATGAATAGTGAGAACTCTTGATGTTTCTTGTCGTTGCCTGTGTTCGCTATAGCCCGTTTGAAGCTAGTTGAACCAGGAAAATCAAAACTCAGTGAGTCAAACCGCTTAACATTAAATCACATGCCAGGGTTCATGTTCGCAATCTTCTGCAGATAAAAGTTTTATTTGGAACAGAAATGTTGGCGTGAGCATCAAACGTGATCAACTCGAATTTGAACTCTGGATGGAAGTACCCGTTTTTACAAAGAAGTTCATTTAAAGGACAGCTCAACGCGTATGCTGACTCCCCGAAATAAACTGTCCATTTAACCTCTGACCCTTCGAGAAAGTTACGAGCTTGAGGTCTGTTCAATGACGTGGTGGCGTTCCAGGTGAGTTGAGGAGTGCCCTTGTTCAATGTCTTTACGTAATTTGACCCTTACTGGTTCCGGTCATGACCCCAAAGCTAACCCTTACGGAGGTGAGGCGATGAAATGAGGGCCATAGAAGAAACTTTAGGCTTGTTGTTCCCGATTCAACCTTGGATACCCGGAAACAGGTGTTTGAAAAGAGAGATCATGTCATTGGTATAAATATTACTGTTGCTTGTTGTTCTTTCGTAACATGAACTACAGCAACTTAACTAGCAATAAGGCAAAGTTAGTGGCACACTTGCTTGACTCGTGAGACACTTGTGTAGAAGTCGTCTAGACAGAAGGTCAGATAACAATTGAACAATATACTATAACATGAAAATAGACTACAAAAGAAGCACACATTATTAATGTAAAATAAAATATGAAACATGATGGCTGACATGTTATGACACTAGCGTATATTATAAAACACCCGTGTAAATCATGAATGCTAGTTAAGAACGGCACCGCTGCCGATTTTTAAGTATTTAATATAAAGTGACTAGAGGACTGCACATTGGCCAATAGCCTCTTCATGTAAAAAAAAAAAACTGCTGCAGAAACCAACACTAAAATCTCGATCCCAGTGTTTTGTTGCAGGCTACCATGAAGGGCCAACTGCTTTGTTGCAGGCTACCACGAAGGGCCAACTGCTTTGTTGCAGACTACCACGAAGAGCCAACTGACTACCACGAAGGGCCAACTGCTTTGTTGCAGGCTACCACAAAGGGCCAACTGCTTTGTTGCAGGCTACCACGAAGGGCCAACTGACTGCCACGAAGGGCCAACTGCTTTGTTGCAGACTACCACGAAAGGCCAACTGACTACCACGAAGGGCCAACAGACTACCACGAAGGACCAACTGACTACCACGAAGGGCCAACAGACTACCATGAAGGGCCAACTGCTTTGTTGCAGATTACAACGAAGGGCGAACTGACTACCACGAAGGGCCAACAGACTACCATGAAGGGCCAACTGCTTTGTTGCAGGCTACCACGAAGGGCCAACTGACTACCACGAAGGGCGAACAGACTACCACGAAGTCCAACTGCTTTGTTGCAGACTACCATGAAGGGCCAACTGCTTTGTTGCAGACTACCCCGAAGGGCCAACTGACTACCATGAAGGCCAACTGCTTTGTTGCAGGCTACCACGAAGGGCCAACTGCTTTGTTGCAGACTACCACGAAGGGCCAACTGCTTTAAAAGTAGTGACAATTTAACAAGAATAACATATGTTACGAACTCCTACATAAGTACTATTTTAGAAGAATATACTAATATAAGATATGTAATATTAGAAATTAAAAGTATACGAGGAAAGACGAATACTATAGTATAGTATGGCAGTAGTATGTATTGAATAGAATATACGCTGACAGAAGAATATACGAAGAATGGCAAATATAGTAGAGCAATAGTTTATACTGTACTGAGACAGAACTGAAGGATTGTGGATAATCTTGACACGATCTGCTATATTGGTAGTAAAACAAAATGAATGTTAAATCGTGGGTCATTGACCTATCGTACAAGAGCACGGGCTGACCGATATAATATATGCTAAACGGAAACTATATCTCAACACGTGGCTCATGGACACCATTGAAAGGGGACTTGAGAGGCATTGTTACTCTCTGTTAAGGTGACCATTGTCCTAAGATTCTACGGATATGTCGTCTTTTCTACCTCACAATTAAACTTCCGGGCGTCTGTTTATTAAATTGGTATTTGCCCTACTTGTTCATAGATTCTGTTTAAAGGCACAGAAGGCGGTTATGTTGAGAAAGCGATACTTTGCCACGATACGTTTTCATTTATTTGGCTGGGTGATTTTATTAATTTTTTTTGAGCTAAATATTTTAATTTTTTCTAAACAAATAATTGCAACACAAGTTTGAAAAGTAGAAATAAAATCTAAGTACATATGCCATCATTTGTTTAATGCCACATAACGATTTCAGGGAGATGCTTGCTCATGGTCCCGGTTAGGTCCGCCACGTCCCGATTAGGTCCGCTACGTCCCGTTCTCTGATCGGGATTAAAAGGGGAGCAAATAATGATAATATTGTAGCATGACAACATATTATAAGAGGTCCGTAAGGAGGATTTGGCATGGGGATGGCCACGTAATTCAATAGCAAGCAAAAAACATCATCATCGTGTAGCATATCCTGTGTAGAACGTCGCTCCCATCACAGTCTGTCTGAAAGAAACTCGTTCTCTTGCCAAAACTCCGGCCTCCGCTACAGTCATACTCAGGTATTCCTGGATTTCTTGGTGCCATCGTTTTTTTGGTCTACCCCTTTCTCTTTTGCCTGGCACCATACCTTCCATCACCGTTCTCTCGAGACCATTGTGTCTCTTTATGTGACCAAATTATTAGCATTTTCTAGCCAAAATGGAATTGATAAGCCAGTTCTCCTCTATGTTCAACTCTTGCCGAATGTCTACATTTGATATTTTCTCTGTCCAGTGTATTTTGAGGATCTTTCTGTAACATTTTGACTCGAAGGATTCGATTCTTTGTCTAGAAGTTTTGGTAATCGTCCATGATTCTTCTTCTTCTTCCTCGTTCATCTTCAGACCTCAACTTCAATGACTCTAACGAAGGCAGCGGAATGATTCACAGCCACAAGCTGTCACGGGAAAAACACAGGCTCTCAAGACTTTTACTTTTATCATTGTGTTGGTGCTCTGCCATAATTTCTTCTGGCTTTTTAGTCTCTGCATTGCCATAGCTAGTCTTCTTCTGATTTCTTTCGAGCAGTCGCCATTTTCGTCAATTCTGGAGCCCAGATATTCAAAGTCTGTAACCTGATCTATTTCCTCACCACCCACTCTAAATTTATGCTGACATTGTATTTTGTCGGTGGTCATTATCTTTGTTTTATTTATGTTTATGAACGAACAGGTTTTGATCTTTACTGTGTCCATTAACGGCTGAAAGTAACTGCTCTAGCCCTTCTGCACTTCTTGATAGTATCACTGTGTCATCTGCGTATCGTAACTCTGGAATCTCGTAACCCCCCCCCCCCCCCCGCCCCCCTCTAATCGTAAATGGGTCGAAACTTTCAATGTTCTCGTCTTCTCGAACATTTCTCATTATACATTCCACATATATGTTGTACAGATAAGGTGAGAGGATACAAGTAAAAAACATATAACAGGAAATAGAAGGATGACAAGACCACTATATGGTAGAAAACATACCACATGAAATATGAAGGAGGGTCAGACCACCCCCATGGTAGAAAACATACCACATGAAATATGAAGGAGGGTCAGACCACCCCGATGGTAGAAAACATACCACATGAAATATGAATGAGGGTCAGACCACCCCCATGGTAGAAAACATACCACATGAAATATGAAGGAGGGTCAGACCACCCCCATGGTAGAAAACATACCACATGAAATATGAATGAGGGTCAGACCACCCCCATGGTAGAAAACATACCACATGAAATAAAGAAGGAGGGTCAGACCACCCCCATGGTAGAAAATATACCCCATGAAATATGAATGAGGGTCAGACCACCCCCATGGTAGAAAACATACCACATGAAATATGAATGAGGGTCAGACCACCCCTATGGTAGAAAACATACTACATGAAATATGAATGAGGGTCAGACCACCCCCATGGTAGAAAACATACCACATGAAATAAAGAAGGAGGGTCAGACCACCCCCATGGTAGAAAATATACCCCATGAAATATGAATGAGGGTCAGACCACCCCCATGGTAGAAAACATACCAAATGAAATATGAATGAGGGTCAGAGAATTATTTCAAGGGCCATGCCAGTTTGATAAGCTGGCAGGCGGGCTACAGCCCACCTCACACAGCATTCTAGATTCGGGTTCAATCCTAGGTCAAGTTACCAGAACTCGCGCATGACAACTGTTGGCGGTAAGGCGTAGGAGCGTAGTTAGAATGAAAACCTGAAAACAGATGGCAAGACTTTTGTTTGAAATACGTGACATAGTTACTAAGATAGAAATGGGTTTTATAAAAGATAATAATTCTGTGACTTGACACATCATTACACTAATAAATACACTACACTTATCAAAGAGCGGTTTCATACAAATTGTAGACTAGACATAGTTCTTTCATTGGTTGAAGGAAATTAGATCGTTTTTAAATTCCTTGACAGAAATAGCCACGATCCCATCTATTTATTTCATGCATGAAACTTGTAATTCCATCCACTTTCTATTTTTGGTCGTAATCTTCATACTGCGTATGGCGCCCCAGTTACCTTGGTGTCCTCAATAATAATTCCTAGTTCGTTCCACCTTGACTTTCCACTCGTACCTTCCCCGAAGATATTCATTTTATGGCAACTTCTGATTTTATTTGTATGTTATTTCAGAAAAATGCACCATGTTCAGGGATAGATTTAGGGCTAGGCTAAAGAAGTCTCAGCTGAAGGCCTCACATTCCACGGGGCCTCAACTTGTGTCTACTGAATTGACATTCCTGTTTCAAATTCATTGCCATTGATCTGCCTGACAACCCCGTCCAGCCGTCCAAGCGTAGCCGTCCGAATACCAGGGGAGGATATTAAGTAAAACATAAACGCATCAACTTTAAAATAAATAAAATCAGTTAAATGGTGGCTGCTGTTCTACCGTCAATCAGAGCTATATGGTGGCTGCTGTTCTACCGTCAATCAGTGATATATGGTGGCTGTTGGTTCTACCGTCAATCAGTGATATATAATGGCTGTTGGTTCTACCGTCAATCAGTGATATATAATGGCTGTTGGTTCTACCGTCAATCAGTGATATATAATGGCTGTTGGTTCTACCGTCAATCAGAGCTATATGGTGGCTGCTGTTCTACCGTCAATCAGTGATATATGGTGGCTGCTGTTCTACCGTCAATCAGTGATATATAATGGCTGTTGGTTCTACCGTCAATCAGTGATATATAATGGCTGCTGGTTCTACCGTCAATCAGTGATTTATAATGGCTGCTGGTTCTACCGTAAATCAGAGCTATATGATGGCTGTTGGTTCTACCGTCAATCAGAGCTATATGATTTCTGTTGGTTCTACCGTCAATCAGTGATATATAATGGCTGCTGGTTCTACCGTCAATCAGTGATTTATAATGGCTGCTGGTTCTACCGTCAATCAGAGCTATATGATGGCTATTGGTTCTACCGTCAATCAGAGCTATATGATGGCTGTAGGTTCTACCGTCAATCAGTGATTTATAATGGCTGCTGATTCTACCGTCAATCAGTGATTTATAATGGCTGTTGATTCTACCGTCAATCAGTGATTTATAATGGCTGCTGGTTCTACCGTCAATCAGTGATTTATAATGGCTGTTGGTTCTACCGTCAATCAGTGATTTATAATGGCTGTTGGTTCTACCGTCAATCAGTGATTTATAATGGCTGTTGGTTCTACCGTCAATCAGTGATTTATAATGGCTGCTGGTTCTATTGTCAATCAGAGCTATATGATTGCTGCTGGTTCTACACTTGATGTGAATCGTTGT
This sequence comes from Ariolimax columbianus, assembly GCA_036924085.1. NCBI lineage: Eukaryota > Metazoa > Mollusca > Gastropoda > Stylommatophora > Arionidae > Ariolimax > Ariolimax columbianus. The sequence goes on from JAVGWX010000001.1 coordinate 10,698,218, forward strand.
CCTGTCATTGTATTGACTATTTTATGTACCTGGTAACCATTCAGAGTTCAATTATCGTTGCTATGAAATATCTTTATAATATGGATATATCACAAATTGACTTGTAAATTGAGTCCAAGTTGGAGAATAAGTCATTTTAATTACAATGTGACAGGTGGAAGAACTGTCACGTGAATTACAATGTGACATGTTGGAGAATTTGTCACATTAATTACATTCTTCTTCTTCTTCTTCTTCCTTCCTTCTTTCCTTTTCATTTGCCCACTACTAAGTCCTCATAATGGCTTTTTAAGTAGCGGGGATATCCATAGAACGGAATGCGGTGTGTCGTAGTTTACAGTTTGACTGTAATATTTTCCCACTTCGGTCCTACACAACCAACTTCAGCAGGCATTTTTGAGCACCGGATTGCCTTTCCTCTTCGATCCCTTCTTCTTAGCCAGTCTGCTCTGTTGCAGTTTATTACCCAGGATCACCACGTGTAGCTGTAGAATGGTCTTGGCAGCTCTGGTTCGCAGGCCCTGGCGCTTGCAGTCAGCTTTGGATCTCGACCGCTGCAGCCCATGCACTGCTCAGCGTCGTGATCCCACATAAATTACAATGTGACATGTAGTAGAATGTGTCACATGAATTACAATGTGACATATCTTATCATGTAGATCACATGGCTGACATTCTAAAGCTTCCAGGGCTTCCATTGAAGCATTGCATCAAATAGTCTCTAATATAAGTCTAGCAACATGTACAGACTAACAATAAAATATATTTCTTTATCATTTTGCGTCACAATGAATACTTGTTTTTACCGAAAATCCTTCTTACTGTAAAACATGCATCACTTATGGGTTCCATTATAACGTACTTTTCTAGAACCTCAAGTCAGATTTCCTTGTATTAGTAAAATAACTCAAATACTTTTTGATTGTTCGAATCTTTACTGTTTTTTGTTTTGTTCTTGTTTTAAATTTGCAAATAAAATTAATATTGTACTTGCTGCCAAACAACTACTGGATCTTGAAAGTATCCGTGAAACATTGGTAACAGCGTGTCTTCATAGAACCAACTCCATCGTACCTGGGAGTCCACATGTACTTACAGCCCCTTACATTGGAAGTATCGACTATATAGATCGAACTACATATCTACTTCTCCCGCTCCGACATTGTCCCTGCCTTTGTCAGGTACCAATTTACATTTGGAAGAAGCGGTCGTACCATAAAAAAACACGACATACTCAGTCGGACAAATCAAGCACGTGGTTTGAACCTGGTAAGCCGGGATTGTAAACCAAACTCACATCTCCTAGACCACCTAATCGTCTATTGTTTTGAATGTATGTAGATAATGCTGCTGAATCTCAAATACTATTTATAGCCGGATTTGTCCACTTTTAATCCCGATATAAATATCATGTTTTGATAACTCTCCAAAGCGTCTATTTAGTATAGATGATACTAGAGTTTGGTATTTTCAAAATGCATCATCATCTGCGACTCAGCTCTGAAGACTGAGTGGCCCCGACAGAGTTCATTCCAGCTCTGTCTCCTACATTCCGCTTCTACCCGTGTTTCTACCCATCTGTTTGATAATGTAACCAATCAATATGTCTCAGTCATGTTATTAATCCATCCTCTGTATATTTTATAGTTTATTTATTTATTCATCCGTAATTCTTGAGTTGTATTGTTTCCCGCGTCTTCTATTATTTATTGATTGTTTTCCTATTGAGTTTTCTTATGCTTGTCGCCACATGCGCGAATGCCTTTATCTATTGTTTTATATAAATGATGATGTGGAAGAACTCGAAAACTGGGCTGAGTTCATGCAGATGCAATTGATCTTTGAACCGAAGTCATCACCTGCCCTTATCAGCAGCAGGTGGAAAAGAGGTTATAAACAAGACATCTTTGCGAGTCCACATATAGCTAACCAGACACTTTCTTCGTCAGTCAACATATCGCTAGCCAGACAATATCTTCGTCAGTCTACATATAGCTAGCCAGACAATATCTTCGTCAGTTCACATATAGTTAACCAGACAATATCTTCGTCAGTTCACATATAGTTAACCAGACAATATCTTCGTCAGTCCACATATAGTTAACCAGACAATATCTTCGTCAGTCCACATATAGTTAACCAGACAATATCTTCGTCAGCCCACATATAGTTAACCAGACAATATCTTCGTCAGTCCACATATAGTTAACCAGACAATATTTTCGTCAGCCCACATATAGTTAACCAGACAGCGAAACATATGGATGAACCGATATCTCAAACACAACACAGGCTGATATTATGTATGATTCATCCTGTCGTCAATCTTCAGACTGGACACTTTAAAGGATGCTTTTCACGCGAGCCAGATGGAACAATTTCAACAGAAATATGGATAGGAAACAAGACAACGGACCCAACGCCTGAAAATTATGAAGTGTGCATCGACCTACAATGCGAATACCAAGAAGACACACTCCAAGATGACGTATTACACAAAACATCTTCGGACTTAATAAAGACTTAAAAGTACTCATTGAACGATGATAGGATTCATATTAAAAAGATTCCTTTGCTGAAGAGGCGATCGTGTCGGAGGAAGCACTCTTGAATGCGATATCAACCTCTATGAAAGGCAGATTGTGAAAGCTAGTATAAGACCTTGATATGAAACAAAATAGTCGTCGTGCAAGGAAATGTATTTTTTGTTAAATATAAGCCAAGACCCTAGTGTGAATTCAAGTGCACAGGTATTAATCTCTACTATCGAGATTGCCCATCAAGTGTTAATAAATGGTAAAACTAAACAGTGGGGAGGGAAATTGTAGTTCCTAAGAGAAAGAGGCAATGAAAGGGATGCACTGGAAACAACTTTCAGCATTGGAGAACTTGATAACGCAAAGAAGGAATGAAAATCAACAAGGCCGCTGGAATAGGTGAACCTCAATCAGAGCAAATTAAACATTTAGGCCCGGAAGTCAAGAAGATGATACTGGAACTAATGAAGTTATGTGTAATAGGTATGCAGATACCAAAAAGCTGGAGGAAAACCAGAGTCGTGGCACTCCTTAACCAGGGAAAACACCAACAGAGGCTTAAAATGTTAGACCTGTGTTTTTTTAGTATATCACCTCTATAAAGTGTTCGAGAAAATTATTCTGAGTTGAAAATGAAGCAATGTTGAAGATAAATTGACTCTCGAACGGGCAGGCTTTAGGCCTTGAAAATCATGTTTTGGGCAAGTCTCTAACCTAACTCAACATATTGAGGATGGATACGAACGCAAACAGGTGATGGAGGTAGATTTTATTGACTTCCAGCGCTATTTGACACGGTAAATCACTGCCTACTCCTATCAAAGATATACAAGGTCACAAATGATTGATGCATGACCCAGGTAATCCTTCTTCTTCTTTGCGTTCAGGATCTTAGGCTATGCTGTATCTGCAGGTCAGTTACCATGATGACGCCTGTTGTCTTCACCAGCTTGGAGCGGCAGGCCCACAGCTTTTGTCTCACATCCTCACCCTCTGTCCAGGTCTGGCATCTCATTTCACTATAGAGTGGACCCAGGTAGTTAAATGTCTACCGCAGAACAGACGACTTTACGTGACATTTCAAAATAAAAGTAGACCTGGATGAAGCAAAAAAGCGGTCTTGCACAAGGTAACCTTCTGGCACTTACGCTATACAGTGTTTACATCCAAGATCAGCCGATGAGTTCAGACAATAGACAGTTCATACTTGCAGACTACACGGCTGTAGCTGCACAAGTCAAGTGACGCGATGAAGTGGAGATCAAAGTAACTAAAGCATTTGATATACTAGCTGAATATTATGAAGACAATAATCTCAAAATGAGCCTCAACAGAACTTAGATATGTCCATTTTAACTGAGGAACAGAGAAGCGAGAAATTAAAATTCAGATTAATTGGCATAAACCTGAACATAATGATACACCTATCTACATAGGAATTACAATAGGCCTCGGATTGTCCTACAAGAAACGCTGTAAGTGAGACAAAAAGCTTGCGCAAGAAATAATATACTGCGCTAGTTGATAAACATGGCATGGGGAGCATCACCAACAGTGCTAGTGCTGCACACATCGGCTCTCGCGTTGTGCTCATCGGCAGCAGAATGGATCATGCCAGCATGGAATGAATCAGGCCCCACAATACATGTCGATGTGGCAGTAATTGAGCATGTTGTATTGTGACAGGGTGTCTTAAGCCAACACCAAAGCAATCGCTGGCATTACACCACCAGGGATATGTCACATCAGAAATCGAAGGAAAAATCAGTCCTGCGATGCAAAAGGAGGACAACTGAAATCAAGGTAAAGTTTCCTATAGGCTGTGCAGTTTACAGACCAGAAACCTGGTGTCAAAGATATGGTGAGGAAATCAAATAAGAAATTGCTACAGGGCATAACACGTCATACCCTAAACAGATTTAGAACGGGAGTGCCCAGACGTAGATAGAACTTGAAAATAAAATATAGATATGCAGACAAAGATGTCTGCAAGTGCGGAGATATCCAAGACGCATAACATCTGGACAACTGTCCAAGAATGCAAGAATCACGTGCTTTGGCAGATCTCATGGCAGCGAACGAAAGCCTCATTGACGTCTAATTTCTGGTCCAATACTTTGTGAGGTTGTCGGACAGAGAAAGAAAGTATTGCTTTATACTTTGGAATGTATTTTGGTCTATTATTTCTTTCATTTCGTTTAAATCATCGTATATAATCCATACTTGATTTATTTTAAATTCCTGTTTCTCAGTAGAGCTTCATTTGCCCATTGTATGCTTATTTTTAAGCCTTCCCATCTAGGGTTTGCTACTCTACTGATATTTCTTTTCAATACAGTTCCATGTTTTCTGTCAGTCAGCTTTCATATTCGTTGTTTATTTCCACACGATCTATCTGTTATGTCTGAGTAATCTTCTTCTTCTTTTCTTTTTCTTCTCCGTCGTTCGTTCTCAAACTCCGCTACCAAGCTCTAAAAAGGGTTTTGCAAGTAGCAAGAAGTAGTCCGGTGAACGGAATGCGTTTTGTCGTAGTTTACAGCTCGACTGTAATATTTGCACATTTCGATCAGACATATCCAACTTCAGCAGGCATTTTTGGGTACCGAGTCAGCTTTCTCCTTAGCCACCTCGTAGAGATGTAGAAGGGTCTTGGCAGCTCTAGTTGGGTCGCTGACCGCTGCAGCTCATACACTTATCAGCTACTTGATCCACGTCTAACTTAGTTCTTCTTAGTTCTTAGTCGACCTGTACTTCTACAGGGAGAGGAGCTCCAGTGCAGGTCCCACTTAGTCGACCTGTACTTCTACAGGGAGAGTGGCCCCAGTGCTGGTCCCACTTAGTCGACCTGTACTTCTACAGGGACAGGGGCCCCACTGCAGGTCCCACTTAGTCGACCTGTACTTTTACAGGGACAGGGACCCCAGTGCAGGTCATAGCTTTGATATGTGCTGGAAGTAGCCGGGTGAAGGGCTTCCTGCTAAGCGGGCTAGGCTCGAGTAGCTTAATACTCCGCTGCGTTTGGGACAAGCGCTTATAGATGGTGGTTAACTAATGTGCGAGTCCATCTTAATAGACTTAAACACTAGAGCAAAGTAGACCCGCAGCCTGTTTGGCGCCATTGCCATTTATGCTGCTCTAAGCAGATCATCTAACCATGTCCTATGTTATGCCATGTCACACAGTTAGTCGCCTTTTACGACATGCTCTCTGTGAGGCAGTGGTTCTATTCTTGTCCTTGTCATACACAAAGAACCCGGCAGGCTGCTCGGGAGCCGTCCAACTGATATTGATATTTTGTTTTTATGTTCCTCTTACTATGTAAAAGATCGAGGTTTCACCGCATCGTGAATCCAATCAAATCACTCATCTATGCAATGAAATTACAATACGGAGTATATGTTGCGTGCTCTAAGTATGCAAATCTTCATAACACTTCTTCTGCGTTCATTATTAATCTCCCACTACCAAACTATGAACAGGGCTTTGCAAGATGTTGTCTGGAGAACGGAATGCATTGTGTCGCTAGTTTACAGCTTGGCTGCGATATTTGCACCTTTTGGTCCGACACATCCGTCTTCGGCAGTTCATAACACTAAACAAATAACCCCATGCAAATGAATGTGTTCAACAAATTATAAACAGGAATTACAAAAAGAGGCTTTTCATGAAGTCTAACATGAGAAATTAATTAAATATCTAAAATAAATGGAGATGCCTGGAAAAAGCACAAGAACCATCATCAATCTAACTGGGAGCATACTGTCACACTTTTTACTCTTCAAATATAGATGTTAAGCGATTACTGAGATAACGGTGCATACTATCCATTGCCTGATTAACATTTACACAATATATTGTTAAACACACAGAGAAAATGCCAGACTCATGGTGAGTGCAGTGCTAAAAATAACTTCATATATACAGAGGACAAAGGTCAGCCAGTTGAAAGCGAACAAGAATAACACGAATTCTTGAATCGATTGAACAACAAAAGGTCATCATAACCATAGGCAGGGAATGCATGAAGTGGTGCACGGGGAAAGCAGAGTTCAATGTTAACCAGCCGATTAATAATAACACGTAGGAGAGGTGCTGCTTGTTGCTTCTCTGTTAGACTGAGAGGTCAGGCTGTTGCCGAGTGAAGTGGGACATACAGGAAAATAACTTCTAGTGTGGTGATGGAGATGAGGACACTGGCTACAGCTCTGAGATGATTATCCGAGACCTCTGTCAGGCTCCCAATCCTTACTTCGGAACGTAAAAAATGGGCTGGCTACAGCATGGGTGGATGGTAGCTGTAGAGGCCTCAAACCTCCAGTAGCTGGCGTGGATCTACTGCCCTTGTCTTGATGGGGTCGTGGCCCATGACTTCAGAAGCACCAATTGGGGCCATTCTAGACACGAAAGGAGGGACACTTTGAAGTCTATTGGATGATGACACAATAGATGATTCGCTGACTGCAGAACATATAAATGACAGAATAGGTCAATGTTATTGGTTGAACATTAACACTGAAAAATTGAAAACTATAATTAACAAAGGAGACGATCATTTGCTCAACGGGTAAGAGGAAACGGTGAAAGGCTATAACAGGTCAATGGCGTCTCGTATTTCTGAAATTATAATAAAGGTGGATGGACGATGCGAGACAGGATTTCTGGAATAGACCAATGATGATCAAATCTGTTTTCATAAACAGGAAGCAATTACTGACATGGCTGAGTGGTCTGTCTTGTTTTCAGTGAAGTTAGGGTCACCACTGCAGCTGATCAAATCTGCATTCACAAACAGGAAGCAATTCGAGCATTTGCAGTAGCGGTTTCAAGTTTTTAACATGATGATGTTGCTAACGTCATACGGAACACTCTTTAGACGTCGTATAGGACATGCTGGAATGTTAAGGTAACCCCGTTAGTTTTAACCAGCTTAGCACTGAAGTGAATTACTGACAATTAAACAAATCAGTCACAAAATGAAAACCCGAATACTCGTTGTTACTGTGTGGTGTAGGGCCATGGCAATGAATAAACAGTTGGACCGAAAAATGGTGGTCTTTAAAGTGTGGACATACAGAAGAATGCGGACACATCTTGCAGGGAGGGGGGGGGAGATGTAATATTAATAGATCTGAGGAGACTGAGGACAAAAAGAACATTTGTGATGTGAACCAAATCACGTGTCACACAGTTCAGATAGTGTTGTTATGTCACGACTGGTAACACATTCCTGAAAACTGTACTCGAAGTACAAGTACAAGGCAAACGTGTGAGTGGAAAAATAACAAGATAACAAAAATAAATGGCAGAGAAAAGCCCTTCAAATTTCTCTATTACGATAAGCAGCAAAAGATGTTGGAGATTCCATTGCAGACCACCTCCGTGGAATAAAAATGAGACGGTTAGCTATTTCGACGGATAATGGTCGCTAGAAAACGGCCAATCAGACGTCGCGTTTCAACCATTTAATTCGGCGACCGGTGTTACAGACAGGAACGACGCATCCCTGGTTCAGGGTCAATAACCATGAAATGGAACAAAACTATGAAACTTTGGAGAACCATTACTCTCTCCTGGGGTGTGGATCCCGAGTACTGTGGCTCTGAATGAAACATTTTTTGTATTGACTTCCCCATCAACAATGCCTCAAATATTGATGTAAATTTCAGAAGCGTATTTGTATAAAACTAATGGAAGTTCGGTATATCTATCGACGAACAGTGTCACTTTTTCTGTAGAATCTGTTTATGGTATGTTGACATACATGAATGATTTCATTTTAAAATTTGCAGACAATTGCCCGAACCTTTTTTGATTTCACGAAAAAAACTGTTAATCATTATGTCCTGACCTCAGGTGTTTTATTACTGATCGATGTTTATAAGAGAGATCAAAACATGAACACCAGTGAACCGATTTATGTCACCATTCAGGTGTTCGTGGAATCAGCAGTTTATGGAATACTTAGGTAAGTTATTATTGGCTTCATTTTTATTTCTATTTTCATAAATCTCGTATTTCTATTGTTGTGTTATTTCTCTTCTAGATTTCGACTCTTCTGATCTTTATGTAAAAATGCAATGCGTTGTAGTTATTCAGTTAAATAGATTTATAGCTCTGCACTGTAGTTAGTCAGTTCAATATATGTTTTTGTATAACTTTGAACTGTAGTTCGTCAGTTAAACATATGTTTTTGTATAACTTTGTACTGTAGTTCTTCAGTTAAACATATGTTTTTGAATACCTTTGTACTGTAGTTCGTCAGTTTAAAATATGTTTTTGTATAACTTTGTACTGTAGTTCGCCAGTTAAACATGTTTTTTATAACTGTGTACTGTAGTTCGTCAGTTAAACATATGTTTTTGTATAACTTTGTACTGTAGTTCTTCAGGTAAACATGTTTTTGTATAACTTTATAATGTAGTTCTTCGGTTAGATGTATAGCTCAGTAATGTAGTTCTTTAGTTAGATGTATAACTTTGTACTGTAGTTCTTCAGTTAGATGTATAGCTCAGTACTGTAGTTCTTCAGTTAAATAGATGTATAGCTCAGTACTGTAGTTCTTCAGTTAAATACATGTATAGCTCTGTACTGTAGTTCTACAGTTAGATGTATAGCTCAGTACTGAAGTTCTTCAGTTAAATAGATTTATAGCTCAGTACTGTAGTTCTTCAGTTAAATAGATTTATAGCTCAGTACTGTAGTTCTTCATTTAAATAGATTTATAGCTCAGTACTGTAGTTATTCAGTTAAATATATGTATAGCTCTGTACTGTAGTTCTTCAGTTAAATAGATTTATAGCTCAGTACTGTAGTTCTTCAGTTAAATAGATGTATAGCTCTGTACTGTAGTTCTTCAGTTAAATAGATTTATAGCTCAGTACTGTAGTTCTTCAGTTAAATAGATGTATAGCTCTGTAATTCTACAGTTAAATCTCTGTAGCCGTATAGTTCTATACTTCTGTCCTGGTAAATAACAACTGACATCATTACACTCCGGACGTACTCATAGGCTATGTGCAGATTCTCTCTGAGAATGGAGTTCCATACATAGCTAGGGATTGGCTTAGCTCTGTAGTCATATAGCTGTGTAGTTCTGCACTTGTGTAGCTCTGTACTTGTATAGTTCTGTACTTGTATAGTTCTGAAACTGTATAGTTCTGCTGTTCTTGTATAGTTCTGTAACTGTATAGTTCTGCTGTTCTTGTATAGTTCTGCAGTTATATAGTTCTGTTCTTGTATATTTCTGTACGTGTATAGTTTTGTACGTGTATAATTCTGTAATTGTATAGTTTTGTATTTGTAGTATAGTTCTGTTCTTGTATAGTTCTGTACGTGTATAGTTCTGTAATTGTATAGTTCTGTACTTGTAGTATAGTTTTGTACTTGTATAATACTTGTATTATAGTTATATACTTGTATAGATCTGTTATTGTAGTATAGTTATATACTTGTATAGTTCTGTCCTTGTAGTATAGTTCTGCACTGGTAGTATAAGTATATACTTGTATAGTTCTGTTCTTGTAGTATAGTTCTGCACTTGTAGTATAAGTATATACTTGTATAGTTCTTGAATAGTTCTGTACTTGTATAGTTCTGTACTTGTATAGTTCTGTACTTGTATAGTTCGGAAGTTGTTTATATCTATTGCTACACCGCCTTACATTTGTTTTGTTAGGTAGCTGTGTAATTATGTAGTTGTATCATTCTACAGTTGTACATAGGTGTAGTTGATTAGTTCTACAGTTCTTCTTTTTTTCTGTGTTCATGCTTTTTTTTTTTTTTGGTCAAGTTAGATCTGTAGTCCTTCGCTAGGAAGAAATCCACAGTTCTCCCCAGGTCCGGGTGACAGCCCCACATCGTCTTCGTTAGCTCGGCTACGTCAGGCCACGTTTGGCAAACTAGGTTTCTGTCACTACTCTGCTTTTCCCTGGCCATTAGGTTAGCTGAGGCACCGTTTGCGTAGGTGAGTCCTTTCCAAACTAAGGACCCCGCTTAGCTCCTCCACCGTTGTTACTGATAGAGACGTCGACATAACGTTAGCTGCCATTGTCACATGATCTTGCCTGTAGATGCGTCTGTGTCCCAATTTGTCCCGGTGTCTACGCCGTAGCTAACACAGTCTTCCGCAGCCCTTGTTTTTATATCTTCTTTCTTCTTCTTCTTCTTCGTTCGTTCTCAATCTCCCACTACCAAACCCTGAAAGGGCTTAAGTAGCAGAATGTAGTCCAGAGAACAGAATGCGTTGTGTCGTAGTTTACAGCTTGGCTGCGATATTTGCACCTTTCGGTCCAACACATCCGACTTCAGCAAGCATTTTTTGAGTACCGGGTTAGCATTCCCTCTTCGATCCCTTCTCCTTAGCCAGTCTGCCCTGCTGCAGTCTGTTATCCAGGATCACCGCGTGGAGGTGTAGAAGGGTCTTGGCAGCTGTGGTTCGCTGTCCCTGATGCTAGCAGTCAGCTATGGGTCGCTGACCACTGCAGCTCATGCGCTGCTCAGCATCTTGATCCCTTGTTTTGATATGTTTTCTGGATTGTTTGATTGCTGTAGGTAGCAGGCTCAGATACAAAATGGCGTCCATGCTCACAATCTTAGTCTTAGTCTTATTCGACTTGTACTTCTACAGGGAGGAATACCCTTGTGCAGATCACAGTTCTGGCGTGAGCTAGATGTAGCCGGATGAAGAAGTTCCTGCTTAGCGGGCTAGGCTCGAGCAACTTATTACTTTGCTGCATTTAAACAAGTGCCGTGGAGCGGTGTTAACCGATATGCCAGTCCATCTAATAGACTCAAACACTAGAGCAAAGTAAACCCGCAGACTGTGTTGTTCTTAATAAACCACCTAACCATGGTCGATGTTATGCCATGTCACACAGTTAGTCGCCTCTTACAACATGCTCTCTGTGGGGCAGTGGTGCTATTCTTGTACTTGTCATACACAAAGACCCCGGTGGACCACTCCATGCTCATAGGGTGTACAATCAAAGAACAGCGTCAGGGGGGGGGGAGGGGGGGGGAGAGGTTATTTGCGAAAGAAATTTCTGCAGCGGATATTCATAAGGAAATGTTTCCTGTTTCTGATGAGACGTATTTGTCTCGTCAAGCGGTACACAACTGGGTAATACATTTTCTCAAGACGCTCAAAAATTTATGATGAGGTCCAACCTGGTCGACATGTTGATATTGCACATGGGGGGGGGGCAGTAGGGGTGAGAGGGGGAACCAAAGACAGAGAGAGAGATAATTCAACCTAACAGGCGATAAATGATAGATAGTGTAACAACTGGTTTAGCCTACAGCATAATGCATGATCCCAGATTAGCGGGAAACATTTCACGAATGACGAACATATTGAGCGTGAAGTGTCAATGTGGCTGAAAGAGCAGATCAAAGACTTCTATGCTGCAGGTTTTGGTTCACTGATAAAGCGATGGGATAAGTGTATCGATGTTGGTTTCAATTATGTTGAGAAATTCAGGACAATGTAAGCGCAATAATAAATGTTTCTGAAGTTCGTATCTCATTTAGTCTTGTTCTAATAGACATTTGTGACGTATTTTTGGATTTCTTTTCGTACCAGTCCATCGTTAGAGAATCTTTAGTCGGTGTAGTGGGCCGAGCACTTTACAGATGTCCACGCAGAAGAAGAAGAGCAGGTTCTCTGCCTGTGGCTCTATGCATGTTTGGGAAATTATGCAATGGTACGGTTATCATCTTCATCGTTCGTTCTGAAAAAGGCATTGTGCCATTATGTCGTAGTTTACAGTGAGGCTGAGATATCTGCGCCTTTAGAGGCGACACATTTGATTTCAGCACTGCATTCTGGGGACCGGATCTCAGTCAAGTAGGATCTCTGTTAGCATTCGTTCCCTGGTCCTGATTCCAACAGCCAGTTATGAGCTCCGACTGCCTCACATTCTAGCAGAGAAAGATCCGTGCTGATTTCTCTCCACGAAACACAGATCCAAATGTATTATACAGCACAGATCCAATGGTTTATACAACACAGATCCGACGGTATATGTAACACAGATTAAACGGTATTTGCTAAGCAGATCCAACGGTATATACCAACAACAGAAATAAATAAAGGTAAAAAAATGGTTTTTAAAACATATATACGTAATGGTTGCGTAAGCACATCAGGTAAAAGCAAAACAAAACCGCCATTAACGCCACAAGATCTTGGTCAGGAACAAATAACGGACAAAACAGTTAGCAAATCACACATAAAAAACAAGACAGTGTAATATGTATATACGATATGGTTTGTGTTGGAAATCCTTATCAGGAAGAGGTGATGCTAGTTAGGAAAATGTCGACCAAACAAGATATAGTAAATATCAGTACACCTAAAATGAATATAAATGAAAAAGTTGTTTTCTCTCCATGAGATGCGGCCCCTTCTTCTAAACATCCACATTTCAAAAGCATCAACTATCTTATTTTCGGGACAGTTTTAGGTCATAGGACGAACATCCGGAAACCCTAGCTGACAGTGTCCACCCTAGCAACCCTAGAGGAAACCCTAGCTGGCAGTGTCCACCCTAGAAGAAACCCTAGCTGACAGTGTCCACCCTAGAGGAAACCCTAGCTGACAGTGTCCACCCTAGAGGAAACCCTAGCTGACAGTGTCCACCCTAGAGGAAACCCTAGCTGACAGTGTCCACCCTAGAGGAAACCCTAGCTGACAGTGTCCACCCTAGAGGAAACCCTAGCTGACAGTGTCCACCCTAGAGGAAACCCTAGCTGACAGTGTCCACCCTAGCAACCCTAGAGGAAACCCTAGCTGACAGTGTCCACCCTAGCAACCCTAGAGGAAACCCTAGCTGACAGTGTCCACCCTAGCAACCCTAGAGGAAACCCTAGCTGACAGTGTCCACCCTAGAGGAATCCCTAGCTGACAGTGTCCACCCTAGCAACCCTAGAGGAATCCCTAGCTGACAGTGTCCACCCTAGCAACCCTAGAGGAAAAGAGTTAAGCGAGGACCAGAGCCGACCACCTGAAACGGCGGCATCTACAAAACAAATTCCTGGTTTCTGCCAAGAAGGACCTTGAATGCCTTTACAACACCATGGCCGACTGCGCCGTGTGCAACGACATGAGAGCCACATACCGCGCGATGAAGGCCCTCAACTCCGATCCCTCCCAACATCCCTCCGACACCCCCCCCCCCCCCACCCCAACCCAAGAGAGGAAAACTAGCAGGTAGGTCGACCATTACAGAGTGCAGTCTTGAAACAACCTTCCGTCAGCCCCTCGCCACCAGATCTACTCCGTAGTCTCTCAGAGCAATTCCTGATGCTGACACCAGCCATGACGCCCCTACCATTGCTGCAATAGAGAAACTGAAAGATAGCAGAGCCGCGGTCCCCTACAATATTCCGCCTGAGCTATTAAAGTACGCTTACAGGAAAGGTCACTTGAGGTAAAAAAAAAAATGTCCAATTAAAATCGTGATTTATCTTCAATTTGAATTTTTAAATTTGCAATTTAGATGACTCATAACCAAACTAGAAGGACATGAAAAAGAAAGGTCAGTTTCCATCTTTACATTTGTTCAACTACTCAGCGACAAATTGCAACAAGAGTTTTTGAATGAAGCATCCATTTATACATCTATATGAAAATCTTCATAGACTCCAGTGCTGGTTGAAAATAGTTGTAGTATTAAAACGTTCTGTTCAACTTGAGGTACCTACATATGTCAGTAGAAATTCCGGTTGAAGGTGAATGCTCGAAACATGGGCTCTGATGTGATGGAGAGCACCTGGATCCGAACGCTTGGTCATCACGTCTATCAACTTTGTAAGCACCTCTGGTGACTCAAGGAATGCCCGTAGGGGCAAGCCCCTGACTGTTCCTCTCGGCTTCTCTCTGAGAAGAGATATCTGTCTCCAATTTCACGAGCGTGACGGATCACAGATCGTTGTCCAATCCTACACCGTAACTGTCAGTTTTCCGCAAGGAGTCCATTGGGATGATCCAATCTGCACCAACTTTACGCAACGGTATGGAACACTGCCCTGTGTCCGTGGCATGGTGCGACAGATTAATAATTTCCCTGTACACGGGAAAATCATTAAAATATTGTTCTCTCCCATTCTGTAATCATGTTCCATATTGGATCTACCCATGTTGATGACTACATTTATCTATATTAAACTCCATTTGCCAGCTCGCAGATCATTTTTTAATGTTATCTAAATCCGACCTCAATATTTCCACTTCTGCTTTAGATGAGACACTACTGCATAGCTTTGTGTCATCAGCTAATTTTGCAATCATGGATGCGTTATCAATGTCCAAATCGTTTATATATATCAGGAACAAAATTGGTCCTCAAACCGGCCCTGTGGCATTCTACTCTTTACTTCACTCCACTGAGAGTACTCCTTATTTATGCCCACTCTCTGCCTTTTTCCGGATATGTCTGCTTACTACCTTCACATTCATAATATTATAATAATAGTTGCACATCGTTAACGAAATGGCGATCACACGAGACGTGATCTCATATGACTGTATAAGTCTAATACTGGCACGGCAAAAACTTGGGACACACATGTCAGGAGTCGGCTGCGGGGTCGTTGTGCATTCTGTTCTTTTGGGCGGTTCGCTTTCTCTGAGTATCGGCGATGAAGTTTCCCTCTGCGATCTGAGCACCTTGTGTGATTCTAGCCCCACAGGTGGAACGGTTCTATGTAAGTATCTCCCATAAGGTAACATCAATGTTGAAGCTTTTCAGAGACATGTCTAACGAGTTTTTGAAGCGTTCCTTCTAACCCTCTGACGAGCGACTGCCTGTTCTGAGGTCACCGTCTATCAGCTGCTTTTGGCAGGAGCTCATCGAGCATGCAACCATGTCATAATACGAGACATCGGGTTTATGTATCAGTGCTAGGAAGCATTGGTATGCGGTTCTTTTATGGGGTACAACCATTGACTGGGGCACACGTCTATAAATAGTAATACATAAATTTACTGGGGCAAATGTCTATAAATAGTAATACATAAATTTACTGTGGCAAATGTCTATAAATAGTAATACATAAATTGACTGGGGCAAATGTCTATAAATAGTAATACATAAATTGACTGGGGCAAATATCTATAAATAGTAATACATAAATTGACTGGGCCAAATGTCTATAAATAGTAATACATAAATTGACTGGGCCAAATATCTATAAATAGTAATATATAAATTGACTGGGGCAAATGTATATAAATAGTAATAAATAAATTGACTGGGACAAATATCTATAAATAGTAATACATAAATTGACTTGGCTAAATGTCTATAAATAGTAATACATAAATTGACTTGGCTAAATGTCTATAAATAGTAATACATAAATTAACTGGGGCAAATGTCTATAAATAGTAATGCATAAATTGACTGCGGCAAATGTCTATAAATAGTAATACATAAATTGACTTGGGCAAATGTCTATAAATAGTAATACATAAATTGATCCGGGACTTTTTTCTTTTATATTGATGTCAGTGCGCGTGTGTGTGTGTGTGTGTGTGCATGTGTTCGTGCGTGTGTGTGTGCGTGCGCGCGGACGTACACCTTGTTCGAATGACAAACGAACGGCTTCCAAAGAGGCTTATGTGTGGTGAACTGAGTGAAAGAGAACGATCACTGGGGGGGAGGGGGGGGGGAGGGGTGGAGGGAACGTCCAGAAAAATGCGTTTCAAGGACGGTCAGAATTTTTTTTTTTTTTTGCTTAGATGTTTGCCTCACTAGTTTCTACTGGCGGAGGCGCGCCATTTTCCACCCCAGACCGTAGTCAATTGGGCGATATCAGGACGCATAAACCAGTGCTTGGATGCATGTGTGCATCTGTATGTACCTATGCTAGGTTTGTGCGCCCTCAGAAGCTAGCCCAACCAAAGTGCTATGGAAGGGCTTTACCACGAGGGCGCGTGTGAAAGTTGTGCAAGGGTGTGACTGTAGGACAGAGTCAAATGAAACAGAGTGAGGTGAGAAGAGAGAGAAGGGAAAGAGTGGCCTCCAGGGTGAGAGCGGACGGTCAGAAGGAGTCCCTTAAGTGCTTTTAAATGGGCATTTAACACCTGGGAATACCTGGCTTCAAGTTGTTCAGACTGGATAGTGCGATCACAAACGGCGTTGTAATCAGTGAGAACCCTGTGTTCCGGCTGTGAGTGAGTGAGTCAGTCAGTGAGTCAGTCAGTGAGTGAGTGAGTCAGTCAGTGAGTAAGTCAATGAGTGAGTGAGCCAATGAGTGAGTGAGTGAATGGTGTCCACGTAATGTATGCGCATAAGTCTGACATTTTGTAAAAATCTAAGTGTCCTATTTTCAACATGAATATTCAAGGTGTGTTCAAAAAGTATCCAACCTTTAGGCTGGAAAAATACAATTAGTCCCTTGAATGTTTTAAACCCTAATTCCAGTCAAAGTATTCTCCAAGGGACTCCACACACTCCTGCCAGCGGTTCTGCCATAGTTGAAAGCATTTCAAAAAGACCTCTATTGGTAATGGAGTACAGCTGGGTCATCGCATAATGTCTTCTCGTGACTCAAATCTGGTTCTTTCGGGGGAATTTTCAGCTTGGGACATAATGTCTTCTCGTGACTCAAATCTGGTTTTTTCAGGGGAGTTTTCAGCTTGGGACATAATGTCTTCTCGTGACTCAAATCTGGTCCTTTCAGGGGAGTTTTCAGCTTGGAACATAATGTCTTCTCGTGACTCAAATCTGGTCCTTTCAAATGAGTTTTCAGCTTGGGACATAATGTCTTTTCGTGACTCAAATCTGGTTCTTTCAGGTGAGTTCTCAGCTTGGGAAGCAGGCAAATATCGCAAGGGTAGAGTGAGGAACCTGACGAACCAAAGAAATGTGTTTGACCAGGGAAGTCTGAATCAGATCCGAAGAATGGGCCGGTGCGTTGTCATGATGGAGCTGGCAAGTTCCCGTGGTCTACAGGTCCGGTCGTTTGCGTCGAACAGCATCATGAAGGCGACGGATGATCTCCAGGTAGTACTCTTTGGTCATGTTTTGACATTGTGGTACGTACTCGTAATGCACAACCCCACTGGAGGGAACAAAACTGTCAACATGATTTTGACATTGCGTCATTTCGTAGTGAATGAAAACCCGACGGGTACTCACTACATTCATAACTGAAAGGCTGACTGCCAGGGTCTGTCGCAATCTGTGGGCCGAAAAAAAATTCACGCGCGCGCATGACGGGCCAATATACCTCCCTGTCGAAGAACAACACCCATGCTTCATTCGTTTCCGGGAGGTGGGGGGGTGGGGGTGGGGGAGGGGGATTATGGTTGGATACGTTTTGAACACAACTCGTATTTACAAAGTTGGTGCCGTTTTTATTAAAATTTTTGTATAATATAATTTTTACGGTAAGAATCTAAGATTGAATGTAAATGGAAAAGGTCAATGTGAGATTAAGCGACTACGAATGACTGGTTAACGTGATTGCATAGATCAGTTCTAGTGCAAAAATAAAAAAACATGCCCAAAGTGAGTTCTAGCACTATTTTGTATGAATCCATTTGTTCTTTTTTAGAGAACTTCATCCACTGACAGTGCTAATTATTGTGAGAGGAGTGATGCCAACAGTTCTGTTTGTGCTGAGTCTCTTCATGTGGTCAATTTACCACAACAACAACCTGGATCCAGGTCTCAAACTTCCTCTTCCTCCAGGCTCTATGGGGCTTCCGATCATCGGCGAAACGCTGATGTTAATGTTCAGAGTGAGTTTTGTGTTCATTAGAGAATGTAGCAGTGCAATGTTCAGAGTGAGTTTTGTGTTCATTAGAGAATGTAGCAGGGCAAAGTTCAGAGTGAGTTTTGTGTTCATTAGAGAATGTAGCAGGGCAAAGTTCAGAGTGAGTTTTGTGTTCATTAGAGAATGTAGCAGTGCAATGTTCAGAGTGAGTTTTGTTCTCTAGAGACTGTAGCAGGTCAGTGATCAGAGTGAGTTTTGTGTTCATTAGAGAATGTAGCAGGGCAAAGTTCAGAATGAGTTTTGTGTTCATTAGAGAATGTAGCAGGGCAATGTTCAGAGTGAGTTTTGTTCTCTAGAGACTGTAGCAGGTCAGTGAACAGAGTGAGTTTTGTGTTCATTAGAGAATGTAGCAGGGCAAAGTTCAGAATGAGTTTTGTGTTCATTAGAGAATGTAGCAGGGCAATGTTCAGAGTGAGTTTTGTTCTCTAGAGACTGTAGCAGGTCAGTGATCAGAGTGAGTTTTGTGTTCATTAGAGAATGTAGCAGGGCAAAGTTCAGAATGAGTTTTGTGTTCATTAGAGAATGTAGCAGGACAATGTTCAGAGTGAGTCTTGTTCTCTAGAGACTGTAGCAGGGCAAAGTTCAGAGTGAGTTTTGTGTTCATTAGAGAATGTAGCAGGGCAATGTTCAGAGTGAGTTTTGTTCTCTAGAGACTGTAGCAGGGCAATGTTCAGAGTGAGTTTTGTTCTCTAGAGACTGTAGCAGGTCAGTGATCAGAGTGAGTTTTCTGTTCATTAGAGAATGTAGCAGGGCAAAGTTCAGAATGAGTTTTGTGTTCATTAGAGAATGTAGCAGGGCAATGTTCAGAGTGAGTTTTGTTCTCTAGAGACTGTAGCAGGGCAATGTTCAGAGTGAGTCTTGTTCTCTAGAGACTGTAGCAGGGCAAAGTTCAGAGTGAGTTTTGTGTTCATTAGAGAATGCAGCAGGGCAATGTTCAGAGTGAGTTTTGTTCTCTAGAGACTGTAGCAGGGCAGTGATCAGAGTGAGTTTTGTTCTCTAGAGACTGTAGCAGGGCAGTGATCAGAGTGAGTTTTTTTCTCTAGAGACTGTAGCAGGGCAGTGATCAGAGTGAGTTTTATGTTTGCTGGACTATGTGTAGCAGGGCAATATTCAGAGTGAGTTTTATGTTTGCTGGACTATGTGTAACAGGGCAGTGATCAGAGTGAGTTTTATGTTTGCTAGACTATGTGTAACAGGGCAATATTCAGAGTGAGTTTTATGTTTGCTGGACTATGTGTAGCAGGGCAATATTCAGAGTGAGTTTTATGTTTGCTGGACTATGTGTAACAGGGCAGTGATCAGAGTGAGTTTTATGTTTGCTGGACTATGTGTAGCAGGACAATATTCAGAGTGAGTTTTATGTTTGCTGGACTATGTGTAACAGGGCAGTGATCAGAGTGAGTTTTATGTTTGCTAGACTATGTGTAACAGGGCAATATTCAGAGTGAGTTTTATGTTTGCTGGACTATGTGTAACAGGGCAATATTCAGAGTGAGTTTTATGTTTGCTGGACTATGTGTAACAGGGCAATATTCAGAGTGAGTTTTATGTTTGCTGGACTTTGTGTAGCAGGGCAATATTCAGAGTGAGTTTTATGTTTGCTGGACTATGTGTAGCAGGGCAATATTCAGAGTGAGTTTTATGTTTGCTGGACTATGTGTAACAGGGCAGTGATCAGAGTGAGTTTTATGTTTGCTGGACTATGTGTAACAGGGCAGTGATCAGAGTCAGTTTTATGTTTGCTGGACTATGTGTAACAGGGCAGTGATCAGACTCAGTATGACATAGCATTAGCCCTAAGCACAAATTAATATAGGCCAGAGATTGTTCATAAGACAAAGACTGTCGGGATCACAATTTGCAGTATGATGTTCAATAGGGAGATTAACGAAAGGATGTCAGCAATGACGATATGGCTATGTTATGCTACTGAATAGTTATTGCTCTATTTGATATTTTATTTGTTTGTACATAATTTGATATTCTCTTAATCACTTCTCTGGATAATCATTATAAATATTTTCTTGTGTAAACTGTAATCCATATTGTGTTAGAATAGGTCACGAATATTGTACGAGGCCCTTGTGATGGTATGACGTGTTCATACGACTGCTATCATTTCTGTTTTTGGCTAGCGTTAATGGGGAGATAATGATAGCTTTCGGGGCAGCAAGCATACAGAGACCATTTTTTTTAAACATTCTGCAGGCTTGCGATCATGTTTGGAGGAAAAGTCTTCTGATACGAATGCTTAACGTGGGTATTCACGGCGGCCTTGCACTTGGATTGAGTACTTCCAGGCTAACCAGACGATCTAGTTGAAGATGAAGAATACAATCTCTTTAAAAGAAGTCTTAGAAAAAGGTTTACCATGACGGCTCATTTATAGGTTGTGCTGTTATCCTGGTGTACATCAGCTTCTTGTCTGACTGGATTTGGGTCCGAAAAATCTGTGTGTGCTGACGACCTGGCACTGTGGTTGTCATGGGGATATTGAGAGTGGCGTAGAGGAGCTGAATGGAAACCTCTGGAGAATTTGTGGCTTCTGTCGGGCATGCAGGCTTCAGGTCAACTGTGATGGGGCAGTGTGTTCCATCTTCACCAAGAGCCTCGGGGCTGCCAAACAAAGTATAATTTTGAGATTGGCGAAGCACTAGCTTTTTCTTCTGCGTTCGTTCTCAATATCCCGCTACTAAGCCCTGAACAGAGTTTTGCAAGTAGCAGGATGTAGTCCGGAGAACGACATGCGTTGTGTCGCTAGTTTACAGTTTGACTGCGATATTTGAACCTTTTGGTCCGACACATCCATCTTCGGCAGAAAAGCACTAGCTGATTGGAGGGTCACGCTTGACTGACAGCTCAGTCTCAGACATCACATTCGGAGCGTGAAGAGTAGAGCCGTGATGCATCTGCAGCTATTGAGGAGGCGTGTTGGTGTGTCATGGGGATCAGACAATGATGCTTTGAGACGCTTGTTCCTGGGTCGTGTGCACTCAACTATGGAAATAATGGTTCTCTCCTGATAGCTTGTTCAAAGTCAAACTTCGAATTCTTGAACAATGCTCTACGCTAAATTAGTTGAGCAATGAGATCAACACAAACGGTTGCTTGTTAAATTCACACATATGTGGAACCCCTTGAGATGCGAGGGGATATAATCGTTATAGAAGCTTATGAAACTTATGCACAGTGAAACAGGATCATCCCAGTGAACTCCTTTGCGGAAAACTGGCAACCAAGGTGTAGAATTGGACAAAGTGCAGTGCTCCGCCATGTTGTTGAAATTGGAGACAGATACCACCTACCAGAGAGAAGCTGAAAGGAACAGTGAGGGGCTTTCTACCACGAGCATTCCTTTAGAGACCAGGGGTGCTGACAAAGTTGATAGTCGTGGTGACCAAGCGTTTAGATTCAAGTGCTCTCAATCACATCAGAACCCATGTTAAGTTGTAAACATCTTGGAGCTCTTCCAGCAGGGTTATGGTGTAAACACATCCTGGAGTCTTCCCAACAGAGTTATGGTGTTAAACACATCCTGGAGTCTTCATAACAGAGTTATGGTGTTAAACACATCCTGGAGTCTTCCCAACAGAGTTATGGTGTTAATCACATCCTGGAGTCTTCCCAACAGAGTTATTGTGTAAACACATCCTGGAGCCTTCCCAGCAGGGTTATGGTGTAAACACATCCTGGAGTCTTCCCAGCAGGGTTATGATGTAAACACATTCTGGAGTCTTCCAAGCAGGGTTATGGTGTAAACACATCCTGGAGTCTTCCCAACAGGGTTATGGTGTAAACACATCCTGGAGTCTTCCCAACAGGGTTATGTTGTAAACACATCCTGGAGTCTTCCCGACAGGGTTATGGTGTAAACACATACTGGAGTCTTCCCAGCAGGGTTATGGTGTAAACACATCCTGCAGTCTTCCCAGCAGGGTTATGGTGTAAATACATCCTGGAGTCTTCCCAGCAGGGTTATGGTGTAAACACATCCTGGAAACTTCCCAGCAGGGTTATGGTGCAAACACATCCTGGAGTCTTCCCAGCAGGGTTATAGTGTAAACACATCCTGGAGTCTTCCCAGCAGGGTTATGGTGTAAACATATCCTGGAGCCTTCCCAGCCGGGTTATGGTGTAAACACATCCTGGAGTCTTCCCAGCAGGGTTATTGTATCTGTAGTGGTTATTATTTGTTCACGTATGTTTTCCACTCTTCTTCTGATAGACAAAGGATTCGATGCAGCCCCATGCAAGTAAACCTAGGGAACTGAAATCTGCAGATCTTGCTGGTTAAGGTGCCATGAAGTGGCTTCATCAGTAACACTAATGTTACCCAATATATTGTCACTGCTATCTGTTCTACGTGCATACACTGCACTCTGTCCTAGGACATCTTCCTGATGTACCACCTGAAAATAGTAGATTTTCTTCTGCAAGCTCACTCTCGGGATTTTGTGCACAGATGACCTCAGGAGCTCGGGTGTTTGAGTTTACGTGACGCTCCACAAACATACACAAGTGACTCCTCAGTGATAAAAGTTTGTGCACTACGTTCCTGTCCTGTCCTGTTCGAATACATGTGATCGTTCGGATCTATCTTTGTTATTCACAGATCCGCGTATAATCTTGTCCTTTGGCCCCACCTTATGAGAACTTTTAAACTTATATCTCATTTCATTGCATTTTTTCCAGCTGGATTCGCCTAGTCCCTAATTCCCCACAACTCTCTGTATTCCCCCTGGAGGTTTCTGAAATTGTAATTATGTCGAGAGAAAAATATCGGAACTTTATAGACACCCCCATATTGACTTTGTCAGATTACTGAGAATCTGTTTGTAACGGCTGTAGTTGCAATTGTATGCCATTTTAACAACATAACTAATTCCTCATTCCTGAACTAAATAGAACATGTAAAAAGTTGTATTTTTTTTCTTTTTATAGGGAAAAAAGTTTTACGAGTCAAAATTAAAACGTCACGGAGAGGTTTACAAAACTCATATTCTTGGTGCACCTGTTATCCGTGTGATTGGAGCCAAGAATACACGCACAATTCTGATGAATGAAAACAACTTAGTGACTGCATACTGGCCAGCAAGTGTTCGTTTACTTCTCGGAGAGGGTTCAATAGCTAATGCAATTGGTGACCTTCACAGAACGAGAAGGATGGCTTTACAAAAGGCTTTCAATCACAGTGCTTTGAGTGACTACATTCCTATCATGCAAAAGGTAAAGATGTCGAATATTTGAATATTTTAGAACAGGAAGGAAAGAAATTATGCTTGTAATGATGAACAATGGATCTAATTATATCTGTGGTGGTGGTGGTTGGGATGGTGGTCGTGATAGTAGTGATGATTTTGCTGACTAAATACTAATGAGCACTAATACAAGAGCACTAATACAAGAGCACTATAATAATTGAGGTTGTTGAATTGCCAACCATTAATGCATGAGATATGTGCTAAGGGTGTAGTCATTTTGTTGTAAGCAAGGACATATAAATACTATTTCAATCATAAATAAGCAATATTCTATGTGCTGATTGGTCAATGGGTAATAGAAGTTTAATAGACATATCATACAGAGGTAGTGCATATACTTTTGTTTTTGAAGTAAATAGATAGCAAACAAAATTGCTGGGGAAAAAAACAGAATGATAAAAAAAAGGAAGATACTAAACAGTTTAGTATTTTTGTCATAGAAAAAGTCAACAACAGAATTGATAAGCTGCACTAGGAACAGATGTGAAGAAGGCATCATTATCTTCATTAGTTGGCCTGACACAACAACAATAACATGAAGATTGTTACAAGGCATTATCAAAAGATAAACATGAATAATGTTATAGCTATGGCTTTCATTTGTGAAAATAATATTTGTACTTTTATTGCACACTATTTCAGGTTGTGAAAAGTTTCATTCAGACATGGTGTAGTCAGGAAACTGTTTTTGGATATCAAGAATGCAAGGACATGTCCTTTGCTGTGGCTGCTGAAGCTTTGTTAGGATTCGAACTGAAACCACAGGAACAGAGGACTCTTATAGATATTTTCAGTGTCTTTATGGACAATCTTTTCTGCCTTCCTCTACACTTCCCAGGATTTGGATTTACAAAGGTAGAGTCATCATGATAATCCATTGACACAACTAAATCTCAGCTTCAGTTTGTTCAATTATATTTACTTCTACTTGCCACACATTTACCAAGTAATATTTACTTAAACTTACATTACATTTGTCTTGCAGTAAGAGTGAGTTGGTTATCACAAATGAGCTGTAGGTTAAATGCATCATATTTTGACTATCAAATAACTCTGTTGTAGTTGGCTTTGTTACATTTCTATTGTTTAGATTGAAGGGAATTTGTGCAAGTAGCTGGCACAAAATATGTTTTCTTCATCTATATTATGTTTGTGTTAAGGTCTAATAGGTAACACAAAACAAAGCTTATTGCAATGCATTTTTGTCAAATAATTTGAGACAGTGGTCCCTATGGGTGGGCCAATTTTAGGTTGTAGGATGTAAAAAAGGTAAGTAAAGTAACCCATAGCACTATTGCCGTAGGGGTGTGAGGTGTTAGTGATCTCACATTTCAAAGACTCAGCTGTATGAGAGCAGTAGCCATCTCCTCTTCCTCGCCGCCTTTACTTCCCGGATTGAACAGGTACCCATTTACGGCTGTGTCGACCCGGGAGCTGTTGCAGTCTGAACAAACATTTCCACCTTAACTAGGGAATGAATCCAGGACCACTCAGATGCGAAGCTAGCTAGCTAACCACTGCTCTACCTGGATCATGTAGGATGTAGATAAATGTAAACATCATGATCACATGCCTTTGTTATGATTCATTTCAATCTCAACTGTGTGTTTTTCTATAGATTATTGTTATCTGGAGAACGTTTTATTGCATCATCTTTCTTTTCCTTCATTGAAATAGTAAAAGTATTTTTGTTGGTAGTTATATTATTCTTTTTATTTGTGATTTTCATTTGTGCTGTTATTTTTAACTTAGGGAATGGCTGCTCGAAAAGTGTTGCTACAGAAGATTGAGGAATGCCTTCAACGAAAGAAGCAGAAGATGAATTCAAACGAGGACACCACTGACCATGACCTCAAAGATGCTATGTCAAGGTTACTGAAAGAACAAGGGGAAGATTCTCTCAGCCTCCATGAGCTAAAGGATCTATGTTTGGAACTACTTTTTGCTGGTCATGCAACAAGTGCAAGTGCTGCAACGTCTGTTCTTATACACCTGAGCCAATACAGGTTTGTTACAGTATTTGACTGTGTGACTCTTGGGAACAGTCAGATAATGCAACAAAGTAGTGTAGTACATGGAGTTAGCTATCTCGTATCATTGAAAAAATGTATTAACCTCTAGCACGCCACATTCTTTTTGAAAAAAATTTGACCTAATTAATTTTCTTAATTAGTCACTATGGTAGTCGTTTTTCAAAATTTTTAATTTTTATGTTTGTTTGTCAATAAATATGATTTTCTGGCGTGTAGACACACAATAGGATAACAAACATGTGGGTGTTATTTTTGTTGTTGTGTGTTTGTTAGTTTTTGAGATACAAAAAGATGAAGTTGAAAATTTATGAAAATCTCAGAAAAAATTTGGGCTCGACCACTAGGCCTAGTCGCTTCGATAGAAAACCATGGAAAGCATAACAACGTATCGATACTGTGTTTACAATATCGACACAACTGTTAGTTTCCAATTCAAACGTAGTTCTTTCATTTAAAAGGCTCTGATTTACATACTTCCTTCAGGATGTCAGTAACGATGATGATCCAACAAAAAGTGATAAATGGAGAAAATATTGTTTCTATTTGTTATTTGGCCTGGCTTGGCTTCGTTCGTTCTCAATCTCCCGCTACCAAACCCTGACATGGGCCTAAGAAGCAGAATGTAGTCCAGAGAACGGAATGCGTTGTGTCGTAGTTTACAGCTTGACTGCTATATTTGCACCTTTCGGTCCATCACATCCGACTTCAGCAAGATATTTGTTATATAAGACCTTCAGGTGGAGAAGGCCAAAAAGTCATCAAGTGTTGACCTATCAAAAAGTCATCAAATGTTGATCTGTCCGTATCAATTCCAATTTATGGGGTTTAAAGTTTCTACAGGATGTGTTAACCAGCACCCCACTCATCTTTCCTTAGTCTCCACTCATGACATGCATGGCAGGTTAAGGGGTTACTGTTCTTTGCTCCCCTTTCAGACCTTGATGAATGGAAAAGATCCATATCAGACAGCTAAAAAGATTAAATTAAATTAAATTATCTCTGAAGCACAATCATGAAAGAAAGCTAAATTGTGACATTTACCAACAGAAATTAGTTTCAGGGGTCAATCAAAACTCCCCCAAACCCCTTGTGAATCAAAGGTCTTCAACAAATGCATGCTAAATCTTTCTGCCATCAGCCATCTGCAAGAGCTCAATACACATCTTCTCAGTCTTTTTTATATTTGTCTCCATCTCTCATCCCCATGAATAGGTAGGTCTGCCTCTACTTTTCTTGCCTCTGGGGCTCCAGAATAGAGATTGTCTATTACAATCAACTGGTTACCTTACTGCATGACATAGATAACCCCAATCAGAATAGAGATTGTCTATTACAATCAACTGGTTACCTTACTGCATGACATAGATAACCCCAATCAGAATAGAGATTGTCTATTACAATCAACTGGTTACCTTACTGCATGACATAGATAACCCCAATCAGAATAGAGATTGTCTATTACAATCAACTGGTTACCTTACTGCATGACATAGATAACCCCAATCAGAATAGAGATTGTCTATTACAATCAACTGGTTACCTTACTGCATGACATAGATAACCCCAATCAGAATAGAGATTGTCTATTACAATCAACTGGTTACCTTACTGCATGACATAGATAACCCCAATCAGAATAGAGATTGTCTATTACAATCAACTGGTTACCTTACTGCATGACATAGATAACCCCAATCAGAATAGAGATTGTCTATTACAATCAACTGGTTACCTTACTGCATTACATAGATAACCCCAATGCTTCAACTTCATGTCTTGTTCTACTAGTATCTGTCCGGTTCTCTTCAACATATCCACATTAATGATTTTATCATACCATTTCAATCTTTCTATTTGCGCAGCCACAAATTTGTGAAAGTCTGTACTTTTGTTTTTTTAATTTTTGTGGTTCTCTACATTTCAGAGCTGTACAATAAAACTTATTACGCATCGGAGTTGAAAATTTCGATTTTCGTGTTGGATTTGTGTTTTTCTTTATCCAGAAGTACCCCAATACAATGAAATGTTGAATAGGTGGTACCTCAGTCTATTGTGGCCAGTGCGAAGTCTGAAGACCACGACCTGCTCTCTTCTGTTCAACTGGTAATAGGCATCGTTTTTTGTGTAGCCAGTATGTTCTGTTTCCGATTTGGTCATGTATCTAGCTCTAATAAGCCTTTTTGACTCTTCGTATGTCACACTAGTATCTGGTTGTGGTAGTCTTGCACCTTCTTTTGCCAGTCTGTCTGCCTCCTCGTTGCCTTGGATGTTACAGTGGGATGGAACCCACTGTACCACTACTCTTTTTGGTGCGGACTGCTGGCATAGTTGACAGAGTACTGCTCTTAAATCATTAAGTTCAGTATTTTTCTGGCTTTTTAGTGCTGTGACTACGGCCAGGGCATCTGTAAGCAGGACTATATGGCTTTCATTCCTTTTACTTGTCACCATTTCTTCTACTGCAGCCCTCAGTGCCTCTGCCTCCGCTCTGAAATTGCTTGTGTATTTTCCAGTTGCCACTGATAGTGTTATTTTTCTGCCATTTTGTAGGCTCAGGAATATCCCTGTCCCTCCGTTCTGTGTTGTGTTTGTTACAGAACCGTCTGTGTATGCATGGGTCCAGTCCATGCTTGGGTAGTTTTTCGTTATGTACCACAGGGTTGTATCTCTTCTTTCTTTTTCAGTCTGGCTGTTCATGTTTCCAATACCTGGTATATTTTCTACCACCTCTGGAAATATATGCTGCCTCCAGGTAGGTTTTCGTACAGTAGGGATGGGCTTTGGTGTTGTTAGTGCGTTAATATTGTCTTCGTTCATCTTTGCTTTGGCTATTTCTGCAAAGTTTCTCCGCTTTAGTTTCCCATTTCCAAAATTGTTTAGTCTCTGATGCATTGGATTGTCTGTCAGTCTTCTGAGTTTCTCTGCTTGCTGCTGGGCTCTGCAGTCTCTTCTGTCGGTCATGGATTGCAGTTTTGTAATCTTTTCAAGTTCTACAATTGGCATTGACTTCATGCCTCCTGTTATAACTCTCATGGCTTGGTTTTGAAGTTTGCTAATTTTATCGAAGTTCGCCTGTGCTGCTGTTGTCCGCAATGCCATACTCGAGAACTGGTCTCACTCTTCCAGTGTACAGTTTCTTTACTATACTTTCGTCTGCTCCCCAGCTTAGGCCAGCAAGTTTCCTCATGATTGCCATTCTTTCTCTGGCTCTCATTCGGTTTCTCTCGATCTGACTTTTCCATGTCATGCGCCGATCAAATGTGTTTCCCAGATAGTTTGGGTTGTCGTTTGACCGCAGGTATTTGCCGTTAAGACTTATTTTGGTGTTTTGGGGTTTGTTTGAAAGCGAGAATATCGTACATGTTGTTTTTCCTCATTTATTTTGACCAGCCATGAGTTCGCCCACTCCTCCAGCGATGTTAGGGCCTGCTGCATCCGATTTCTTGCTATGGTGAGATTCTTTTCAGAGGTCCACATAGCCAGATCGTCTGCAAACATGGAGCTATGGACTCTTCTTGGTGTATTCTCCGTTATGTTATTTATATACACCAGGAAGAGTGTGAGTGACAGTACTCTCCCTTGGGGTACTCCCTGCTCGAGTGTCACCTTTTTGCTCATCTGCCCTTGTACTTGAACTCTGACTGTTCTGTTTTTGAGGTAGTGACTGATCCATTTGTACATTTTCCCACAGACTTCACTTCTTCGTAGCTTGACTTTGTCCCTCTTTCCAGACCTTGTCAAATGCCTTTTCTAGATCCACCCAAACCGCTACTGTGTGTTTTTGCTCCTGGTAAGCATCCTCTATTTCCTGGGCTATGAGGGTGATCTGATCCTCAGTGGATCTGTGCTGCCTAAAAGCCTGCTTGCTGTGGAATTAGGATGTGTTTTTCTTCCAGATGCCACATCAGTCTGGTGTTTATCATACGTTCCATCAGTTTGCCTACATAGCTCAGTAGACTGATAGGCCTGTATGCATTTGGATCTGTTTTGTCTTTTCCTTTCTTTGGTACATTCTGACATCTGATTCTGTGTCTCCAATTTTAGCTTTATGGCTACCAAGATATATGAAAGAACTCGCATCTTGTGCCACCCAACACAATCTGATCATCAGTTTTTGCATTTATTTTCAAAATCTGTGTTTTGGTCATGTGTATTTGCAGACCCAAAGTCTGAGAATGCTCATCAAGCAGTTACAGGAATAGCAACAATAAAATATCCCTTGCACATATCTTAGCTACTCTGCTAGCAGCTCTGTAAGGCGTAGAAGCCACAATTTCTGAAACATTAATACACAAAATGAAAGTTTTTGATGTTTAAATATACATAGACAAGTTTGCTTTTTAATGGTAACCTGTTCAACATTGTCTTTCTTCTTTTCTTTAAGTGATGTTGTTACAAAGATTCAAGCTGAGCTGTCAGAGCATGGGCTACTGCAGAGCAAAATGGGAGACTTATCCCTGGCAAATCTTGGAAATCTGAAATATGTAGGTGCTGTCATCAAAGAAGTTCTGCGCGTGTCTCCACCTGTTGGAGGAGCATTCAGGACAGTCCTCAAGTCATTTTCGCTGAATGTAAGAGACTTGTTCATAACTGTGAAGCAGTAAATATGATATATATATATATATATATATATATATATATATATATATATATATATATATATATATATACATGTATATATATATATATATATATATATATATATATATATATATATATATATATGTATATATATATATATATATATATATATGTATATATATATATATATATATATATATATATATATATATATATATGTATGTATATATATATATATATATATATATATATATATATATATATATATATATATATATATATATGTATATATATATATATATATATATATATATATATATATATATATGTATATATATATATATATATATATATATATATATATATATATGTATGTATATATATATGTATGTGTATGTATATATATATATATATATATATATATATATATATATATGTATATATGTATGTATATATGTGTATGTATATATGTGTATGTATATTTATATATATATGTATATATATACATGTGTATATATGTGTGTATATATATATATATGTGTATATGTATATATATATATGTGTATATGTATATATATATATATATATATATATACACACACATTGTGATATAATCTTTTTAGCTGTGAGCTGGTAACTCTTGACAGCCCAATGCCTTCTGGATAAAAGCACATGTCCTCCTCAGTTGTGGTGATGTGTAGAGTGTGTTGTGTGTGATGGGGTGGGGTGGGAGCAGTTGGTTTTAAAAAATCAATCAGGTCTGGACAAAAAGTCCATAGCTCACTCCCCGTGATCATGACAAAACCTGTAATTCCATTCACGTAGGTTGGTCTATTCTATCCAGATATCTGTTGAGAGGCATATGGCCAGATCTAAACTTGAAGATCAAATACTGGTCTCCTCATTTGAAATTCTTGACTGGGTCTTGATGAATCTGGTTTTGTTTGGCTTTTGAAATATATTCGACCTGACTGGGATGTTGCCCACCTTTTATAGCCATTCCTGTCTGTAGTTGTTTCTCAGGATCTGCTCGCAGGTCAGTAGTGTGTGTGTGTGCATATATATATACATAAATATATAAAATTGTTGCCTCTCGCAAGCAAAGATGCCAGCCACAATGGTTCTGTGTGAGTGTAGTGTGCCAGCTACAATGGTTCTGTGTGAGTGTAGTGTGCCAGCTACAATGGTTCTGTGTGAGTGTAGTGTGCCAGTCACAATGGGTCTGTGTGAGTGTAGTGTGCCAGCTACAATGGTTCTGTGTGAGTCTAGCATGCCAGCTACAATGGTTCTGTGCGAGCATCTCCCAGGAGATGCAATCAATATTGAAGCTTTTCAGAGACCTTTTAGCCCCCTCGCATATCTACTGTACACTGTCCGTTCTTTGCAAGCATGCAGAAAAGTGGTTAGCGCTACAATATGGTGGTCGTGACACTGAAACCATGTCGGTTCCAAACATAAGCATGCAGTTTCCTAAATGCAGTTTGCCTTTTTAATCCTGTTGTTGGCCCCTGGTGAGGGTACTGGCTAGGTAGGAGAAGCTATTGACTGACTGTGAACATTGGTTGTGTATAGTGATGTTTGGTTTGCTGTATGCCTTCCCAGGAGCAGGAGGGAAGAGTACCTCAGTTTTCCTAGTTTTGATAAAATAAAATTAGTGCACATCCCTGAAAACGTTTTCAAGGTCGACTGCATATCTTGTTCCGATCAGATGTTGTGGGTGCAGTTGTCAGTGAAGAGTAGATTCAAGATGATGGCTTCTTTCATCTTGGTGTAAGACTTCAGACATCTCGGATTGAATAGCTGACCATGTGGGTTGTACCTGATATTTAAGCCAATTGCAGTGCCATTTACACCATAAGAAAGTGTTTATATATATATATATATATATATATATATATATATATAAACCAGATTTTTAAAAATCCACCAATATAGCTAAAAACAGAATGGTTATAATGAGAAAGATATCGGGCTCAACATAGGGTGCTGACACAGGCACCCTAAAGAAACTGTACGCAGGTTATGTGAGACAATTGCTAGAATATGGGATAGCAGCATGGTCCATAGCAACAACAAAAATTAATACAGCCCAAAACCAAGGTATATGTATCATTACAGGAGCTATGAGAACAACACCAATAAATGCAATGGAGAATATCACAAAAATCGAAATTATGGAGATGTGCAGAGACCAAAAAACACTCCAGCAGGGAGAGAAGTTCAAACGAAGGCCTGATCAACCAATATATGAGAGGATAAATCACATGGGAAGATGGAAATCAAAGAGAAACCACTTCAAATCAAAAACAAAAAGAACTTGCAAGAGCAGACCAAATCATAAGCCAGGCAGTGGTTAGAGATATGAAACAAACATCCAAAATCCCACCATGGAAAAAAGCAAAGTTCCCTGAGATGGTAGAAACCATATAGGGAATAGGGAAAAAGGGAACAGACAGATTTAGAAAGGAAATTTATCTCAGAAGAATATCTTAGGAGAGTATACCCACCAGAAACATGGCTACACTTATATACAGATGGCTCTTCTAACAAAACCACATCCAATGGAGGTGGAGAGATATATTACAGACTAACGTATGAAGAAAAAAAATTGGGTATTAACAGCGGGAATATACTCCAATAACTTCTGTGCAGAAGCAGATGTACTGAAAGCCACAACTGAGCTTGTAATCCAAATAAAGATATTCACCAAGAAAAAATATTATTCCTGACTGATTTAGTATTAGCAGCGCTAAAACAACATAAAGATGAAGATCTCAAGCAATGTATGTTCTCCCTGACACAGCTCTCAGCAGAACACCCAAGATTTTTCATACAGTGGATCCCATTCCACTTCAATATTGAAGGCACAAACTAGCAAAGTGTGGAGGAGCATTGGATCTGAGCATCACATATAATGAGACCAAGA
Organism: Ariolimax columbianus; assembly: GCA_036924085.1. Classification (NCBI taxonomy): domain Eukaryota; kingdom Metazoa; phylum Mollusca; class Gastropoda; order Stylommatophora; family Arionidae; genus Ariolimax; species Ariolimax columbianus. The sequence continues at coordinate 10,731,339 of JAVGWX010000001.1, forward strand.
CCATAATCAAAGCCAACTTCAGGGGGAAATGTGCTGATCCACACCCCGATTTATAAAAAAGAAGATAGCTACTTTACCTTAACTAGACAAGAGCAAGTTATCATCTTCAGATTGAGAACTGGGCATAACTGACTCAAGGGTCATCTTTACAACAAAATGAGGATTGAGACAGATGACAGGTGCCCATGTGGGAAGCATATCATGACCATGGAACACATTCTACAAAGCTGCACGCTCCCGCAGGAAAAGAGAGAACAATACTGGCCTCGCGGGACAGATATGAGGCAAAAGCTGAATGGAGATAAAACAGCCTTACAAACAACGGTGTCTATTGTAAGAGAAACTGAGACCTTGATCTGAGGATGAACAAAGAAGACGAAGAAGGTATCCAGTCAAATTTGTTTAGCTAGGTATACAATGTCAGGGCTTTGTGTACAGTTTACCAGCCCCGTTGATCTCCTTTGTCAATCCTAGGGTTGATTATTGGAGAGGAAAAAAATAGAGCCACTGCACCTCTTTAGCATGTCATAGAAGACTAAAGAGAGTTGCTCATGGGGTTAGCAACCTCGTCATGTAATCCAAATTACTACAGAAATAACCACTGAAAAAACACACAAAATGCTTTGGTGCAGGTTTCCTAATGGAGACTAACTATAGTGGTCACCCTATACACACCGGCTGGAGGGGAAAAGGGACTAAAGAAGAAGGACCCTCAATTGGCACTTTTTTCTTGTACATGTTCTTCTTCTGCTGCGTTCCTTCTCAACCTCCAGGTACTAAGTGCTGAACAGGGTTTGTAAGTAGCAGGATGTAGTCCGGAGAATGGAATGCGCCGTGTCACTAGTTTACAGTTTGACTGCAATATTTGCACTTTCCGGTCTGACACATCCACCTTCGGCAGCTTTTACATGCATATTGTTGTTATCAAAGCCACTAATACTGAGTTAATTCAGCTCTTGATAACATTTTTCTGGTCATGGGTTACAGTGGTTCGTACATTCCGAGACTACATAAAAAGGTGGGCCATGGCCCTATTGGCTGTAGTGCAATTTGAGGCTCAGCAGTAAGCTCACCACTAATGGAATTATATATTTATTTAAAGCCCAGTATGTCATAAAACTCAGGTGCTTTATAATGGAAAGCCACAACAATAAAAGAACAACTGCAAACAACTAAGCATGTCATTCAAGGCTGCTTATGAGGGTTGTCTATGCACCTATGAATATCAAACAAATAAACTCTGACTACAGGATGCATCTCAGGAGGGTTGTCTATGCACCTATGAACATCAAACAAATAAACTCTGACTGCAGGATGCATCTCAGGAGGGTTGTCTATGCACCTATGAACATCAAACAAATAAACTCTGACTACAGGATGCATCTCAGGAGGGTTGTCTATGCACCTATGAACATCAAACAAATAAACTCTGACTACAGGATGCATCTCAGGAGGGTTGTCTATGCACCTATGAACATCAAACAAATAAACTCTGACTGCAGGATGCATCTCAGGAGGGTTGTCTATGCACCTATGAACATCAAACAAATAAACTCTGACTACAGGATGCATCTCAGGAGGGTTGTCTATGCACCTATGAACATCAAACAAATAAACTCTGACTGCAGGATGCATCTCAGGAGGGTTGTCTATGCACCTATGAACATCAAACAAATAAACTCTGACTACAGGATGCATCTCAGGAGGGTTGTCTATGCACCTATGAACATCAAACAAATAAACTCTGACTGCAGGATGCATCTCAGGAGGGTTGTCTATGCACCTATGAACATCAAACAAATAAACTCTGACTGCAGGATGCATCTCAGGAGGGTTGTCTATGCACCTATGAACATCAAACAAATAAACTCTGACTACAGGATGCATCTCAGGAGGGTTGTCTATGCACCTATGAACATCAAACAAATAAACTCTGACTGCAGGATGCATCTCAGGAGGGTTGTCTATGCACCTATGAACATCAAACAAATAAACTCTGACTACAGGATGCATCTCAGGAGGGTTGTCTATGCACCTATGAACATCAAACAAATAAACTCTGACTGCAGGATGCATCTCAGGAGGGTTGTCTATGCACCTATGAACATCAAACAAATAAACTCTGACTGCAGGAGCCCATCAAGTGTTCAGTTCATGTTTCCTGTAAGTGAACCAACTGCAATTGTGGCCCAGTTCTGCCTAAGATGCCCAAAACTGTGGAATCCGTGTGAGTGACAAATATGCTTTAAGTTGCTTGCCTTTATATGATTCTATAGATGTGCTGTATTTCTTCATGTTTTAGTAATATTTTATCTAATGGCAAAGTACATGACATCTGTAGTTGCATTTGTTCATTAAGATATAATTTGTTTGTTTTTAACAGGGTTATCAGATTCCTGCTGGGTGGACTGTGGCGTACAGTATCAGAGAGACCCAAGAGACGTCTGATATTTTTTTTGAAGCAGAGAAATTTAATCCTGATCGTTGGATTCGCCACAAATATCAAAATGAGAAATTTCATTATCTGCCCTTTGGAGGAGGACCTCGAGCATGTATTGGGAAGGAGTTTGCAAAACTGTTTCTGAGAGTATTTGTTATTGAGATTGTACGTTCTTGTACATGGCGTCTAGTCAATGGCTCTGTACAAATGAAACACCTTCCTGTACCGCATCCTGCAGATGGACTTCCTGTTAGTTTCTCTGAGATATTCTTGTCAAATAGACCAAGATCGAACACAATGTGAGCCTCATATATTAAACTGACTCTTAAATGATGAAGCACTTTCATTAATTTATTACACTGCATTGTAACTTTTGCTAATGTAATTTGGTAGCAATGTCAAATAAATTATATTTCACAATGAGCGTCATTCGTTTATTATCAAAGAAACTATCAAGTATTGTTCACTAATGAATAGTTTATCAACATACGGTAATTATGAAAACTTGTACAAATATTAGTTGTAGGTTTTTTCATCAAGCCCTTTCTGAGCCCTTTGTCATACAAACGAGGGTCTGAAAAAAGATGTCTCTTGTCACCATTTGGCTTCCTGGTGAGATTGACTGGATTATGAAGTCAAACAAAATCAACCAACAGTGCTGGAACTATATGGACTTCAGCAAGGCAATTTAAAGATCTGAATGTTGTTGATAACTTGGCTGTTTTATCTCGTAGTAGTTAGGTAGCAAATCAAACAGGTGAAAGATTTCACATACTTGGGGAGCACAATATCAGCCGACAGAAGAATCACAGCGGAAAACCAACAAAGATGCAATAAGGCAATTCAGATCATTGGGCAACTAATACCAATACTTAATTGCAAGCACATGACAATAACTGCCAGAAGAGCTTTAAACTGTACGATTGTCGTCCCTACACTATGCAACCAATGTCAATAAACGGACACTACCATCATATGAAAAACGACACATCGTAATAGCATAAATGAAATGCCTGTGAAAAATATTGGGTGTAACAAGGAGAGACAGGATCAGACAAAATGACATCGGGATTCTGGTGGGAGCAATACCAGTATTAGAATTCACCTAAAACTAAAATCGTTACACAGGCACCATACAGCACCCCCCAATAAGCTATTTAGGTTCAAGACCAAAGGCCGACCACGAAAAACTTGGCTTACGGAAATATCTGAGGCGGTGAATGCATGGCCAACTCTAAACAAGGCCATGAACCTTTAGCACGCCACATTATTTTTGAAGAAAATTTCACCTAATTAATTTTCTTAATTTCTCGCTATGGTAGTCAAGTCGTCTTTCAAAATTTGTAACTTTTATGTTTGTTTGTCAATAAATATGATTTTCTGGCGTGTAGACACACAATAACATAACGAACATGTGGGTGTTATTGTTTTTGTTGTGTGTTTGTTAGTTTTTGAGATTCAAAACGATGAAATCGAAAATTTATGAAAATCCCGGAAAAAATTTGGACTCGACCGCTAGGCCTCCGATAGAAAACCATGGAAACCACAATAATGTATCGATACTGTGTTTACAATATCGACACAACTGTTAGTTTCCAATTCAAACGTAGTTCTTTCATTTAAACAAACAAAATAAACAGATCTACTCGATAAAGATCGTTCCCAACAACCTACTTCACCTTTCGCAAAAAAGTTGGCTTGCTCCAAACGGCGTATACAAAATTAAAACTGTTCAAAAGCCATTTGTAATTGAACATACGATACTTTAACCGACAAAATATTGTGTATATATGGAGGACGTATTCAGCAGCTTAAAATGGCTGTCTGGAGTGACTCCGTTCAAATAAAAAAAAAATATCCGCACACCGTTTTTGTAGGCCGAGTTGGTTGGTTCTCTTTGAACATTGGAGTGCTAAAGGTTGTCATTGTGCAGGAGGTACACAGTAGTACGCGTTCTAGAGATCTCTTCGCAATCTGATACTGAATAGCACAACATGATAAGCAAAAAGAAGAAGAAATAGTAGTAGTAGCAACAGTAGTAGTAGTAGCAGTAGTAGTACCAATGCATCTCTGCAACGAGGGTCAGTTCCTCCACGCGACCGTGTCCACGATGAATAGCTGTGGTCTAGGCTGCACGCAGTGATGGGGTAAAGTCATTCCTGTTTGACTCAGCCATGAGTTGCAAGGGTGGCCATGGGATCGAGACCATGGGAGAGAGGTCAGGTGGCTACCCCTAATATCCCTGGCCTGCTTCAAAAGCTGGTGTGCCAGGAAGTCCGGCCACGGGCCAGAATAGGGATAAGCGGCGGGGAAGTAGTGTCGTGTAAATGCTGTCCAGGACTGTCCATAGTTTGAAACCCCATTGTGCCAGTGGTTGTTGAAAATACTCTCTTGGCTGCACCTGTCAAGGCTTTCGCCCACCTCTGGTCATGCTGCAGGAGAGTCCATGTTTCCGAAACATATATCAGGATGGGAGTGACACAGGTTGTGTAATGCACCTTTGTTACCAGTGGGAGACGCCACTGGCTCCAGACTTGGTGCAGGGTATTCATAGAGGCACAAGCTATGTTTATTCTTTTAACGCCATGGTGACTGTGTGCTTCGGAGTGTTGTCTACTGCCCAGGTCAATGAATGAAGTGACATGCGATTCACGTCTGGTAGTGTGTGACATGTGTTGATAACTACTAGTGTGTGACATGTCTTATGTCTGGTAGTATGTGGCATATGTTCTATGTGATCTTGCAAGCCTCTGAGTTTCTCTGATTTTCTCGATCAACAACCAATATGTTACACTGGTGTATAAGAGGATTTACTGTAACAACTGCTTCTTCTTGAGCGTTTGTTCTGAAAAGGACGTTATGCTATTGTGTACAAGTTTACAGCTAGGCTGTGATATCTGCGTCCTTTGGTCCAACACATTTTGTTTGGGCACTGCATGTTTAGTGACCAGGTCTGCCTCTGCGATATACGTTCTCTTTGCCAGACTACATGAGTGCAGCCTGTTTCCAGAGCCACCAATTGAATGCGAAATGTGGTCCTGGTCTTCTGGCTGCTGTCAACTCAGTCACTTCTGCATCTTGCCCTTTCCCCTATGATAGTGGTGAAGTGGCCAAGCCGTTTGCCACGTGTTCAGACGTCCGGGGTTCGGAAATCTCCGGATATTGCCATCATGAACAATTGAGAATCTTCTGCCCAAAATAATTAAAATAATAGGACATAAAAACGAGTGTTGTACCCAACATAAATCATACGAGGTAAAAAAAAGGGAAATGATATACACGACAAATGAATTATCATGGAAAGATGGCAACAGTATTTCGAAGAGCTACTAAATACGGGGGAGGGGGGGGTTATGGAACACGAGATATCACCATAGAGGGCTAGAACCGGATATAACTAAATCGGAGATACAAAGTTAGCACCAGTTTAACATGATCAGGAAGATCGGGGTGTGGTGAGGGCGTTGGTAGGAGAGATAGGGACGACACGTTGAAGGCAGAGGTAAGAAGAGCTTCAGGATAAAGATCCTTCTCTTTTAGTCATAATCGTTGTGTTCTGGCATATGTAACGAAGGCGTATAAGGTGAGAAAACGGAAGTGAGTGACGCAAGATTGATGGAAGAAGTGTAAAAGAGATAGTTATGTGTGTCAGTGGCTTTATTGTAGATTTATGATGGGAGAAGCGAAAAAAATGGGTCTTCGGGTTCAGGATAAATGTCAGAACTAAGTTCGAACCTAAATCAGCAGGTCAAAAAGAAGACTGCTCCATGATCCCAGAGCCTATATATATTTTCAAGTGTGACATGGATATAGTGGGATTAAAATCAATCTGTAATTACGGAGGAAAGGGGTTGTTTTTTAATTGGAGGGATTAAAAGTCGATAAATGTCCAGGTCAAGGTGGTGTTCATCCAAAATTGCTGTTTGAAATTACAGACCAACTAGCAAACCCACTGGCTATATTATGTTCTCAGTCACGTGCAAAAGGGATTGTTTCGTGGGATTTGAAAGATGCAGGAGTGATCAAATATTCAAAAAGGGAAAGAAATCAAGATACAGCAAATTATAGACAGGTGAGTTTAATCAACATAGTCTGTAAATTGTGAGAATCAATAATAAAGAAAACAGTGTAATGCATCTAGACAGGTTTAATCTAATCAGAAAGAGTCAGAATGGGTTTACTAGAAAGAGATCATGCTTAACAAATCTATTAGAATTCATGGAGGAGGTTACTAAAATTAAAGATAAAGAGGAGCCATTGGATGTTATCTATCTAGATTTTGCAACGGCTTTTGAGAGAGTACCTCATCGAAGACTATTTAGAAAGTTAAAATCACATGGAATAGGTGGGGAAGTTGCCAAATTGATTGAAAATTGGTTAACGGGAAGAAGGCAGAGAGTGGGCATAAATAAGGAGTAGTTTGAGTGGTGCTAAGTAAAAGTGGAGTGCCACAGGGATCGGCTTCAGATCAATGTTGTTCTTGATATTTATAAACGATTTGGACATTGATTTCGTATTCATGATTGCAAACTTCCGGAATACACAAAACAATGTAGGAGTGTCTCATTTATAGCAGAAGTGGATATACTGAGGTCGGACGTAGATACAATTCGAGACTGGTCTTTGAGATGGCAAATGGAGTTTAATGTGGATAAATGTAGTCATCCACATGGGTAGATCCAATATGGAACATAATTACAAAATGGACGAGAACAATATTAGAATGATAGATAAGGAAAGGCTCCTATGGGTTATACTACAGGTAAGGTGAGTGAGCAAGTCCAGGTAGCAGTGAATAAGGAAAATGCAATGTTAGGTATGATAAAAAGCAATATTAAACATAGGAGTAAGGAAGTGATTGTCAAACTGAATAAAGCATTGATTAGACCTAGATTGGAGTACTGTGTACAGGTGTGGAGTCCTTATAATAGAGAAGAAATAAACATGCTGGAAAGAATACAAAGAAGAGAGACAACACTGATAGTGGGATTCCAGAATTACAGTTATGAGGAAAGATTCAAAAACCGGCCTACAGTGTCTAGAAAATAGAAGAATTTGAGGTGACTTAATACAGGTTTATAAGATAATCACAGGAAAGGTTAAATTAGACTATCACACGTTGTTAAAAATACAATCACCAATAAGAACAAGAGGGCACAGCTACAAATGAACTAAATAAAGGTCCAGATTGGATATTAGAAAATATTTTATTTCAGTCAGAGAGTGGTGAATGCTTGGAATGCATTGCCCTAGACAGGATGTAGTGCATGCAGGGTCACTTAATGCATTTAAGAATAGATTGGATGTGCATAGCTTTTAGAGCAGGGTAATGCTAATGTAACTGGGTGTATACAGACTGATGAGTCTTTTAAACCAGTATAAAGACGTTAAATTAAGGTCGGAGGTAAGGGGAGGTTTGGATGGACGTAGACGGAAGAATTTGACTTGATTATTAGAGGAAAGGAACTCAAAAAGCTGTCTGTTGACGATATAGATAACATTGCGGGTGATAAAGAAAGAGAAGAGGTCTTGTTTGGTCAGAAAACACAAACGATCCAATGAAAGCGTCTGTTGAGAACTAAGATAAGCCATAAGGCTCACATGGCAAGATGTGACCCATTGCATGCCCTTTAGCGCAGTCTATAAATACATTCATGACGTTGCGGTTCGCTAGAACAAATCGCCCCGACTGCCGGAATGAAATGAACTTAACTTAACGTTTTTTGTACTGGTTTAGAAGACTCATCAGTCTTTAATATAATCAGAGCATTTATTATCTTCTTCTTCGTTCGCTCTCAATCTCCCACTACCAAACACTGAAAGGGTAAGTAGCAGAATTTAGTCCAGAGAACGGAATGCGTTGTGTCGTAGTTTACAGCTTGGCTGCGATATTTGCACCTTTCGGTCCAACACATCCGACTTCAGCAAGCATTTTTTTAGTACCTGGTTAGCATTCCCTCTTCGATCCCTTCTCCTTAGCCAGTCTGCCCTGCTGCAGCCTGTTATCCAGGATCACCGCGTGGAAGTGTAGAAGGGTCTTGGCAGCTATGGTTCGCTGGCCCTGACGCTAGCAGTCAGCTCTGGGTCGCTGACCACTGCAGCTCATGCGCTAGAGCATTTAATATAATACTGTTCTATTTATTTACCTTGAGAGCTCCGTTGTGAAATTACGTCCCCATTATTGTAAAGGGAAATAGATGTGATTTGAAGTTAAAATTTTATTTTATTGTTATTTCTCTTTGACCACTTATACCGCGTAGCGCATTGGTTAGCCAGCTGGCTTCGCATATGGGTGGTTCTGAGTTGAGGCGGAAATGTTTTTTTTTCAGACCGAAACGGCTACCGCCCTCATATATCCGTATCTTTGAAACGTGAGATCACTAAACACCTCACACCCCTACGGCAGTAATGTTATGGGTTACTTTACTTTACTTTTACTTAACATATCTCGTAAGACCTACCATTTTCCATTCTATTTATATATTAATAGTTATAATACAATACATGTAAGAACGCCGGTATATCTTTAACTAAGCTATTAATCCCAGGGGCCTCCTCTTTTATTTAATGAGTAACAATGGACTAGAATGTTCTAAATTCCTATCTTCAGTGCTTTACCTCCGCTATGCATTAGGTTTCGTTTAGGGACAACGACATTTTGTTCATATCCCCAACTGTTTTAGAATTTTACCAATGGAAACTGTACTATCTATGACTCTGTATAACATGTGATCAACTTCAAAACGTTTCTATCAAATTCATTTTCTTGGTGGAGTGACAGGATTGATGACTGGCTATTTTTCATGCGTGTGTAATTACAATGGGGGGTAGCGAGGTCTGGGCTGGACGTCCCGCTCGTTAAAGGAAAGTCAAGCGTCTGATATAGCCTCTCCTTTCCCGGTGTAGAGATCCCCGCTGGATTCACTGTTCGGCTTGCCGTTCAGGAGTTTCCATGCCAATGACCTCTCCTACATTATTGTGTCCCCAGCAGCACTTTCATGAGGGGCCCCCTGTTTCTTACAGAGCCTGCTGTGGGACGTGACCGAGTACCCGGTGATATATCTGGGGGGGGGGGGCAGGGGCAGATTGGGTTCATTAGCCTTGGTTGACAGTCAATATAAGAGAAGGTAAACTCTGACTCTAAGCCCGGATAGACGAAGCTCATTAGCCTGTTCAGGCGGTTCACCTAGGAGAGGGGGAACTCTGATTTTAAGACCACAAGTCCCAGAGAGTGCTGGCTAGTCTTGGGACGATGAGAGTATCATCGAATGTTTCGAGTAAATAGCCTCTGCGGGCAACGACTCTGCTGCCTTGTGGAAACCTCGGGAGAGGGTAGGGCTACGGGAATAAACCCAGACAGAAAATCCTGAGTGGTAGCACCTAAGGCGGATGGTTTCAAAACTGCGAGCTCATTCCGGCAGCTCCTGCAGCTGAGCTGGTGCTAAATTGTCATGATTTGCATTCTTTTGGATTACACCAGCGAGGCCAAGAGGGGGATTCTGCAGTTTGGGCAGTCCAGGGTCTCCATATTCAGCGCCCAGACTTACGCACTGAGAGGCTATCACAGGGTACCACGCGCATGGTCTGCAAAGACTGAGACGTCAATGAATGAATGAATTTATAATGTCCGTCAATGCAATGAGCCTGGTTGTGTGCATTTTTGTGCTGTATACTGTAATGTTATTCTTTGAGTAAGAGTGTTGGCATGTCTGGATTTAATTGATTAATTACCGATTGTGTACAGATGACGTAGTGTGTGTTTAAGAATGATATTGGTCTGTAGTTTGTCTTAGTCGGCCTGTACTTCTACAAGAGTGGTTGCCCTTGTGTGGGTCCAGCGAGTTGGTGGTAGCCAGTGGATACATGTCTCTGTTTTGTGGGCTGGGACCAAGCGGTATTCCGTTCTTTTGTCTTGTGCCAGTACCAGCTCAGGTTTCAGTCGGTTCTGTCTTGGACTAATCTTGTCACCGAATTATTTATGTTTTCTATTTGTTGGATCAGTGTGGTGTATAGCATGTAGAAGCTGAATGCGAGTTTAGTTTTTTAAGAATAAGTGTATGCTTGTAGCAGAAGATGTCCTAACATAGAGAACTTATTTTGATAACATTATACCGTATGTCCATCTTCTTCTCTTCTTCTGTGTTCGTTCTCAATCTTCCGCTACCAAGCCCTGAACAGGGCTTTGCAAGTAGCAGGATGTAGTCCGGAGAACAGAATGCGTTGTATCGCTAGTTTACATTTTTACTGCGATATTTGCACTTTTCGATCTTACACATCTGTCTTCGGCAGCTAAGTCCAGTTGACACGGGCGATCTGCTACTTCTGCATATTGTTTATTACATACTTTTTCTCTTAGTCGTCTCCTTTCTACCTCTTGAAATGCCGAAGTTATTGTGTACATACTACGCAAACGAGTGTGCAGACAAATGGGTGATTCTTCTTCTTCTGCGTACACAGTCAGACAGTAACCATTATTTTCTCGAAAAAAGCGGCGGTCATCCTGAGACTCTCGCCACTACCATAGAGCTTGTCTTGCAGTTCCACTGGCAATGGCCACATCTGCTCTCTCTGATCCTCGTATGTCGGGCAGTTCTGCAGCAGATGTTCAGTGGTCATTTTACCAGTACCGCACGGGCATTCGTCGGTACACCCTATCTTCAATTTGTTGAATAGGTGGTACCTCAGTCTGTTGTGGCCAGTGCGAAGTCTGAAGACAACGACCTGCTCTCTTCGGTTCAACTGGTAATAGGCATCGTTTTTGGTGTAACCAGTATGTTCGGTTTCCCATTTGGTCATGTATCTGGCTTTGATAAGCCGTTTTGACTCTTCGTACGTCATACTGGTATCTGTTTGTGGTAGCCTTGCACCTTCTTTTGCCAGTCTGTCTGCCTCCTCGTTGCCTTGGATGTTGCAGTGTGACGGAACCCACTGTACCACTACCCTTTTTGGTGCGGACTGCTGGCACAGTTTGCAGAGTGCTGCTCTTAAGTCATTAAGCTCAGTGTTTTTCTGGCTTTTTAGCGCTGTGACTACTTCGAGAGCATCTGTCAGCAGGACTATATGGCTCTCATTTTCACTGTGTGTTACCATTTCTTCCACTGCCACCCTCAGTGCCTCTGCCTCTGCTCTGAAATTGCTTGTGTACTTACCAGTAGCGAATGACAGTGTTATTTTTCTGCCATTTGGTAGGTTCAGGAATGCTCCTGCCCCTCCGTTCTGTGTAGTGTTTGTTACAGAACCGTCGGTGTATGCATGGGTCCAGTCCATGCTTGGGTAGCTTTTCGTTATGAAGCTTATAGTAGTGTCTCTCCTTTCTTTTTCACTCTGGCAGTTTTTGTTTGCAATACCTGGTATATTTTCTACCACCTCTGGAAATATATCCTGCCTCCAAGTAGGTTTTCGTACAGTAGTGATGGGTTTTGGTGTTGTTAGTGCGCTTATGGGATCTTCGTGCATCTTTGCTTTGGCTATTTCTGCAAAGTTTCTCCGCTTTAGTTTCCCATTTCCCAAATTGTTTAGTCTCTGGTACATTGGATGGTCCGTCAGTCTTCTGAGTTTCTCTGACTGCAGCTGGGCTCTGCAGTCTCTTCTATCGGTCATGGATTGCAATTTTGTAATCTTTTCAAGTTCTACAATTGGCGTTGACTTCATGCCACCTGTTATAATTCTCATGGCTTGGTTTTGAAGTTTGTTAACTTTATCGAAGTTCGCCTTCGCTGCGGTTGTCCATGCCGCAATGCCATACTCGAGAACTGGTCTCACTCTTCCAGTGTACAGTTTCTTTAGTATGCCTTCGTCTGCTCCCCAGCTTGTGCCAGCAAGTTTCCTCATGATCGCCATTCTTTCTCTGGCTTTCATTCGGTTTCTCTCAATCTGACATTTCCATGTCATGCGCCGATCAAATGTGACTCCCAGATAGGTTGGGTTGTCGTTTGGCTGCAGGATTTTGCCATTCAGACTTAATTTGGTACTTTGGGGTTTTAATGAGAGCGAGAATATTATGCACGTGGTTTTCTCCTCGTTTATTTTGACCAGCCATGAGTTCGCCCACTCTTCCAGCGATGTTAGGGCCGTCTGCATCCGATTTCTTGCTATGGTGAGATTCTTTTCAGAGGTCCACATAGCCAGATCGTCTGCAAACATTGAGCTATGGACTCTTCTTGGTATATTCTCTGTAATATCGTTTATATATACCAGGAAGAGTGTGGGTGACAATACTCCCCCTTGGGGTACTCCCTGCTCGAGTGTCACCTTTTTGCTCATCTGCCCTTGTACTTGGACTCTGGCCGTTCTTTGTTTGAGGTAGTGGTTGATCCACTTGTACATCTTCCCACAGACATCACTTCTTCTTAGCTTGACTCTAAGTCCATCCTTCCAGACTTTGTCAAATGCCTTTTCCAGATCCACCCAAACAGCTACTGTGTGTTTCTGTGCCTGGTAGGCATCTTCTATCTCCTGGGCTATGGGGATGACCTGGTCCTCAGTGGATCTGTGCTGTCTAAAGCCGGCTTGCTGTGGAATTAGTATTCGTTTTTCTTCCAGATGCCACATCAGTCTGGTGTTTATCATCCGTTCCATCAGCTTGCCGACACAGCTCAGTAGGCTAATGGGCCTGTATCCATTTGGATCTGTTTTGTCCTTCCCTGTTTTTGGTACTGGTACCAGTATTGCATCTTTCCATGCCTGGGGTACAATACCCCTTTTCCAGCTTTGGTTCAGGACTGATAGTAGTTTCTTCTTCGCTGTTTGGCCCAGCCCCATCAGCATTTCGTTTGTTATCCCGTCTTTTCCGGGAGATTTCCTTTTCTTTAGTGTTCTCATAGCCTCTTCCATTTCGCGCATTGTTAGTTTGGCCATCATGTGCTCTTCAGGAGCCGTATTTATGTTTTCGTGTCCCTTTAGCTCTTCGCTAATGTCTGTATGCTTATCTGCAGGGACCTCGATGTGGTTTGCTCTGGCATAGTGATCGACAAAGGCGTTTGCGGCTTTCTTACCTGTGATCAAGTTCTCGCCCTGCTTGATAGTAATTTGTTTATTTGACGGGGTTTCGTCATTCATGGCTCTGACTAGCTTCCATAGCTTGTTCCCTTCTTTGTCCAGGTTCAGACTTTCCGTTTTATTTTTCCAACTTTCTCTTGCTGTTTGCTTGAGAGTGTGTTTGTACTTCGCCGCGGCGGCTTTGAGGGCGATGTTTGCCTCCATGGATTTTTCTCGTTCTGCCATGTTCCTAGCATTTGTTACTGCATCTTCCACTTTCTGTAACTCATAATTCCAGTAGGGCTTATAGTTTTTCCTAGCTCCTCTTGGGATGGTTTCAGTGGCGGCTTGCATTATTGCCTTGCTTAGGCTCTCCACCATGGGCTTCATTTTGGAGTTTCGTGTGTTGATGGTTTCACACAGCCCATCTGTCAGGATTGCAAATCTGTCCCAGTCGGCTCGTTTGTAATTCCAACGTGGGAGCGGTTTTGTTTCCTGTGGGCCTACTTCCATGTCAATGGTTAGCCTGATCGGCCTGTGGTCGCTACCTGCCAGTTGGTTTAGCACCTGGCGGTCTATTTTATAGTGTATGTCCTGTGTGGAGAAGGCCAAATCTGGAGTCGAGGTGGTATTCCATGTTCTTGAATAGAAGCTAGGGCTATCCTCCGGCCTATTGATTAGGGAGAGATTTGCATCTATCTCCCAATCTTCCACTTCGTCACCTCTACTGTCTGTGTCAGAGTATCCCCATCTCTCCGAGTGGCTGTTGAAATCTCCAACTACTATGCAGTTGGAGTCTCTGACCTCCATACTCGAGAGCGATAGGTCTCTGTTTGGTGGTCCGTACAGATTGAAAATGCGGAGCTTCGTCTCTTTAGCCATTATGTCAACTCCTACAATTTCTGCTTGTCCGGTGTGATTGACAGGTACCGCGCTACTCGGTATGCTGTTTCTGGTCAGTATCAGGACCCCTCCTTTGTGGCCTTCTCTATCTAGACGGAAGGTCTGATATCCTCTGGTTGAGAATTTATGGTTATTGTTGAGGTGCGTTTCCTGGATACATGCCACGTCAATCTTACCTTCATGCAGGTGGTGTGTTAGGGAAAGTTTTTTGTTAATGACTCCCTCCGCATTCCACTGTAGTATTTTGAGGGTCTTGAGGTTTTGGCCAATAGACGTTGCCCCATAGCCATGTGCCTTGACTCCACGACACATGGGTGGGTGACCACCAGTAGTCAAGGGTGGGCCCCTTCGAGGCGTGGGGCCCGGCACTATCGCTGCCTGGCGGGACTCCTCAGGATGAGCGCCATACGTTTTTCTAATAGGTTGTACTGCCATCATACTGTGATTTACGTTGCACTGTTTTGTTAGGCTTGCGGCCCCGTGCATCCGATTTCAACAGGCGTTTCTGTAGGGATGCCCTCCTTAGCCTTTGGCTGTCCCCAGCCTATCTGCAAGGCAGCAGTTGTTTACGATCAGAGTTTTCTCTCTTATGGAAGTTGTCTTACCAGACTGTCGAGTCTTCACTACTCGTGTCTATAGGGTGCAATGATGATATGTGATGATATATGAGATGGACTAGTTTACCCGGAAGAGAGGCAGTCCAGTGTGTCTGTATCCCAGGATCGTCACGTCCTGCCAGAATCGTAGCATTTGCATGTGAGTGGGGTATCTCTTTTTCCCTTTATTTTCTTGGTTTCTATGCAGGGATGGTACGCCTAGCATTCCCCGCCACCTGGGGTGTTGACACAGTGGGGCAGGTGTGCAATGTCCGCTGGTCTGCATCTCTTCTGCGTCCAGTATGATAGTTATATGGCTGATAACGTACAGAGGTAGATATCGTAGCCGGAGTGCATTCAGCCAGGGGACAAGCCTGGTAATGTCACAGAGATGTTGTTCGCCTGATGTGCAGACAACTCTCATGGTCAGTGGTTGAGTCTTGACAGTTCACAGTGAGGTGGCTGCTCTACTGTTTTCGACACCCCGACCAGGTACTAAGTCTTTGGTTGGTGTTTTCGCACCCCAACGCCGTATAGGGTGAGTATCAAGCAGTTGTCCGCCCGCTTTGATTGGCGGACGGCAAGGACCTCTTACTGTGGCTCTACCTGATAGGGCTGGGGCGCAAGCCCTAGGTCCCGAGCATGTAGGAGCCTCCCATTGCAGTGGTGCTGAGATTTTGGGCGGGATTGCGGCTTACAAGGGTTCGGCCGTAATCCCCCACATGGTAGCCTCGCGCCCTTGGCTTATCAGCCTGGTACGTGAACCAAAGTGTCTGCGGCTCCTCTCGATTTGAGCTGGTTTTCCGTAGCAACGCCCTGTCATTTGTAGGGTAAAACTGACCTGTCTTCAGATGATCTATTTCCAGCACCCGTTCACTATTTGGTCTGACGAATTTATTGAGGGCTTTTGTTTGTCAATGACCAGGTATTTGAAATCTGCGGTTTCTGCGGAGTTAAACACGATTTCCGTAGCGTTCTTTCATTTGAGTGTTTGAGAGCTGACTTGTCATCCGTGAGTCTAATACCAGCGTTCGTTCATTATTAGACCCAAACGGCAGTGCTCTCGATTTGTCAGTTGTTCTACAGTATTGGCGTGTTCAGTCAAATTAAGCCGCAGGTTCCACACCTGGTGGTGCCCTTCCGTCAATTCCCTTAGCGAGACAATCAAGTTTCTTAGGGGGTAGTCCCAGATTTTCGAGGGTCTAATTCCAGCACATGTTCTCTATTAGACCCCACGAAGGTGTACTTTTGGTAGTCATTCTGCAGTATTGGCGTGTTAAATTAACTTAGGTCTCAGGCTCCACTCCTGATAGTGCTCTTCCGTCAATTCCTTTATCAAACACTGGATGCAGACAAAACCGGGCCACAGGGGGCATAACCCCAGAATTCTGGGGGTCTAAGTCCAGCACCAGCTCAATATTAGACCCCAGAAGAGTGGTCTCGGCATGTCAATCATTTCAGTGTTGGCCGTGTTGAGTCAAATTAAGCCGCAGGCTCCACTCCTGGTGGTGCCCTTCCGTCAATTCCTTTAAGTTTCAGCTTTGCAACCATACTTCCCCCGGAACCCAAACACTTTGGTTTCCCGGAAGCTGCCCGCAGAGTCATCGAAGCAACTCCTGCGGATCGCTAGTCGGCATCGTTTATGGTCAGAACTACGACGGTATCTGATCGTCTTCGCGCCTCTGACTTTCGTTCTTGATTAATGAAAACATTCTTGACAAATGCTTTCGCAGTAGCTCGTCTTGCGGCGATCCAAGAATTTCACCTCTAACGCCGCAATACGAATGCCCCCGTTTGTCCCTGTTAATCATTACCTCCAGTTCCAAAAACCAACAAAATAGAACCGAGGTCCTATTCCATTATTCCATGCACCATTATTCAGGCAGCCGAGGCCTGCTTTGAACACTCTAATTTTTTCAAAGTAAACGCGCCGGCCACCCAGGACGCTCAGCGAAGAGCACCCGTGGGAGAGAGCCGGCAGACGGTAGGGCAGGAGACAACGGGCAGTGAACCGGCGCGAGCCGGACCGCCCGCCTGCGCCTGAGATCCAACTACGAGCTTTTTAACTGCAACAACTTTAATATACGCTATTGAAGCTGGAATTACCGCGGCTGCTGGCACCAGACTTGCCCTCCAATAGATCCTCGTTAAAGGGTTTAAAGTGTACTCATTCCAATTACGGGGCCTCGAAAGAGTCCCGTATTGTTATTTTTCGTCACTACCTCCCCGTGCCGGGAGTGGGTAAGTTGCGCGCCTGCTGCCTTCCTTGGATGTGGTAGCCGTTTCTCATGCTCCCTCTCCGGAATCGAACCCTGATTCCCCGTTACCCGTTACAAACATGGTAGGCATGTCACGTACCATCGACATTTGATAGGGCAGACATTTGAAAGATGCGTCGCCGGCACATGAGGCCATGCGATCAGCACAAAGTTATCCAGAGTCACCAGTGGTGACGCCGCAACCCCGCGAGGGGAAACGACGATTGGTTTTGAACTAATAAAAGCGCTCTTTCCGCGAGGGTCGGAGCTTGGTAAGCATGTATTAGCTCTAGAATTGCCACAGTTATCCAAGTAGGATCGTGTCATCTAAGGAACCTCGACTGATTTAATGAGCCATTCGCGGTTTCACCGTGAGACAGTGTGAACTTAGACATGCCTGGCTTAATCTTTGAGACAAGCATATGACTACTGGCAGGATCAACCAGATATCTGTCGGAGACGTACGTACTGCGCACACCGGTCGGCGGAGGAAGGGTGTGTAAAAAGCCTCACTGGGACGGCCGCAGGGACCGACTGACGGGACGGACGGACGGTTGTTCCACCCGTCCCTCACTCCGTCGACCTAGGACCGCCTGACAGGGGCCTCCCACACGCACCAGACGACCGACCGACCGACCGGGCTCGCTCGAGGAGGGATGGCAGCGCTCTGTGCAGAACGGATCCCAACGACCTCGGCGATGAATTTCACTGGGACTGGAGACAATTTGGCCTGCCCTTCTCCGTAGGGAGAACGCAGGGCCTCGCGAGGCAACGATTCCTGCTTTCCATTTGCCGGTCACAAGCTCTTTGCGAGAGTCGGACCACCAGCGAGACGTACTGTCGAGCTCTGCTATAAGCCTTAGATAAATCACCACGGACGGACCACGTTTCCTGATACGGACCAGACTAGCGCACCTCGGTGGAGGAGCCACTACCACAAACCGCACCCAATTCGCACTACGGGGAAAGGCAGGCGAGCGTTTTCCGCAAGCCCGCGCTATCGCTCCGCCTGGCGGGACTGAGATCGCTTTACGAACACTGGTTGAAATTGAGTCGCTGCGGCGAGACAACTACCCCAGATAATGGGTGATTCGTTGTTATGTCTTTGAGTGGTGGGGGTGTCACCTCTTTCTGTGCCACTGTTGGGTAGAATTTACAACCTTTATCATTTGTGCGCTAACAACCTGCTCTGTCTATTTTTAGCTTCCAAGAATGATTTAGCATCTCTTACAAACTTAAAATGATTTTTTTTCTTACGATAGCATAATCAATTATAGTTCTCTCATTCCTTGTCGGTTCGAATCTAGTGTATATATGTATGCGCTTGCTATGGAATATTGCATTTGTAATACCAGGTTTTGCTCGCTGCAGAATCCCAGGAGTCTGGTGGTTAAGTGACAGGGTTCACAACCCGAAGGTGCTTGCTTCGCACCACAATCACAGCACCGGTCGTTACCCCGAGGAAGCAAACCCTTAGAAGGAGGAAGAAGGCCCTTACGTAAAATGCATGCCGAAATCGAAAATCTTTCCAATCTGGAAAGAAAGCTATAGAAGAGAAAAATGACTTAGCAGCTAAAAAAGCAAAACCATTGCGGTCTCAAGAGAAGTTTACCAGACATCCCATTGTGCTGTGTGAACAGCCTCTGTGACAGGCGAGGTGAACAGGCTCTGGAACAGGCGAGATGAACAGCCTCTGTGACAGGCGAGGTGAATAGGCTCTGGAACAGGCGAGGTGAACAGCCTCTGTGACAGGCGAGGTGAACAGCCTCTGGGACAGGCGAGGTGAACAGGTGAGGTGAACAGGCGAGGTGAACAGCCTCTGGGACAGGCGAGGTGAACAGCCTCTGGGACAGGCGAGGTGAACAGCCTCTGTGACAGGCGAGGTGAATAGGCTCTGGAACAGGCGAGGTGAACAGCCTCTGTGACAGGCGAGGTGAAAAGCCTCTGGGACAGGCGAGGTGAACAGGCTCTGGGACAGGCGAGGTGGACAGCCTCTGGGACAGGCGAGGTGAACAGCCTCTGGGACAGGCGAGGTGAACAGGCTCTGGGACAGGCGAGGTGAACAGCCTCTGGGACAGGCGAGGTGAACAGGTGAGGTGAACAGGCGAGGTGAACAGCCTCTGTGACAGGCGAGGTGAACAGCCTCTGGGACAGGCGAGGTGATGCAGTTACCATAAATAGAGGATTCCTCAGTAAAAGTGAAATAAGTCAGAAAACTAAGACGGTTGTATAAAAACTCCACTTATGTACCAAACTCATTATCTGCCCTTCCAACTCTTGAAGATGGTGGTGATTGTAAGCTTGAATGTACACAAATATTCCAAAATGCCAACCAACTTCTCACATCACATGAAGACAGCATAGTTATGCAGTGGATCCCTGAGCACTCAAATACACATGGCAATGACAAGGCAGACAGACTGGCTAAGAAGGTATCAAGTCAAGAACAACAATACACACAAACAACTAATGACGTCTGCGAGCACAGAGGCCCGACTAAATAGATGGGCAATGGAGAATACTGGGAGAGAAATCTACAAACATATGGCCATCCCAAAGACGTCAGCCTCCTGAAACGGAGAGACCAAAGCACAATTTTCCGACTTTGCACTCAACACATATAACTTAACAGTCACTTGAACAGAATCCAACCAGAACATACTCCAGAGTGGAGTCTGGTGCGCGCCTGTCTTTCCACGCCTTTTTAAAGTCTCTGTACCCATAGTAACCCTGTTTCCCCACATGCATGAATCACTTCCGTTGTTATGTCGTCCTTGCCTGGTGACTTATTATTAGGACTTTTCTTTATAACTATCTCTCTATAATCATTATGTCAGGCTCTATACTATCTGGGTTGCGTAGTAGAAAATCTGAATCCCCCATTGAGGCAACAGAGTTGAAAAGTTCTTGGAGTATTCCTTCTACCAATCTCTTCTGTTGAGTTCATTAAATATAGGAAAGCACATTGTTTAGTCCGGTGTTAGTGTTTATTAAGTTCCACCCTGACCTATATCTGGAATACAGTTTGCACTAGTTGGCAGCTTACAGTTGTGCCCATAACGTGTTAGCATTTCGGACATTTGGACAAGCTATTTGTGACCACTGTATAGTTTTGTTTTACATGTGTTGATCTCGTCTAACTCAATAGCGTCAAGTGAACGCTGTACAAATCGGGATAGTTCAAGGACAAAGGTGACCGATGGCACATTCTTCAACAGTACTAATCATGTTTTGAAATACACAAGAGCTCACTTACTTAACACATTGCCTAGCCCATGCCCCCGTAGCATAGAAGGTCACAGGAAGGCTCTCACACTTTCGCATTTTCAAATGGATCAGTGTCTCGCTGATCCGAGGTAGGAATAAAGCCCGGGGGGGGGGGGGGGGGATGGACGATAAGAGGAAACAGAAAGTAATAGAGTCAAACACAGAACTGGGGGACGGCGTGGCCTAGTGGTTAAGTGGCACGGCTCACAAGCCGAAGGTGCTGGGTTCGATCCCCATCACAGCACCGGCCGTTACCCCCGGGAAGCAAACCCTTAGAAAATGCAGGAGGAAGCAGATCCTTACATAAAATGAATGCTGAAGTCGGATGCACTGAGCCGACAGGCGCAAAATAAAAACCACAGTGCAACGCACACCGCATTGGGGATTAGAGAAATAAGGCGAACGCCAAAAAAACAACAACACAGAACTGGGATTGACCCGGCGAGCGAAAAATGAAACAATGGAAGACTTCAACCTAATGTGACCAATAATGTCAAAATAAAAGTAGCCAAAATAACAAGGAAAATATGCACTTGAAACGTCTGCAGAATAACCAATAAAGATCCCTGTAATTTAAGGAAAGGAAGTATATTGATATTATGGGGATATCAGACGTGAGGTGGAAAAGATCAAGCATGAAGGAAATACGGCTAAACTATGTATTAATATGGAGATGTTAATTGATTGATTGGCATCCCCTCAGTCTCGAGAGACAATGGCCACGTTAGAGATGGATCTTAGTTGTTTCCCTTGCTTTCACTGAAAACGATTGGACAGGCCAGCACACAAAACCTGCCTCCAGGGATCTGTCTTTAGCAAGTTCCTCCCAGTTGCAGGTGTTCCTATCCAACGCTTTCAGGTCACGCTTACAAACATCTTTGTAGCGGAGGTAGGGTCTACCTTTGTTATGGTTGCCCGTGGTCAGCTCTCTGTATAGGATACATTTTGGAATTCGCCCGTCCTCAATTCTGTACACGTGACCAAGCCACCGCAATCGGCGCTGGCAGAGGATTGCAACTAAACTGGAAATGTTTGCAGGGTCCAACACGTCGATGTTTTGTCACACCATGGAATTTCAAGTATGCGCCTCAAGCATCGCATATGAAAAACATTTAGGCTTTTCTCACGTGAACCATACAGCGTCCACGTTTCTCTTGCATTGAGCAGAATACTAAGTTCAATGGTCTGTACTCAGCAACCAGCAGGGGAGATGGTCAGCATGTTGTTTTTCCTCTCTCTCTCTCTCTCTCTGTGAGAGCCTAACAAGGGTTACTGGGGACATTCCTAATCTTTTTTGCAGCTCTGCGTCCAGTGATAGGTTGTCGGTGAGGATAGATCCAGGTCTGGTCCAGTGAAAGGTTGTCGGTGATGATAGATCCAGTGAAAGGTTGTCGGTGATGATAGATCCAGGTCTGCGTCCAGTGATAGGTTGTCGGTGAGGATAGATCCAGGTCTGGTCCAGTGAAAGGTTGTCGGTGATGATAGATCCAGGTCTGGTCCAGTGAAAGGTTGTCGGTGATGATAGATCCAGGTCTGCGTCCAGTGATAGGTTGTCGGTGAGGATAGATCCAGGTCTGGTCCAGTGAAAGGTTGTCGGTGATGATAGATCCAGGTCTGGTCCAGTGAAAGGTTGTCGGTGATGATAGATCCAGGTCTGCGTCCAGTGATAGGTTGTCGGTGATGATAGATCCAGCTCTGGTCCAGTGAAAGGTTGTCGGTGATGATAGATCCAGGTCTGCGTCCAGTGATAGGTTGTCGGTGATGATAGATCCAGCTCTGGTACAGTGAAAGGTTGTCGGTGATGATAGATCCAGCTCTGGGTCCAGTGAAAGGTTGTCGGTGATGATAGATCCAGCTCTGGTCCAGTGATAGGTTGTCGGTGAGGATAGATCCAGGTCTGGTCCAGTGAAAGGTTGTCGGTGATGATAGATCCAGGTCTGCGTCCAGTGATAGGTTGTCGGTGATGATAGATCCAGCTCTGGTCCAGTGAAAGGATGTCGGTGATGATAGATCCAGGTCTGCGTCCAGTGATAGGTTGTCGGTGATGATAGATCCAGCTCTGGTACAGTGAAAGGTTGTCGGTGATGATAGATCCAGCTCTGGGTCCAGTGAAAGGTTGTCGGTGATGATAGATCCAGCTCTGGTCCAGTGATAGGTTGTCGGTGATGATAGATCCAGCTCTGGGTCCAGTGAAAGGTTGTCTGTGATGATAGATCTGAGGTGGTTAAAATTATCTACTACCTTCAGATAGGTATCTCTTAGGAACAATATCTGGAGGATCTGCCCACTGAACCATCACTTTCGTCTTGTCTAAGCTGATGTTGAGTCCAAACAGATCACACGATTTTGCAAATATATTAATAAGGATATGTAATTCGAATTCTGTGTGGGCGACAATGGCTGTATCGTCTGCGAAGAACATATCTCTAATGGCAGTCTACTTTCTCCTACTTTTTGCACGCAATCTGGTTAGATTGAACAAACTCAGACCCATTTAGAAAGCAAATTTATCACAGAAGAATATCTTAGGAGAGTATACTTGCCAGAAAAATGCATATACATATATACAGATGGCTCATCTAATAAAGCCACATCCAATGGAGGTGGAGGGATCTATTACAGACCAATGAACAGAGAAAACAAAATTGGGTATTAACAAAGGGAACATACTCCAATAACTTCCATGCAGAAGCAGTGGCACTGGCGGCAGAAGCTGAGCTTGTAATCAAAGAAAAGATATCCACCAAGAAAACATAGTATTCCTGACTGATGCCGTGTCAGTACTAGCAGCGCGAAAACAACACAAAGATGAAAATCTTGAGCAATGTATGTTACACTCCACTGTTAATACCAAAGGCCTCAGATTCTTGACCGTGCAGCACTGTACATTTCATGCCCACCTGAAAATACCTAATCATGCTCAGTAGTATAGGTGGGCAGCCAACTTTGGACAACACTTTGAAGAGACCCTCTCTGTTTACCAGGTGGTATTACAGCACAAGAAAGGGCAAAAAACGAGGTTGGGTTTATAGTGCACCCAGAGACCGCAACTTGTATCACGGATACAAAGTACATATCAGAAAAAAATAATACAAATAAAAATGGCAGAAGAAAGAGAAACAACACTAATACCAGTGTACGTGCATTGTAATGAAAGCCACAATGAAGAAGAAAGAGAGGAATTGTTCGATACCTTGTCCGAAATTATAAACAAAGTCAAAGAAAAACTATATGCAATGAGTGACTTCAACGGGAAAGTAGGAAGAAGGAGAAGGCCTTGTGAGGACTATCGTGGACCTTACAGCGACAACATCAGAGTGTAATAGTAATGGTGAAAAACTGTCGAACCTGTGTGCAGAAT
Source organism: Ariolimax columbianus (assembly GCA_036924085.1). Classification (NCBI taxonomy): domain Eukaryota; kingdom Metazoa; phylum Mollusca; class Gastropoda; order Stylommatophora; family Arionidae; genus Ariolimax; species Ariolimax columbianus. The sequence continues at coordinate 10,755,141 of JAVGWX010000001.1, forward strand.
ATGAACTTATAATCACAAACAGAATATTCCAACATCGTGCTAGTCAGATCAGAACATGGTACAGGTGGAACAATAACAACCAAGCATCGCAGATTGATTTCATACTAAACAGACGGAGAACTAGACAACATGTCAGGTCAGGTCAGGTCATCACCTAACCGGTGAGGTCGTTGGGGCACACATGAAGACATCCTCACAATACCACGCCACCCTTCTCTGTCAGCAGCCGCTGCCTGTGCCTCTTCTGGTCGGAGATTGATCCATTCTTTAATGTTGTCCTCCCACCTCTTTTTGGGATGACCTCTTCGTCGTCTGCCTTGCACCTTTCTGTGGAGAATTGTATTTGCTAGACTATTTGATCTCGATATGTCAATACCCAACATCAATACCCAACATAGATATAGACACAGATCACAGGCCAGTGGATATGTCACACTACCACCAACACACACAGAGGCGTAACAGAATAAAAGACCCAGGAGTAATACACGTAAAATGACTACACATTGAACAAGTCAAGAAAGAGATTAACAGTGCATACCAAAACAAACCAGAAGAAGTACACAACATAGAAACTGATTGGGTATATTTCACAAATACAATTACAGATAGCCTAAATAAGAACTGTGGTCTACAAAAACGAGGGGAGGGGGGGGGGGGGGGGGGGGGAAAGAGAGAAAGAGAGATGAAGAGGTGAAAAAAAGTTGTGAACAATTTTTAAAAGAACTATAAAATATAGGTATATCAGAAAACAGAAGAAGATTATGCATAATACACATCAGCAAGAAGATACTAGTAGAATTATAAATAAGGCAAACGAGAATTAGTGGCAGAAATATAGCGAAACGCTAACAAACCTTTACAAAGAATTATATAAGACTAGAAAAAATGAGACAGAGACGAATGTTTTATCCCTTCAGCTATCAATTCATTTCATTATGCGACCTCTGAGTTCATTGGGGCACCACTGCTGCACAATCCTGCGCCACCCCTTTCTGTCTGCGGTTGCTTGTTCAGTTGTAAAAAGAGGAGTGAGACAAGGATGTGTATTATCCTTTAGTCTTTTTAATATCTGCGCAGAAAAAAACAGATAAAGGGAATACCAGGACTTGTCATTGGAGGAGTGGCAATGAATAACCTTAGATATGTGGAGGAGACAGTTTTGATGGCAAAAAATTTGCAGGATTTGCAGGAGCTTGTCACAACAATATACAAAATAAGTCAAGAGTTTGGATTAGACATAGCAAAGAAAACAGACTATGACACTTGGGTAAAATTGACAAGAAACCATACATAAAGATAAAAATACAAGATCAACTATTGGAGCAGTGGGTCAGTGATTTATGGCGTAGAAACATAAACACTGAGTAACAAGTTGGAAAAGAGTATTGACGACTTCGAAATGTGGGTTTAAAGAAGATTTTGAGGTATTGAAAAAGTTGGGGGTGAAAAGAAAATTAATGATCTAAATCAGGATTTCTTTTTTTTTTTTTTTTTTTTTTTTTTTTGTGTTTGCCTTATTCCTCTAATCCCTAAGGCGGTGTGCGTTGCACTGTGGTTTTTATTTTGCGCCTGTAGGCCCAGTGCATCCGACTTCAGCATGCATTTTATGCAAGGGTCTGCTTCCTCCTGCATTTTCTAAGGGTTTGCTTCCCCGGGGTAACGGCCGGTGCTGTGATGGGGATCGAACCCAGCACCTTCTGGTTTTGAACCGTGTCACTTAACCACTAGGCCACACCTTCCCCTTAAATCAGGATTAGATAGTTATGTTATTTTGGCTGCATAACAAGACATTCCTCCTTGTTGAAGACCATACTAGAGGGTAGGTCGGAAGGCAGTCGTTCAAGAGGCAGACAACGTTATAAGTGGGTGGATAACAGCATGAGATGGACTGGAAAAAGCCTGTCAGATTGCACCATTACGACAAGAGATAGAGTACACTGGAGATCCTTTGCCCAACCTTCAATACGGAGAAGGCACTTGAATTGAACTGAGTTGCATGCATTTTTTAAAATGTTTAATCATATAATGTTGTTATATTGTGAACACCTATTTTTTATCAATGATGATAACATGATATGCAGAAACGATATCTAGATTTGGAGTATTCTGCAATCACAGTCAAGAATCTGCACATTCTCAAGTGTTTTATTTCATATCAACATACAATTTTCACTCATGTAATTACTGTTTCCTATTTCTGTCAGCACATCAAAGCATTTTCAAATTCATACAAAAAACATAACCACTGACTTTTTCTCACATTTTCTGACTACCTCTCTCTAATTTTCACTTTACATTCCTAATACATTCTGTTTAATGTAATACATTCTCCTTCTTCTTTTGTCCTACTGCACTTGCCATACGGCATCGCAGAGAGGCGTTATCGCCAAGTAGAAGGCTTGTGCTGTCGTTAGGTGTAACTTCCTGAGAGTGTCAGAGACACCCTCGATCCACCAATGTCGAGGTCTGTCCCTTGCTTGTGGACCGAAAAACTACATATGATATGATCTTGATGCAGGCTGGTCATAATGCATTCTGGCAAAATTACCAAACCACTTGATTTGTTGGGAGTCAGTGTATGCACTAACTGGGTTTGTCGCAAATGTCAGAGTGGTTGTCTGGATTCGGTCACGGAATGTCTTTCCGGCTGCACTTCTCACACAGCACATCTCACAGCTGTGAATCTTACTCTTATGTGTTTCTAGTAAGGACCAAAATTGACATTGGTAACACAATGTAGAAATAAATAGTGCATTTATCAGCCTCCTCTTAGTTGTAAGAAGTACTCTAGGGTGTTTCAAAATCAGTGCAATTCGAGAGTGGACACTTCGCCATCTGAATTCTATGTGCAATCTCTATGTCCACTCTGCCGTCATCAGTGAACATGCTACCTAGGTATTTGACCCCCCACTACTTGCTTGATATCAATGTCACTGATATGGAAACTTCTCTACACTTGTTCACATGAAATCGTCACAGTCTGTCTTGCCTGTGTTAATCTTCATGTCATATTTAATACAAGCAAAATGGAGATGTTTCAAGTGGTGTTGGAGGCCTCCATTTTGGCAAAAGATGACCTGATCATCAGCAAACAACAGTTCATTGGCAAACTCTTTATGAGGGTTGGCCAACTGTGTAATCCATGTAAATTATGAACAAAAATGGAGAAAGAACACACCCCTGTCGTACACCACTCAGCACTGGAAACCAATTTGTCATACATGCATGCATCTGTACTGCACCTTCAATGTTTACGTACAAGGCACGAATGCCATCTAGTAGTTGACCCTCCAAAGCATATTTCTCCATTACCTCCCATAGCCTATATCGGTTTACCTCGTCAAATGCCTTTTCTTCAATGAAGGCCATGTGGAGTTTCTTATTGAATTCTATGGTTTTTTCACGTAACTATCTGAGCATAAATATAGCATCTGCACATCCCGTTTTTCTGGAAGCCTGATTGTGTAGCACTGAGCAGCAGCTCCACAAAAGCTCAAACTGGTTTCTTAAGGATCTGTGCGAAAATTTATCCAACGTGACTAAGGAAGGATATGCTCCTATAAGAGCTGCAATCTTTCTTGCTGCCCTTGTTTTTCCAAATAGGTACCACCACCGCTCGTTGCTAATCACTAGGTACCTTCCCTTAAATCCACGATTCTGTTTATTGATCTCTATAAACCTTCATTTCCATCTTTCGTCATAATTTGAATGTACATTATATGTGACTCTATTTTTCAATTTCTCAGACGGACAAACCATCTCAACTCTATTTATTGTTTGATATTAAATATATTTTGGAAATGATCTAGCTTGATGCAGCCCGTAATGTGTAGATATTCAGTTTATTATCCCCGATAGGTTACTTATTCCTTTCTATAATCTGCATCCTCTCTCCTTCCCTATCAGATATGCTTACTCTTGGCATCTATTCTTTAACGATCTTCTCTATAAATTTCACGAGGATTTTGCTGAAAGGCTTACTTGACTGCATTCATATGAGTCTTTGTGGATGTATGGTTTATCCAGAATATTGTATATTATTTATATATACACTTTCTGTACCTAATTGGCTATTTGGTTATCCATATAGATTCCGTGGCAAAGTGGTTAAGCCGTCGACCTCGTGATCAGGTGGTGTGGGTTCTACTGCGGACTCCGCCGCCTTTTACACAGGTGCTTGATGCGGAGTCCCCTGCATCTCGTAGTCGCCCCCTAGTCGTCTTGTCCTTGACTTGCCACTGGGGTGGGGCAGCATGAAATGAGAGAGTGAGGATTAAAAGTAGTGCAGTTAATTCTTACTAAAAATAGCGCTAGCAAAATAAATTATGCCATCATCGTCTACAATAGACGGCGTCCTTTGCCTTTGTTCATATAGCTCACATGTTTATGTTGCCCAGCTATCCCATTTGAAAGAGATATGTAAGGCACTTGTCAAGAACTCTGTTACAAGTTTCTGTACATTAAAGGTTGTAACATTCTCATTAAAGGTTGTTACATTCTATTTCATTATTATCTTCTGAACCATCAGAGTGTACAATAAAGTGCTACATAAGGCCACCTTTACATTAGCTCATGCAAGGAGGTTACTACAAATGTGATCCAATGCTTGTAAGGACAATCAACACAAAACACACACGTTAGCTACCTGGCAACACTACATCACTTGATATAACAGAACATCTCCCTGAATAAACATGAACATGTGATGCAGCATAAATGTCACAGTAAAAGATGTGAATGCCCACGAGCTGGAACTAGTGCTGATTTGCATAATGGACACTGAGCACTGTTCTTCAGTGACAATCGCAAGCATTTTCCATGGAACATATGCTGGCAAACAGTCACTCTGGCAGATGTCATTAAGGCAAGACAGATGGCACATACATCATTGTGTGTTATAATCTCCTCTTTGGTTGCCCAGCGCATACGTGTTATCAGAAAACGTTCATTTCTCAGAGGTAGCCACACGCGAACATGAAACTCCATTACAGCAGCAAAAGTATTACAATAGGTCACACAGACTAACAAAAGAGACCTGTTCATGTTATATGCTGAGAAAAATAGACTTCCACTCATCATGATATCCATGAGAAGAAAGATGCAGAGTACTGCAAGTTCTCCTAGACCATCCAGGACATATGGAAATGCTTGTTTAAACTTTGCCATTACTTGTAACTGAATTTGTGAGTGACTACAGCAGGCAAATAGCACAGCTATACAAATATCAATAATGGTCATTGATAAGCAGTTATAAACAATGCACAACAAACAAATGGTCGAATGAAGAGCCCAAAAGTATAAATGAGTGTTAAATGCAACATCTTCAAAAGACTGACTGAGAAAGATTGGTTCAAAAGTAATCTCATTCTCAAAATTATAAATACAAATTGTGTCTTTTACATCTACTGGTCCAAATATTTCTCTTAGCATAAAAAAAAGAGAGTTAAAGTAAATAACCCAGCTTATATAAAGACATATATCAGTGGAAGTCCCAGAATTAAGTGCAATGGCTGAGACTATAAAGGCTTGACGTCTTCCCCATGCAGGCATTCTTTTGCTTATAGGTAAAAGTTTTGATTTTCCTTGAAGATTTGGTTCTGTAAGATGCATTTTGGAGTAGTTTAGCACAGAAACAAATGGGCTCCATACAGTGTCAAAGAGTATTTGAGCATGATTGAAGGTGGGCCATTTGAACAATGTGTAGATTATCAGTCCAACCACAAGAGTGTTTACAGATATTAAAACACTGATTAGAAGGTGCCAGAAAGGCAGGTAAGCTGTTGCAGCCACACATATCACAGTCCATGCTAAACCTGTGGATGATAAAAAGATTTTAAATGGTTATATTGTTGCCATCTCATTTTGCTCATATTTTTTAAATTCATAAAATACTCAGAAAACACAAACTTTCATAGCCAATTGTAATCTGGCTTTCACCCTGTTAGCAGCTCCTTGGAATATCAGTGGGAAGGACACTGAGATGCATGCATATTCAGTTCAGGTGTCATCTCCGCATCGAAGGTTGGATGCAATAGATCTCCAGTGTACTCTCTCTCTCTTGCTGTAATTGTGCAATCTAAGAGGCTTTTTCCAGTCCATCTCCTGATGTTATCCACCCACTTAAAGCGTTGTCTGCATCCCCCCTACCCTGCAGTTTGGTCTTCAACAAGGAGGTATGTCTTGTTATATGGCTTGGCTTCGTTCATTCTCAATCTACCGCTACCAAACCCTGAAATGGCTTAAGTAGCAGAATGTTGTCCAGAGAACGGAATGCGTTGTGTCGTAGTCTACAGCTTGACTGCGATATTTGCACCTTTTGTTCCAACACATCCGACTTCAGCAAGCATTTTTTGAGTACCGGGTTAGCATTCCCTCTTCGATCCCTTCTCCTTAGCCAGTCTGCCCCGTTGCAGCCTGTTATCCGGGATCACTGTGTGGAGGTGTAGAAGGGTCTTGGCAGCTCAGCATCTTGATCCCGTCTTGTTATATGACCAAAATAACATAACTGTCTAACCCTGATTTCGGTCATTAATTCTCTTTTCCCCCCCAAATTTTCCAATACCTCCAAATTGCCTCAGTATGTGTTGCATGTTGTCGAATACCATCTTGGCCATACCTATTCTCTTTCTGATTTCTTTTTCACAGTTGCCTTCCTCCGTTATTATATGACCTAGATAGGTAAAACTCTTTACCTGTTCAAGTAGTTGATCTTTTATTTTTATCTGCATACATGGTTTCTTGTCACTTTTCCAAATTATAAAAGTCTTTGTTTTCTTTATGTTTATATCTCATCCAAACTCTTGACCTATTGTGTATATTGTTGTCACAAGCTCCTGTAATTCTTGCTCATTTTTTGCCATCAAAACTGTATCATCCGCATATCTTAAATTGTTCATTGTCACTCCTCCAATGACAAACCCTCTATCTGAATATTTGTTCTGTGTAGATGTTAAAAAGACAACGGGATAATACACACGCCTACCTCACTTCTCTTTTTACATTTATACTTGGAGAGTATAACTTTCCTGATTTTACTATAGCAGTTAGTTCCCAGTACACATAACGGAGCAGTCTTATTACTTTACCATCTAGACCTATTTCTTGGAGACATTTAATTAATTTTTCATGCTGGACTCAAAAGCCTTCTGGTAGTCTATAAAGCAAATATAAATGTCATTATGTATTTATATTTATATTTCTGTCAAAGTTCGCAAACAGAAAATTGCTAGCTTGTTCCATTAAACTTCCGAAAACCAAATTGTTCTGCTGGAACTTCCCTCTCTATTTTACCTATTATTCTCTCTTGTATGACCTTGAGTAGTATTTTAATTGTGTGACTCATTAGACTTATTGTTCTAAAGTCTGAACATTCTGTAGCATGAGGTTTTTGTCGGGAGTGTTATAAACGTAGATGTTTTCAGGTCCGTTGGTATGCATCCAGTATTGTATATCTCATTACACAGATCAGTAAGTATATCTATACAAAATTCCTCTAGGGCCTCTATCTTTTCTATGTTTATGGAGTCTGGCCCTGTTGTTTTCCCTTTTCTCATAGATTTAATCACATTTACCATCTCTGATCTTAGGATGCTGGGTCTATCATTATCACATGTTGATGGTTTGGCTCCACGACTGTCCTCAAAAAGTTCCCTTGTATATTCCGCCCATCTGTTTCATGTCATTCTCAATCATCAAAATGGCACCATTCTTATCTTAGATGCATCCCCCACTCTGGGCTTCCTGTGTCTTGTTTGCTGTTTTCTTTATTTCTATATGCATTTCTCTGGTATTGTTTTTTTAGTCCCATGTCTTCTTTTACCTTGCATTTTTCTTCCAACCACTGTTCTTTGGCCACATTAACTCAAGCTTGAACTTTCATACACATACCAACCTGGAGCAGAGACTGCTTGTTCTTCTTCTTCTTCTTTCGTTCGCTTTAAAATATTGTCTCATATTCGGGGCAGTTTTGCAGTATGTGCTCTGCTGTCTGGGGCGCCTGTCCGCATGTACACATGGCTGAGTTGCCAATCTTCATTTTTGTGTACATGTGGCTGCGGAGTCGGTTGTGTCCTGTTCTAAGGCGCAACACAACAGTTTGCTCTTGTCTGTTCATGTTATGGTAATCGTCTGGTGTTACTGTTGGTGGCTTTCTGATTGATTTGATCATCCTTATCTTCTGTTGGTATGTAACTGGCACATCTGGTTGCTCGTCTGCAGCACCCTCCTTTGCCAGTCGGTCTGCTCTCTCGTTTCCTGGTATTCCACAATGAGAAGGTATCCACTGCATGACAATCTTGCGCTGGTTGCTCAGTTCAGACAGTAGAGCCTGTAGATCTGGCAGTTTCTCAAATTTAAGTGCTTGGAGTGCTGATTCTGCATCTGTAAGAAATACTACAGGTTGTGGACCGACATTGGTGTTCAACAGTTTCTCAGTTGCCACCTTGATTGCCTGTATTTCTGCATCATATATATGACAGAATTTCCCAGTTGGTACTTTGACTGTATCCCTAATGTTGTTTGGGTATTCTATGTACACTCCCGCTCCACCATTCTTTACTGCATTCTGTGCTGACCCATCTGTGTATACTCTGATCCAGAGGTCTTGTGGGTATTCTTCCTCCAGGAAATTGAGGATCACTATCCTACGTTGCACACTGTTCTGTTCATCCTTGTCTAATATTCCTTTCACTTTTGTTTGAATGCATACTGATAGTCCGTGCTCCTCTCTCCAAGGGGTTTGTTCTGGCACAGACTTTAGGGGGATGTCAACTTCAGGTAGATCCATAATTTGCCTGCGAAGTCGTTTCGCCTGATGCATAAAACTACTTCTTTTCAGTCTTCCCATTGCTAAGTTTCGAAATCTGTCTTTCATTGGATGGCTCGGCATGCAGTGGAACTTTTCTGCCTGTGTTAATACCTTTGTGTCTCTGCGCTCTCTTAGTGCTTGTATCCTTCCCATTTTCTCCATCTCCACAATAGGTGTTGATTTCATTGCTCCTGTAATGATCCTAAGTGCCTGATTTTGCACCTTATCCACCTCTTTTAGGGTAGTGTTTGCTGCGGGGCACCACGCTGCTGACCCATATTTCAGATGCGGCCGTATACCTTGTTGGTAAACTTTGTTAAGTATTTTTCCACTAGCACCCCATGTGGTTCCACTTAATTTTCTCAGGATGGCTAACTTCCTCCTGGCTTTTTTGGCTGCCTTGTTGACGTGTTCCCTCCATGTCAACCTATCATCAAATGTAACTCCAAGATAGGTGGGTTGTTTATCTTCTTTGAGGTGTTCTCCATTTATCTTGATAACTCCAGCTTTTTGTTTTGGGGAGAGGGTGAAAAGCGTAGTGCTACATTTTTCGGTGTTAATGTTTACACACCATCTGTTTGTCCATGAGGTCAAGGCATCAATAGCTCTTTGCAGCATTCTGGTGGCCACTGTTGCTTGCTCATTTACACACCATATTACCAAGTCATCTGCATACATTGCAACTTTTGTTCCTTGTGGTAGCTCAGCAATCAAGTCATTGATGAAGACTATGAAAAGTGTAGGGGAAAGAACTCCTCCCTGAGGCACACCATGACGCAGTAGAATTTTATTACTCTTGAGACCATCTAGTTGGACTCTGGCTCTTCTGTTATGTAAGTATGCTTTTATCCATTTGTACATCCTACCCATCACTCCATTATTTCTCAGTTTCTTTAAAAGTCCTTCTTTCCAAACCTTATCAAAAGCTTTCCTTAAGTCTATCCATGCTGCTAATACTAATTTCTTGTCCTGGAATGCGTCCTCGATCTCTTGTGAGAGGTATGTTGCCTGATCTTCAGTGGAGTTGCATTTCCTAAATCCTGCCTGTTGTGGCACAAGAAGGTTTTGGCTCTCAAGATACCACTGGAGCCTTAGGTTGATGATACGTTCCATTGTTTTACATATGCAGCTTGTGAGGCTGATTGGTCTATAGCTGGATGCCATGGAACTGTCTTTCCCTGGTTTTGAGAGTGGTATCAGGATTGCTTCTCTCCAGGTCTGTGGGACTGTACCTGATGTCCAACAAATGTTGAAGATCTAAAGCAGCTTTGTTTTTGCTGCTGTTCCCAAGTTCTTGATCATCTCATTGGACACTCTGTCTGTTCCTGACGACTTTCTCATTTTCAGTTTGGATATTGCAAACTCCAGTTCTTTGTATGTGATTGGTGTCTCCATAACTTCGGGCATGGCACCATCTCGCTCTGTATTTTGTCATTCCTCACGAACACTTTGTTGTTTCTCTCTGTCTACTTCAATATTGCTATCTTTTGCAAAAGAGTCCGCAAATTAATCAGCGGCTTGTTTGCCTGTGAGGATGTTTCCATCTTTGTTTAATGACTGCTTGTTCTCATATACTATTGTTTTTTCCTTTCAGTGGTTAATTATTGACTGGCATCTTCACAGTCAGTATCACAATAGAACAGTTGGAATGCATCCTAAATGCAGGATTGCAAATAACCAGGAGAACTAGATATACTCCCATAGTAAAAATGAGGTACATACCTGGACTTCTGTCAATAAAATCAAAACATGCTCAATTCCAAGGCATTGTAATTTTTTAATTACCCAAAAAATGGTGACCTTACAGACTGCAATAATTGGAGAGTAATCACTCTTCTATCAGTACCTAGCAAAATACTGGGCACAAAATCAGTTTTTTTTTAATTCTGCGTTCAAGCTGGCTTGACGTGGAGCTTTTCCATTTTTCAGCCCTTCGATAGCTGTGATAATTTCTACCCTTCTAGGGATATCTGTGTTTATATCTAGGTTTGTTGTGTCCTCAGAAATCTTTAGCTATGTGTCAGGTGGATTTTTATTGAGTGTTTCTCTTAAATATTCTGCCCATCTTGGTTCTTGCCGATGTTGTGATGAAGTTCCCACGCTTATCTTTCACTGGTTTAATATTATTTGCGAACTTTGCTTCCATTTTCTTCCTTTTTATGTTTTCTTGACTCTATGGTTTTTAGTGTTTATGATGTTATCCAATCGTGCAATTTTTATTTCACAAAATCCCAGGCATGATTTGCTGCTTTCTCTGGATATAGTTTAAAATGCGTTGAAGTATTAGCCCATATTGTCAGTTTGTATTTTATTCTGACCTTTTTGCAGTTTGACATCGCTTCTTACCTTCTGCCACAGAAGCTTACCTTATAGGAGTGTCCTTCAGTTTAGCTAAATCATTTTTCCTTTGATTCATTACTTTTGTGTCTGTAGCTCTGACCTTCACATTGATTCACTACTAGGTGATGGTCATTCCCTACATCTGCACCTCTTCATACGTTGACATCTTGTAGCGAATGTCTCCGTCTACTGTTGATCATTAAGTGATCTATCTTGTTTTTGTCACAATGATTTGTAAAATCTCATGTAATTGTTGCTGTTGTTACGGATCCAGCAGCATCCGGGCTCTCGCCCTTTGGCCCAATGCATGTAATGGTATCTGCACATGTTTATCAGCTGTTCTCTAGTGCCATACAAAGTGTTCCATGTATTTGGCCACAGAGGAAGAAGCATTTTCCTAAAATCACTGACCGCTGAGTACTCAAAGAGAAGATGAACAAAGGTTTCATATGGGTGTGTACACAGCTGGAACTCAGGAGTATGCTGTGGTTGGATTCTGTTCAGGTGTTTGTTTAGTGGTATGTGTTGGGTTCTCAGTTGGAAAATGGTGCTCTGATCCTTCCTTGTGAGTTGATTTAAACTGTCATTTGGACTGGGGTTTGCCATATGTCTGTACACCTCCTTTCCAGTGTTTCCCATGACCAATTTGTTCCGCCAAGTTTCTTAATTCCATGTAGTCTGTGGATATCCTTATATGGGAAGAGTGTACCCAATGACTAAGTTGTTTAAAATACTAAAGCTGATTAGCCCCATGTAATGTAGTAATGAAGTAATGTAACCTCCATCTACCAATTATTCTCTTACAGCATATATTGTTCTTTCCAATTTTTGGGTTGAGGTTACCCATTACTATTGTGAGATCATATCTGGGTATTGTTTCCATGTCTTTTGCAACTGCTGGTCGTCGTCGTTTGCAAATGCTCACAATGAGTAGGTTACTCTTTTGTGCGCCCTGAAACTGACTTTAAGTGGCGGTTTGCAGTAGCTTTCCTCGCATCCCGAGCGTGCTGATGAAGGGGGACCAGGGTCCTCCAGGCGGTTGTGCTATGCTTGGCTTCATCTGCGTGTCACTCATTACTACAGGGATCACGTTGATCCCTCACCCCCGTTAACCAGGTTACCATGAAAACAGCCCATTTTCAGGGAGGGCTATGAGGAAGCAGAGGTGAGGGTCTTGGTCAGTATGTATTCCCTGACTAACATGTCTGATCAGTATATTTTGCCTGACTAGAAGTTAGTCTTCCTCTCCTGCAACTGCTGGTAGAATTCATCATTTGTCAATTTATCATTGTTGAGGTTGGTAATTTTCCTTGCAATATCGCTCGTCAGTTGTTGGTTGGTTTATATTCCAGCAATGTTCTCTCCATTCCATTTGTTAGGATGATGGATACACCTTCGCTGTGCTGTTTGTTCATTCTTCCAGAATAAAACACTGTTTCTATTACTGCTGTCTTTATATTTCCTGTGCCTATTAATCTACTCTCCCTCATCCCCAAGATTTGTAATCTGTAACTGCATTTCTGCTGTAATGTGTTTTAATATGTCTACCTCGTTCATCATCCTAGTGTTCCAAAATCTAGTTCTTGTATTAGCTTTCGCGCTCAGACCAGTAACTTCTTTGCGGCTTTCGCTATTAACAGCCATGCAAGCATTGTACTCTAGATGTCCATTCCGTTGTCAAGTAGGTTGCAGAAAATTACATTTTTAAAATATAGATAAGGGGTCTTAGCCCTGTGCCAACACCCGTGAACCTGGAGTACTGGGATACCATTCTTAGTCTATCCCCTCACCAGTGATCTTCTAGGCCTGAACAAATCTCACAATGACAGGAACAAATCTCATCAATATGTGTTGTTCGTCCTGCACGAGTGATGAGTACCTTTTCTGTTTTAATTTAGCCATTCCCTCCAGTGGAGTATTCTGTGAGTCGGGGTTGTGGATGGGTGTGGAGATGGCCGTTGAGTCCAATATTCATACTCGCAGGCAGTGGTGACATGGAAAGTTCATCAATATAGATCACTGAAGAGGAGGGGAGGGGAATACAATCTTAGTTAGATCTGATTCACTGGCCATGTTGCAAGCATGCAACTTTGAGTTGCTGGCTGCTGACAACGACCTTCTAGGTTATGGAACTGATGATGATGATATAAGTATTCCAGAACTACGAAGATGTTTTAACTTAACGTCTTTTTACTGGTTTAGCAGGTTCTTTAATCTTATAAGAGCTAGGCATGGGGCTAATAAGCTGATAGTGCACAAAAATGCATTACTATAAAAACGTTTTGTTTCTTGGCTTCGTTCGTTCTCAATCTCCCGTTACCAAACTCTAAAAGGGCTTAAGTAGCAGAATGTAGTCCAGAGAACGGAATGCGTTGAGTCGTAGTTTACAGCTTGACTGCGATATTTGCACCTTTCGGTCCAACACATCCGAATTCAGCAAGCATTTTTTGAGTACTGGGTTAGCATTCCCTCTTCAGTCCCTTCTCCTTAGCCAGTCTGCCCTGCTGGCCCTGATGCTAGCAGTCAGCTATGGGTCGCTGACCACTGCAGCTCATGCGCTGCTCAGCATCTTGATCACTGTTTCAATGAATAATCTATTCTACATGAAAGCATGCATTGTAATACTAGACTGGGTGAGAGTGACACACTGAAAGCATTGAAAGGAGTTTGTTGTTTTCCCTGGCTTCAGTTTGCACTGAAAATATCAAGGGTATAAAGCAAAAAGAACATAGAAAATGTGGAACTGCTTGATTTAGCAGGAGAAATTGTGATTTCTGTATTTTACTTTGACTAAACTGCAGCTCGATCAACTTGTATTTAACTTTGAACGACAATCAAAACATTCGCAATATTACCTCAACTTAATTATTATGCGCCATGCGCAGGTTTTCTGGGGGAAAGATTTAAATGTGTTTCGTACTATATTATTACCTACATTAATAAATATTAAGACTATTTTGGGATTCTTTTTCATAGATCTACTTAGTACTTGTTAAGCTAATACATAATTAATAGAAAGAAGGAATAGTATATAGACCTACAAAGTACTGACTCAAGGACTCGTTACTTCTACTTTTAGAAAGAATGCAATAAGTTATAATAAGTCAAGTGTAATGAACTGTAATTGAATGCGTAGACTACTGGACTGACTTAACATCAGAACAACACAATGACAATGGACAATGCATGAACAATCAATCACACATTACAATGGCAAACATTGTTGTCCGTAGTGTAGATATTACTACAAACGAACGGATATTGATTCCAATAGAATATTTGATTGATCGCAAGACGCATGATACAAATACTTGCCTGTAATGGCACCTTCTGTTGTCAACTGTTCCATGGCATGGTTCTCGTATGTGAAATAAACATCTGGTGTCCGATCAAATCGGCCACGGTTGCAAAAGGGCCGAGGTCATTCAGAAGGAAGTGACCGGTGCACTCTGTTTAGCCGGCCGACCGGGCATATCAAATCAGGTCATCAATCATGCCTAAGGAATAAAGGCCATTAAAGGACATGCGAATTTTGCGATCTTTGTGTATCAGCACATTTTTCCAACACGCTTGTCTTGTCGGAATATAGTTTACTCGTATCCACAACTATATCAACCAAGATCCCAGACAGTGAGGACATATTTGCCCCATGTTTCTATATGGGACAATGAGGCAACATGACCCTCGTAAAGCCCAATAAGTAGCATGGTGTTATCACTACTATTGATTACCTTACAAAACCACTTGATGGATATTAGCAGTCATTGTTTCTGTTGCACTTTGTCTTACATGACGAGAATGTAAACTTTATCGTTAACCGTCCTTTAACCATTTTTTTCAACAAGTTTGCACCATGTAAAGGAAACTCGCGATTCGTATAGTCACCGTATGTGTTTAGACGATTTTGATGTTGGGAGGGAGAAGGTGAGAAAGAGAGATTTCCGTTTCCTCGTTGTTTAGTTTTGCAATTAAACGTTATCTGGGTTTCGTTTCATGCGAAACCCCTGAATACCATTGTACTGAGCTGCTGCTGGGCGCCTTGCAGGAGGGTTGAATCAAAGTATTTATGTGTTGTATCTGCAACACTTCGTTGTACGCGATTAAGTTATAATTACAAGCACATTCTTTTTTTTAACCTAGATTGTTAAGCTACACAAGCCCTATTCTTCCATTGCTTAATAGTGCATTATGGGACTCATGACGTAAAGGAACAGTTAATGGACACGATAGCAAAACAATGGACGTAATGGGCATTGCACAAGATATTTAAATAGCGGTAATTATCGCAGTCTTAGTCTTAGTCGACCTGTACTTCTACAGGGTCATAATCCTCTGTGCAGGTTCCTTCTCTGATGTGAGCTGGATATAGCCAGGGGGAGGATTTCCTGCTTAGCGGGCTAGACTCGAGCAGCTTATTAATCCACTATGGATGGTGGTTAACTGATGAACAAGCCCATCTTAATAGACTCAAACACTAGAGCAAAGTAGACCCGCAGCCTGTTAGGCGCATCTA
Source organism: Ariolimax columbianus (assembly GCA_036924085.1). Classification (NCBI taxonomy): domain Eukaryota; kingdom Metazoa; phylum Mollusca; class Gastropoda; order Stylommatophora; family Arionidae; genus Ariolimax; species Ariolimax columbianus. The sequence goes on from JAVGWX010000001.1 coordinate 10,770,803, forward strand.
TGCTGCTCTTAACAAACCACCTAGCCATGTTGGTGTTACGCTATGTCACCATTTATTGTTGCACTTAATTGTTCCTTTTTTCTCAGCATAATTTCCACCAACATTGATACACATACCCGTGTTATATCAGAGTACGAACAGGCCCAATCGGTTCATTTTGTGTTGGTCAGTCAGGTACCCACTGTGAGCATACTTTCCAGAAATTATATCGATCATACATTAATGATGTAAGCCAAACTTTTATTGCAGTTGCTACACTGTCTTTCGTTACTCGCCTGTCAGCTCAAATCATCTCTCCGACCTGCCACACATTTGCTAGTCTTTCGTTACTCGCCTGTCAGCTCGAATCATCTCTCCCACCTAGAAACACAGTTGCTACACTATCTTTCGTTACTCGCCTGTCAGCTAGAATCATATCTCCCACCTGCTGCATAGTTGCTTCTGTTGCAATCCGACCATGTCGGGTGTCATCAACTATTTTTTGGCAACCTTGAGAAAATTTATCAACCCAGTTGTGTACCGCTTTACGTAACAAACATTTCTCACCGTAAACAGGAAACATTTCCTTATGAATATTCTTTGCACAAAGTCGTCCTGTCTAAAATAAAATACTTTTTTTTATTGGCTGAGACACCATTTTGTATCTGAGCTGTGCATGTGCATGCGACACCTAGTGTCTGCTTCCTACAGTAATAACAAAGCTGAGTGTTGCTGCCACCTAATGACACTTTTAGAAACTACTATCTACATTTTTAACCTATCCTATATCAGTCTGTGATCTATTTACTGACTTTCTCTCGTAAAAGATAAACATGTTCAGAGTGTGGTTACTATACTTTGAGACAAAAAAAATCCCAGTTATAATATAATCAATTACAGCTGGATATGTCGGGACTCGAACCCGTTCCCGGCATTGTGATTCAGGCGAAAAGACAACAGATTAAGTTTACCAAGTCATTTTACTGGATTAGAAGGCTCTGCAGAGTCTGTATACAACCAGTTTATTCTACTCCACCGATACTAAAAATGACCGATCATTCAATCTATTTGTTCATGCATTAACTGACCCTGCCTCCATCACATCCTGTGACAATGCATTTTAAGCATTCACCACTCTCTAACTAAAAAAATATTTCCTAATATCTAATTTGGACCTACCTTTAAATAATTGGAAGCTGTGCCCTCTATCTTGTCCATGTCCACTTTATGATAAGGACTCCCCACCTGAATACGGTATTCCAATGTAGGTCTCACCAATGATTTATATAGTGTGACTAACACTTCCTTGCTACTACGTGTAATGTTTCTTTTAATTATACCCAGCATTGCATTGGCCTTTTTACTGCCACTTGGATTTGCTCTCGCACCTTACATGTATGATCTATTATAACATCTGGGTCCATTTACTTTTCTATATGTCTAATATTGTTCACTCCCATCGTATAAGTATGTTCCTTATTGGATCTTCCCATGTGGATGACTGTACATTTTTATACATTAAACTCCATCTACCAGATCACAGAGCATTTACGGACCGACCACAGTGTTTCATCTTCTTCTTCTGCATTCGGGTTTTTTTTTTATTATGCTAAATCTTCAATCCTATCGCTAGGATGAAGTCCACAGGCCTTTCCAGTCTGAGCGGCGACCCCTTAGTTTTTGCCTCAGTTCTGCTCCATCTGGCCAGGTCTGGCATCTTAGTTCTTCGTAGGCGGGCATTCTTGAAGTACGTGTTCAAGGGTCTGGACTTCTATCTCACATGAACATTCATTTGTTTAGGAGATTTTTAGCCGATATATGTGGCCCAGTAATCTGCAGTGCCCCGTTCTTATGCGGAAGATTGCAGTTTGCTGGTGGATTAAATTGGGTCTGAACTGTTACTCTCTCTTATTTCGTTCTTCCATTTTATTTTATACTGGCTGCGAATGGTGGTTTTAGCCTCCTTATGTGGCACTTTATTGATGTATTGTTCCATTTTTCCACCTGCTTTGGATCATGCATCGGCTCTCTCGTTTCCCGTAGTTCCACAATGAGAGGGGAACCACTGGAGTGTGATCTTTTGTTTGGCATTTAGTTCTGTTCTTATTGTGTGTGTTACGTCCTCATTTGTTGTGTTCTTTACTGATTCGAGTAGTGCTTTACAGTCTGTGAAGATCACTATCCTGACGTGTGTGTGTCTCCAATTTGGTAACAATTTTCAGTGCTTGGAGAAGTGTCATTGATTCTGCTCTCAGGCTAGAGGAATTTTTTCCTGTTGGAAAGGACATGGGTTATCTGTCCGTTATTTTGTCTTATAAAGGTGCCTCCACCAGCATTTTTTGCCGCCCCTTCTGCAGATCCAACTATGTACAAATGTGTCCATTCTTTGGGCTGTATTCGCCTTCAATCATCTCTTGAGCCTCGGTGGGGGGTGGTCTTTCTTTTCTACTCCGGGCACTTCTGTGGTAATTGAAACTTGATCTAGATTGTGGTTTGCCTCCTTATAGCCCACCAGCATCTCCATTTCTGTGCTTTTGCCTGCGACGAGGTCTCTGAGACAGCTATGTATTTGTTGTGATGTATGCATGAAATTAGTCCTTTTCAACCTTTTTTACAATGATTTTGGTGTTTGGCCTGCATGGGATGGTTTGGCATGCGTAGCAACTTCACGCTGTGCACGAGCACCTTCTCTTCTGTCTATTATTCAGAGGTCTGAGTTTGGTGTGTCTGACGCCCATTTTCCTATATTTAGTGCTCTCTGCATCCTGTATTTAGCCATGAGTAGGTTTTCTGCAGTACACCATGCTGCAAGATCATCTGCATGGAGAGCCCTGGAGATATGCTTAGGAATTGTCTCCACTATGTCATTGATGAACATGATGAAGAGAGTAGGTGATTTGCCTACGCCTTGCTGGAGAGTGACACGATGGATTAGAATGCCATCTAGCTTGTGGCACTCCTTGCTGGAGAATGACATGATGGATCAGAATCCCATCTAGCTTGTGGCACTTCTTGCTGGAGAATGAATGACACGATGGATTAGAATCCCATCTAGCTTGTGGCACTCCTTGCTGGAGAATGACACGATGGATTAGAATCCCATCTAGCTTGTGGCACTCCTTGCTGGAGAATGACACGATGGATTAGAATCCCATCTAGCTTGTGGCACTCCTTGCTGGAGAATGACCCGATGGATTAGAATCCCATCTAGCTTGTGGCACTCCTTGCTGGAGAATGACACCATGGATTAGAATCCCATCTATCTTGTGGCACTCCTTGCTGGAGAATGACACGATGGATTAGAATCCCATCTAGCTTCTGGCACTCCTTGCTGGAGAATAACACGATGGATTAGAATCCCATCTAGCTTGTGGCACTCCTTGCTGGAGAATGACACGATGGATTAGAATCCCATCTAGCTTGTGGCATTCCTTGCTGGAGAATGACACGATGGATTAGAATCCCATCTAGCTTGTGGCACTCCTTGCTGGAGAATGACCCGATGGATTAGAATCCCATCTAGCTTGTGGCACTCCTTGCTGGAGAATGACACGATGGATTAGAATCCCATCTATCTTGTGGCACTCCTTGCTGGAGAATGACACGATGGATTAGAATCCCATCTAGCTTCTGGCACTCCTTGCTGGAGAATGACACGATGGATTAGAATCCCATCTAGCTTGTGGCACTCCTTGCTGGAGAATAACACGATGGATTAGAATCCCATCTAGCTTGTGGCACTCCTTGCTGGAGAATGACACGATGGATTAGAATCCCATCTAGCTTGTGGCATTCCTTGCTGGAGAATGACACGATGGATTAGAATCCCATCTAGCTTGTGGCACTCCTTGCTGGAGAATGACACGATGGATTAGAATCCCATCTAGCTTGTGGCACTCCTTGCTGGAGAATAACACGATGGATTAGAATCCCATCTAGCTTGTGGCACTCCTTGCTGGAGAATGACACGATGGATTAGAATCCCATCTAGCTTGTGGCACTTCTTGCTGGAGAATGACACGATGGATTAGAATCCCATCTAGCTTGTGACACTCCTTGCTGGAGAATGACCCGATGGATTAGAATCCCATCTAGCTTGTGGCACTTCTTGCTGGAGAATGACACAATGGATTAGAATCCCATCTAGCTTGTGGCACTCCTTGCTGGAGAATGACACGATGGATTAGAATCCCATCTAGTTTGTGGCACTCCTTGCTGGAGAATGACACAATGGATTAGAATCCCATCTAGCTTGTGGCACTCCTTGCTGGAGAATAACACGATGGATTAGAATCCCATTTAGCTTGGGGCACTCCTTGCTGGAGAATGACACGATGGATTAGAATCCCATCTAGCTTGTGGCACTCCTTGCTGGAGAATGACACGATGAATTAGAATCCCATCTAGCTTGTGGCACTCCTTGATGGAGAATGACACGATGGATTAGAATCCCATCTAGCTTGTGACACTCCTTGCTGGAGAATGACACGGTGGATTAGAATCCCATCTAGCTTGTGGCACTCCTTGCTGGAGAATGACACGATGGATTACAATCCCATCTAGCTTGTGGCACTCCTTGCTGGAGAATGACACAATGGATTAGAATCCCATCTAGCTTGTGGCACTCCTTGCTGGAGAATGACACGATGGATTAGAATCCCATCTAGCTTGTGGCACTCCTTGCTGGAGAATAACACGATGGATTAGAATCCCATCTAGCTTGTGGCACTCCTTGCTGGAGAATGACACGATGGATTAGAATCCCATCTAGCTTGTGGCACTCCTTGCTGGAGAATGACACGATGGATTAGAATCCCTTCTATCTTGTGGCACTCCTTGCTGGAGAATGACACGATGGATTAGAATCCCATCTAGCTTGTGGCACTCCTTGCTGGAGAATGACACAATGGATTAGAATCCCATCTAGCTTGTGGCACTCCTTGCTGGAGAATAACACGATGGATTAGAATCCCATCTAGCTTGTGGCACTCCTTGCTGGAGAATGACACGATGGATTAGAATCCCATCTAGCTTGTGGCACTCCTTGCTGGAGAATGACACGATGGATTAGAATCCCATCTAGCTTGTGGCACTCCTTGCTGGAGAATGACACGATGGATTAGAATCCCATCTAGCTTGTGGCACTCCTTGCTGGAGAATGACACGATGGATTAGAATCCCATCTAGCTTGTGGCACTCCTTGCTGGAGAATGACACGATGGATTAGAATCCCATCTAGCTTGTGGCACTCCTTGCTGGAGAATGACACGATGGATTAGAATTCCATCTAGCTTGTGGCACTCCTTGCTGGAGAATGACATGATGGATTAGAATCCCATCTAGCTTGTGGCACTCTTTGCTGGAGAATGACACGATGGATTAGAATCCCATCTAGCTTGTGGCACTCCTTGCTGGAGAATGACACGATGGATTAGAATCCCATCTAGCTTGTGGCACTCCTTGCTGGAGAATAACACGATGGATTAGAATCCCATCTAGCTTGTGGCACTCCTTGCTGGAGAATGACACGATGGATTAGAATCCCATCTAGCTTGTGGCATTCCTTGCTGGAGAATGACACGATGGATTAGAATCCCATCTAGCTTGTGGCACTCCTTGCTGGAGAATGACACGATGGATTAGAATCCCATCTAGCTTGTGGCACTCCTTGCTGGAGAATGACACGATGAATTAGAATCCCATCTTGCTTGTGGCACTCCTTGCTGGAGAATGACACGATGGATTAGAATCCCATCTAGCTTGTGGCATTCCTTGCTGGAGAATGACACGATGGATTAGAATCCCATCTAGCTTGTGGCACTCCTTGCTGGAGAATGACACGATGGATTAGAATCCCATCTAGCTTGTGGCACTCCTTGCTGGAGAATAACACGATGGATTAGAATCCCATCTAGCTTGTAGCACTCCTTGCTGGAGAATGACACGATGGATTAGAATCCCATCTAGCTTGTGGCACTCCTTGCTGGAGAATGACACGATGGATTAGAATCCCATCTAGCTTGTGGCACTTCTTGCTGGAGAATGACACGATGGATTAGAATCCCATCTAGCTTGTGACACTCCTTGCTGGAGAATGACCCGATGGATTAGAATCCCATCTAGCTTGTGGCACTTCTTGCTGGAGAATGACACAATGGATTAGAATCCCATCTAGCTTGTGGCACTCCTTGCTGGAGAATGACACGATGGATTAGAATCCCATCTAGTTTGTGGCACTCCTTGCTGGAGAATGACACAATGGATTAGAATCCCATCTAGCTTGTGGCACTCCTTGCTGGAGAATGACACGATGGATTAGAATCCCATTTAGCTTGGGGCACTCCTTGCTGGAGAATGACACGATGGATTAGAATCCCATCTAGCTTGTGGCACTCCTTGCTGGAGAATGACACGATGGATTAGAATCCCATCTAGCTTGTGACACTCCTTGCTGGAGAATGACACGGTGGATAAGAATCCCATCTAGCTTGTGGCACTCCTTGCTGGAGAATGACACGATGGATTAGAATCCCATCTAGCTTGTGGCACTCCTTGCTGGAGAATGACACGATGGATTACAATCCCATCTAGCTTGTGGCACTCCTTGCTGGAGAATGACACGATGGATTAGAATCCCATCTAGCTTGTGGCACTCCTTGCTGGAGAATGACACGATGGATTAGAATCCCATCTAGCTTGTGGCACTCCTTGCTGGAGAATAACACGATGGATTAGAATCCCATCTAGCTTGTGGCACTCCTTGCTGGAGAATGACACGATGGATTAGAATCCCATCTAGCTTGTGGCACTCCTTGCTGGAGAATGACACGATGGATTAGAATCCCTTCTATCTTGTGGCACTCCTTGCTGGAGAATGACACGATGGATTAGAATCCCATCTAGCTTGTGGCACTCCTTGCTGGAGAATGACACAATGGATTAGAATCCCATCTAGCTTGTGGCACTCCTTGCTGGAGAATAACACGATGGATTAGAATCCCATCTAGCTTGTGGCACTCCTTGCTGGAGAATGACACGATGGATTAGAATCCCATCTAGCTTGTGGCACTCCTTGCTGGAGAATGACACGATGGATTAGAATCACATCTAGCTTGTGGCACTCCTTGCTGGAGAATGACACGATGGATTAGAATCCCATCTAGCTTGTGGCACTCCTTGCTGGAGAATGACACGATGGATTAGAATCCCATCTAGCTTGTGGCACTCTTTGCTGGAGAATGACACGATGGATTAGAATTCCATCTAGCTTGTGGCACTCCTTGCTGGAGAATGACATGATGGATTAGAATCCCATCTAGCTTGTGGCACTCTTTGCTGGAGAATGACACGATGGATTAGAATCCCATCTAGCTTGTGGCACTCCTTGCTGGAGAATGACACGATGGATTAGAATCCCATCTAGCTTGTGGCACTCCTTGCTGGAGAATAACACGATGGATTAGAATCCCATCTAGCTTGTGGCACTCCTTGCTGGAGAATGACACGATGGATTAGAATCCCATCTAGCTTGTGGCATTCCTTGCTGGAGAATGACACGATGGATTAGAATCCCATCTAGCTTGTGGCACTCCTTGCTGGAGAATGACACGATGGATTAGAATCCCATCTAGCTTGTGGCACTCCTTGCTGGAGAATGACACGATGGATTAGAATCCCATCTTGCTTGTGGCACTCCTTGCTGGAGAATGACACGATGGATTAGAATCCCATCTAGCTTGTGGCACTCCTTGCTGGAGAATGACACGATGGATTACAATCCCATCTAGCTTGTGGCACTCCTTGCTGGAGAATGACACGATGGATTAGAATCCCATCTAGCTTGTGGCACTTCTTGCTGGAGAATGACACGATGGATTAGAATCCCATCTAGCTTATGGCACTCCTTGCTGGAGAATGACCCGATGGATTAGAATCCCATCTAGCTTGTGGCACTTCTTGCTGGAGAATGACACAATGGATTAGAATCCCATCTAGCTTGTGGCACTCCTTGCTGGAGAATGACACGATGGATTAGAATCCCATCTAGTTTGTGGCACTCCTTGCTGGAGAATAACACAATGGATTAGAATCCCATCTAGCTTGTGGCACTCCTTGCTGGAGAATGACACGATGGATTAGAATCCCATCTAGCTTGTGGCATTCCTTGCTGGAGAATGACACGATGGATTAGAATCCCATCTAGCTTGTGGCACTCCTTGCTGGAGAATGACACGATGGATTAGAATCCCATCTAGCTTGTGGCACTCCTTGCTGGAGAATGACACGATGGATTAGAATCCCATCTTGCTTGTGGCACTCCTTGCTGGAGAATGACACGATGGATTAGAATCCCATCTAGCTTGTGGCACTCCTTGCTGGAGAATGACACGATGGATTACAATCCCATCTAGCTTGTGGCACTCCTTGCTGGAGAATGACACGATGGATTAGAATCCCATCTAGCTTGTGGCACTTCTTGCTGGAGAATGACACGATGGATTAGAATCCCATCTAGCTTATGGCACTCCTTGCTGGAGAATGACCCGATGGATTAGAATCCCATCTAGCTTGTGGCACTTCTTGCTGGAGAATGACACAATGGATTAGAATCCCATCTAGCTTGTGGCACTCCTTGCTGGAGAATGACACGATGGATTAGAATCCCATCTAGTTTGTGGCACTCCTTGCTGGAGAATAACACAATGGATTAGAATCCCATCTAGCTTGTGGCACTCCTTGCTGGAGAATAACACGATGGATTAGAATCCCATTTAGCTTGGGGCACTCCTTGCTGGAGAATGACACGATGGATTAGAATCCCATCTAGCTTGTGGCACTCCGTGCTGGAGAATGACACGATGAATTAGAATCCCATCTAGCTTGTGGCACTCCTTGCTGGAGAATGACACGATGGATTAGAATCCCATCTAGCTTGTGGCACTCCTTGCTGGAGAATGACACGGTGGATTAGAATCCCATCTAGCTTGTGGCACTCCTTGCTGGAGAATGACACTTCTTCTTCTTCTTCTTCTGCGTACACAGTCAGACAGTAACCATTATTTTCTCGAAAAAAGCGGCGGTCATCCTGAGACTCTCGCCACTACCATAGAGCTTGTCTTGCAGTTCCACTGGCAATGGCCACATCTGCTCTCTCTGATCCTCGTATGTCGGGCAGTTCTGCAGCAGATGTTCAGTGGTCATTTTACCAGTACCGCACGGGCATTCGTCGGTACACCCTATCTTCAATTTGTTGAAGAGGTGGTACCTCAGTCTGTTGTGGCCAGTGCGAAGTCTGAAGACAACGACCTGCTCTCTTCGGTTCAACTGGTAATAGGCATCGTTTTTGGTGTAACCAGTATGTTCGGTTTCCCATTTGGACATGTACCTGGCTTTGATAAGCCGTTTTGACTCTTCGTACGTCATACTGGTATCTATTTGTGGTAGCCTTGCACCTTCTTTTGCCAGTCTGTCTGCCTCCTCGTTGCCTTGGATGTTGCAGTGTGACGGAACCCACTGTACCACTACCCTTTTTGGTGCGGACTGTTGGCACAGTTTGCAGAGTGCTGCTCTTAAGTCATTAAGCTCAGTGTTTTTCTGGCTTTTTAGCGCTGTGACTACTTCGAGAGCATCTGTCAGCAGGACTATATGGCTCTCATTTTCACTGTGTGTTACCATTTCTTCCACTGCCGCCCTCAGTGCCTCTGCCTCTGCTCTGAAATTGCTCGTGTACTTACCAGTAGCGAATGACAGTGTTATTTTTCTGCCATTTGGTAGGTTCAGGAATGCTCCTGCCCCTCCGTTCTGTGTAGTGTTTGTTACAGAACCGTCGGTGTATGCATGGGTCCAGTCCATGCTTGGGTAGCTTTTCGTTATGAAGCTTAAGGTAGTGTCTCTCCTTTCTTTTTCGGTCTGGCAGTTTTTGTTTGCAATACCTGGTATATTTTCTACCACCTCTGGAAATATATCCTGCCTCCAAGTAGGTTTTCGTACAGTAGTGATGGGTTTTGGTGTTGTTAGTGCGTTTATGGGATCTTCGTGCATCTTTGCTTTGGCTATTTCTGCAAAGTTTCTCCGCTTTAGTTTCCCAGTTCCCAAATTGTTTAGCCTCTGGTACATTGGATGGTCCGTCAGTCTTCGGAGTTTCTCTGACTGCAGCTGGGCTCTGCAGTCTCTTCTGTCGGTCATGGATTGCAGTTTTGTAATCTTTTCAAGTTCTACAATTGGCGTTGACTTCATTCCACCAGTTATGATTCTCATAGCTTGGTTTTGAAGTTTGTTAACTTTATCGAAGTTCGCCTTCGCTGCTGTTGTCCATGCCGCGATGCCATACTCGAGAACTGGTCTCACTCTTCCAGTGTACAGTTTCTTTAGTATGCCTTCGTCTGCTCCCCAGCTTGTGCCAGCAAGTTTCCTCATGATCGCCATTCTTTCTCTGGCTTTCATTCGGTTTCTCTCAATCTGACTTTTCCATGTCATGCGCCGATCAAATGTGACTCCCAGATAGGTTGGGTTGTCGTTTGGCTGCAGGATTTTGCCATTTAGGCTTAATTTGGTACTTTGGGGTTTTAATGAGAGCGAGAATATTGTGCACGTGGTTTTCTCCTCGTTTATTTTGACCAGCCATGAGTTCGCCCACTCTTCCAGCGATGTTAGGGCCGTTTGCATCCGATTTCTTGCTATGGTGAGATTCTTTTCAGAGGTCCACATAGCCAGATCGTCTGCAAACATTGAGCTATGGACTCTTCTTGGTATATTCTCTGTAATATCGTTTATATATACCAGGAAGAGTGTGGGTGACAGTACTCCCCCTTGGGGTACTCCCTGCTCGAGTGTCACCTTTTTGCTCATCTGCCCTTGTACTTGGACTCTGGCCGTTCTTTGTTTGAGGTAGTGGTTGATCCACTTGTACATCTTCCCACAAACATCACTTCTTCTTAGCTTGACTCTAAGTCCATCCTTCCAGACTTTGTCAAATGCCTTTTCCAGATCCACCCAAACAGCTACTGTGTGTTTCGGAGAATGACACGATGGATTAGAATCCCATCTAGCTTGTGGCACTCCTTGCTGGAGAATGACACGATGGATTAGAATCCCATCTAGCTTGTGGCACTCCTTGCTGGAGAATGACACGATGGATTAGAATCCCATCTAGCTTGTGGCACTCCTTGCTGGAGAATGACACAATGGATTAGAATCCCATCTAGCTTGTGGCACTCCTTGCTGGAGAATGACACGATGGATTAGAATCCCATCTAGCGTGTGGCACTCCTTGCTGGAGAATAACACGATGGATTAGAATCCCATCTAGCTTGTGGCACTCCTTGCTGGAGAATGACACGATGGATTAGAATCCCATCTAGCTTATGGCACTCCTTGCTGGAGAATGACCCGATGGATTAGAATCCCATCTAGCTTGTGGCACTCCTTGCTGGAGAATAACACGATGGATTAGAATCCCATTTAGCTTGGGGCACTCCTTGCTGGAGAATGACACAATGGATTAGAATCCCATCTAGCTTGTGGCACTCCTTGCTGGAGAATGACTCGATGAATTAGAATCCCATCTAGCTTGTGGCACTCCTTGCTGGAGAATGACACGGTGGATTAGAATCCCATCTAGCTTGTGGCACTCCTTGCTGGAGAATGACACGGTGGATTAGAATCCCATCTAGCTTGTGGCACTCCTTGCTGGAGAATGACACGATGGATTAGAATCCCATCTAGCTTGTGGCACTCCTTGCTGGAGAATGACACGATGGATTAGAATCCCATCTAGCTTGTGGCACTCCTTGCTGGAGAATGACACAATGGATTAGAATCCCATCTAGCTTGTGGCACTCCTTGCTGGAGAATGACACGATGGATTAGAATCCCATCTAGCTTGTGGCACTCCTTGCTGGAGAATAACACGATGGATTAGAATCCCATCTAGCTTGTGGCACTCCTTGCTGGAGAATGACACGATGGATTAGAATCCCATCTAGCTTGTGGCACTCCTTGCTGGAGAATGACACGATGGATTAGAATCCCATCTATCTTGTGGCACTCCTTGCTGGAGAATGACACGATGGATTAGAATCCCATCTAGCTTGTGGCACTCCTTGCTGGAGAATGACACGATGGATTAGAATCCCATCTAGCTTGTGGCACTCCTTGCTGGAGAATGACACGATGGATTAGAATCCCATCTAGCTTGTGGCACTCCTTGCTGGAGAATGACACGATGGATTAGAATCCCATCTAGTTTGTGGCACTCCTTGCTGGAGAATGACACGATGGATTAGAATTCCATCTAGCTTGTGGCACTCCTTGCTGGAGAATGACATGATGGATTAGAATCCCATCTAGCTTGTGGCACTCTTTGCTGGAGAATGACACGATGGATTAGAATCCCATCTAGCTTGTGGCACTCCTTGTTGGAGAATGACACGATGGATTAGAATCCCATCTAGCTTCACTCTTGTTGTTCAATAGCGGAGAAAATCCCGTATCTAACTGAACATTCTCCCTTACACTTTATTTTTTAACATGTTGAGGAGAAGTCAGTCTTTCCACACCTTCCCAGTTGCATAATGTTGTGTCTTCCCCGAAATTTACAATTATGGATGCGATATCATTATCCAAACCATATAGATTATATGAATATATATATACAAAATTGGTTCCAATATCGATCCATGAGACACTCCATGTATTACATCACACCAGTCAGCGTACTCCTTATTTATGCTAACTCTGTCTTATGGTCCGTTAAGCAATTTTCTATTCAATTTGCAACTCCTTCCCGTATTACATGTGATTGCAACTTTCAAAACAATCTTTGATAAAGTACTCAATCAAAGAATTTTGCAAAATCCAGATAAATAACATCTAGCTCTCAAGCATCTAACAATTTGGTAACCTCCTCCATAAATTCTAATATATTTGTTAAGCACGATCTCCACTTGGTAAACCAATGCTAACCCTTGCTGATCAGATTAAAATTGTCCAAGTGCACAACTATGTTGTCTTTGATTATTGACTACAATGTTGCAGAGTATGCTCTTCAAACTCATTGGTTTGTAATTGCCTGGATCTGATTTCATGCCCTTTTGAAACAAGGGGATCACTCATGCATCTTCCCAATTCCTTGGAATAATCCCTTCTCAAGAGTATCACAAAGGGATGTCTACGAAAAATGTGCTTTTTGCACTGAAATTGTCCTGTCCAAACATCCACGTTTTAGATAACTTTACCATAACATTAGCTCAGAAATGCAAGCCAAGCTCGTTAATCTTTTAATTAACCAATTATGGCACTACATGCAAAATACAACTGCACATTCCTTGCTTTCGCTGATGCAAATTGGTCTATGACGTCTTCAAAGTTAGTTTTATTTTCACTTCTCTTTCTACATGCAGCAGAGCAAGATCACATGCAGTCTGCGCGGAGACTCTCAAATATGAAAGTTTTAACTTGCTGACTGATCTCTCACAGTTGGCGAAGGAAGTTACTATAGTTATCATTTTCTGAAAAGCAATGCGAAGATTGGAGGTGTTGTTTTCAGTTTCTCACTGTACTAAAAATTCGGGAAAGACATCAGGTTTGAACATTTGTCTGCTTATTCGACTTGATTGTAACATTATGTGGTCCAATGTTTCTTATATAGCTGCTGTCCATCAACATCAGAGCTGAGAAGTTCACCAACATGTTCGTACCCCTTCTTTAGGTCGTTACTGTCAGCACCCTAACACAGTTCCTCGACATCAACAAGAAACTCAATCTTGACGTCAGTGTCGAGGAGAAAGACTAATTTTTGATCAGGCAAAATATACTGATCAGACATGAGTCAGGGTCAGGCAAAACACACTGGCAAAGACCCTCACCTCATCTTCCTAGTAGCCCTTTCTGGAAACGGGCTGTTTTCGTGGCAGCCTGGCTAACGGGGTAAGGGATTGATGTGATCCCGTAGTAGTGAGTGACACGCAGATGAAGCCAAGCATAGCACAACCACCTGGAGGACCCCTTCTACCTATATCAGCACGCACGGGATGTGCGGAAAGCTACTGCAACCTGACACTCAATGTCCTTTTCAGGGAGCACAAAAGAGTAAACCTACTTATTGTAGGCATTGGAAACAATAACATCAGTGTCATGCAAACGAGTGAACCTTTTGTCCATTTTTCTGTGAAGACGGTCGAGTGTTCTTGTCCGAACTCTTTCCATTTCCTCATTGATGGTTAACCCAGCGTCTCTGAGCTCTCGTCAGTCATTCATTTCTTTTGCCGTCTCTGGACGTCTTACAACGTCAATACTCCGATCTTGTCAGAGACCGAGTCATTTTTCATGGGACTCACTGACCAATACTTCTCTTTTATTATTAGTTCCTTATAGCTATGCTTGTTGCTTTTAATTCCATTGTAATAGTGTTCTTTGTTGAATTTAAATGTAATTTCAACTAACAGAAATCTTCCAGAGTGGAACTCGGAGCCCTTAATGGAGAACAAAGAATGGAACCACTGCATAGAGCTAGCGGAATCATTGGATGAGCCAAATGGCCACAGAAACCACCACTGCAAAAACAAATAAAGTACTATGATGTAGTTTTTTTAAAGGAGGCCAACTGTACTAGTAGCCCTATACTTTGGCTGGAGAGAAAAAGAGAGAAGAAATCTGCAGCTGTGACATAAGGGACATGTAGTTGGGTATGAAGTGTTTGAGACTTCATTGTACTAGGCCTCAACTTTTTTGTGAGGTTGGCTGGTCAATTCCTTTTTCTAATAGTAAGCCAGGTGCCCATTTACAGCTTATTCAACTGGAGTGTATTAACAATAATAGCTGTATCTTTCCATGATAAGTGAGGACTCTACCACTCCAAGACAGAATACTGATTTTGTTTCAGCACAAGAATGTGTTCTCCTAACAATATAAATTTGTTGTCAATACGGGAAACAATACAAGATAAATGCTATATCTTGTGGTTGCTATCAAGAATGGACATCACTGCCTTCGGGACACAACTAAAGGTGCCAAGTCTCTGGCGACAAATAATAAAGGGTATCAATTCTAATTGTTGATGCAGCTAGCTGGTTGTATACAGTGCCATCCCATGGCACACTTTTCTGGATTCCCTGCAGAGATTAATGATGAATTGGTGGGCATCGTTCATTATACCAACAGTATGGATACATTCTTTTCCTCCGAGTTTTGTCTCAATTGTGGTCATTGTCACTTGTCCAATCAATCCATGACACTCCTCTCTTAATTTCTGTTCCTTTGATGGTTGTAGCGCTCCTGCACCTTGAGTGCCCATTGTCTGCAGTGACTTGTATATAGTCATTCATTTGGGTCAGCTAATATTTGAATTTCACATGATGTCCAAGAATATATTTCATATTCACAATAGGGTAATCCCATGAACAACATAGGACCAATTGAATTCCTTCATTTTCAACATTATAATCTTTCACACTGTGGCCTTGATAGTGTGAGGATGTCCAGACATATTGGATGACTGACAGAACCAACTGATGATATAAGATGAAAAGTAGTCGCTGCTCCAGGTTTACTGCTGCCACTGACAGCGCAGCCAGACGCAATGTGTAAAATAAATTGTCTACTACTGCATAAGATTCCAACAATGAGTTCATATGAAATGTCATTACACAACATACAAATATGTTATATGATGATGTGTAAGCTTATGTCAAATTGTAGTATGTCAAATTGTAGTATGTAAAATTGCGTGATCAAAATCACACGAGTGTATGGGATCTGTAAGTGTAAGTGTATGAAACTTATAACATGGTGTTCTTTTCAAGATGTAAATATGAAGGGAAGATATTATATCCATTGAACTCATCTGTTAATTACCAAAACGAGTACACAGTAAGTCTTATGTTTAATTACATGTCACATTCAAAGTTCATTTTTAAAATACTAAATTGAAAACAACAATACAAATCCAAAAATAAAAACTGGCATATGTACAATTTATGAAGACTAGGACACTACATTTAAAGCATAGGTTAAAAACTAAATTAACTAAATTAGAATACACAATAATAAAAATAATCAACTTCAAACACGGCCTTCAAACAAAGACCCAGTTACCTATTTAGCAGAATGACATTATTTATTATTATTCCACAGCATAAGCCTCTGAGATTCTTTTCTCAATGTTCCTCCATTCTGCTGTTCTTGTCTATTGTCAATATATACTCAAGTAAAAAAAAAAAGAACAGGTGTATGGATTTAAACAAGTCAATGACAAATTAAAAATGAGAGTTATCAGGTGTTATTTATATGCATCATTACTGTATCACGAAGATACATGGACAATAAATGAAAGATTGGAGATAAGATTTAAAGCCTTTGAAATCTGGACATTTAGAAGAATGGGGTGCATCTACTGGAAGGACAAAACAAAATAAATAAGGAAGCCTTGAAGGAAATCATTTGTTCATATCAAACAACATAACACCTTCAAAACACAAACAATATTTGATGGACAAGTGAAGGGCAAACATGCCAGAGGTAAACAATGTTATACGTGAGAAGATAACATCAAAAGATGGACAGGAAAAGGGTTGGCTAATCGTACCATCATGATAAGAGACAGAGGACATTCAAGACCCATTGCAGCCAACCGTCACTGTGGAGATGGCACCTGAACTGAACACTCTTTCAATTGTTTTAATTTTATTTGGTCTCTGTTATTGTTCATAACTTTAAAATGATGTATTCATTCCAATTCAATTTTTTTTAACAAGATGGTGCTTCTGATTCCTTAGTACACTGTATCAATTTATTTGTTGTTCTCCATACAACAATGTTGTCACTGAAAGTCCATCAATTAATATGGGTATTATCTTCACAAACCATCTGGTAGTAGTTCATGTCACAAGGACAATGAAAAAATGTTAGCATAAAATTGTATTTTAAATTGCTTTTTTTTTTGTGTGTCATTAAATTCAGCTATTGAAGTGAAGCTATAACATGGCACCAACAGAACAGGCTACCAGAACAGGTGTACCATATGGGAGGTTGCCATTGCTTACGATACATGGTGAAGTGATAGTACAGAGAAAAATCACTGTGTCTGTCAAACTGGACATGGCAGGATTTGTACTCAATGTGTTGGGGTTGTGAACCTAGAGCGATGTCATTTGTTGGAAAGTGATACACATTTCATGCCTACGTCTTGAATGTAAATTTATGAGAAAATCAAGATTAAAAGTAATTTTTCAGAACAAGTCACCACTTTTAAATAGATTCTGAATTCAGTTAAGATTAAGGGATCAAGACGCTGAGCAGTGCATGAGCTTCAGTGGTCAGCGATCCATAGCTGACTGCTAGCGTCAGGGCCTGCAAACCATGGCTGCCAAGACCCTTCTACACCTCCGCGCGGTGATCCTGGTTATCAGGCTGCAGCAGGGCTGACTGGCTAAGGAAAAGGAATTGAAGAGGGAATGCTAACCCGGTACTCAGAAAATGCTTGCCGAAGTCGGATGTGTTGGACGGAAAGGTGCAAGTATCGCAGTCAAGCTGTAAACTACGACACAACACATTCCATTCTCTGGACTACATTTTGCTACTTAAGCCCTTTTAGGGCTTAGTAGCGGGAGATTGAGAATGAACGCAGACGAAGAAGAAGTTAAGATCATATTTCAACAACTCATGGATCAATTGTATTTGGTATCAGAACGCTGTTCAAGTCACTTGAGTGCCATTTTCAATGAAAAAGTACTTTTCACCAAACTAAAAATAAGTTACTGATGTAGGAAATTAAGTGATACAGACTTGTTTATAACAGGTCTTCAGCATTATAGGGTAAGGTGCTCACCAGTCCCATTTCTCACTGCTTTGCTTTTCTAACTCAGCCAGGTAAACTTGAACATGCCCACGCCAGGTCACAGATATGTCCTTTTGCTACAAGAGACATGCCCTCTAACCATTGTCAGTTGTACACAACAAACAATCAAGGTGATATAGGAATGTGGTATTTATACGAGCTACTGCGAAAGCATTTGTCAAGAATGTTTTCATTAATCAAGAACGAAAGTCAGAGGCGCGAAGACGATCAGATACCGTCGTAGTTCTGACCATAAACGATGCCGACTAGCGATCCGCAGGAGTTGCTTCGATGACTCTGCGGGCAGCTTCCGGGAAACCAAAGTGTTTGGGTTCCGGGGGAAGTATGGTTGCAAAGCTGAAACTTAAAGGAATTGACGGAAGGGCACCACCAGGAGTGGAGCCTGCGGCTTAATTTGACTCAACACGGCCAACACTGAAATGACTGACATGCCGAGACCACTTTCGTTGGGACTAATATGGAACGAGTGCTGGATCTAGATCATCGGAAAACTGGGGTAATGCCCTCTGTGGCTCGGTTGGTCTGCATTCAGTGTTTAACAAAGGAATTGACGGAAGGGCACTAATGAGATGAGCCTGCGGCTTAAATTGACTTAACACGCCAATACTGTAGAACGACTGTCAAATAGAGAGCACTTTCGTTGGGTCTAATAGTAAACATGTGCTGGTATTAGACCCACGGAAGACAGGTCAGTCTCTTAACCCCCTAATGAAAGAACGTCTGCTATGGTAATCTGGTCTTAACCCTGCGGAAATCGCAGGTTTCTGAAACTTGGCCATTGACAAACAAAAAGCCCTCTATTGATACGTCTGGTCAAATAGTGAACGGGTGCTGGAAATAGACCCTAGGAAGATAGGTCAGTTTTACCCTACTAATGACAGGGCGTTCCTACGGTAATCCTGCTCAACTCAAGAGGAGCCGCAGACATCTGGTTCACGTACTAGGCTGATAAGCCAACGGCGCGAGGCTACCATGTGAGGGATTACGGCTGAACGCCTCTAAGCCAGAATCCCGCCCAAAATCACAGCACGATTGCAATGGGAGGCTTCGACAGGGTGGGGATCTGGGGCTCACGCTTCAGCCCCGCCCGGTCGAGCCGCAGAAAGAGGTCCCTGCCGCCCGCCGATCAAAGCGGGCGGGAAGCTGCTCGATATTCACCCCATGCGGCGATTAGGTGCGAAACAACAAACAGAAGACTTAGTTCTGGGTCGGGGTGTCGTAAGCAGTAGAGCAGCCACCTCACTGTGAACTGTCGAGACTCAGCCCCTGACCATGAGATATGCCCGCACACCAGGCGAACAACATCTCCGTGACATTTCCAGGCTTGTCCCCTGGTTAAATGTACTCCTGCTTCTATCTCCTCCTCCTCTATCTGCTATGGACGCAGAAGAGATGCAGGCTAGCGGACATTGCACATCTGCCCTACTGTGTCAACCTCCCATGTGGCAGGGAATGCTAGGCGTACTATCACTGCAGATGTGCCGAGAAAATAAAGGGAGCAAAGAGGTACCCCACCCACATGCACATGATACGTTTCTGGCAGGACGTGACGATCCTGGGATACAGACACACTGGACTGCCTCTCTTCCGGGTTAGTACAAACCAGTACATAGTCCATATCATATAACATATATCATATATCATTACCGCATCCTATAGACACGAGTAGTGAAGACTCGTTAGTCTGGTAAGACAACTTCCATAAGAGAGACAACTCTGATCACAAACAACTGCTGCCTTGCAGATTGGCTGGGGACAGCCAAAGGCTAAGGAGGGCATCCCTACAGAAACGCCTGTTGAAATCGGATGCACTGGGCCACAAGCTTAACATACAGTGCAACGTAAATCGCAGTATGATGACAGTACAACTTATCAGAAAAACGTATGGCGCTCATCCTGCGGAGTCCCGCCAGGCAGCGAGAGTTCCGGGCCTCATGCCTCGAAGGGGCCCACCCTTGACTACTGGTGGTCACCCACCCATGTGTCGTGGAGTCAAGGCACATGGCTATGGGGCAACTTCTATTGGCCAAAACCTCAAAATACTACAGTGGAATGCGGAGGGAGTCATTAACAAAAAACTTTCCTTAACACACCACCTGCATGAAGGTAAGATTGACGTGGCATGTATCCAGGAAACGCACCTCAACAATAACCATAAATTCTCAATCAGAGGATATCAGACCTTCCGTCTAGATAGAGAAGGCCACAAAGGAGGGGTCCTGATACTGACCAGAAACTGCATACCGAGTAGCGCGGTATCTGTCAATCACACCGGACAAGCAGAAATTGTAGGAGTTGACATAATGGCTCAAGAGACGAAGCTCCGCATTTTCAATCTGTACGGACCACCAAATAGAGACCTATCGCTC
This sequence comes from Ariolimax columbianus, assembly GCA_036924085.1. Lineage (NCBI taxonomy): Eukaryota > Metazoa > Mollusca > Gastropoda > Stylommatophora > Arionidae > Ariolimax > Ariolimax columbianus. The sequence goes on from JAVGWX010000001.1 coordinate 10,791,005, forward strand.
TCGAGTATGGAGGTCAGAGACTCCAACTGCATAGTAGTTGGAGATTTCAACAGCCACTCGGAGAGATGGGGATACTCTGACACAGACAGCAGAGGTGACGAAGTGGAAGATTGGGAGATAGATGCAAATCTCTCCCTAATCAATAGGCCGGAGGATAGCCCTAGCTTCTATTCAAGAACATGGCATACCACCTCGACTCCAGATTTGGCCTTCTCCACACAGGACATACACCATAAAATAGGCCGCCAGGTGCTAAACCAACTGGCAGGTAGCGACCACAGGCCGATCAGGCTAACCATTGACATGGAAGTAGGCCCACAGGAAACAAAACCGCTCCCATGTTGGAATTACAAACGAGCCGACTGGGACAGATTTGCAAGCCTGACAGTTGGGCTGTGTGAAACCATCAACACACGGAACAAAATGAAGCCCATGGTGGAAAGCATAAGCAAAGCAATAATGCAAGCTGCCACTGAAACCATCCCAAGAGGGGCAAGGAAAAATTATAAGCCCTATTGGAATGATGACTTGCAAAAAGCGGAAGACACAGTCACAAATGCTAGGAACACGGCCGAGCGAGAACAATCTATGGAGGCAAACATCGCCCTCAAAGCCGCCACGGCGAAATACAAATACACTCTAAACCAAACAGCAAAGAGAAAGCTGGAAAAACAAAACTGAAAGCCTCAACCTAGACAAAGAAGGGAACAAACTATGGAAGTTAGTCAGAGCCATGAATGACAAAACTCCGTCAAACAAACAAATTACCATCAAGCAGGGTGAAAACTTGTTCACTGGAAAAAAAGCCGCAAACGCCTTTGCTGAACACTATGCCAAAGCGAACCACATAGATGTCCCTGCAGATAGGCATACGGACATTAATGAAGAGCAAAAGGGGCACGACAACATCAATACGGCACCAGAAAAGCATATGATGGCCAAATTAACAATGAGTGAAATGGAAGAGGCCATGAGAACATTAAAGAAAAGGAAATCTCCCGGAAAAGACGGGATAACAAACGAAATGCTGATGGGGCTGGGCCAAACAGCGAAGAGGAAACTGCTATCGGTCCTGAACCAAAGCTGGAAAAGGGGAATTGTACCTCAGGCATGGAAAGACGCAGTACTTGTACCAGTACCAAAGAGAGGAAAGGACAAAATAGATCCAAATGGATACAGGCCTATCAGCCTACTGAGCTGTGTCGGCAAACTGATGGAACGTATGATAAACACCAGACTGATGTGGCATCTGGAAGAAAAACGAATACTAATTCCACAGCAAGCCGGCTTTAGACAGCACAGATCCACTGAGGACCAGGTCATCCTCATAGCCCAGGAAATAGAAGATGCCTACCAGGCACAGAAACACACAGTAGCGGTTTGGGTGGACCTGGAAAAGGCATTTGACAAAGTCTGGAAAGACGGACTTAGAGTCAAGCTAAGGAGAAGTGAAGTTTGTGGGAGATTGTACAAGTGGATCAACCACTACCTCAAACAAAGAACGGCCAGAGTCCAAGTACAAGGGCAGATGAGCAAAAAGGTGACACTCGAGCAGGGAGTACCCCAAGGGGGAGTACTGTCACCCACACTCTTCCTGGTGTATATAAACGACATTACAGAGAATATACCAAGAAGAGTCCATAGCTCAATGTTTGCAGACGATCTGGCTATGTGGACCTCTGAAAAGAATCTCACCATAGCAAGAAATCGGATGCAGCCGGCCCTAACATCGCTGGAAGAGTGGGCGAACTCATGGCTGGTCAAAATAAACGAGGAAAAAACCACATGTACAATATTCTCGCTTTCAATCAAACCCCAAAATACCAAATTAAGTTTAAATGGCAAATTCCTGCAGCCAAACGACAACCCAAACTATCTGGGAGTCACATTTGATCGGTTCATGACATGGAGTGAGACCAGTTCTCGAGTATGGCATTGCGGCATGGACAACAGCAGCAAAGGCGAACTTCGATAAAGTTAGCAAACTTCAAAACCAAGCCATGAGAGTTATAACAGGAGGCATGAAGTCAACGCCAATTGTAGAACTTGAAAAGATTACAAAACTGCAATCCATGACCGATAGAAGAGACTGCAGAGCCCAGCTGCAGTCAGAGAAACTCTGAAGACTGACTGACCATCCAATGCACCAGAGACTAAACAATTTGGGAAATGGGAAACTAAAGCGGAGTAACTTTGCAGAAATAGCCAAAGCAAAGATGCACGAAGATCCCATAAACGCACTAACAACACCAAAGCCCATCACTACTGTACGAAAACCTACCTGGAGGCAGGATATATTTCCAGAGATGGTAGAAAATATACCAGGTATTGGAAACAAAAACTGCCAGACTGAAAAAGAAAGAAGAGATACAACCCTAAGCTTTATATTGAAAAACTACCCAAGCATGGACTGGACCCATGCATACACCGATGGTTCTGTAACAAACACTACACAGAACGGAGGGGCAGGAGCATTCCTGAACCTACCAAATGGCAGAAAAATAACACTGTCATTCGCTACTGGTAAGTACAAAAGCAATTTCAGAGCGGAGGCAGAGGCACTGAGGGCGGCAGTGGAAGAAATGGTGACACATAAAGAAAATGAAAGCCACATAGTCCTGCTTACAGATGCTCTCGCCGTAGTCACAGCGCTAAAAAGCCAGAAAAACACTGAGCTTAATTACTTAAGAGCAGCACTCTGTCAACTATGCCAGCAGTCCACACCAAAAAGGGTAGTGGTGCAGTGGGTTCCATCTCACTGCAACATCCAAGGCAACGAGGAGGCAGACAGACTGGCAAAAGAAGGTGCAAAACTACCACAACCTGATACTAGTATGACATACGAAGAGTCAAAACGGCTTATTAGAGCTAGATACATGACCAAATGGGAAACCGAACATACTGGCTACACCAAAAACGATGCCTATTACCAGTTGAACAGAAAAGAGCAGGTCGTGGTCTTCAGACTTCGCACTGGCCACAATAGACTCAGGTACCACCTATTCAACAAATTGAAGATATGTGGCACTGACGAATGCCCGTGTGGTACCGGCAAAATGACCGCTGAGCATTTGCTGCAAAACTGCCCGACATACGAGGATCAGAGAGAGCAGATGTGGCCATCACCAGTGGTAACATTAGACAAGCTCTATGGCAGTGTCGACAGCCTCAGGATGACGGCTGCTTTGTTCGAAAAAATAAAGGTTACTGTCTGACTGCATACGAAGAAGAAGAAAGAAGATACCACAACTATTATTTAGATGCAAAAACCTTGATTGTGACAGTGTCAGACATTATAGAATGATGGCGTGCAAAAATCAAACTGTAATATTATACAGTAGACGTGAAGAAAGTCTTTTAGTTTATGATCCAACATTCCAATTCAGTTACAGGCTTACCTTGCTTATTCTAAAGTTTAGGGACTAGACCACCACTTTAAAACAAAAACTGTCTTAAATGTCTTAAAATTAAACAAATTTTTCTTGCACTTGCTTATACATATAAGACCTAAAAACATGTTTAAATTATTTCTCAAGTGCACAATAACACTACATAAATCAAAATGATTGTAAAAATCAAATTAATTAACACTGCTGCATAAACATTGTTACAAATCTTTTCCCAACGTCCATAGTTGGGAACAGATTTAGTCTTGCTCTATCTAAATTAAGGCCAGACATAATAGCACGTTCTGGCTGGTTTGATCTATACCACTAATACTTTCTCCATTTCAGCAATAACTTCAGTTTTCACTGGAGCTTTAATTTTCATAAATACTTCCCTCTTAGCATTAATTGTGGGGACAAAAATATGAAAAGTTTGGACACGTTTTGAAATTGTCAGATTACTGGACTGAGACACAAAGTGCACAAATGTAAACAGACTGAATGCTTACTAAATGGCACCTGGTGACTCGCTCAAAATCCATTGTGAAGTAATACAAATTTAAATAATTAGAAAGGGTTGCATGAGCAAACCAACGTAAAGTGAGCCATGCCTGTATTTCTGCCTGCAATTCTAATCAATACACAACTCTTACTTAACCTGCAAGCAGAACATTAATCCTAAGATTAAACAATCACAATACAATATAAACTAAGTGCAATAAAATGCAGAAAGAATTTAAATGTTAGCTTTGTCAACTTTTATTACAAACAGCAAGTTTTGAAAACATAATAAAATCTGACAACATTTCAGCACATGTATACAATACCAGAATGCATACACACATAGCAAACTAACTTGCTTCAGCTACTGAACAATGTTCATACCATATTTCACAGAATAATTCAAGCATAAAAACAAATATTGTTTCAGCAACATTAACTTTAGCAGTAATGTTTGCTCCCACGATTAACGAAAAAAAAGTGAAATGAGTGAAACAAATTTTTTAATTTTAAATGACTAAACATTATTTTTAAATAACGGAAGGGATGATAATCTCAGTACAAAAATATATATAAATAAGGCTCATTTCAAAAACAGCAAAGAGTTCAGACCAACTGGTCACATTACACAATAAAAATTGTTGAAACATGCTTCGTGAAAAGACCGAACCCTTAAAAAAAAATAGCAAAAACAAACAATATTTTGTTTAAATGTTGCTCACCACAATAAAGAAGACAAAAAATTATGCTCATCACTGTCAAGGAATTACAAGTGATGTCCATCTGGCAGACTCATGAAATTTGTTCATAATCAATATTTGTTGTACAATACCATTTAAAATTTTGTAAGGAAAAAGAGAAAGTACATACATTACAATTTAATTTTTTACCAAATTGATAATACATGTAAGTGCAGTAATGTTATAAAAGACTAAAATGCCCTCTCATTGAGTACTTTCCACAACTTTCTCTTTACGATCCTTCTTTTCAGCACCTGTGAAAATAAAGTAACAGATGTTTATAAACATGGAATCTGTCAACAGGGAAAATAATTTTATGGATTTACGAGTTGCAGGGCTGTCCCTGCATGTCTTTTTTAAAGTAAATATTTGGTGTTTTAGCCAACAAATGATATAATATGATTTATTCCACGACTTAAACACATAATGTTTCTTAAACCATATATGTATTCATTTAAGGATGGTTACTGTCTGACTGCGTACGATGAAGAAGAAGAAGTATTTATTTAAGGAAAGATAGGATAGTTAGAGAAAGACTAAGGGAGGTGGCGTTTTATTATACTGTATAAATTCTGTTAATATAACGATCGAAGATTATTTATCATGTGGTAACAAAAATGAAAGTGTATAGGGAGAAATAGAAAGTGGGGGTGAAAAAACAGTGATTGGAGTGTGCTATAGATGTCCATCAAGTCAAAAAGAGGAAGATGAGGAGCTGATTAGTAGCATAGCAAAGGCAAGTGAAGGGAAATTATTATTAATGAGAGATTTCAACTTTCCAGAAATAAAATGGGATATGACAGAAGCATTTGTAGAGTCAAAACCTTTTGTTACATGCATAACTGACAATTTTTTAATTCAACATGTAGAAGCAGCCACCAGAGGCAAAAACGTACTCGACCTAGTTTTTACTACGGAGGAAAATATGATTGAAAACGTTACCGTTGGGGAACTGTTTGGCTCAAGTGACCATCAAATCATCCGTTGGGATCTTATTGCAGGGAAAGAAGTAAACATAAACACGCGAACAGACGACTACTCTAAGGCAGATGTTAAGAGGGTGAAAGAGGCAGCGAACCACAGATGTTGAACAGGAGTGGGAGAGTTTTAAAACAGTTCTAGAAACGCTAAAAGAGGAATGTGTTCCATGTAGGGAGATAAACCCCAAGCGTAAAAAGTGGATAACTAGATTTGTAGTGAAATGTAGAAGAGCAAAAAATAAAGCATGGAAAAAATATATAGAGGCAGGTAAATCAAAAGAAACATATGTAAAATATTTGGACAAGCAGAACATATCTCAGAAAGCGAATAAAACAGCAAAAATAGACTTCGAAAAAAAACTTGCTCAGAGGATCAAGACTGACAGTAAAAGCTTCTTCTCTTATATTAGAAATAAACAAAGAATGAAAGACAAAGTAGGCCCTCTCATAGACAGTACAAGGAAAATAATAAGTGAGAATAGGGAGGCAGCTAATCTGCTTAATCAGTACTTTGGCACAGTCTACACAAAAGAGGACTGCTCCAAGATCCCAGAGCCTATAGATATTTTTAAAGAGACATGGATACAGCGGGATTAAGATCAATCTGTATTACAGAGGAAATGGTTTTTAAAAAATTGGAGGGGTTGAAAGTGAATATATGTCCAGGTCAAGATGGTATTCATCCAAAATTGCTGTATGAAATTAGAGACCAACTAGCAAAACCATTGGCTATATTATGTTCTCAATCACTTACAAAAGGGATTGTTCCACGGGATTGGAAAGATGTAGGAGTGATCCCCTTATTCAAAAAAGGCAAAAAATCAGATCCAGCAAATTATAGACTGGTGAGTTTAACGAGCATAGTCTGTAAATTGTTAGAGTCAATAATCAAAGAAAACATTGTAATGCATTTAGACAAATTAAATCTAATTAGAAATAGTCAGCATGGGTTTACTAGAGGGAGATCATGCTTAACAAATCTATTAGAATTCATGGAGGAGGTTACTAAAATCATAGATAAAGGGGAGCCAGTTGACGTTATTTATCTAGACTTTGCAAAGGCCTTTGATAGAGTACCTCATCAAAGTTTGTTTTGAAAGTTAAAATCACATGGAATAGGTGGGGAATTTGCCAAATGGATTGAAAATTGGTTAACGGGAAGAAGGTAGAGGGTGGGCATAAATAAGGAGTACTCTGAGTGGTGTGAAGTGAAAAGTGGTGTGCCACAGGGCTCAGTTTTGAGACCAATTTTGTTCTTGATATATATAAATGATTTGGACATTGATATGGGATCCATGATTGCAAAATTTGCTGATGACACAAAACTATGCAGTAGTGTCTCATCTAAAGCAGAAGTGGATACATTGATGTTGGATTTAGATAAAATTCGAGAATGGTCTGTAAGCTGGCAAATGGAGTTTAATGTAGATAAATGTACAGTCATCCACATGGGTAGATCCAATATGGAACATAATTACAGAATGGGAGAAAACAATATTAGAAAGATAGATAAGGAAAGGGACCTAGGGGTTATAATAGATCATACAGGAAAGGTGAGTGAGCAAGTTAAGGTAGCAGTGAAAAAGGCAAATGCAATGTTAGGTATGATAAAAAGAAATATTAAACATAGGAGCAAGGAAGTGATAGTCAAACTGTATAAAGCTTTAGTTAGACCTAGATTGGAGTACTGTGTACAGGTGTGGAGTCCTTATCATAGAGGGGATATAAACATGCTGGAAAGAATACAAAAAAGAGCGACAAAGATGATAGTGGGATTCCAGAATTACAGTTATGAGGAACGACTCATAAAAACCGGCCTACAGTGTCTCGAAGAGAGAAGAATTCGTGGTGACTTAATACAGGCTTAAAAGATGATCAGAGGAATGGATAAATTAGACTATAACAAGTTTTTTAAAATACAGCCACCCACAATAACACGAGGGCATAGCTACAAGCTGACTAAAGAGAGGTCCAGATTAGATATTAGGAAATATTTGTTTAGTCAGAGAGTGGTGTCTGCTTGGAATGCATTGCCAGGGGAGGTAGTGGAGGCAGGGACAGTTAATGCATTTAAGAATAAACTGGATGCGCATAGCTTTTAGAGCAAGGTGATGTAAATGTGACTGGTTGTATACAGACTCTGCAGGTTCTTCTAAACCAGTATAAAGACGTTAAGTTAAGTTAAGTTAAGTTTGAGAACTTCAGTCTGAAAAACAAGCAGTTTAAAAAGTAATTTTTCATGAAAGCTGTAACACACATGTGTACTGACATTTCATTCTAAATATGCCTTTTTCATCGACTAGAAAAATTAAAGCAGCACATAGAAATATTAGATTAGTAATTAATAATAATTAAGGCTAAAGCAAATCTTCAATTCAATTCAATTCAAAAATGTATATCAGCAAGAATACAATATGTTGCCAATACTTACTAGGTCAAAACATCAGCATCCATCGGTAAATATCTCATGTAAAAGTACTTCCTAACCTAGCTCGTTACTCAGTCAACATTGGTACTAAACAGTACTTCAGTCTTTCATATGTAGTAGCTAACATTAACAAAGACATTAATGTCAATTAAAAAAACTGTAATACCATGTTCCCTTCATACGCAAAATTTGAACATTATACTATCAGTGTCAATAGAAGTTTTCTCTTGTCTGTAACCCTTTACAACTTGTATTTCCCAGCACCAGTTGTCTTGAAGATGTCCATTTCTGCCTGATCAGGTCAACACCAACACAAAACACATGCATTGTATTCCGTCATTTAGTTTGCACAATTTTGTGTTTTGACATTACCTACAAGATGGGCAACGATACACGCAAGCGTCAGTTGCCATTTACTATAGATTTATTTCCAACGTGTAGAGATTTTTAAAAAAAAATGTTTTAAATGGGTACGGCGTGGGTTAGTGATACGGCTCACAACCTGAAAGTGCTGGGTTTGCTCCTCGATGACAGCACCGGCCCTGAGGGAAGCAAACCCTTAGAAAATGCAGGAGGAAGCAGACCTTTACATAAAATGCATGCCAAAGTCGGATGCACTGGGCCAACAGGCGCAAAATAAAAACATAGCGGAACGCATACTTGGAGAATAGAGAAATAAGGCAAATGCAAAACATCATGGCGAGTTTCAAAGTTGACAGATTTAGAGCGAGGAAAAATTAAAATTTCAAAATCCAAGAGTTTATTTATTATTTTAGCAAACTCATGCTATCTGACTCATGGTCTGATCAAATAATAAATGATTTCCTCATGATAAATGTGTCCACTTTGAAACGTAACAACTTTTTCAAATGTCTACCTATCGAAAATAACTATACAGTTAAACATCATCTGCGCATGTGTGTATCATCAACATCTTGTAGCACTGTCAAAATCTGAAATTCCACAAACTAAATGACAAAACCTAATAGCATGGTTTGAAAATCATTGCTGGTCGTAGTAGGCCACAATTAAAATTTTTACAACAACACAAAGTCTTTAAAGTTTAATATTACAAATGGAACATGCTGTACTACCGACCTTCCTCTCCTGTATTGCTGACTTGTCTGCGCTTGCGGTTGACAAATCGCTTTATTGGAAATCTTGGAATTGGAAGTGGATCCATTCCCAACACTTTGTGGATCTGACGAAAAGCTATGAGTCTCAGGGTATGCTGAGAAAATAATCAAAATAATAACATTATACACTCTTGAATACATCGGCAGTTCTAAGATTTATAATACACAAATAAGTCTACCTCATAAGGTCAGTGTAAAGGGAACTATAATTAACATTTCAATTTGTATCTGAAAATGTTATTTATTTATAGAATGTAATAGAATACTATCATGACATTGGTTGAAAGATTACAGCAGTAGCATTCAAAATTGCTTTCAGTAGAGGGCCTTGCATTGATCTTTAAAGGGTCTCAACAAAAAACATTACTGTTCATACTGATACTTTCTTACACCACAATGAAATATCAGTCTAAGCAAACTGCATGCAAATTACTCTGAATTTCACAGGTCCAGCCAATATTTTGTTTAAAGATCCTTTTTTAGGAATATATTTCTTAACTTAAAGAGAGGTATATAAAGTAGTTTCCCAGTTTGAGGAGTGCTAGCAGGCTTCTTGAAATGTTCATGACATATAGTTTTTGCATTTCAGCAAAGATAGTTACAAACCCTTCTCTTACATTTCTTGTTTTATCAGAAAAAGTGCCAAAGAAGTGCTTCCTTAGCAGTTTCGGTCCAACTCTTTACAATACAGTCTCATGTTACTATGTGTACGCTTATTGTTGTTATGGCATTTCATGTAAGATTTGTATATTATCTTCATCATCAGCACACACAACAACCACTATGAGGCACATAGTACTGTATGATGAGTTATGGCTTAGTCTAACTTTAAATTGTTAGTGTCTCAATCCTGGAACTAACAATATAAACTGTAAGAGAAAGACTGATGACTAACAATTAAACCAACTTCACCAATGTCATATTAGCCTTCTCCAACACCAATGTCATATTAGCCTTCTCCAACACCAATGTCATATTAGCCTTCTCCAACACCAATGTCATATTAGCCTTCTCCAACACCAATGTCATATTAGCCTTCTCCAACACCAATGTCCTGTTAGCCTTCTCCAACACCAATGTCATATTAGCCTTCTCCAACACCAATGTCATATTAGCCTTCTCCAACACCAATGTCATATTAGCCTTCTCCAACACCAATGTCATATTAGCCTTCTCCAACACCAATGTCATATTAGCCTTCTCAAACACCAATGTCATATTAGCCTTCTCCAACACCAATGTCATATTAGCCTTCTCCAACACCAATGTCATATTAGCCTTCTCAAACACCAATGTCATATTAGCCTTCTCAAACACCAATGTCATATTAGCCTTCTCCAACACCAATGTCATATTAGCCTTCTCCAACACCAATGTCATATTAGCCTTCTCCAACACCAATGTCATATTTCATCCACAGCGTCAAGCCATTTGGAGTACCATTGAGCCTAAGAGTCCAATGATGTCATAAATCAGAGATTGAAACTGGCGGATAGTCCAAAGCTGCTCATTAGATTGTAAAAGTTTGCCATAAATCTGTTTTCAGAATGTCTTGCCTGGAGTGGTCCGGTATATTTACATCTTTTTTTCAGCGTCTGTCCCTAGAATAAATTATACTGTTCATTTCTTGGTCCGTCTGTTTGACCTTAATTTGGCTATACATAATAAATCTACAGGTGACAAAAATAGTTTTTAATAACAAGATGTAAGAAAATATTTTTGTTAACATTAAAAAAGTTATAATCAAGACCTGAGCAAGGGCTGTGATGTCCTCTCGCTGTTGGTTTGTCAATGTGGCAGTAACATCATATGGCTCTTTCTCACAAGGATCATAAAGCCCAGGTCCTCCTAACAACAGGAAAACACAAATAACATGTGAAAAAAAATACATTAAAGTTTGTTATACATACAGGCAACTAACAGTTCTACTTTTATTAGATTGTTTCAATGAATCTATCAAAACCTACAACAAATACAAGCCAAAGCATCAAATGTTGATCTATTTAAATCTGTTTTTATGGCATAAAGTTTCTACAAGATGCGATAGCCAGTCTCAAGTCCATCCCTCCTTATTCCCTTGACAGGTCAGAAGTGTTATTATTCCTTTTTGTACCTTGGTAACATCCAAGCATTGATTAGAATGTTTAGTTTTAATTAATTTTAGTAGCCAAAGCAAGAATATTAACTTGTAACAAAAATGTCATCTAACTATGCTGCTAATAAAGTGTCAGTCACAACTGAGGATATTATTGGATTGTTGTTTACCACTTGTCTTACATATTTTATATGACGATAATGTGTGGAGACAACTAACCAAGATTCAGCAATAAGAATGTAATGTAAAAGACATAAAGCCACATACCTGGCAACAATATTCCAGAGGCAATACACTCAAATACACGTCGAAGAGAGTCTCCTGGGGACAGATTAGCACCACCAGTACTAATACACTTCTCCACCAGAAGTTCCATGGCCTTTGAGATGAATAATTGGTTTTTTCAAAAGTTTCAATACAATAGCAAAATTTGAAAAGGAAAGAAAAATGACCAAGCAAACAATAATTGCATATACAATCATTATTCTTTTTTACATTCTGTGTCAGTTGCTCAAGGATTGATTTCCATTTGCGCCATCTTCAGCTGTTTTTGCGTTCTCACTACCTGCTGTTCTGATTGTGTGTCTTAATTAACACCATGCACCATCAATTGTTCTATATTATATTATTATCAAGATTTTATATCATATATGTCAATTTCATAACATACAAAAATATTTAGAATGAGATTTGTATTTTATATGTAATAGTTTTTATTTAAAATTTATTAATTAAAAGGGTTAAAAGATCACTAAGTAGTAAATCTGATAAAATGTATACACTGGCACATGTATATAGAATTTATTCAAACATAATAGTCATTGTATGCTTTGAAACATTTTTGTGTGCTTTTTACTTGAGTAAAAATATGACAATAATATTACAGAAAATGCTTGAGTCTATGTTAGACAGGGTTGACAGTCCTTGTAAATTTGAGCAAATCTGGCTAATTTCATTGTTGATTGGGTAAAGTTTACAATTTTGTTTATTCGACATATAACATGAATACATTCAAAACATACATTTTTTAAATATGAAATAAATACATTTTTCTTAAATAGGTAAATAAAACTCAAATAATTTCAGTCTTATAGATTTGAATGGCTGTGCAGATAGACTGGATGTTTGTCTGGAAAAATTTTGAGAGAAAAGGTAAAACTGTTGAGAGAAAAGGTAAAAATGTTGAGAGAAAAGGTAAAAATGTTGAGAGAAAAGGTAAAAATGTTGAGAGAAAAGGTAAAAATGTTGAGAGAAAAGGTAAAAATGTTGGCTGTCAAGGCAAAGGCTAGCAGTATGGATATGCTCCAACTTGTTGCTGCAACAAACAAAAAGGAAATCAGACCATTTATTTATGAACATCTCAGAAGTACTGAAAGAAAAAAAAATCTATATTTCCCAAACTTTTGCACAGAAGACTACAATTGGTTGAGAAAAGCACTTATAACATTTGTATCGAACCATCCTGTGTTAAATCTTACAGAAGAAGAGAAATTAACTGATCCTTAGTAATGATGGAATTCAGAAATTAAAACAAAGTGCCTCTTGACGAATTCTGGATATACTTACAATGAATATCATGTTGCAAAAATGGCTCTGGTGATTCTTTTAGTTCTCAACTTACCAGTGTGAGGGGTTTTCTGTGCTCAGAAACATAAAAACTAACAAAAGAGAAAGCTAACAAATGATAGAGGAAGAAATGAGAGAATTTTGATCGATATTATTCCTAAAATTAAAAAGATCTGTGATTTTTAATCAAGCCCAAATATCTCATTTTAAAAAGTTACATAATACCTTTTTGTTTGTTATTTCATGCTGATCTAAGTTTATTGTATGTTAGTCATTTTATCATGGCTTGCAACACTTTAATTTTTGTGTTTTTGGGCACTAATCAATCCTACAACAAATGCAGTTTATAAAACAATAATATAGATTGTCATTATTTTATTGCCTGGTGTCAGCAGGGTTGCAGATTGCTGAAAGGTCTCCTAATTTGGAAGTTAGCTGCAAATATGAAATAAGCAGCCGTGGACAAAAACAGGCTAATCATCTGTTTGTCTTAACAAATGATTGCATCAAACCATATAGAAAACAGGATTGATCTTAACAGCGACCAACAGGTGAGAAATAAGGACCACGATTTATAGAAAATGGTATGTAAGAAGTATAACCAGGAAAAAACAAATAAACTAATTGAGGAGATAAAGAGATCAAAATTGATAGTCCTGGCACTCACAGAAACAAAGAAAAAGAGACAGGGCATTCTGGACCATGACAGCAACATGTTACTCTACAGTGGAGTTTCCCTGACTGAAAGAGCCAGGACAGGGGTGGGTTGTATAGTAGACAGTAATAAAAAAGCAAACATTAAAGGATGGAAGTTCATTTCAGAACGATTGATGGCGCTAAGTCTACAAGAGGAGGATAGTCAAATGGATATCGTCACTGTGTATGCACCAAACGAAGATGAGAGCACTGAGATAAAAGATTAATTTTATTAGCTCCTTCAAAGGGCCGTTGACGATTGCCAAAATGAAATACTTTTCCTGGGAGACTTCAATGCAAGAGTTGGAAACAACTATTCTAGATGGGATGGAGTGATTGGTAGGTATGGAGAAGATGTCTTAAATGACAATGGAAAACGGCTGCTGAGACTTTGCAGGGAACAAAACCTTGTGATTACAAATACAAGGTATCCACACAAGCGTATCCATGCCTACACAAGATGTGAGCCAGCAAGAAATGAAAAATCCATCATTGACTATGCAATAGTGAGGAAAAGTCCATTCAAGTATGTGAAGGATGCTAGAGTGTTCAGAGGACCAGAGATAAGAAGCGACCACTACCTAGTTAAAATAAAAAGAGAAATTGAAAAAAGTTATCCAGTTAGGTAACACCCATCAACAAGCAGGAAACATATTAACACACAAGGAGAAAATAAAATTAATTACATACTAAAAAAACCAGACGTTAAGAGGAGATAACAAGGGCTCATAACAACAGCAATAGGAAGGATAGAAGAATCGTAATAAGAGATGGAAATGCTCTGGGTAAAATTCAAGGACATCCTCAAAGAAGCTGCAGTAGAGGCATGCAGTCAAACCACAGAAGGGTGGAAGAGAAAGAGTACACCATGGTGGACAGAAGAAGTGAAAAGAATAATAGGAGAAAAGAAAAAGGCATGTAAGCAATACCTAGGGGCTAGGAATACAGAAGAACAAACAAAGAAATATAAAAAAATTTACAAATTTTAGAACAGAAGCAAAGAAGACTGTGTTCAAGGACAAACAGAAATCCTGGGAGGAATTTGGAGAAAAACTAGAAAATAACACTGGAGAAAACCAGAAGCTATTCTACAGGACCCTAAAGAACATGAGGAAGGAAAAGGAATGCCTACTGAAATTTGTTAAAGATAAACAAGGTGCGCTGCTGACCACCCCAGAGGAGGTAATAAACAGATGGAAAGAATATTTCTCAGATATTCTTGGAGTGAAAGAAAATCAAGCTCTGGAAGTAATAGTCATGGGGGAGCCATGGAGGGAAACGATAATATCACAATAGAAGAACTAAAGGTGGCATTGGAGAAAATTAAGATTGGTAAAGCAGCACGACATTATGGTATAACACCAGAAATGGTTAACTACATGGGAACGGCAGTATAGATACTATTCATAAATATTCTTAAGGCAGCTTGGTGCCACAAGAAGTTACCAAGAGATTGGGAGGCTGCCATAATAATACCAATATTTAAAAAGGGTGACAATCGACAATGTGAAAATCAGAGAGGTATTTCCCTTCTCAGTGACCCTGGGAAAAGTCTACTCTAGAATTCTAGAACAGTGATTAAGAAGTCTAGCAGAGCCAAATATGTATGAGACTCAATGTGGGATTCGGGCAAACAGAAGTACTCAAGACCTTATCTTTATACAGCTGAGCGAAAAGGCTCTTGAGTGATAAGGCGATGCATCTCTGCTTTTTCGATTTGGAGAAAGCATTTGATAAAGTCCCTTGGGACAAACTCTGGGAGTGCCTGCCAAGGAAAAATATCCCAGGACTCCTGATCTCTGCCATTCAGAGTTTCTATAAAACGTGTAGAAATTATGTGTGGACATCAAAACAAAAGTCAGGAGAGTTCAGGACCATTACAGGAGTAAGACTGGGCAACATTCTATCACCGTACCTTTTCATATTCCTCATGGAAGAAATCATTAAAGCCTGTAAGGAATGGACAAAAAAAGTATGAAGTAGAGTACTGGAAGATGAGACCAAGTTACATATCGGAACTAGCATTTGCAGACGATGTGGCCCTGATCACGAAAACCGAAGCACATCTCCAGATCAACTTGCAGGTCTGGGAAGAAGAGTTGAAGAAGAGAGGAATGCACATCAGCAACTCCAAAACAAAAACCATGGTGATCGCCAGAGATGAAAAGAGACATCAGATAACCCTGGGAACACGAGCACTAGAGCAGGTCAGCAACTTTAAATATCTAGGAGTGGTAATAGACAGCAGGGGAGGAATCAAAGAGGAGTTAACTGCACGAAGGGCAGCAGCAGGTAGACTGTTCCATGCAATAAACAGAGGTTTCCTCAGTAGAAGAGAAATAAGCAGGAAAACAAAGATGGGTGCATACCGCTCGACCTATGTGCCTGTCCTGACATATGGATGTGAGTCATGGGCAATGACTACAGCCCAAGAAAGGCAATTACAAACTTCAGAAATGAGGTACCTAAGAAAGGTGGTTCAGGTGACGAAAAGGGACAAGATCCGTAACCAGACAATAACGTGGCAATCTTGAAGTTCAACACCTGCAGACACGAGTGGAGCAGTCCCAACTACAGTGGTTTGGCCATGTCTGTAGAATGGAAGAAGATCGAATACCAAAGCTGTCATAGGAGATAAAAAGTCAAGGACGCAGATCCCCTAAGACAACATACGACAGTCCCTAAGTGAAAGAGGGCTGGATTGGAAAGAGGCCAGGAAAAAGTAGGCGGATAGAGGAGTGTGGCGTTCTCTCTGGCAAACCTCTACACCTCACGGTAGAAGAGGAGAGACTAAGTAAGTAAATAAGTAAGAGTTTAACAAGCATAGTCTGTAAATTGTTAGAGTCAATAATCAAAGACAACATTGTAATGCATTGGGACAAGTTTAATCTAATCAGAAATAGTCAGCATGAGTTTACTAGAGGGAGATCGTGCTTTAACAAATCTATTAGAATTCATGGAGGAGGTTACTAAAATGATAGATAAAGGGGAGCCAGTGGATGTTATTTATCTAGATTTTGCAAAGGCCTTTGATAGAGTACCTCTTCAAAGATTATTTAGAAAGTTAAAATCACATGGAATAGGTGGGGAAGTTGCCAAATGGATTGAAAATTGGTTAACAGGAAGCAGGCAGAAAGTGAGCATTAATAAGAAGTACTCTGAGAGGTGTGAAGTGAAAAGTGGAGTGCCACAGGGCTCGGTTTTGGGACTAATTTTGTTCTTGATATATATAAACGATTTGGAAATTGATATTTTTTTTTTTTTTAGTTCGGTTTATTTCTCTAATCCCCCAAGGTGGTGTGCGTTGCACTGTGGTTTTTATTTTGCGCCTGTCGACCCAGTGCATCCAACTTCAGCATGCATTTTATGTAAGGGCCTGCCTCCTCCTGTATATTCTAAGGGTTTGCTTCCCTGGGGTAACTGCTAGTGCTGTAATGGGGATCGAACCCAGCACCTTCGGATTGTGAGCCGTGCCACTTAACCACGCCGTCCCCCTGGACATTGATATGGGATCCATGATTGCAAAATTCGCTGATGACACAAAACTATGCAGTAGTGTCTCATCGAAGTCAGAAGTGGATATATTGAGGTAGGATTTAGATAAAATTCGAGAATGGTCTGTAAGCTGGCAAATGGAGTTTAATGTAGATAAATGTACAGTCATCCCCATGGGTAGATCCAATATGGAACATAATTACAGTATGGGCGAGAACAATATTAGAAAGATAGATAAGGAAAGGGACCTAGGGGTTATAATAGATCATACAGGTAAGGTGAGTGAGCAAGTTCAGGTAGCAGTGAAAAAGGTAAATGCAATGTTAGGTATGAGAAAAAGAAATATTAAACATAGGAGCAAGGAAGTGATCGTCAAACTGTATAAAGCTTTAGTTAGACCTAGATTGGAGTACTGTGTACAGGTGTGGAGTACTTATCAAAGAGGGGATATAAACATGCTGGAAAGAATACAAAAAAGAGTGACAAAGCTGATAGTGGGATTCCAGAATTACAGTTATGAGGAAAGACTCAGATAAACCTGCCTACAGTGTCTAGAAAAGAGAAGAATTCGAGGTGACTTAATACAGGTTTATAAGATGATCAGAGAAACGGATAAATTATACTATAACAAGTTTTTCAAAATACAACCACCCCCAAGAACAAGAGGGCATAGCTACTAATTAAGTAAAGAGAGGTCCAGATTAGATATTAGGAAATATTTTTTTAGTCAGAGAGTGGTGAATTCATTGAATGAATTGCCACAGGAGGTAGGAGGCAGGGACAATTAATACATTTAAGAATAAATTGGATGCACATAGCTTTTAGAGCAAGGTAATGTAAATGAAACTGGTTGTATACAGACTCTTCTAAACCATATAAAGACGTTAAATTAAGCTAAGGGACAAGAAAGGATGTTATTTAAAACATACCCAGTCATTTAGTGGAGCCCAAGCTGGCACACGATGACAAAGGTCACGCAGGATTCTGATGATGACTACACAGGATTGGAGTCCATTAGCTCTAGCCTTAAAAATAAATTATAAGTGGGATATAGTGAAATATGCTCAAATTAAAATGTACATTTTATGGCATTCTTGTTTTTAAATGAAATAATATTTTATAATGACCCTCCCTTTCTCGCTGCAACAAGAGCAAGAGCCACCAACATCCATGCAGCTGGCTTCCTTGCAGGAACCTTGCACAGAAGCAATTATGTCTTCATGCTGTGGTGGTTTGTAAAGCATTTTTTTTACATGATGAGGCTGCCAGCCCTATGCAAAACCCTCCTTTGCTGCCTTTATGACATGCATAAAAGAGTGAAGGTGTCCTTTTCTTTACTTCATAATTAGAGGCCTGCTGATCCTTACAGACTAGCACATGCACCAATGAATCATATTAAATGACTGGTAATAAGAACAACATACATTTAGCTTACATAAATAACTGCATACGGCACAAGTGTCACAGAAAGCAGTTATGGCCGTCTGGTGTGACACTTCAATGTTATAGACTAACTTTCCAGCCTCATGGTTGGTGCAAATAAAGTTATGTTATTTAATTTTTTTTCTCACATTTCATCACAATGTTTTAACTGTGTCACAGATGGATGACAGTTATAGTTGGATGCTAAACACAATACTAATGCGCTATTATAAAAACAAACAGGACACAAAGACTGATAACATTACCATTTAAAAAAATGTTAAATCAAGCAAAATAAAATTAAACGACACCCACCTATGAAGCAACACTAACAGTGTATGTGTAGCTATTGCCATAGCAGGCAGATACAACAGCCAGTCTGGCTTTGACTAGAAAAATACTATAGTAAATGTTGAACACGACATATCTGTTGATATATCATTATATTTTGCTTTGAAACCTTTGAAACCACCAAAAATTTTTTAGGTTTAGAAAGAACTGAAGGCAATGACCAAAAACTGTAGACAATGAACAAAGAAAGGTACGTTTACAAATTAAACATAACTCATTAAGCACTGGTCACAAAACAAACTAATGATACCTAATTTGTTCATTGATTAAAATATGACATAAGGCTGCAAAGTATAAAGGAAAGTGCCAAACCTGAAACCATTTAGCATGACGTAGAGCTGCTAGGGCTTCTAGGCATTTCTGCCTGTTGAGGACATCCGGCGGGTCTTTGACATTAACCGTCTCTATAGAAATGTGGATGGGTTCAGTTTCACAGTTAGGAATGGGTGTTTGACCATAGTAGCAGTGGCATTGCACACCACTCGTGCAAGACATCTATGTGCTTGGGGGTATAAGCAGTATAGTCATCCTGTTAATATTGTCTATATTTATATTCTGTTAATATTGATGTTGTTCATGACAAACTGATAATGTCCAGCAAAATTGCAGATTTATTCTCATTGTTGTGTGCAAAGATACTGTCTGTCACATCTAGCCTATCAAATCTTTACAGCTATGTTAATTATGAATGACCAAGAGTTAACTGACAAAAATGCAGATGCAAAAAAACAAAATAAAACCCTCCAAATGTATGGACATGAGCAACTCAATAAACCAGGGTAACAGTAATTTTGTGACTACAAAAAGTCGGCATTATTTGACAAGAATAGTTCCTAAACATACGCATACTTCTTTGACATTCCATGTCGTCTGATGTCTTCTCTCTATCCCTTTCCGGTCTCTAGTGCTGTCTACCAATACTGTTGACTTCAATGTCAGGATGTGAAACTGTCCACTATCTTATCTCTGTTATTCACTATCACTTTTCTGTCTCTAGCAGTCTATCAATTTTAACGACTCAAAACATCAGGTTATTAAAATGTTTAGCAATGTTCTCCATTACTATTCCCAATAATTTGTCAGTTGTTAAGAGAGCAGTTTACTTAGAGCAATCCTAGTGTAACTGAACATACACATAAATGACTATTTCAAGAACTAAATACATAGTTGTTGCAAGTACTAAAACTGTATGTGTCTAAAGTGCTTGTAAATAATCCTGTTTTGTACATTAAAATTACACAAAAAAACATCTTGGTGTGCAGTACAGAATGTGTCATTGTCACCTATGTGATACTATGTGCTTGTACCCCCAATGCCTGACAGGATGGTCAAAAATCCTTCCATACTCCAAGTCTTTACAGTCACACATGTTGGCTCTAGGCTTTGAGCAGCATTCATGTCATCAAGAATAAAGCATAAGTAATTAATCAGTGGTCTTTAATGTGAATGCAGGCTTCTTTATATTTTCAAAAGCTATATTAACAAATAATCAGGAAAAGGTAGAATGATCATGTTTGCATAAATTAAAATATAAATTACAGTATAGTTCTTGCATGGGCAAGTTTCTAAATTAACCCCTTAGCTGCAGAGATCGCCGTAAGACGCGATCAAATGTTACATCCATTTTGCAGATGTCACCTTATTGAGTGCTGTCCCTTTTGCTGAAGTAATATTTTGCATATGTCGCTTTAAGGTAATCTAAGCCAAAGATGGCTAAATATGAAACATAAATGACATCATCTACACAAATATATGTGCTAATTGAACCCAATAGCTTTTCTATCATTTGCTTGTTTGTCATCAAAGGAGGTGGAGTGTTTTGTGCAACTGTGCTAGACCTGCAAATATGGCGAAATGTAAATTTGATCAACCATAAATTGATAAACAACTTTTAGAAGAAAATTAATCAGATTCTTCAAACACTCATTTATCCAATTTGGCAAGCAATATAGAGAGTGTTGAATTTGCAGGCAGGTAATGATTCAGATACAGATGATTTAATGCAAATGTTTTTGATTCATAGTCAAATGTCAGTGTACCGTAAGAGACCATTTCAATTTATGGGTAATGATATTGCAAAAAATCCAAACATTGAGTGTATTTCTAATGACAATGTTATAACCCACCTGTGACAAGATAAAAATATTGCTAATAGTAAGGAGTATTTTAGAAATAAAAACTGGGGTAGGCTGTATGACTGAAAAATACAATGTTGCAGGAGTTCATTTATTGGAAGGTGTTTTGCTTTTGATGGAAAATATACAAAAGTCAACTGGTCATATTTCATCAGAAATCCTATCATAAACACCCCAATATTTTATGACTCAATGATGAAGGATAGATTTCTTTTGCTGTTGTTCTTAAGAGCATACAAAACAGAACTTCCAATTAACCTTTACCACTCTACATACAAAATGGACGCAATTTACCCTACCGCTCCATTTATTTTCAGGGCAACTATGGTTGCTACTTTGAAAGACTAGATATAATTTTTTTGTGAGTAAAGATAAATAAGAATTTGTTGATGTTATTGTTTTTGTTGTGTGTGTGATAGTTACTGAGTTTTACAAAAAAATTAAGGCGATAATGTTGGAAAAAAAAAACAACAGCACACTTAGACTCTCCCTCTTCCAGCGTCCGTCAGTTAAAAACAAAAATCCCTGACAACGGATTACCAAACAGATCACTGATGTTTGCCGTAATGGCTATGTCTGTCACTTTGACTATAAACGTAATTATTATATCTAAATAGACAATCTAAACAGATCTACATCAGAAAAATCTGTTGCAGGAATTTGACTTCCCCCGTTCTCAACAAAGGATGAATCTTCAAATTCAAGCGAAAAACAGTAGAAATCATTTTCAAAAGCCTAAAGCTAATTCCACGATTGACAATGTTGGTTGGTATCTAACCGTACATTACAAAAGAAGGAACTCTCTACAATCAAAATATCAGTATTGTCTAGAATTTTACTACGTAGTCGTTAGTTTTCAAGTCTGATCAAAACGGCCTTAACTATGCACGGATATCCTAAGTCAACCACTGGCGACTGCTGCTTCACGATAGAAATGACAACGCCGCTTTGCGCTGCCTCCCGAGTTGTAAAAGTTAATTGGTGAGTATAGTACTTTATGCATTCAATTATACTATGTCATTTTTATCATTGCGCAAAGAATGTAAATGCATTGCGTATGTTTCATGCATTTAAAAAAAGTAGTTGTAAATTTTGTGCCACCAATTTTTCTGTTTATAAATTTTGAATAGGTAATAATGCACTTAAATTTATGAAAATGCACCCCTATTGACAATTTCATAAACTGTCTTCCGCAGTTAAAGGGTTAACAGAACAATCTATTTAGCGATCATTCACAATCAAATTATTTAGTTCATTTAAATAGCCAGGAAGATTACAGCACAAAATGGATATCCACCTTCACTGATTACCACTCTTTGCTTTGGACCCTGTAGAAAGTAGGCCAAGAAATTGCTTTATGTCAACACTTATTACAGTTTTCTCCTACATGACCACTCTACAAAGCTGCTGCTTAATCAGAGCTGAGGCAACACGGTCATATA
This sequence comes from Ariolimax columbianus, assembly GCA_036924085.1. Classification (NCBI taxonomy): domain Eukaryota; kingdom Metazoa; phylum Mollusca; class Gastropoda; order Stylommatophora; family Arionidae; genus Ariolimax; species Ariolimax columbianus. The sequence continues at coordinate 10,813,378 of JAVGWX010000001.1, forward strand.
GTGCTTTATATTTCTTTAAATTCCTTACTAGAAATTGTGTTGCATGCTTATTCAGTCATTTTTTTACATTTAATTTATTTCTTTATTAAACCAGTGGTGCACAACCGTTTTGTGTGTGTGCGTGTGACGCCAAATGAAGTATTTAAATGATTTAAAGGTTAAACAAATTATACTCTTCCAATACACCTTTTCCCCTTTTACCTGCAATCATTTAACTCTTCGAAACTCTCTAAAAATAGTCATGCACCATAGGTTGCGCACCACTGACATAGACTGATTAAAAGCAACAGCTCTGTCTTTCCTGTATGTAATGTATCAAGTATATTAATCACTGCTAAAAGTTCCGGTGGGTAACATATTACCTCCCTCTGGTAGGTTGGTCTCTCTCATGACAGGGGATGTCAGAGTTATGGTACAACATGTTGCTGGGTCAACTTCACTGCTCACAATTATAGCAGCTTCTTCAACACAGGGACGAACCTCAAACTGTTCATTTGTTATGGTCTGAAAAAAAAACATTCATGCACATGAGAAACACAGCAAATAGAGCAAGTTATAATAAAAACTAACCCTTTACACCCTAACCATAAAGTTGAGCAAGATGCCCGCCAAATTTCTATGTGCCTAAACCCTTAACACGCTCAAAAGCAACCGTTAGACCCAAAGTCATTAGTTTCATTTTCGTAAACAGAAATGAGCTGTTTATATTTGAATGTCATGTAATATCTTGTACTTTTAAATGGCTGTCAAAGAAATGGCATGTAACATGCGAGTGAGGAAAGCTATACATTTTTTGAAAATCTGACATTCAACAATAAAGCATGTCCAAACAGGCGATATAACTTTGCCTCAAGAGACAAGCACTCTTAGTTTTTGAGTACCGGGTTAGCATTCCCTCTTCGATCCCTTCTCCTTAGCCAGTCTGCCCTGCTGCAGCCTGTTATCCTGGATCATCGCGTGGAGGTGTATAAGGGTCTTGGCAGCTCTGGTTCGCTGGTCCTGACGCTAGCAGTCAGCGTCTTGATCCCAAATATCGCAGTCAAGCTGTAAACTAAGACACAACGCATTCCGTTCTCTGGACTACATTCTGCTACTTAAGCCCTTTCAGGGTTTGGTAGCGGGAGATTGAGAACGAACGCAGAAGAAGAAGAAGAAGAAGTTCTAAGGAGCATGCCTGTGATGTGAGGAAAAGTTACTGAAACCCACCATTTAACGTCTTTTTCAGGGCACACAAAAGAGCAAACTTACTCATTATGAGCATTCGACAACAACAACAAAATTATGTGTAAAGATTGGCTGACAATGATGTAAATCTACAAACATTTCCTATTTTCCGGTTGACACTGTTCTGCTTCACAACTATAACAACAATCAATGCAGCTTCTTCTTCTTCTTCTGCGTACACAGTCAGACAGTAACCATTATTTTCTCGAAAAGCTTGACAATAGTTAAATCTTTCATCCCAAAAATATTTGCAAACATTTTTTACAATAAAACATTCTATCTTCAAAAATTAAATATATGCACACCTATCTGAAGTTTTTTTGTTTTTAAAATATAAGCTGCCTCAAAGAAAAATTCAAACTTGAAAATGACAGCACAAAGGTATTCGAGTTCATGTCATCAAATCAATCAAAACCATTCAGCTTCCTATGGAGCACAAATCTTCAACAAATGCCTGCCAAGTCATCCTGTCCCGGGTTATCCGTTCCAGCTCTGTCCCCGTCCTTCCTATTTCTTTTATTTATCTCGAGATCTCTTCTCCATGTATCTTCTGTTCTTCCTCTACTTCTCTTGACTTGAGGATTCCAGAACAGAGACTACCGTGTAATGCTATCTGCTGGTTTCTTTAATGTGCATTCAATGTCAGTGTCTTCTACTCACGTCATATTCTACTGATATGTGGCTGGTTCTTGTCAAGTTTCACATTAGTGATCTGATCATACCATTTCAATCTCTCGATTCTGTCATGCAAGAAGGATACTCACTGCTAATTGTTTGGGCAGGGCCTCTGCAACTTGTTCAAGAGTTGTTCGTGTTGGTTTATCAGCGCACAAAACAACAAGATTAATGTTTAGGTCGCCATGTAGAAGAAGACCTTTGGCCAGAACCCCGACTCGCATCACCCCTTTCAGTATACGATTACACTCCTCCTTTTTGTTACTGCAAGAAATAAAATAAATACTTTTCATATTTGGTCATAAAGTTATTCAGAGATTTGTCTTGGCTAACTTGGCTAACACAAGTACTGCATAACTTTAAACTTGACAGTTTTCTCCATCATAAATGCATTTTGACTTTTATAATAAAGTCACTTATAGAATGATAGTCCAAAAAATAACCATAAAATATACTAGGAGCAGCAAATGGAGTCACAGAAAATAAATAACCTTTCTTTTTCTGTTTCGGTTGTCTCTGTCCCTGTCTGGTTCTTCTTAGTTTCCACCACATCTGCTTTTTTATCTCTGGAAAAAACAAAGAGGAAAATAATACAAAAACTGTTCCTATCTCATTTGTGAGGAGAAGAATATACCTAAATGGAAAGAAACTGCCAATCAAAGCAAAGCAGATTCATGAAGTTAAGGGATCTATGATGCAATTCATTTTAGATTGTGCCAGAGCACAAATATTTCAAACAAACTACAATCTTATAGCAACGAGCACAACTACAAAATATTAATCAGAATACAATCTCAAAAGTTAAAAATATACACAAAACTATTTTCACTCTTATTTACGCAGAAAAAGAAACATTTATCCCTTCATGTTCAAACTTACGGTTCTGAAAGCACATCAGAAACTTGTTTCAGGGCCCTTTCACATGATGAGACAATGTTCTGTACTGCTTGCAACTGAAACATAAGCATAATCAGTATATTGATTTACAAAATCTTAGACACTCTATGTTAAGCAAATCATAACATGCGTGAAGTTTAAACAACACATATACCAAAGTAATATAGTTGTGAATAGGACAAGATAATATTAGAAATTACTGCGGCAGTAATATGGCGAGGAAGGAATCAAGCGGCAAAATATATGAAATATGTATCACTTTTGCACATGACAAAGATGATAAAAAAATTGGCTTACTTCTTTCTCTTTTGGATAAATGCTGTGATGTCTACTCATAACATGTCTGTCATCAGATGTGTCTGGGCGACGTATGTGCTGGAAACATATATTTTCACTTTAAGTTTCAAACTGAATTGTTAGTTAGCATCCTACTATTTTAACATCGTATAAACATTTGCTTATGAGTGCATGTTTGCGAGAATTGTAAAAAAAAATACATTTTTATGAATGAAACAAAGCATAACTGGTTTATTAGATAATCTTAATCTACATATCTTCTAATTACTGCAAAATATCCATCTAATTGTGGCATTAAGAGTCCCGAGGAGCTAGTTGCTTTCTTGGACCAAGTGTTTTGCGTTGGATGTCGCAAGCTTATCATCTATCTATCTGTCATATAGCCAGGTCTTCTTGTGTTGTAAGCATGTAGTGGTAGTTGATCATATTGCATTCTTATGAGATGACCAAACCACCATGTTTTCTTTCTTGATATGTATTCAGCAAAAGGGGTTGTTGTTACGGATCCAGCAGTATCCAGGCTCTTGCCCTTTGGCCCAATGCCATGTAATGGTATCTGCATGTGTTTATCAGCTGTTGTCTAGTGCCATACAAAGTGTTTTATGTATCTGGCCAGGGAAGAAGAAGCATTTTCCTAAAATCGTTGAGCGATGAGCACTCAAAGAGATTATGATCAACGGTTTCATATGGGTGTGTATAGGTGACGGCGTGGTCTAGTGGTTAAGTGGCACGGCTCACAAGCCAAAGGTGCTGGGTTCAATCCCCATCACAGCACCGGCCGTTACCCAGGGAAGCAAACCCTTAGAAAATGCAGGAGGAATCAGACCCTTGCATAAAATGCATGCTGAAGTCAGATGCATTGGGCCGACAGGCGCAAAATAAAAACCACAGTGCAACGCACACCGCCTTGGGGATTAGAGAAATAAGGCGACCACCAAAAAAAAAAAAAAATATGGGTGTACACAGCTGGCACTCAGGAGTATGTTGTCGTTAGATTCTGTTCAGGTGTTTGTTTAGTGGCATGTGTTAGGTTCTCAGTCGGAAAATGGTGCTCTGATCATTCCTTATGAGCAAAAGGGGTATGTCTCAACATATCATCAATGTCATAATTTCTCATGTTATTTCTCCTGGTGACACCAATGACTATTCTTAGGCAATTCATTTCCCACAATGTAACTTTTCTCGCCTGTGCCTTGGATAAGGACATATTGTGATATCCGTAATACAAAGTTGGAATAAAAATACTGCTGATCCGTTTGTTCTGTTGCCAAGCTGACGTTCGAGTGTTTAAGTAGTGGCGGCAATTGCTAAGTTACAGTAGACACTTATGGCATCTAATTTTAATTTCTCTTTCAAGCCTGCCATCTTCTGTAAAAATATTTTCCAGATATTTTAACTCTTGGACATTGTTTAAGTTGGACATTGATTACACTTATGTTTAATCAACTTGGTGATCTGCTAATCTTCAAAGTTTTGGTCTTTCTGCAATAATCTTCATATTACATCTTTTTGCTAGTCTGCTTTCTTATTGCCTGTTATAATTTATACATCCTTGAATTCACTGGACTTAATTGTGTGTTGTTTGTATCTTATCAATCGTCTCACTGTCTATTGTTTTTAAGGTTGCTGTCTTTAGTATTAATGGGTTGGTTATTCTTGTCACTGTACTTTTCAAAAGTAGGGTTCTTACTATATGTGGTTTAAACTCCTTTCCTGGGTAAAGGATTCTGCATTTTTGTGTTATTTCCAATATTTGTGGGAGATTTTGTTCTGCAAATGTTGTTGCTACTTGTAATGGGGACTTATATTTTAATCTGTTAATTGGTTTTTAGTTTTCAACCAACTGTTTGTCTGTGTGTTTTTGTCTCATTCTTCCATATCATTCCCTACCCTCAAGTACTGCACATTTATACCTTAAGTCCATAGGTTCTATGTTGGCATCAATTTTGCAGGCATCTGTTGGTGTGGTTTTTCTGTCCTCCCAAATAAACCTGAGATCTAGATTTTGAGTTTGATACAATTTCTTTCAAGTTGGTTTGCTCATTGTGGTTTGCAGTGGTAGGTTGTAGCCCATAAATGAACAGACATAACCCAGGTACAGCTGCCGTAAATTTCATTTTTCTATTCCGCAGGTTGTGTTTGACCAAATTCAGACATCTACTGAACTTGTCTTTTATTTTGTGAGCAAAAGGGTTGAATAGTAGTTATCTGTCAAGTTCGTTTCCCAAGTACGACGAACCATCTCTGACCAGTAGTTGTCCATCGAAGTTGAGCTTTCTTGTTTTCTTTTATGCTTCTGGTGAATACTATACAGTTGCATGTGTTTATTTGTAATTTCCAAAGCCTGCAGTACACAGCTATTGTGACCAGGCCTATATTTTTTTATTTCTGCGTTTGCCTCAGTGCATCTGACTTCGGCATATATTTTATGTAAAGGTCTGCTTTCTCTTGCATTTTCTAAGGGTTTGTTTCCCCGGGGTAGCGGGCGATGCTGTGAGTGAGGAGCGAACCCAGCACCTTCGGATTGTGATCCAAGTTACTTAACCACTACCCCACGCCATCCCCAGGCCTATATTTAACTTTGGGTCAGTTTTCTTGGTATTTTTAAGTTGTCAATATGAGTAGGTCATCTGCATACAGCATCTTTTAGATTGGGGGGGGTGGGGGAGAAGAAAGGTAGTTTATTTCGACGCGGAAGAGCGAAGGGAGTTGCTTAGTGCAGATACTTGTGCTGTTCTAATGTTTTTTGGGTTGATGTGGTGCCATCTATTATTGTTTGTTTTGTTCTATTTTTCAAGAAAATTATAATCCAAAGGTACATTTTTTCATGCATGTCCACTGCTGTCACTTTATTAAAAAGTTCTTGCCTCCATATTTTGTTGTATGCTTACTGCATGTCAAAGAATACTAATGTGGTGTGTTTACTCTTTTGGTAAATGCCTAAAGTTTTGTACACAAAAAGAAAAAGTTGATCATCAATTCTGCAGTCTCTTCTGAAGCCTGCCTGGCTACCATGAATTATTTTGTTGGTTTCCTGCCACCAGTACTGTCTGTGGTTCATTATTTTTTCAAAAAGTTGACCAATTGTTGAGGTCAGTGAGATTGGTCTGTAGCTTCTTGGGCTTTATCAGCTGGTTTTGTTGGTTTTCTTTTTCAAATTGGCTCGATGTTTGCAGTGAGCCATGCTTTTGGGAGTGTGCTTTTTTGACTATGTGAGCCATGCTTTTGGAAGTGTGCTTTCTGACTATGTCCTGTTGTAAAGTTCAGGAGGACAGACTTTAGGTCAAGGTTTACTATCATTTTATTAATAATTTGAGTTCCTGGATTATTTTTAGATTCAATTTTTGTATTCCATTATTCATTTCCTGGGTTGTGTACTCAGTCTCATATATTGGAAAACTTGCTTTGTCTAGATGTTTCTTATTTGTTCTGAAATTGGCAAAGAATTTCTTAAACATTTCTGTCTTTTTCTTACTGTTTGCAATGATTTGTTCACCAGATTTTAGGGTTTTGGATTAGTCTTCTGCTCTCTTCCACCAAGATGGTGTAGAAAATTCCATGCTTTCTGCCCTTCACTATGTAAGTTTCAAGCCATTCCAGGCTTCTTGAGTTGGAGTCAAGTGTTCAGTTCCTCCGTTCCATCCTGTTTCCTCATGCAGAGTCACAAGGTCTATGGTCTTCAAACTTCTTTGAGTGGAAGGGAGTGGCATATGATGTACTCTCCACCATCAAAGGGGGCTCTCCAAATATACAGGGCTAAATCAATGTTCTCTGGTTCTGGGCTCTCTCAAGGAATTGTCAACACCTGCACACAGCCAGCTCCCAACTCTGCAATTGAGCCATTACAAGATTTTCCTTCATATGTTCTGTCAGAGTTAAGTTTGAAGCCAAGGTTGTTTCTACGGGCCAAGTGCAATGTTGGGCACTCAATATGCCACACCATAAGGACTATCGGCAGCCTAACTGCAAGGCAGCAGGTGGATTTGAAATCAAAGTGTTTCCTCTTTATATATTTATTGCCACATATGGCTTACAAACTTCATCAGCCCGAAATTCATATGGTACAATACCCTCACATATACCAATAGTTGTCCTTGTATTCCATTTTCTAATATTGTCCAGAGTTTATTCCTATCTACTCAAAAGTCTCACCTGATGTATATATGTTATGTTTAAATGTTTGTCAATTATATTGCTGTGTCCCTTAATTGTCTTAAGATGAATATGGTATCAGTAAACAGTTTTCCTTTTTAAATCCAATATAGATTTTGATTTGCTGATCTTATTCTTTCTTCAAGTATTTTTGTATAATTTTTTCTGTATGATTTAGTAACGATGTGCACCCACAGGTATCAATTTCTTTCACTGCCTTTTTTCTGATGATCTTATTTTCTTTCTTGGGATAAATATAGTGTCCCAGAGTGTCTGTTTTTTTTTGTTTTTTTTTTTCGCGTTCGCCTTATTTTTCTATTCCCCAAGGCGGTGTGCGTTGCACTGTGGTTTTTATTTTGCGCCTATCGGCCCAGTGCATCCGACTTCAGCACGCATTTTATGTAAGGGTCTGCTTCCTCCTGCATTTTCTAAGGGTTTGCTTCCCCGGGGTAACGGCCGGTGCTGTGATGGGGATCGAACCCAGCACCTTCGGGTCGTGAGCCGTGCCACTTAACCACTAGGCCACGCCGTCCCCGAGTGTCTGTTGAGTTGAGAAGTTCTAGGAAGTATATTTTCCATTGCTGTTGTCTTGCATGTTTGTTAAATATTTGGGATCCTCCTTCTTCGTATGCTGTCAGACGTCAACTGGTATTTGTTCGAAGAAAGCAGCTGTCATCCTGAGGCTGTCGACACTGCCATAGAGCTTGTCTTGTGTTGCCATTGGTGATGGCCACATGTGCTTTCTCTGGTCCTCGTATGCCGGGCAATTTTGCAGCAGATGTTCAGCAGTCATTTTCCCTGTACCACAGGTGCATTCGTCAATGCCACCTATCTTCAGTTTATTGAATAGGTGGTACCTCAGTCTGTTGTGGCCTGTGCGGAGTCTGAAGACCACGACCTGCTCTCTTCTGTTCAACTGGTAATAGGCATCATTTTTTGTGTAGCCAGTATGCTCTGTTTCCCATTTGGCCATGTATCTGGCCTTAATAAACCTTTTGAACTCTTCGTAGGTCACACTAGAATCTGGTTGTGGTAGTCTTGCACCTTCTTTTGCCAGTATGTCTGCCTCCTCGTTGCCTTGGATGTTACAGTGGGATGGAACCCACTGTACCACTACTCTTTTTGGTGCGGACTGCTGGAATAGTTGACAGAGTACTGCTCTTAGATCCTTAAGTTCAGTATTTTTCTGGCTTTTTAGTGCTGTAGCTACGGCCAGGGTATTTGTAAACAGAACTATCTGGCTTTCATTGCTTTCGCCTGTCAGCATTGCTTTTACTGCAGCCTTCAGTGCCTCTGCCTCCGCTCTGAAATTGCTTGAGTATTTTCCAGTTGCCACTGACAGTGTTATTTTTCTACCATTTGTTAGGCTCAGGAATACCCCTGCCCCTCCATTCTGTGTTGTTTGTTACAGAACCGTCAGTGTATGCATGGGTCCAGTCCATGCTTGGGTAGTTTTTCGCTATGTACCTCAGGGTTATGTCTCTTCTTTCTTTTTCAGTCTGGCTGTTCTTGTTTCAAATACCTGGTATATTTTCTACCACCTCCGGAATGATATGCTGCTTCCATGTGGGTTTGCGTACAGTAGGGATGGGCTTTGGTATTGTTACATTGTTCATAGGGCCTCGCTCATCTTTGCTTTTGGATATTTCTGCAAAGTTTCTCCGCTTTAGTTTCCCATTTCCAAATCTATTTAGTCTCTGATGCATAGGATGGTCTGTCAGTCTTCTGAGTTTCTCTTCTTGCTGCTGGGCTCTGCAGTCTCTTCTGTCGGTCATGGATTGCAGATTTGTAATCTTTTCAAGTTCTACAATTGGTGTTGACTTCATGCCTCCTGTTATAACTCTCATGGCTTGGTTTTGAAGTTTGCTAATTTTATCAAAGTTCGCATTTGCTGCTGTTGTTCATGCCGCAATGCCATACTCAAGAACTGGTCTCGCTCTTCCAGTGTACAGTTTCTTTAGTATTCTTTTGTCTGCTCCCCAGCTTGTGCCAGCAAGTTTCCTCATGATTGCCATTCTTTGTCTGACTCTCATTCGGTTTCTCTCGATCTGACTTTTCCATGTCATGCGCCGATCAAATGTGACTCCCAAGTAGTTTGGGTTGTCGTTTGGCCACAGATATTTGCAGTTAAGACTTATTTTGGTGTTCTGTGGTTTATTTAAAAGCGAGAATATCGTTCATGTTGTTTTTTCCTCATTTATTTTGACCAGCCATGAGTTCGCCCACTCCAACGGTGTTAGGGCCAGCTGCATCCGATTGTTTGCTACGGTGAGATTTTTTTCAGAGGTCCACATAGCCAGATCGTCTGCAAACATGGAGCTGTGGACTCTTCTTGGTATATTCTCTGTGATGTTGTTTATATACACCAGGAAAAGTGTGGGTGACGGTACTCCCCCTTGGAGTACTCCTTGCTCCAGTGTCACCTTTTTGCTATCTGCCCTTGAACTTGAACTCTGGCTGTTATGTTTTTGAGGTAGTGGCTGATCCATCTGGTCATTTTTCCAGATACTTCACTTCTTCGTAGCTTGACTTTAAGTCCCTCTTTCCACACCTTGTCAAATGCCTTCTCTAGATCCACCCAAACCGCTACTGTGTGTTTTTTCTCTAGGTAAGCATCCTCTATTTCCTGTGCTATGAGAGTGATCTGGTCCTCAGTGGATCTGTGTTGTCTAAATCCTGCTTGCTGTGGAATTAATATGTGTTTTTCTTCCAGGTGCCACATCAGTCTGGTGTTTATCATACGCTCCATCAGTTTACCTACACAGCTCAGTAGACTGATGGGCCTGTATCCATTTGGATCTGTTCTATCTTTTTCTTTCTTTGGTACTGGTATAAGTACAGCATCTTTCCATGCCTGCGGTACAATTGGGGATCCAAATTTGTAATTAATGACTAAAGTAGTTTTGAAACTCTTAACCTCACTGCTTTGATACGTTTATACAAAAATCTATAGAGCAATTCTCTCATTTAGATGTTAGTTCTCCATATTTTTTTCCCATGATTCTTTTTCAGCAATTATGATTACTTCGTCTTGCCATTTGATAAATAATATAACCTTCTTGCATCTCGGATGATAGCCATGTCTTGTACAGTTTCTTGTTAATCTGCATTGATATTCTTTAACTTTAGCATTTCACCAATCCTTGCGTCGAATTTGTATTACTTTTTTCAAAATGACGTATTTAATATTCTTCAACGTACCATTGGATGCATTGGGAATGGTGCTCGCATCATTGGTCCCATTGGCCCAAAGCGTGGCCAGTCCATAAACTCTGGGGGCATTGGACCTCCCATCATTTCAAGGCGCCGGTGACCCCAGTAGATTTCATCTTCCATTCTAAAAGTAAACACCAAAGTAGTATTAGGGAGGGAGTGCCATCAAGTATCAAAAGACTATAGTAGCATATTTTTAGGTCATTATATCAAAACATACATGGAGAAGGAAGCTGTAGACAAATTTCAAGGAAACAAGCAAAACATCTGAGAGAATTGGAGCTGGTGGTTCAGGGCAGGAGGACTTGGGGGGCGTGTTGTATTAAAGACCTATGCTCCACAGGGAGTGAAAAGGTTTTGATTTATTGATTCGCATGTTTCAAGAGCATCATTGAGAAACAGAATATATGATTGGCAAAGGAAACCTGGGCTCGAAGGACAGTTTAACCAGATATAAAAATGGGTACTCAACAACAGTTATGCGAAGCAGTTTCTAATACTTGACCATGGTAGCACCTATATATTATCTCTGCTTTACTCATTACAAAGCTTAGTTCACCAATATAATTGATCGATTGATTTGGTTCAAGTGAAGCATTTGGTAAACAGAAAACAAGGAAGCCAAGTAAAAGTACATTAAACCATTCAATCCCAGAGCGGCCGGCGACGGCCGCTATCGACTCGCTCCCAGACCGGCCGCCGTGGATATACTGATTTAAATTATTTTTTCTCACGTTTTACCTGCGAATAGACACACTAAATTTAGCCTTCACGTGACTACCGGTAGTGGCGGCTCCCATTGCAGTGTACAGATCGTTTCTATCACGTATGGTGTGCGAGTCGTGATTTTTTTAAAATGACCAATTTTCTTCAAAACTTGGTGCGGACTGAAGATACTTATTAGTCAGACGATAGTGGTTGCAAATTTGTTGATGGAGTTGAAGAGAATAAGAACGAATCGGACGTTGATGAGGAATAAGTTCAAGACTTAGAAGATGAAAGAAGCGACACTGGCCTCGGTAGTGATGACGAATTATCGGTAGAAGACGGTGACAAAGTGACCCGCCCCACAGGCAGGCCCTAGTGGTGATAGAGAATGGTCAAAGCAACAGAGTAATATCATTATTAAAGGATTTAGTGAGGGAACAGGTTCTGCAGATGACATAGATCAAGATTACTCTGCTTTTGATTACCTTACACTTTCATCATTTATACTCCAGACCTTTTTTGAGTACTTGGCAGAGCAAACCAATGCATATGCCTGCATCAGAATTTTAGGGGGAAAAGATCCTTGAGGAATTACAATTTGGTGTGCCGCAGATCCTCATACTAGGTACCTCTATAACTTTGAGGTGTATAATGGAAAGTCAGACATTGGACAAGAAGATGAAAGATGTACTAGTTGCAATGAACCAAGGGAGATTGCTTTTCGCTTGAACATTTATTAGCAAAATTGACAAGAGTGAAACAGACATTTTATATTCCCATTTTTATTTTTTTTCACTTGTTTAATTTTTGCATCCAACGTACATAAAACTCACAAAGAACATGTGCGCAGAAGAGTACCTCTTCTATTTATCTGTAAACTGGAGTTTGAATCACACAAATAAATTTAAAATTGTATTTGTTATTAATTTTATTGCGGAAGCACATCTAATTTTTGCGGAGTTATTCCCCTTGCCCTGGGAATTCAGTTGTGAGTTTTTCTGATCAGCTGGGATTTTTTTTTTTTTGCGTTCACCTTATTTTTCTATTCCCCAAGGCGGGTGTGCGTTGCACTGTGGTTTTTATTTTGCGCCTGTCGGCCCAGTGCATCCGACTTCAGCATGTATTTTATGTAAGGGTCTCCTTCCTCCTGCATTTTCTAAGGGTTTGCTTCCCCGGGGTAACGGCCGGTGCTGTGATGGGGATCGAACCCAGCACCTTCGGTTTGTGAGCCGTGCCACTTAACCACTAGGCCACGCCGTCCCCCAGATGGGATTCAATGGGTTACTATCAAACACGCTTGTGAAATTTACATAAGAAAATATGAATATGAGATTTCAGTTAAAGCTAGGAATGCTCCACATATATACTCTTCAAAGCATTACCTCATTTCTTCACGCAAATGTTGTTGCTGTTCTCTGTGCCGCCAAAACTCTTCCTTTTGAGCCTGCCTGCGTAGTTTATCTTCTTGTATTTTTCTAACACGAATACTCGGCTTCACATCAACTTGTAGGCTAGGGTCCACTTTTTTCTGTTAAAAATGTGCAGACGGCAATAGTAATAAAACCAGATAGGTAAATACTGTTTCTGGTGTACAACTGTACATACCTCCAAATACATAACATGTCCCACCTATAATTGTCCAAAATATACCAATTAAACAAGACAATTTAGCAACCCCTTTCATATTTAAAAATATTTATGATGTATCCAACATCAAAAGACACAGCAACTATAGGTGGCACAATCTGCTTTCTCATCACTGATTGTGAGGAAAGATTCAGTTAAGTATGAGAGATGTCAGAGCATTGAGAGGACTAGAAATCAAGATTCTTCTCTTTTGCATTTATCCTGAAAAGAACATTTGTGCTACCGAAGACAGATGTGTTGGACCAACAGGCGCAAATATCGCAGTCAAACTGTAAACTAGCATCAAAACACATTCCGTTCTCCGGGCTGCATCCTGCTATTTGCAAAGCCCTGTTCAGAGCTTGGTAGCGTGAGATTGAGAACGAACGCAGAAGAAGAAGAAAATTTGTGGTGTTGTGTCATAGATTACAGCAAGGCTGCAATATCTGCACCTTTTGGCCAAACACAATTGATTTCAGCACGTCATTTTGGGATCGAGTTTGCCTTTCCTCTTCAATCCCAGGTATGGTTGCAGTCTGTTTCTAGGACTGTCACTTGGAGGCAGAATAGGATCTTGGTCAGTTTTTGGCCACTGACCCTGATGCAAGCGGCCAGCTATTTGTAACTGGCTGCTGTCAGCTCATTCATTTGCTGTATCTTCAGCCCCAAGTAACAAACCAAACACCATCATCATCATGTAGCATGTCCTTTATAGAACGTCGCTCCCATCACAGTCTGTCTGAAAGAAACTCTTTCAAAGGCCAAAACTCCAGCCTACGCCACAGTCATACCCAGGCATTCCTGGATGTCTTGGTACCATCGTCTTCTTGATCTACCCCTGCTCCTTTTGCCTGGCACCATACCTTCCCTCATTGTTCTCTCAACACTTTTGTGTCTCTTATGTGACCAAAGTATTTAATTTTCTGACCATAATGGAATTGATAAACCAGTTCTCCTCTATGCTCAACTCTTGCTGAATGTCTACATTTGTCTTTTTCTCCTTCCAGGGTATTCTGAGGATCTTTCTGTAACATTTTGACTCAAAGGATTTGATTCTTTGTCTAGAAGTGTTGGTAATCATCCATGATTCGCAGCCATAAGCTGCCAAAAGAAAAACACAGGCTCTCAAGACTTTTACTTTTGTTGTTTTGTTGGTGCTCTGCCATAATTTCTTCAGGCTGTTCAGTCACTGCATTGCCATAGCTATTCTTCTTCTAATTTCTTTCAAGCAGTCGCCATTCTTGTCATTTCTGGAGCCCAGATATTCAAAATGCGTGACCTGATCTATTTTCTCACCATCTACTGTAAATTTATGTTGACATTGTGTTTTGTTTGTGGTCATTATCTTTATTTTGTTTATAAACAGGTTTTGATCTTTACTGTGTCCATTTACAGCTGAAATTAGCTGCTATAGCCCTTCTGCACTTCTTGATAGTATCACTGTGTCGTTTGCGTATCGTAACTCTGGAATGTCGTACCCGCCAATCGTAAATGTATTAAAACTGTCAATGTTCTCGTCTTCTCTAACATTTCTCATTATACATTCCGCATAGATGTTATATAGATAAGGTGAGAGGATACATCCCTGTCTTACTCCTTTTTGTACTGCGAACCAATCTGATGTTTGCCCAGATACTCGGACAGCGGCTCGTTGATCTTGTTATAATGTTTCAATGAGATAGATAATGTGCACAGGAAACCCCATTTCCTTCATGATGTTTCCACAGATTTTGATGTTTTACCGTATCGAAGGCCTTGGTGTAATCAATGAAACATGTATACAGGTCTACATTAAGCTCTCTACATTATTCGTAGATATTCCTCATATTGAATACGTGGTCCCTGGTCCCTCTGTCTTTTCTAAAACCTGCTTGGACCACGTGAATTTCAGATTAAAATCTTCCCTTCTTAATAGGATCCGCAAGAGTATCTTGCTAGGTGGCTGATTAGCTCAATTGTTTGTGCACAGCTTTAGAAAACCAGAAGGTGTTCTACAGGACCCTGAGGATAAAAAAATAAGTGTGTCCACTGAAATTTGTAGTAGCAAGGTGTTTTGCTTACCACTCTGAGGGAGATAATGAATAAATGGAAAGACTATTTCCCAGAACAACTACTCTGTGCTGAGGAAGACAAAGTTCCAGGTATGACAGGCTCTACCACAGAGGAGGAAAACAATGATTTGGGAAACATTACAGCTGAAGACAGCACTTGAGAAAATAATGGTCCGCAGAGCAGCTGGACATGACAGTATTACACCAGAAATGGTAAAGTTCATGAGAGCTGCAGGTCAACTGTTTTTCCTGAATGTTCTCTGAGCTATCTGGTGTCACAAGGCTATACCAAAGAACTGAGAGATAGTCATCATCATATCAATTTTCAAAAAGGGTGACAACCGACAGTGTGAAAACCATAGAGGCATATCCATCCTTAGTGTTCAGGCAAATCCTACTCTAGGATACTGGAACAGACACTAAGACATATGGTTGAGTCACAGATTGGTGAAGCCCAATGCGGTTTCAGAGTAAACCGAAATACTTTTCTTCATACACAGGCAACTGAGTGAAATAGCTCTTGAGTGTGAAGATGAAATGCACCTTTATTTTTTGGATCAGGAAAAGGCATTCGACAAGGTTCTCTGGAGCAGGATCTGGGACCGCCTGAAAAATGAATATCCCAGAACCTATGATCAGTTTCACACAAGTTTTTATAAGACCTGCATAAACTACATTTTTACAGGGAACCACACATCAGACGAGTTCAAGAACACCAATGGATAAGACAGGTCGACAATGTATCACCAGACCTCTTCATGCTACTCGTGGATGATGTCATCAAAGCCTGTAAGGAGAGGACCAAAAAGTACTCAGTAGGGAGGTACTGGATGATGAGATCAGTCTATATACCATAGCTGGCATTTGTAGATGACATGGTCCTGATTACTAAATCAGAGGCACATCTCCAGATCAACCTTCAAATCTGGAAAGAGAACTGGGGAAGAGAGGGATGACCATTAGCAGTTAAAAAACAAACACCATAGTGGTCTCAAGTGAAAGGACATTACATTTTCTGGGTGAACAGCCTCTGGAACATGTAAAGCAGTTCAAATACCTTGGAGCTGTAAGACACTAGAAGGGTGGTATTAAATAAGAGTTGGCTATTTGAAGTGAAGGGTAACAACTGGCAAACTTTTTCATGCCATAAATAGAGGACTTCTCGACAAAAGAAATATGTTAGAAAACTAAAATGACTGTATACCACTCCTCCAATTTTGACTTATGGATGTGTCATGGGCAATGACAACCAGAAAAGCCAGCTCCAAGTGCCAGTAATGAGATATCTAACGAATGTGGTTCAAGTAACAAGAAGAGATAAGATCCAGTCATACAATACGGTAAAATTTGAAAGCACAGTCCTTGCAAACTCGAGTGGAGCAATATCAACTTCCATTTTTTGGCTATGTCTGCAAAATAAAAGATCAGCTACTGTGGCAACCATGGAAAGCAAACAGGCAAGAACCCAGACTCCAAGAAAAACTCAGTCCGCTGGAATGACATCATATGACAGTCTATTAGAAAGACTAGAATGGAACCAGGCCAAATTGAAGACAGAATAGTACGGCTCATTTGATAAAGTTCCTTGGGACAAACTCTGGGAGTGCCTGACAAGGAAGAACATCCCAGGACCCCGATCTGTGCCATTCAGAGTTTCTATAAAACATGCAGAAATTATGTGCGGAAATCAAATCAAAAGTCAGGAGAGTTCAAGACCACTAGCGGAGTAAGACAGGGGGACATTCTATCACCGTACCTTTTCATACTCCTCATGGATGAAGTCATCAAAGCCTGCAAGGAACGGACAAAAAAGTATGAAGTAGGGTACTGGAAGATGAGACCAAGTTACATATCGGAACTAGCATTTGCAGACGATGTGGCCCTGATCACGAAAACCGAAGCACATCTCCAGATCAACTTGCAGGTCTGGAAAGAAGAGAGGAATGCACATCAGCAACTCCAAAACAAAAACCAAGGTGATCGCCAGAGATGAAAAGAGACATCAGATAACCCTGGGAACACGAGCACTAGAGCAGGTCAGCAACTTTAAATATCTAGGAGTGGTAATAGACAGCAGGGGAGGAATCAAAGAGGAGTTAACTGCACGAAGGGCAGCAGCAGGTAGACTGTTCCATGCAATAAACAGAGGTTTCCTCAGTAGAAGAGAAATAAGCAGGAAAAAAAAGATGGATGTATACTGCTCAACCTATGTGCCTGTCCTGACATATGGATGTGAGTCATGGGCAATGACTACAGCCCAAGAAAGGCAATTACAAACTTCAGAAATGAGGTACCTAAGAAAGGCGGTTCAGGTGACGAAAAGGGACAAGATCCGTAACCAGACAATACGTAGCAATCTTGAAGTTCAACCCCTGCAGACACGAGTGGAGCAGTCCCAACTACAGTGGTTTGGCCATGTCTGTAGAATGGAAGAAGATCAGATACCAAAGCGATCATGGGAGATCAAAAGTCAAGGACGCAGACCCCGAGGACATCCCAAAGTACGTTGGGAAGACAACATACGACAGTCCCTAAGTGATAGAGGGCTGGATTGGAAAGAGGCCAGGAAAAGACGGCGATAGAGCAGTGTGGCTTTCTCTTTGGCAAACCTCTACACCTCACGGTAGAAGAGGAGCGACTAAGTATGTAAGTAAGTATAGTACAGCACTCTTTCTGGCAAATCTCTGCACCTCAGAGTAGAAGAGGAGCGACTAAGTAAGTCAGTAAGTATAGTGCGGCGCTCTTTCTGGCAAATCTCTGCACCTCAGAGTAGAAGAGGAAGGGCTAAGTAAGTAAGTACAATTCCTTTCTAGTTTAATCCTTGCACACTGTCACTCTTTCATCTATTCAATTTATAGTATAGCTCACAAAAAGACTTTTCTCATCAAATTTGTTACTTTAGACAGTAGTTTCATCTCACACTTTACCTTGTACTGAAGACGATGACGCCGACCTTTCAAGTGCATTTCCTTAGCATTGGGATCATTAAACTTGCAATCACACAGCTTACAGTTGAAGCCGCCAATCTTTCCAATATCATCTTTAATTTCTTCAATGTACTCATGTCCTGTTGGATATTTAATACAAAATATTATTGTTATTTTTCTTGATTAAGTTCTCATTTCTTCAACATGATAATCCCATAATGAAAATAAAAATGCCACCTCCAATTGTAATTGTTATGAAATGCCTGAATATTAGTTATTGGTTAGTTAATTGCCCATCGCAAGCAATGAATATAAGTTAAAAAGTAAATATCTATAAATTATTTGTGTGAGTTGCCAGTCTTTGGTATATAAAAAATTCTTTTCTATAAATTTCAAAATATTTCTTGTGTGCTAGATCTTAACCTTGTACGGTTCAGGAACCACCTGCACACAGAACTAATGGTACATTTGACTATACCTTTATATATTTCAATTCCTTTACTTTTTTGTCTGACTACCTAGATGCTTTGCACTGTACACTGTGTTGTATTTAGAACAGTGACACCTTTCTAACAATTTCCATCTTATTTGTTTAGAAGCATTAGTCTCTTCTGTGTTTTCCTTTTTCCCAGAGAAGGATGTTTCCAATTTTTTGAGTATTTCTGCCTACACAGAACTGAACAATTTTTATTTCTGCAATTATTTAGATTACAATTTTAAGTCAAGTATCACAAATACACCAACACAAAAAAGTACAGCACTATATTTCTTCTAAAACATCAGAATTACAGGATATAGAATGTCCTCTTATTGATGTTCCAAATATACAATTCTAGTCTTATATTTCTTACCAATGGGTGCCACATCCTTTTCAGCTGCAGTATTGCCATCATCACCTGTGAAGAAATGAGTATTATGAGGTTCAGCAAAGAGGTTGCTACAATAGGAGACACTATATCTTGAAAGCATTAGTTTATAATTTATGAAACACAGCTAAAACCACAAGGTCAGTAGAAAAAAAGAAAGACATATTACCTTCACTATCAGACATTGGAGCAGCAGTTTCAGCAGAAGCTGCAATACTACTTGCGGTGACATCAGTGCCTCCCACTGCAGCTTTCACAAGTTCGGCTTTTCCACCAAGGCTCTTTAGTTGGGAACCACCTGCAAATCAAATAGGCACTTATTTATAAATTTATAATCTATTCATGTATTCTAATTATAAATAACATATATTGTTTCTGTTCATGAACTGAGATCTATAATCAAAATGTTATGGATAGGGACTGTGGGAAAGCAAGATAAAATGGATATGTAAGAAACACAGTCTATGTAGAATAAGAGTAGCTGGGGAAAAGTCCCAAAAAAAGACAAGAGGAAACCAGTGAAGGAATTTGGTATTTCAGTTACATAAGAGACATATTCAAATGAAACTGGACCAAACTGCAATAAGTTAATATACATACGATGCGCATGTTGACGTCACTTCTGATGTAAACAGCACATACCAACCGTCAAGTTTGTAAAATCTAATTATCCTCCGTCTCATTGTTTCCTCTGCAGACCGTTGAAAACATAGCGGGTGTGATACGGAATCCTTCCAGAGTTGATCAGCAAGTGGTGATTCGGTTTCTAACAGCTGAAGGATGTCGACCAGTTGACATTCATCACAGAATGCAGGCAGTGTATGGTGACAAAGGTGTGTCGAAGACAATAGTGAAGAACTGGACAATGATGTTTAAAGAAAGACGTCAGTTAACGCAACAATATGCAGCATGACCTGGTCCTGGAAGATCTTTCGTTAGTGCTCTGGCTTCCCAGTCAAAGAGACCAGGGTTCAATTCCTAGTTGGTGCAGGTTTTTTTCCCTGAATGCAAACCGGCTCCTGTGGTCAACCCAGCCACAGATATTGAGTACCAGAAAAAATTGACAGTAAAGGCTGCCGGCGTGATGCTGACCATATCATCCACGGTCACAAAATAATATGGGCCTAACACCATATTTCCTTTACGGCATATGGCATGACGGGATCTTAACTTTTACTTACGGAAATAGAGCCACTTGTAAAAATTCAAGTTGATAGGTTAATGAATTATTGAGAGAATATATCAATTCCAATGGTACATATTTCTGAATGCACTCTAAGAGACAACTAAGAAGGATTGGACTTGGGGCTAGTTATCCCATACTGTAGAATGTATAAATCACAAGAAATAGAAAAGAGACTTCAAGACCCCATATTAGAAGAGGAGTGGGCACGGCATGGGCTAGTGGTTAAGTGACATGGTTTACAATCTGAAGGTGTCAAGTTCGATCCCCATCACAGCACCGGCCGTTACCCCGGGGAAGCAAACTCTTAGAAAATGCAGGAGGAAGCATAAAATGCATGCCGAAGTTGGATGTAATGGGCCGACAGAGGCAAAATAAAAACCGTAGTGCTACGCATACCGCCTTGGAGAATAGAGAGAGAAATAAGGAAAAAAAAAAAAAGAAGAACAATATTACAATATTGACATTGATCACAGTTGAGTAAATATAGTACGATAACAAATGGAAAATTATTAAGAAACGTTTTATCACAGATGATTTCACCACAAAGGTGAATACATTTGTTGTTTAAAAGCTAATAATAAGAGTGTGCATTTGGCCCACAACATCATCATGTAGAGCACAATAAGTGTTTTGACTCAGATTTCCTGCAATGATAAATTGTAGATCATACAGCCTTTATTGACCATTGTTCACAATTGATGAATTTGAGTAGCACTGTAAAATTATAATTTAATAATAAACTGTGACACTCACCAAGAAAGTTGATCTTAGGGGTTGCCAAAACCTTTTCTGCAGAGATAGCCGACGTGACTGCAGTTTTATTAGAGGCAGGCTTGGAAGCAGCCTTGCTTGGAAGCTCTGTTGAGGGTATGGGTTTGCCTAGCTTTGTGTGCAATTTTACTACCTGAAAATTAATACATTTACCTAGGTTAATGAACATAGCCAATTGTCAGGCACTCTTTGAAATGACACTTTCTAGTTAGTCATAAACCTTTGTTCCACAGATTCAGTTTTCTTTAGTTAATATTAAAATAATGGTACTTGAGTAAAGGTCTCAATTTTGCTCCACTCAGACCAACCGTTGATCATTACTTTCTTCGTGGGGCCAATTATAGCTGACCAAGACCCAATTCCACCTCCAAGTGATAGTTCTGGAAACAGGTTGCACTCATGTAGTCTGGCTAGAATATAAATCGCAATCCAGTCCCAAAAATGTTGTGTTGAAAATAGACATGCCGGGCTGAAAGATGCAGATATCGCAGCCTCACTGTAAACTATGACACAGCGCCCTTTTCAGCATAACGCCAGAAATAAATAAATAAATTACTCCCACTGTAATGTTCACGAATTCTGCTTTTTAAAAGCTTTCTTCCGTTCTATAAACAATGATTTTAGATGTTTGTCATATTCTATTGTTCTTTCGTTTAAATGTCTCACGGTGAATAAGGCATTAGTACATCCAATTTGCTCCCATAATCCAAATTGGGCTTTGCTTTGCTGAGGTTTAACAAATGGTCTTATGCTTTTATTCAAGTATTTTCACATTAATTTTTCTAGTATCTTAGTAGCGATATGCCTTTGTATGTATGTATTAGTTTCTTATACTGCCTTTTGTCTTTCAGATTGGTATTATTGTAGCTTGCTAATTATCTGGTACTCCTCTTTCTTTCCATGCTGCTATAAACATTTTCTCTAGCCACTTAAGTCTTGTCTTCCAGGTGACTTATTTCTGAGGATGTTCCTTATGGCTGTTTCTATTCTTTTAATAAATATAACCAGTTCCCGGCGATCCTTGTTTTTTTTGACAAACATTGATTGAGAAGTTAATTAAAATATTCCTTCCTTCGCTGTTGTCTTACATGTTTTTTTTAAATATTGGGGATCCCTTTTTGTCATTAATGATTGAAATAGGATTGAAGCTGTCATCTCTTAACTTCATTAATTTGATACTTTAAACAAAGTCTCTTGAACAATTTTTGCATTTGGATATCAATTGTTCTCTTTTTTTTCTCAATCATTCTTTTTTTTAGCGACTTTGATTACTTGTTTGGTATTTCGTCTTGCTATTTAATAAGTAATATTATTATCTTGCATCTTGGACATTAGTCAAGTCTTGCAGGGTTTCTTTTTTAGTCTGTATTGATTTTTTAACCTCCAGCATTCCATCAAGCTGTTTTCTTTATTTGCCTTCCCTAAGTTTTTTATTCCACATTTCTTATTTAGTGTATCCATCATGCTGTTTTAAAGATAGTAAATTCACTACTTATGTCTTTAGTCGCTTTATTTAGTGTCACAAAAATTGTTGTCATTTTGTGGCTTATTTCTATTTAGCGTCCTCTTCTAATTCCTATAGATTTGTAATGATTATTGGCTTGTCTCTTTTACTCTACCTCTACACTTCACAGTAGAAGAGGAGCGACTAAGTAAGTAAGTTTTCTTTTACTCTGAGACATTGTTTTGGTAGGACACCTATTAAAAATATACATTGCAGGTACTCAAACACTACTTTCCCATTGAAAACTCATAAAAATTCAACAGGAAAATGACTCAAGATATATACACACACCAAAAAAACACAAGAAGGAAGCAAGAAATACTAGGAACAAACAAAAGAAAGGTTCACATAGACAGTATTTATCAGGCCTTATGTATCAAAATTGGGCTAAGAGAAAAGTCAGATCACCAATTTGAACAATTTTGAACTATAGTTTTACTGTACACTACCTTTTGATGTTTTGAGCCTCTAATATGTGCTGCATATGCATCTTGTCCTGTACATGTTACATCACAAAGCTCACATCTCATTTGGTTATGTGACCGTCTGCCTGATGGCTGGCTAACTTTCATGGCAGCCTCTTTTTTCTTGTGTTTTTGACCTTCTAAATGCTCACGGTATGTCTAAATGTGAAAATAAAATGAATTAGATTTCCACATATCAACATAGATATTGAGTATGTTCACAAATTGCTCATTAAGGACATTGTACCATTTTTCTCTCAACAAAGACATGTATCATTATTAAAAAGCACCCAGCAGTTCAGGATTTAGAAGTGAAAAACTGCTCCAGAAATACTTAAAAGAATTTGTCATGTAAAAATACCTGTGGTCCAGCACAACTGATTTTGCAAACGTCACAGTAATGCAGCTGTGGTGCTTTAGGAGCACCTTTGGGTTTAGGCTTGAACTGATTTCCACCTCCAGTCTTTTTAAATATCCATGGAGATGTTCCGGTCTTGCCTTGCTGTTGTTGGCTGTAAAAGTTAGTTGCAGCCGAGTACAATGCTGCATCATAGCCTGGAAAAGAAAGGTGGCTTTTATAAATGATCTATAAAGTCAACCACAGACAGTGAACACTCTCAGCATATCACTTAGTAACATTTGATAGAGATGAAATCCCCATATGGAGATCATTCCTAAATTAGTATCTGCACATTATGTTATATTATCAAACAACTTCAGACAAAATAGAAATATTCCATAGAAAGAATGAAACAAAGAATTAAAAACATATGAAGGTTGTTATTTATGGACAGCAAACAATAAGTTGTAGTCATTTTGTATGTGTATTATTTTACTCTGTGCCTGGTAATCAGTGTTATGCATCTGCTATGAGTAGCATCTATCATCTTCAATTTTAGAAATAATGAAATTGCAAAAATAATTATATCATGATGAGAAGGAACAATCATGCACAAACAATCTCTTTCTGTTCACCCTTTAAAAAAAAAAGGTATATTAATACTAGACAACATACCTGAAATGTTTTGTGGAGTTGTGGCTGCAGAGTAGCCACTTGCTGAATACGTAGTTACAGCTGGGCTAGCAGAAGAGTATACATAGCTAGTGCCAGTAGAGGAGACTGGCACTGCCTGAGCTTTGGGCGCTACTGCAGTTGGTCTCTGTGGGCCAGCAAAAGTTGCCCCAGTACTAAACACTGACTTGGCTGCGGGTAACGAGACGCCAACTTAAAATACCACATGTAGTAAATTAAGATGGCAAGAAATTTAAAAAAAGAATTAATTAATAAATATAGTCACATCATACAAATGCACAGTAATACTGTAACTTATTTTTTCACATACAGACAAATATAGTCTATCAATGTTACAGAACCTCCCTGGTAGAGTACTGCGCCTTTATAAAAGCACCAAAACTTACAGTTTACTGCTAACTAATTGAAATAGATAAGTGTAATATATAGCATAATTGAATGTCAAGTTATGTGAGTACTTGACATATCCAAATGGAAATGGTTATCATGTATTCATTCTTTCTTTTGTATCTACAAATGATTTCTTGTAGATACTGTTTGTCTTTTTTTGTTATATTTCATTCATTAATCATACATGATCAATTTGTATCCTGAATTTAAGCTGTTGATTTTCAGTAACTGTATATTCTATTTGTTCTTATTCACTAAAATATCACTATTTAAGTAGACAGAAATAAACTATGGGACATCCTAGACGACTACGGAGTATAGGGGCAGCTATTAGAAAATATTAGAGCACTGTACCAAGGGTGTCAAAGTATAGTAAGAACAACAGATGGTCTGACCGAAACAATGGAGATAACAACCGGGGTGAGACAAGGGTGTGTCTTGTCGCCACTACTCTTCAACACGTATACAGACAGAATAACACTGGAGGCCAAATTGGAGCATCTGCCAAGAAATGCAGAGAAAAAAAGGACAGAGGCTGATTGGTTAAATGAACTCCTTTTTGCAGATGATCAATGTCTACTTTACAAGAGTGAAGATGATCTACAGCAACATCTGACTGCACTCAACTCTGTATGTGAAAGATACAGTATGAGAATTAACACATCCAAAACAGAAACTATGCAGATAAGCAGATCACCTGAAAACATGAACATTATGGTAAACGGGACCAAGATCAAACAAGTGCAGGAGTTCAAGTACTTGGGCAGTGTTTTCACACAGGATGGAGGTTTAGATAGAGAGATTGAGATCAGGTGCTAAAAAGCAAATGCGATTGCATACCAGCTGTCACTATTATTGAAAAACCCTAAAATAAACATGTCCACAAAAAGAATATATTTTACGTAATGGAATTACTAGACCCCCATCAGAAACTGTTTTTGACATGCTTTGTTGGATATTTTTTTGTTCCCTAATATAGGGCCTCGAGATCTACATAGACAATTCACCTCTGTAGCAATATCAAATGCTGACAGAGAACCTACTGCAAAAATGGCAAATTCATGTAACAAAGGAAGCGCATATACCATCACAGAATAACATTCTTGGTCAAATTGGTAATAAAAAACATAAGCAGTATATTCAAGCCAACTCTCTGTTACCAGCGCCAAGCATGGACTTGAACAAAAACTGTAGAGAGAAAGATCATGACATGTGAGATGAGATGCCTCCGGAAAACAATCAACGTAACTAGGAGAGACAGAATGTGCAATGAAGATGTGAGAAGAATAGTTGAAGCGAGACCCTATTCTCAATTTATTGATGAAGCAAGAATCAATTGGTTCGGCCACCTAATGAGAATGCATCTTGATTAACTACCCATGTGCGCCTATAACTCATGACGTTCGGGTTTTCGCAACCATGGCAAACCGAGAACTAGATGGATAAGAAATGTTGCGGATATTCTAAATAATCTTGGGATGACGACTACTTCAGCGACACACCTGGTCCTGGACAGAAAACTACGGTTCCCCACGATACTTCATGGCAGAAGAGGGATAGCACAAGACAAGACATACTTTCTTGAATGTGCAGTGTTTTTTTTTAATGTCTTCTACCTATGGAGACGGGACAATGAGGCTTATGTCTGATCAGGCAAAACACACTGATCAGAGAATGTTAGCAAGGATTAGGAGAAATATACTGGCCAAGATCCTCACCTGACCTCCTTGTTGGTCATCCTGGAAATGGGCTGTTGTCGAGGACAAGTCTGGCTAACAAGTTGAGATTCGACGTGATCTGTGTAGTAGTGAGCAACACACAGATGAAGCCAAGCATAGCACAACCGCCTGGAGGACCTCGATCTACCTTCATCAGCACGTTCGAGATGTGAGAAAAGCTACTGCAACCCGTCACTTAACACCCTTTACAGGGCGCACATAAGAGTAACCTACTCATTGTGGGCATTCGAAACAAAAACCTATAGAGATCAGTATATCTATTGTGAGGAAAAAGTAGTGGTTCTGCTTATGTTTTTTATTACCAATTTGACCAAGAATGTTATTCTGTGATGGTATATGCGCTTCCTTTGTTACATGAATTTGCCATTTTTGCAGTAGGTTCTCTGTCAGCATTTGATATTGCTACAGAGGTGAATTGTCTATGTAGATCTCGAGGCCCTATATTAGGGAACAAAAAAATATCCAACAAAGCATGTCAAAAACAGTTTCTGATGGGGGTCTAGTAATTCCATTACGTAAAAAAACAATTTCTACAGAAGTTACCAAAAAATAAGCCAATGGAATTACTGCAAAACAGGCTTCCTCTAAGAGGGTAACTGCATTGCAACCCCACGCTACTTAAGGAGTGAAACAATAGCAGCAAGAAATAGACAAATAGTTTCAATGGTTACATTTCCCAATCTCATGTAGTCTGTCAAACAAAATGTTCTCTCCTGTTCACTGATTGATATGAATCAATCTTCACTATATACTTGCTCCTTAACTTGTATATGAAAAATGAACTGATTATATGATTTCCATCTACTGAAACTTCACCCTTTGTCAGTCTGTCACCTTTCTCACTTTCTAGAATTATGCAGTATAATGAAACACAAACTGAATAACTTCCAGAAAAATTATAGATTGACGAGTCTTGCTATTAGCTGTGCTATTTTGTCTCTTCATCATTCTTTAGTTGCATTAGAGCATCTTCAACTATAAGGGTTGTTAAAGGGTATTCATCTGCCATATTGTGATCTTTTCTTATGTTCCAATTTTCAAGACTTGTACAGATTTCCTCTTTTTCATGTTTCATTACTTCTGCCCTTTAAGCCATCTGCTGATATAGAAATCCAAAAAGGTACCTCTAAATAAACAATCACATTATATAACTGCAGTTTTTCCTTTCAGCTTGTTCATAGTGGCACTTATTTTAAATTCACCCAGAACTTCCTGTTAGCTTAGGTACATGTTTTTTCTAGCATAATGGGATGGGTGTATCCCCACCCTTCCTTTTTCGTACAAATTCATCACTGCTGATCATCACTGCTGTTTGCCTTTATGTAGGAAACCTGCATCAAAGCATTTATCTACTCATGGAATTGAGGTTTTTGTAGCACTTTGTTTTACATGCTAAGTTTGCTAGTACCATGCCCAATCCTCTTTGGCCACTTTTAAACAAAAACAAGTAATATTGTGCACTGTTTCCTCCTCAATTATGGTAACAGGATGTACATGGGAGTTATTGGGGTGAATTTATGTTATTGTTTATGTTTGAAGATGTCTTTTTTGTCTTCAATCAGTGTACCAAATTTTTGTCTTTTGTGGAACAACTTTTTTCTCTCTAAACACTGGGCAAATTTATTCTCTCGGGAACTGGAGGAATTGTTAGATAATCTCATTCATCAGTATTCCTATGTGCTATCTACAACAATTATTATTACCTAACATATTAATTTTTGTGTGTGACATGAATCTCCACATAATTTCACAGTATTTATCACAGAGCATAAAACAGAAAACACCACCTACACCAATTTACCTGTCTGAAACTGAGGTTCTGCTGCAACAGTATAGGTAGTAGCTGCTGCAGGTTGATAATAAGCCTTGGACTGGTCATATGTTACAGTTGGTTGCAGAGGAAAGGCAGTCTGGAACACAATTTTAGCTGAATTGTATCCATACTACAACAAACTAATACTCCAATAAAGCACATATACAACAATCATAAAGAATAAATAACAGCTTTAGGGATTCACAAGCTACATAAATCCAGTCGAATAGAGCTCCCAGGAAGGAAAGGTTAGTAATATTTTGTTTGTTTTCAAATAACTCTAAATTTACTGCCATTTTTCTGTACTACATCAAATTATTTCCATATGCACAATTTGAAATTTTTTTAAATCTACAGTTAAACATAATAAATTTAAAATTTAAACTAGAAATAACAAAGCAACATGGATATCACAAGTCACAATGTATCCCAATGGGCTGTCGAAAGTCACAGAGACCATTTTGGAATTAAGAAATACAGACTGCAAAAATGCAGTACAACAAAGTGTATGCCAAAGTAAAACTAACAGTCAAGAATACCAATAGTAAAAAATGAACAGACATGCTCCAAATTCAATCTTAGGCATAATGTAAATAGCCTAGTCATTGGTCGACAGTCTGTCAGGTTGAAACAGGAGAGCAAAGTCAGTGATAGATGGAGAAAGAACAATCACTGAAGACCAACGCAGAGCACTATAATCACTATTTTGCATCGGTAAATGCAGCAGGAAGACATGTAGTACAGGATGCATGTACACTACCTAAGGAACCGAGAAAAAGCTCCACAAGCCAATGCCTCCATATTTAATTAGACTTTGACATGCAAGAACTCTAACAGACCCTGATGGAACTCAATCTTAGAAAAGTCCCAGAGGCTGGACAAGATTCATAATGAAATGCTACTTCTCATTGGGACCAGAGGTAAAGAAGCCGTTCTCAAATTGATCAACCAACTTGACATGGAGAAATGAAAAGCTTCCCAAAGCACGGAACAATGCACATATTGTGCCAATATTGAAAAACTAACAACTATTGGTCTATCTCCCCAACATCGTGTCCGAGCAAATTAGCAGAGAAAATGACACACATCTCTATAGGCTCCTTAAGAACTCTAACACTTTATGCCAGCAACAAGCAGGGTTTAGAATCGACAGTTACACAGAAGACTAGCTTTTTAGCCTGACACAAAAAAGCATACAGTTGCTTTTTTTTAAATAACCTACAATAGGCTTACAATCATGTCTGTAAAATTTGTCTTCTGATAAAGATGTTTAACATCGGAATTCACTGCAAGCTCTACAACTAGATAAAGTAGTTCCTGACTCAGCAAACAATTCTGAAAAAGATTAAGGATGCGTTCTCTTCTAAAGAAGAATTACCACAGGGCTCATTTTTAAGTTATACTCTTTTCCTGATCTTCATTAATGACTTGTCTGGCCAGATCAACGTAAAAAGAGCTCTGTATTGCTGATGACCTAGCAATACTGTGAAGCCATGAAAATATTGAGAGTGGGGCACGAAGGCTAAATGGAGACCTAAAGAGACTACATGGCTACTGCAAACATGGAAACCAAAATTCAATTGTGAGATTAGAAGAACACCAACTTATTATCCCATATATCTTGGAGTCACGCTTGACCAACAACTCAGTATCAAACATTAAATCCAAAATATGAAGAACAAAGCAGTGAGACCTCCACAGCTATTGTTCAAATTCTAACTTGGGAGTCCATGGACAGGATGCAAAACAGTGCTCTGTGTTTTATTAGTGGAGCAATGAGATCAACACCAAAGAAAACTTGCAAAATCCACACAAATGTGGAACCCCATGAGATGCGGAGGGATAAAGTTGTTATGGAAGCTTACGAATGAAGTAACAGAATGAAATGGAATCCTACTAACAGTCTTCTTGTGGAAAACTTGCAGCCAAAGCGCAGAATTAAACAAAAGTCATGGAATTGATTGATGTACAGTGTGGTAGCTGATCACCACATGGTGTGGTGCGTCAAACATTTTTTTTCTGTCTGATTTCCACCTTTACATTAATGCCATTTACTGCTTCATACTAATATATAATCTTTATTGTGAATACTTTATGTCATGCATATGGAATTGCAACACTTTACCCGCACACAAAGACAAAAATCTGTTAAATTACCGAGGAATAGAAGAGGTTAACGCAGGAGTGCTCAGAAACCAGAAATAAAGGAAAACATGTAAAGTCACAAAGCTAATAAGTATCAAGCATTACACCTAGAAGAAGTAAATGGCTGCAAATATATGAAATCAAACTTGTGGAGAAGTTCTGAGAAAAATAGAAAACCAACACAAAACTTTTGTACTCATTATCTGGCTCACAAATATTTCCCTCATAAACTTGGCAGTTCCTCTCAGACTTCTCTTCTCACCATAGTTTATCCCTTAATTTGGTTGTATGGGACCATGTTGTGCCTCTACTCCTCTCATGGAGCTGACAGGCTTGGGCACTATGTTGAATACTTTGTTTCTTCTCCCCACATTGGCTCTGTGTGCCAGATTTTAAATTTGCTGAACAGACACAAAACAGGATAGCAACAGAAATGATGAAAAAGGTTTAGGAAAGAAAAATAAATATAACTCTACAAAGTCCTACCAAACATTCCGCCAGCAGAAGTGGAACTGCAAGTTAATAATTGTAGAAAACAAAGACACAAGAAAACCATACAATTTCTCAGAGATGATGATGTCATTGGGGCCTGCTATAGAAAGTCAGCAGTGAAAAAAAAAATATTAACAGATATTACTTAAGTCACTCCTCTTCTATCCTGAGCTGTAGAGGTTTGCCAGAAAGAGTGCCAGATCATTTTATCCGCTGTGTTTCTCTTGACCTGGTTTCAGTTTAGTCCACTATATATTTTATTCTGCAGACATGGTCAAACCACCAGTTGAGATTGCTCCAGTCTGGAAGGGCTGGGCTTCAAGATCTTGGCGTATTAACTGGTTGCAGACCTTCTCCTTGTGATTTGGACCACCTTCATTAGATATCTCATTACTGATGCTTGGAGCTGGCTTTTCTTGGTTGTCGTCATTGTCCATGACTCATATACAATAGTCAAAACCAGTACATATGTGGAGTGGTATATAGCCATCCTAGTTTTTTTTTAACTTATCTGTTGCTGAGAAATCCGTTATTTATGGCATGAAAAAGTTTACCGGATGCTGCCCTTCACATAGCTAACTGTTCCTTAATACCTTCTCGTTTTAAACTATGAACAAACAGTTGAAAAACAAAATAGACGCCCTAAAAAGGTGGTTATGCAGAAGAACATGTTGCATTTCACAGAAAGAGAAACAAATAAATAGTGATGTCCTGACGAGAGTAGCATGGGAAGAGAACTTTTGACAGACATTAAAATTAGGCAAGTCAAGTACTTTGGTCATATAAAAAGACAATACTTTATTGAAAACAATACTGGAGGGGAAAGTTGAAGGTAGGCGGACAAGAGGTAGGCAGCACTATCAGCGGGAGAGCAACATCAAAAGATGGACTAATGTCAGAGTGTACCATCAAGACAAGATAATATTGGAGGTCAATTGCAGCCAACCTTCATTGCGGAGATGGCACTTGAATTTAATTCTGGTTTATTACAGCTCAAAAGTATTTCAACTGCTTGACCTGATCCAGAGACTTTTCACCTAGAAAAATCTGATGTCTCTTCTCCTCTCTCTCTCTTGAGACCAAGGAATTTGTTTCTGAACTGCTAACAGCCATCCCTCTTACCCAGCTTGTCTTTCCAGATTTAAAGGCATGGATATGGGCCTCTGTGGTTTTCACATTGTCAATTGTAACCATTTAGGAAAATTGGTGTAATGATAGCTATCTTCAAGTCCTTTGGTATAGCATTGTGGTGTCAGAATACTCAAAGAACCATAAGGAATAACTGTTCCCCTGCAATTTCATATACTTTATCATTTCTGGTGTTATACCATCGTGTCCAGCTGTTTTGCCAACCTTAATTTTCGCCATTGCTGTCCTCAGTCATTGATTTCCTCAGCTCCTCCATCACGATGTTTTCCCAGTCATTGATTTCCTCCTCTGTACTAGAGCTTGTCGTTCCTGTAACTTGGTCTTCCTCTGCACAGAGGAGCTCTGAGAAAGTCTTTCCATCTATCCCTTATCTCCATAAGAGTTGTGAGCAAAGCACCTTGTTTGTCTTTTACAAATTTCAGTAGACACATTTTTTTCTCCCTTCCTTATGTTGTTTAGAGCACGGTAGAACAGCTTCTAGTTTTCTCCAGCATTCTTTTTCAGTCTTTCTCCAAAGTCCAATCAGGATTTTTGTTTTTATGTTAGCACTGTTTTCTTGGCTTCCATTCTGAGAGTTATGTATTCTTTGTATTTGTTTTTCCTGCTGTATTCTTTCTTTCAAGTATTGTTTACATACCTTTTTCCATTCTCTTATCGATTTAATTCCTGACCAGCAGTGTATCCTCTTTATATCCTTCTTGATTCCACCACATATTTCTGCTGCCTTGAATTTTATCACACAGCAACTTGATTCTCAGGTGGTCCTTTATGCACTTCTCACTGCTGTCAATTTAAGTTTCTTGATTTCTGATCCTACCTTCTGGCTCTCTTAGTGTGTATGTCCTGTATTCTTTCTCCTTCTCTGATGTTTGGTTTTCTTACTGATTGTGGGTGTTGTTTTGGTGGGGCTACTCTTTCAATTGATCTTTTTATTGTCACAAGGTAGTGGTCACCTCTGATTTCTGACACTCTATATGCCCTGGCATCTCCCACATACTTAATTTAAACTTTCCCCATGATGGCATAATCAATAATGGATTTATCTGTCCCTGACAGTTAATGATGAGTGTGAGGAAACTTTGTATTTGTGATTATCAGGCTTTGCTCGCCGCCCAACCTCTGGAGTAACTTTCCACTGTCAATTAAAACCTCTTTGCCGCATTTCCTGATCACTTCATATCATCAAGAATGATCTCTTCCAACTCTGACATTGAAATCTCCAAGGAGGATAATTTGTCATGACAATCATCACCGTCTTTTTAAGCAGTTCAAAGAATTCATCTTTGACATGTGCTCCACCCTCCTCATTTGGGGCACAAACAATGACGATTAACTTTCCTTCTTTGAGGTTCAGTACCATAATGCACTTGGAGACACATTTCCATTCCTTGTTGTTGTGCCTTTGACTCCTTGGAACAATATCCCTTTCTTCCTTTGGCTCCATCGCTAGTGGAAACTCTGCTGTTCAGAAGCATATTACCCCCAAGATAATGACCCCTGTTCTTTTTCATAGTATTGGAGGGGCTTAGATTTCCAATTTAGATTTCTTCCATGAGCTCATTCTCCTCTCTGTTTATGATTCTAATATTCCATATTTAAAAAATTTTAGTTTGTAATTCTAACCAGTTGATCATTTTTAAGGCTTGCCCAATTTTCTTCCTTTGTTGACATGTAATCAGATGGATAGACAAACAGGTGATTGGCCTGGTGTGTCTTTGCATGATGGTGGGACCAACTCCTTTTAGCCCCCATGCTGGCTATTGTTTCAGGTCTTTGGCTGTTTATTTTATATTTACAGCTAACCTCCAAATATAGAGGCCATTCAGCTATCCACCACCCAGCTGATATGCCTGGTAGGAGGTTCGGATACTCCACCATGTGACAGATATTATACAAATTACAAAGCAAACTTACAAATACTAACAAACTCTGAGGAAGGATTCTGGTCAAGTTTCTGAAGAAGGGTGATTTGCAAGAGTGCACAAATTATAGAGAAATAATATTATCAAGCCAGAACAAAAAATATTGAACAAAATAAGAGAAATTAAAAAAAGCAATACAAACAGCTGAGAGAAGACCAGACAGATTTTTAAAATAATAGAACATGTACAAACCAGATAGCCACACTGAGAATAATAGTTTATCATGTGGGATTGCTCACCACTTTATAGCAGATATGAAAAGACTGCTTTAGACAAAGAATCACTCTTAGAACAGCAATTAATAAACATGCATTTCAATGGACTTGGACAAAGAACTTTATGATCTTGACTTTGTCAATAAGGTGGCTCTGTCCAATAAGAGTAACCAGCTGTAAGACATTATTAGTATACTTGATAAGAGGTCACAGAATATAGAACTGAAATTGCAGAGAAAAGACGAAGATTATGAAAATAAATGCAAATAATGACAATTAGATAGGGAGATAGAAACCTACAAGATGTGGAATCATACATATATCTTGGTAGCAACACAGTTCAAGTATGAGAAACAGGCAAAGATATTAAATTAGGACTAAAAAAGCAAGAGGAGCTTGCATCACAATGGAACACATGGAAATCAAAGAAATTAAGTCCTCCTTCTTCGTACGCAGTCAGACAGTAACCATTATTTTTTCGAAAAAAGCAGCCGTCATCCTGAGGCTGTCGACACTGCCATAGAGCTTGTCTAGTGTTGCCACTGGTGATGGCCACATCTGCTCTCTCTGTTTTGCAGCAAATGCTCAGCGGTCATTTTGCCGGTACCACACGGGCATTCGTCTGTGCCACCTATCTTTAATTTGTTGAATAGGTGGTACCTGAGTCTATTGTGGCCTGTGCGAAGTCTGAAGACCACGACCTGCTCTTTTCTGTTCAGCTGTTAATAGGCATCGTTTTTGGTGTAGCCAGTATGTTCGGTTTCCCATTTGGTCATGTATCTAGCTCTAAAAAGCCGTTTTGACTCTTCGTATGTCATACTAGTATCAGGTTGTGGTAGTTTTGCACCTTCTTTTGCCAGTCTGTCTGCCTGCTCGTTGCCTTGGATGTTGCAGTGAGATGGAACCCACTGCACCACTACTCTTTTTGGTGCGGCCTGCTGGCATAGTTGACAGAGTACTGCTCTTAATTCATTAAGTTCAGTATTTTTCTGGCTTTTCAGTGCTGTGACTACGGCCAGTGCATCTGTAAGCAGGACTATGTGGCTTTCATTCCTTTTACCTGTCACCATTTCTTCCACTGCCGCCCTCAGTGCCTCTGCCTCCGCTCTGAAATTGCTTGTGTATTTTCCAGTAGCGAATGACAGCGTTATTTTTCTGCCATTTGGTAGGCTCAGGAATGCTCCTGCCCCTCCGTTCTGTGTTGTATTTGTTACGGAACCATCGGTGTATGCATGGGTCCAGTCCATGCTTGGGTAGTTTTCCGTAATGAAACTCAGGGTAGTATCTCTTCTTTCTTTTTCAGACTGGCAGTTTTTGTTTCTAATACCTGGTATATTTTCTACCACCTCTGGAAATATATGCTGCCTCCAGGTAGGTTTTCGTACAGTAGGGATGGGCTTTGGTGTGATTAGTGCGTTCATAGGGTCTTCGTGCATCTTTGCTTTGGCTATTTCTGCAAAGTTTCTTCGCTTTAGCTTCCCATTTCCTAAATTGTTTAGTCTCTGGTGCATTGGGTGAAATTAAGTCCAACATGAAACACATTGAAGACAGACTTTGGTAATAACCAAGCAACATAGGCAAATGAATATAATCATCAATGGAGAAATAATTGAATAAGTACAGAAGTTGACATAATTAGGACAAACCATAACAGAAGAAGCCCGGAATGAGACAGAAATTAAGACCAGAATTGCATTGGTAAAAAAGTGTTTCAGAAAAGAACAAAAATTGCTAACCTCAAAGAATATCAGGATAGAACTGATGAAAAAAATAATCATCACTAATATATGGTCAATTGCACTGTATGGGGCTGAAACATGGACAAAAAAAAGGATTTAAAAAAAAAGCTTGGAAGCATATGAAATGTGGTGCTACTTGACTAGCATTTGGTGAAGACATCCCCTTCACGGGAAGATGAAAAGGTTTGATTGATTGATTCATGACCTACTTAGAGGTTCTGTCATCTGTTCTCTATAGGATACTGTTGCTAAACACACTTATAAACTGAATATACAATGGACATCACCATAAACTTTCCTTAAAATTCATCATTTTAATGCACATATAAAGATCTTCTTTATCGCTCACATGTTATGGGAATTCCATGAGCAGTTGCAATGAATATGCTGACAGGATTAGATGACTCTTATCAAAACTATCCATAATGTTCTAACATTTAAATTTAATTTACATATACGGATCTTGTCACGAACGTAGAAATACGACAGAGAGTCCAGAGAATTACAAATTTGATACTACATGGTTCTGTACCAGGAGAGAGAGGGTGAGGACGTCCAAGAGAGAGATGGGCAGACAAAATCACTGCGTGGTCAAACATTCATTCCAGTGGGACTGGCGGCATCAGACAGGGAGAGATGGCGTGGGATTGTCTTCATGTGTGCCCCAATGACCTGATGGGTTAACATGATGAACTGAACTGAATGTTCTAAAATATGCATTTTCACAACTTACTCTTTTTTTAAAACCATTACTAGTACAAAATAAAGAAATACTAACCGTAACTGCAACTTGAGCTCGGGAATATGCATACTGAGCAGGCGGATGAACTGCAGATGTAGCTGCTGAAGGATAGCCTTCATAAGCTTGTCCTGCCCTGGGAGGTGCAGCTGTAGCATAGGCTGCCTGAGGGGCTGCAGTAACATAGGCACTCTGCGCTGTCGGATAAGCTTGTGCAGGTGCAGCTACCTGGGCCAATGGATTAGCAGTGGGATACACAAAATGTGCCATGGCTCACTGGAATATAAATTGTAATGGATAAAACAATTACAGTAAAATTCACAGCAAAGATGAAATGTTACTCAAAAAAAGTAATGCAAAAAATATATCAACACATTTGATACGGTTACTGTTTTGGTCCTGTAATTAAATAACACTTTTTTGAAGATGCAGTATATTCTCCCACAATAATTTGTCAGCATCAACTCAATTAGACAATACCATGACATTTTTATGAGCTTAACCTTTTCTCTATTAAATAGAGATATAGGAGAAGAACAGAATTTGAAAACTTAAAATGCTAGTTTAAAATATGTCAGGTTCTATCAGTTCAGTTCATCCCGTGACCTTTTGAGATCGCTGGGGCACCCATGTAGACACCTCCACAATACTACGCCATCCTCCTCTGTCTGTGGTTGCTTTTTGTGCCTTCTCGGGTTGCAGGTTAGTCCATTCATGGATATTGTCTTCCCATTGTTTTCTCTGACGTTCCTGCCTTTGCTTGCCCTATACTGTTTCCTGTAGTATTGTATTTGCAAGGCCCTTGGACCACAAGAGATGGCCATACCAAGTCAGCTTTTGCCTTTTGATTGTTGTGAGGAGGTTGTCGTAAAGTCCACTTGCATTCTTGATTCTGCTATGTACTTTATCATTTTGTGATACGATCTTTGTAGGCGACATTTAGAAGTCTTCTAAAAAATCTCATCTCCATGGCCTGGGTTCTTCTTTGGAGGTCTGCTGTAATGGCCCATGTTTCGCAGGCATAGAGGAATATCAAAAGAACCAATGAGTGCCTCTGACTTTTATGGCTAGGGACAGTCGTTTATCTTTCCATACAAGTTTCAATTGTGCAAGCAGTGCTGTTGTTTGTGTTATTCTGGCCAGTACCTCTGGTTTTGATCCTTCATCACTGATCATTGATCCCATATACTTGAATCAGTTCGAAGATAGGTGGCACTGACGAATGCACCTGTGGTACAGGGAAAATGACCGCTGAACATCTGCTGCAAAATTGCCCGACATATGAGGATCAGAGAAAGCACATGTGGCCATCACCAGTGCCAACACTAGACAAACTCTATGGCCGTGTCGACAGCTTCAGGATGACAGCTGCTTTCTTCAAACAAATTCAAGTTGACGCCTGACAGCGTACGAAGACAAAGAAGAAGAATCAGTTCACTATTCCAAGCTCCAGTCCATTTGTTTTAATCACAGCATTGATTCCTTTAGTGCTGTTGGCATGAACTTCATCTTTTCCAAGTTTATCTCCATACCATAACTCTGTGCTGTTACATCCAGTCTTCGGATCAATTGCTGCCAGATACATGACCAAATGGGAAACCGAACATACTGGTTACACCAAAAACGATGCCTATTACCAGTTGAACCGAAGAGAGCAGGTCGTAGTCTTCAGACTTCGCACTGGCCACAATAGACTGAGGTACCACCTATTCAACAAATTGAAGATAGGTGGTACCGACGAATGCCCGTGCGGTACTGGTAAAATGACCACTGAACATCTGCTGCAGAACTGCCCGACATACGAGGATCAGAGAGAGCAGATGTGGCCATCACCAGTGGAACTGCAAGACAAGCTCTATGGCAGTGGTGAGAGCCTCAGGATGACCGCCGCCTTTTTCGAAAAAATAATGGTTACTGTCTGACTGTGTACGCAGAAGAAGAAGAAGAAGAAGGATCAATTGCTGAAATTCTGTCTCAGCCCCCTCCAGTCCGTCAATGGCATCCGCAAAGCATAAGTTGGTAATCATTCTATCCCCTATCTTGACTGTGCCAACATGATCTTCAAGGGCATCACTCATAATTCTTTCTACGAATATATTGAAAAGTGTCGAGGAGAGTATACATTCTTGTCTTTCACCGACGGTTGTGCAGAACCATTCACCTAATTTTGCGCTTGTTGCCTTATCATACAGATTTTTAATAACTCTCACAATGTTGCTATTGATGTTGTATATCTTCATTCTTTCTCATAGAGTAGTACGCCAGATTCTATCAAATGCCTTTTTAAAGTCAATAAACACATGGTATAGGTGTTGGTGTTCCAAATACTTCTCGCTTAGTATTCAGATTGAAGATCTGCTCGGCGGTACTTCTTCCGGTTCAAAAACCGCCTGTTCTCTGCAATGGTGTTCTTGGCTTAAGGTTTCAGTCTGCCAAGAATTATTCTGAGCAAGACTTTATTAGGGTGGCTAGTGAAGCTGATTATTCTATAGTTTTGACAAAGCATTAGGTTTCTTGACTTATCTATCGGCAAGACCATGTGTTCTATGATTTTCTATTGCAGATGGATGTCAATTATTGCTTTAGGAGTTCTGTCGGTATATTATCCCCTCCAGCAGCTTTCCACTTCTTCAGGGGAGCGTTTTCACCGCTGCAGCCACCTCTTGTTAAGTGATCAGTTGGCTGGCTCACCCCGGTACACATGATTGTATAGATCCAAGACTTCTGTAAGGCAGTTTCCATTCCTGTCCTTTATTGTCTTACTGCAACCTCGTATAGAACTTTGACAATCTTATACGCCCCTTTGGCATAATTTCTGCCCAATTTGTGTTCAATATCTTTACACTTCATATCGTTCCATGCCTCTTTCATCTTGAACCTTATTTCTCCATTTATCAACTTATTCATAGTGAATCCTTCTGGTGTGTTTTTTAGCACTTCAATGTCATTCTCTTATCACACAGATCAAGTATTTCCTTTGTAATCCAGGACTTCTTTTTGTCTGTTGCTTCCCTAGGACCTCTGTTGTTGTGTCTATTGTGGCTGCATTAAAAGTATTTGTAAGCATATCAATATCTGGGTCTTCCCGAAAAACAATAGTGTAAATCACTAAACGCTTCTATTATTTCCGGGTCTTCCAATTTGTTACGGTCAAATCTTATTCTAGTTGTCTCCTTGCTCATAAGTGTCTTTAAGCAGAGATGCATAGTCATCATCAGTAAGTCATGGTTGCTTCCTATATCTGTCCAGGAGAAGCGTCTTGTACGAGTGATGCTGGATCTGAATCATTTCTGGATCAATATATAGTCAATGTGACTATGTACCTCTACTCGGGCTGTGCCATGTCCAACGTCTAGACGGTTTACTTGGCCCAAAAGTGCTTGCCACCAGCAGTTTCATGTAGCATACAAATTCCAGGAGCCTCAGTCCTCGGTCATTTTGTCTCCATGTTTCCATATTGTCCGCAGGTTTCTCGCCAATCACTCACTGATTCCTCTCCAATTTTGGCGATCCAGTCCCCTTGTACAACCAGTATATCTTTAATTGGTCTTTCCTTTACCAGTTCTTGAAGCTCCTCGTAGAATCTTTCTATCTCACGCTCAACATAATCTGAAGTGGGCACGTAACACTGTATCACAGTGATGTTAAATGGTGTTACCTCGAGTTGTATGCTGATAAATCAGTCAGATCTTGGCCTGCAGTCCATCACACATCTAGCAGTATTTTTATGAACCAAAATTCCCACTCCATGTAAATGTATGTCTTACCATCCACTGTAATAGAATTTGTGACCTTTCTCCGATGTATACTCTCCAAAGCTTTTCCAACAAGCCTCGCATATGCCAAGGACATTTCATTGGTATGTGTCCATATCAGGTTCTATGAAAACTGGTAAATGGCTATCTCTTATTAGTGAGGCAAGATGATAGTTGTGAAAATAACTTAAAAAAGAAATTGTTGATGTAACACAAAACTATGCAGAAGTGACAAGAAATATAATTACATAAGTGCTGCAATTATCTCTGCACTGAAATGAAAAATAGAGGATCAGATTGGATCAAGGCTCAAATGGATGCTACTTCATTTAGTTATAATGTGGCAAGTAATTCTGGACATTGCAAATTTTTCTTCTAGTAACTTGGTATCAGTTCCAATAAACATATTGATACATTTCCTACTACAAAAAGCTACAAATTGGTCTTAACTTGTGGCGCTCTTGTCAAATTAAAATGAAGGCAGGGTTTACGGTCACTTTAATTCCAAACAATGACAATTTATTTTAAATTTAGTCTTTATATGTCTACCTACATGTACCAAGAAAGATGTATAAACAGCTATAACATGAGCTGCCTGTGCAGAATCCTGGAGGTTCATGACAAGACAAGATCACCAACGCAGAGATGTTGGAGACAACCATGTGCTGAATCTTGGAGGTTGGGTGGCAAGATAAGATTACCAACGTAGAGGTGTTGGAGAAAACAGGCACTGTTACAATATTTTCAATGCTTGCTCTTCGAATGCTCAGATGTCTAAGACACACTCTGAGGATGGACGATGGCAAAATACCAAGGGATCTTCTCTATAGGAAATTATAAATGGGGAAAAGGTCTCGGAGCCGGTCACTACATCGGTAGAGGGATGTATGCAAGCGGAATATGAATGATGCAGGCATTGATATGGAATCATGGGAACAGGATGCAATGGAGAGGCAGGATTAGGTATGAAATACAGACAATGGAGATACTGAATGCGGATAGGCTAAGGATTCAGCATTTGAGAAGAGACACCACACCATGCAATACCCCAAATGGTCCCGACTTTCCTTGCACACACTGTGGAAGACGCTTCTCTGCTTGGATTGGTCTTACGAGTCATATGCATTACCATAATGGACTGTAGTTGCATCCCTTTTTTCCAAAGCACAATTACTATCGTTGACAAGACGGAAAGAGCCAATGGAGTCTTTATTTTAGTTTTGTAATCATAACAATAGCAGTTCGAC
This sequence comes from Ariolimax columbianus, assembly GCA_036924085.1. NCBI lineage: Eukaryota > Metazoa > Mollusca > Gastropoda > Stylommatophora > Arionidae > Ariolimax > Ariolimax columbianus. The sequence goes on from JAVGWX010000001.1 coordinate 10,854,317, forward strand.
AATTGTAACAAATCTAATTGTACTGTTATCATCGTCTAGTCTGAATATGTGAGCAGCTTTGAGTTTTGATAAGATGTGTTATTTCTTAGGTCAAAGCAAAGAAATCGTAGCAAAACAAGTGCAGCTGCTAGATGTGGACTGAGTGATGGATCCTCACCTGTTTCTTGCCATTGTGGTGCACTCTTCTTCTTCTTCGTACGCAGTCAGACAGTAACCATTATTTTTTCGAAAAAAGCAGCCGTCATCCTGAGGCTGTCGACACTGCCATAGAGCTTGTCTAGTGTTGCCACTGGTGATGGCCACATCTGCTCTCTCTGATCCTCGTATGTCGGGCAGTTTTGCAGCAAATGCTCAGCGGTCATTTTCCCGGTACCACACGGGCATTCGTCGGTACCACCTATCTTCAATTTGTTGAATAGGTGGTACCTCAGTCTGTTGTGACCAGTGCGAAGTCTGAAGACCACGACCTGCTCTCTTCTGTTCAACTGGTGTGGTGCACTCAAAGACTAATGGATGTCCATCTCTTAATATGTCCTTCCCATCCATAGCACTGCCTAGTATTGTCTTCCTACAAGGCTATTGCGCAATTGGCTATGTTCAATCTTTAATTTCATTGCGGTGTTCAAAAATGTTATGTCACTTTATTATGTTCAAATTATTTTAGCTGCTACATTTGTATTTATTCCAGGGTTTCTCTTTTAATTATACATTTATCAGGACTTCTTTACATGTTTTTCTGTTTAAATGAAATTCATTTCACTTTTCAACACAGAAAAGAATAATTACTGAAATCCTGGTATTCAATCAAGCAGATCAGTGCTTGATGACAGGTAGCCAAAAAAACTTTTCATTTGTTCTGAAAATCTACCAGGTCGGCCCTTAGAAGGTGCCATCTTGAGTCTTTCTTGGTTTGCCTTTTGGACTCACATTTAACTATTATTAGTAAGTTTGTGGATGGTTTCTTTCTTGCCGCATATTAGACCTGAGGAAGGTGATGGAATGAAAGCATTTCTTCTTTTTTTTCCTTTGTCATTTATTCTCAAACTCAAGCTACCAAGCCCTGAAAATGGCTTTGCAAGTAGCAGGCTGTTGTCCAGAGAACAGAATTAATTGTGTCATACTTTACAGCTTGACTGCGATATCTGCACTTTTTGGTCTATCATGACTTTAGCAGGCATTTTTGAGTACCAGATTAGCCTTCCCTCTTCAATACTTTCTCCTTAGCCAGTTTGCTGGGGGATGGCAGGGGCTAGTGGTTTAGTGACATGGCTCACAATCCGAAGGTGCTGGGTTTGATCCCCATAACAGCACCGACCATTATCAAGAAGAAGCAAACCATTAGAAAATGTAGGTGGAAGCAGACCCTTACATAAAATGCATGCCAAAGTCGAATGCACTGGGCCAACAAGGGCAAAATAAAAACCGCAGTGCAACGAAACTGCCTTGGGGAATAGAGAAAGAAGGCAAATGAAAAATGTCTTTTTAAATATCTAGTTTGCTCTGTTGTAGCCTATTATCCAGGATCCCTTCATGGAGGTGTAGAAGGGTCTTGGCACTCTGGCCCTGACGCTAGCAGTCAGCTTTGGGTCGATGACCGCTGTAGTTCATGTCAAGAGCATTTAAGTTTCAATTAGGGGAACAGCGTGGGCTAGTGGTTAAGTGACACGGCTCACAACCAAAAGGTGCTGGGTTTGATCCCCATCACAGCACCGGCCGCTACCCCGGGGAAGCAAACCCTTAGAAAATACAGGAGGAAGCAGACCCTTACATAAAATGCATGCTGAAGTCGGATGCACTGGGCCGACAGGCGCAAATAAAAACCACAGTGCAACGCACACCACCTTGGGGATTAGAGAAATAAGGCGAACACAAAAAAAAAAAAAAAAAGTTTCAAAGAATTTATCAGTTGGAATGCAAATTTTTACCAGAAAGCAGACCATTCTATCAGCTGTCTTTCTCTTGGCTTGGTTCCAGTCTAATCTTCTGTCTCTTACAGCAAAAGATAGCAATAACACGCATGTGTGACATTTTGGGAATATAGTTAGGCCAAGATTTTTCTTTACCAATGGCACACTAGCATTGATATGGTCAACATCACGCCGCCCGCCTTTACTGTTCTTACAGACTGTCTTATATTGTTATCCCAGCGAACTTTGGGTTACTTTGTGGGACCTGGATCATTGGTGCTTTGCTTCCCGTAACTGTCGTGGTAGCCGATCTTCTTTCATTTTACAGACATGGCCAAACTGTCTCATTCTGCAGACAAGGACAAACTACCAGTCAATATCACTACACTTAAGTCTGCAAGGGCTCAGTTTTGAGATCATGCCAAATTGTATTATTGTGAATCTTGGGTCTCTTCTTGTTACTTAGACCACATTTCTTAGTTAACTCATTTCAGAGGCATAGAGTTGGCTGTTCTGGGTTATGGTCATTGCCAATGACTCATATCCATAAGTCAAAACTGATTCACAGGTGAAGCAGTATACATATATCTTTGTTTTCTAACCTATTTCTCTTTTACTGATGAATCCTTTATTCATGTCATGAAAATTTTTGCCTGTTGTTTTTCTTCAAATAACCAACTCTTCTTTGATACCTCTCATCTGATCTATTATTTACATCTCCAAAGTATTTGGAGTGCTTCACCTATTTCAGAAGCTGTTCAACCAGCGTTAAATTTCTCTTCTCAAAGATCACCATGGTTTTTGTTTCTAATTGCTAAGCCTAATGGTCACCCCTCTCTTCTCCAGCTGTTTCCAAATTTGAAAGTTGGTTCGAAGATGTGCCTCTGATTTGGTAATCAGGGTGACATCATCAGCAAACACCAGCTTCAATGTATAGACTTGTCTCACTTTACAGTATTATGCCATTAAGGCCTTTTAGTTTCATGTCCATTGTCCTATCATAGTTGTATCTCAAGTATCTGCAAATCCTACAAAAACTATATTCAAACAATAAATATTAGACTAGATTAATAATTATTGCTAAATAATTTGTTTTATTTTCAACGTTTTTTATGCATCTTCCCATCAACAATGACATATATGTGAAATGATCGAGGGACTGAAGACGCAGCACTGTGAATAAGCTGACAGTGACTCATAGACGGCCGCTTGTATATATCTTAGTTTTAGTCTCTTAGGGTCAATGAACTATCAAAAAATATAACGTCCTTTTCAAGACAAACGCCGAATAAGAATTACACTACAGAAATGATCAACTGACCTAATCTACTTTAGGCTTAGCGGTTGAAAGCTTTTAACGAGTAATTACTTGTTTAGTAACAACTTCAGTTGCTCTACAAGGAAAGTATGTCACCTGGTGTTTTTATAATGAGTGTAAGAGAATAGGTGATTATATTTTATAAGTCATCAAGTGTAATCATATGACTTCAACAAACTGTCACTGTTGTTTACTAATTTACCGAGTATGATACATGGACTAACTAAATCATTCAAAATTAAGATTGCGCTTCGAAACAAAGCAGCTACAACATTCGCAATTACAAGTATATTGTAAGCACTCGTACAACACATATTTCATATACACCAGACAGCAGAAAAGAAAGTATGAAATAAAATAAGCAAGCCGGATTAGGATTTGAAAAATTAGGGACTCCGTCTCGTCTGGCTCCAGGTGAGGGATGCGTATTGCAGCTTGCTTAAAAGAAAGATATTGAGTTTGAGAAGCCGTTGTTATGCTTACCTTGATTTTCTGTCTAATAGCCACGCAGATTTTTTATATGAAATCACTGTACAATTATAAATAATGTATCAAATTTAATTAAATCAAACATGGACGCGTGCAAATGTTAAAGTATCGGTCATGAACCTAAAAGAGAAAAAAAAGACTAAACAACTTCCGTTAAGATGGCCGACTGCAACAAAGATTGACAGTTAAAATCGTTTTAAAAAATATTATGTATGCCCCTTTTCTTAAAATGATAAACAACCATTGCATAAAACACATATTGCAACATTTAAGCTAAATACTTTTTCTTGTGTGACAATTTCTTATAAACCTCGGCAAAAATAAGGCAAAGTTAAATTATATATTATTATTTACTGTGAAGCATCCGGGCACTTGTTATTTTGCACAGGGTTAGCATCCCCATGTGCCATGTTGACTGCAGCTTTTCTTCCTCGACCTAATGCTGTTTATCTGTTTATTTTTTTGTATTTGTTTATTTTGTTTTGAGAAAGGGAGGGAGGGTTTACTTTCTTTCCAAACAATGTCGAATGAAGTATAAATAACCTGCCTTCACTCAATTACCGCTTTCAGCGCCTTGTCTTTGGCCCAATTTTCATCGTCTTTGAGGTGACCTCACATAATCTTGTTTGTCTATTTTTCCTCTTTCGCCATCATACATCCACAACAATGACTCTAACATATGTAGTCAACAGCTCAAGACTCACAACATTGCCGTACAACTTCTCAAAATTTAGTAGAGTTCGAGATCTTGGATCTGACTATTCCCGCACAGTTGGTCTCCCTAGAGTCTAGCACTACGTTTATGAGTCAATTCTATGATCGTCTTCGTGAGACTGGTTGCGTAAAGCTGCACTGTGCTCTGCGCCTGATGACCCAGTGCATCTATAATAGGCATACATTTTTTCGGTAGAGATGGTTTTTGCTTCTCTATAACACTTCAGCGCCGATTCACTTGACATTTAACAAGCTACGAATTGAATTATTCTTATTCTTCTTTTGTCCTACTGTCCTTGTCATACAGCGTCGCAGAGAGGCGTGGTGCGTAGATTTCTTGTTATCGCCAAGTGGGAGGCTTGTGCTGTTCTTAGATGTAACTTCCTGAAAATTACAGAGAGAGACCCTCGATCCACCGACGTCGAGGTCTGCCCCTTGCTAGTGGACCGGAGACCTGAATATGATATGCTCTTGATGCAGATAGGCCATAATGCATTCTGACAATGATCAAACCACTTGATTTGTTGGGAGTCAATATAAGGACTAACTGGGTTTGTCCCCACTGTCTGCCTCAGCATGGTGTTGCACATTCGGTCACGGATTGTCTTTCCAGCTGCACTTCTCACATAGCGCATCTCACAGCTCTGGATCTTACTCTTATGTATTTCTAGTAAGGACCAAGATTTACATTGTTAACTCTTCCTCTTCTTCTTCGTTCGTTCTCAATCGCCCACTACCAAACACTGAAAGGGCTTAAGTAGTGGAATGTAGTCCAGAGAACGGAATGCGTTGTGTCGTAGTTTTACAGCTTGGCTGCGATATTTGCACCTTTCGGTCCAACACATCCGACTTCAGCAAGCATTTTTTTAGTACCGGGTTAGCATTCCCTCTTCGATCCCTTCTCCTTAGCCAGTCTGCCCTACTGCAGCCTGTTATCCAGGATTACCGTGTGGAGGTGTAAAAGGGTCTTGGCAGCTATGGTTCGCTGGCCCAGACGCTAGCAGTCAGCTATGGGTCGATGACCACTGCAGCTTATGCGCTACTCAGCATCTTGGATCCCACATTGTTAACTCAATGTACGAATAAATTGTGTATTTATCAGCCTCCTCTTAGTTGAAAGAAGTACTCTAGGGTGTTTCAAAATCCGTGCAATTTGAAAGTGGACACTTCGGCTTCTGAATACTTTGTACAATCTCTCTGTCCACTCTGCCATCCGCAGGGAACATGCTACCTAGGTATTTGAAATCCCGTACTTATTTGATACTAATGTCACTGCTGTGGGAACTTCTCTGCGCGTGTTCACGTGATATCATCATAGTTTCTGTCTTGCCTGTGTTGATCTTCATGTCATATTCGTTACAAGTGAAATGGAGATAGTTCAGGTGGTGTTCTAGGTCTTCTCCGTTTTGGTAAAAGATAACCTGATCACCAGCAAACAACAGTTAGCGAACTGAGTCATTTGATCCATGTAAATTATAAACAAAATGGAGAAAGAACACATCCCTACCCCCTGTCGTACACCACTCAGCGCTGGAAACCAATTTGTCATACCTGCATTCGTCCGTACTGCACCATCACTGTTTACGTGCAATGCACGAATGCCATGCAGTAGTTTATCATCCACACCATATTTCCCCATTACCTCCCATAGCCTACATCGGTTTACTCAGTCAAATACCTTTTCTTGATCAATGAAGGCCACTTGGAATTTGTTATTGTATTCTAAGATTGTGTTTCCTCTTAAATGTCTGAGCGTAAATATGGCATCCGTATATCCTCTGGTTTGTTTTTTCCAGCAGCCTGATTGTGAAGTGCTGATCGGCAGCTCCCAATTGCTCGAACTCGTAGCTCAAAGACCCGTGCGAAAATGTGTCCAACGTGGCTTAGGAGGGAAATAAACTTAAATTTAACGTTTTTATACTGGTTTAGAAGACTCTGCAGGGTCTGTATACAAGCAGTTTCATTTGCATTACCTTGCTCTGAAAGCTATGCGCATCCAATTTATTCATTAAATGCATAAATTGTCCCTGCCTCCACTACTTCCTGTGGCAATGCATTCCAAGCATTCATTAGTCTATTTCTAAAAAAATATTTACTAATATATAATCTGGGCCTTTTTTTAATTAATTTGTAGCTATGCCCTCTTGTTCTTGTAGATGGTTGTATTTTGAAAAAAAAAAACATATTATAGACTAATTTATCCGTTCCTATGATTCTCTTATAAACCTGTATTAAGTCACCTCGAATTCTTCAATTTATCTAGACACTGTAGGCCGGTTTTTCTGAGTCTTTCCTCATTAACTGTAATTCTGGAATCCCACTATCAACTTTGACGCTCTTTTTTATATCCTTTCCAGCATGTTTATATCCCCTCTATGATATGTACCTGTGCACAGTACTCCAATCTAGGTCTAACTAAAGCTTTATACAGTTTGACTATCACTTCCTATGTTTAATATTTGTTTTTATCATTCCTAACATTGCATTTACCCTTTTCACTGCTACCTGGACTTGCTCACTCACATTACCCGTATGATCTATTATAACCCCTAGGTCACTTTCCTTTTCTATCTTTCTAATATTGTTCTTGCCAATTCTATAATTATGTTCCATATTGGATCTACCCATGTGGATGAATGTACATTTATCTACATCAAATTCTATTTGCCAGCTTCATTTACAGACTATTCTCGAATTTTATCTAAATTCGACCTCAATATATCCATTTCCGCTTTAGATGAGACACTACTGCATAGGTAGTATGAATGTTGTCCAAATCGTTTATACGTATGGAGAACAAAATTGGTTCAAAAATCGAACCCAGTGGCACTCCACTTTTCACTTCACACCACTCAGAGTACTCCTTATTTATGCACACTTTCTGCCTTTTTCCAATTAACCAATTTTCAATCCATTTGGCAACTTCCCCACCTATTTCATGTGATTTTAACTTTCTAAATAATCTTTGATGAGGTACTCTATCAAAGGCCTTTGCAAAATCTAGATAAATAACATGTCACATTGATGACACAAACCAAATCATATTTTGTCACATTGATGACACAAACCACCACATATATGTCACATACCTAATCATGTCACATTGATGACACAAACCACCACATATATGTCACATACCAAATCATGTCACATTGATAACACAAACCACCACATATGTGACATTCATGACACAGACCAAATCATATATGTCACATTGATGACACAAACCAAAACATATATGTCACCTTGAAGACACATCCTTTTTTGCTTAAAGCCAAAGCCTTAGTATAATTTGCATACTTCCTCTTTAACAAGTTGAGAATATATTGCACAAATGTAATTCAAACAATCAAACTGAATACACAATAACATCTGTCATTCAATAGATAATCAAATGTAAAAGTGTGAGCAATTTATAAATATCACAAGAATTCAATGTGCGTCACGAGTATGAAATATAGAAGAAACATTGCTGGCAGTTCTGGTATAAATATTACTAGGCAGTGCCATTATGAATACAAGATAAGCCATTATGTCCCTCAATCTCAATAAGTTAAAAACACCATTTCTATATAAAATTGTGTTTCTTTTTCAGAAGCTACAATATTATATATATAATATATATATATATATATATATATATATATATATATATATATATATATTGTCTTGAGACAATATGTGCTTCGAGTGCCGGAGGTCGCGTGTTCAAATCACGGTGCAAACCGTGTGTTTTTTTTTCAAGTGGATTTTCTGGTAAAAATATCCCTGATCTTTCTGTAGTGAGAAGTATTAAGTGCGAAGACGACAGTCAAAGACAAGAAAATGTCTTCGCACCCCATACGATCTTCCTTGCTGCCCTTGATTTTAAAATAGGTACCACCACCGCTCGTTGCCAGTCACTAGGCACCTTCCCTCTCCATGCCTGATTAAAGCTATTTGTGAGTCATCTTACCCCTACATCGTGACAAGCTTTTATATCATCTGCTGATATATTGTCTACACCTATGCCCTTGCAGTTAGGGCTTGTAATTGATTCTCTGACTTCTTGCTCGAGTCGCTATGCGCAATATATTTCGGGATTTGTACCAAAGAATGATGTTGCACAAATTCTATACCGTCATCTGCTTGTGCACTTGGAACAAATATGTATGAGAAATACTCCACCCTTATGTCTCTTATCTTCACAGGTTCATAGAGTGTTGCCCGTCTTTTACATTGGCCAATGTGTAAGAGCTATATTGTTTATCTCTCAACAGCAGAGCGCAAATTTTTCTGTAAAAATCTCTGGGAGATGTTGAACATAGCTCACTTAGTACCTCTCCATATTTTTGCCAAGCATTTTCTTTCTCCTGTTGTACAACTATACTGGCTTTACGTCTAGCCTCCTTTCTCCTGTTGTACAACTATCATGGCTTTACGTCTAACCTCCTTTCTCCTGTTGTACAACTATCCTGGCTTTACGTCTAGTTTCCTTTCTCCTGTTGTATAACTATTCTGGCTTTACGTCTAGCCTCCTTTTAAGAAGTTGTCACATTTTTTCTGAGATCGCCGCCATTTCTTAAGACATTTTCTTGTCTTTGACTGTCGCCTTCACACTTTCATTCCACATATCGTCCGTTTCTTTCTGTCCACCTTTTCTAGTTGTACCACATTCATTAGTCACAACACTAGTTATAGCGACCTTGAAATGTTGCCATTGCTGCTCCACCGTACCTCTATGACACATATTTTCTCATTTCATTTCCATCTTCTGTTTGACGTTTTTCCGTACTAACACGCCTGCCAGCCTTCTTGTATTAACTACTTCACTGCGGCAAGGGCCGCGTTTGTTATGTTGCACACTCTGACGAAAGTACAGTACAACCTTGCTCTTGGCACAGAACGCGCAAATGCGATCGGAAAGCGAACTTACTTGTCGCTCCTCTTCTAATATCTGAAGTGTAGAGGTATGCCAGAAAGGACACCAGACTGTTCTATCCACTGTCTTCATCTTGGTCGGGTTTCAGTTCAGTTCTTAGTTTCTAATAGAATATCATATTACTCTCCCACTGAACTGGGGGTGGGGGGGGGGGGGGGTAGAGTAATGACTTATATAGGATTAAGTAAATAAATATGAGCAATGCCTGCAGTCAAGGCAACCACGCCTACCCGTGATACCCCCTGTTTCCACCAACGCTGCTCTGGCTAATGGGGGGCAACTAGCGCCAAAAATACCAGTTACCACCAGGTCTATGAAGGTAGATCTATGGGTGAGGTAACACTGCATAAACTTCTGGCAGAGCAGGTCTTCCAATAGATGTTGCAGATGCTGAGCCTAAGAGTTCATATCCTGGTTAAACAAAAATCCAAGCAAGACCACAACGAGGCGCACCATAACAACCAGGATGTCTCGCATCCGCGTGCGGCAAACTAAGTTAAGGGGACTGAGACATCATCATAGGCGTCTCAGTCTATATAGACCATGTGCGTGGCGCGTTGTGAGTTGTGCCCATCTCTGTCTACTGTATTTCGACACTGTCTGCTATGGCTGTAAATGCCGATCAGCGAGTGACATCCCTTGCCACAGATCGTACAACCAAGCTGAGGAGACTGTTCCTTGATCTCTTCAGTTTCTCTTTTATCTGCAGCCAGAAGGCCTATACGAGTGTCTGCAGACAATATGCCCCCTCCAACTGACTGTCTCAAAACAGCTCGATCCTGAGAACTGTTTTCCAAGCCCTCGGATGGGATGTCGGATGACGTCATGTCCCTCTTGCATACGTCATTGAATCGCAGTGTGGGGCAGTCGATACTTCTAACTCGAATGGTTAGCTGTCCATAGAGGATATCCTTTGGTAGCCTCTCATCTTCCACGAGGTAAACGTGACCGAACCATCGAAGAAGTCTCTGGCTCAACATCGAGTACATGCTGTGAGTGTTTGCTCTCTGTAAGACCGTATTATGTGACACTCTCTCTATCAACTCAATCCCCAATATACGCCGTAGACACCTCACGTGAAAGGTGTTGAGCCGCCGTTCCTGTTTAGTGTAAGTGCTCCAAGTCTCGCTTCCATACATAAGAGTGCCAAGAACGTAGGTCTGATAGACCCGAACCTTGGTGTAGTGAGACAGTGCAGTATTTTCCCAGACTGTCTTTGTTATGCGGCCCATGGCGGTATTCGTTCTGCCAAGTCTACTTTCTCCTTCTCGGGCGAGAGAGTGTTGCTAATAGCAAACCCCAGATAAGTGAAGCCATTGACGACCTCCAGAGTGACGCCATCAATCTTTATTGAGGAGGCAGTGGTAATACCCTGTGCCCAGACCTTTTTATTTTCCAATCTTATGGTGAAACCAAACCGCTTGCACCATTCGGCGAATCTGTCTCACAGTCTTTGTAGGGCCTCCTCACTTTTGGTCACTAGAACCGCATCATCCGCAAATAGCATCTACCTAATGAGCACCGTCCTCACCTTGGTTCTCGCACGCGGGATAGGCTAAACAGCCGCCCATCTGACATGGTGTGCAGATAAACACCACCCATAGACATGCATTAAGCGTACAATGAGAGCATTGAGAAGAAGATCCCAAAGAGGGTCGGCGAGAGTACACATCCCTGCTTCATTCCACTCGTGATGGGGAAAATAGATTGAAGATGATCCGTCGTATAGAACTGAACCCTTCATATCAGTGGGAAAAGAAATGTTCATGCTACGTAGTGGGGGGGGGGGGGGCGCAGCCGATCGTCTCGAGGAGTTCGAACAGACCATTTCTACTAACCAAGTCGAAGACATTGATGAGGTCTAGAAACATCATAAAGAGCGGCTGGTCCTGTTCTCTGCACTTCTCCTGGATTTGGCGAAGAAAGAAAATCGTGTCCGCTGTTGATCTACCTACTCTAAAGCCACACTGGGATTCTGGGTACACCCTGTCTGCGAGCAGTTTCAGCCTATTTAGTAGCATTCGGGCGTATACTTTGCCTACAACGCTCAGGAGCGAGATCCCTCTATAATTATTGCAGTCCCCGCGGTCACTTTTATTTTTGTAAATCGTTACAATGATGGCGTCACGCATATCTTGGGGGACTGCCCTTTCCTCCTAGCAGAGGCATAGGAGGTCAAACATCAGCTGAGCTTGTGCTGATTTCCCGCTTTTGATGGATTCGGGTGGGATACTTCTTCTTTCTTCTTCTTCGTACGCAGTCAGACAGCAACTATTATTTTTTCGAAAAAAGCAGCGGCCATCCTGAGGCTGTCGACACTGCCATAGAGCTTGTCTAGTGTTGCCACTGGTGATGGCCACATCTGCTCTCTCTGATTCTCGTATGTCGGGCAGTTTTGCAGCAAATGCTCAGCGGTCATTTTCCCGGTACCACACGGGCATTCGTCAGTGCCACCTATCTTCAATTTGTTGAATAGGTGGTACCTCAGTCTATTGTGGCCAGTGCGAAGTCTGAAGACCACGACCTGTTCTCTTCTGTTCAACTGGTAATAGGCATCGTTTTTTGTGTAGCCAGTATGTTCGGTTTCCCATTTGGTCATGTATATAGCTCTAATAAGCCGTTTTGACTCTTCGTATGTCACACTAGTATCTTGTTGTGGTAGTCTTGCACCTTCTTTTGCCAGTCTGTCTGCCTCCTCGTTGCCTTGGATGTTGCAGTGGGATGGAACCCACTGCACCACTACCCTTTTTGGTGCGGACTGCTGGCATAGTTGACAGATTACTGCTCTTAAATCATTTAGTTCAGTATTTTTCTGGATTTTTAGTGCTGTGACTACGGCCAGGGCTTCTGTAAACAGGACTATGTGGCTTTCATTCCTGGGGGGGGGGGGGGGGGGGGGGATACCATCTTCCGTTTTTGATTTGCAGTTTGAGAGGTAGTCCATAGCCATGTCAAATTCATCCATCGTAGGCGGTTTGTAAAGTTCATCCAGCGTAGGCGGTTTGTAAAGTTCATCCATAATGGACATTACCTGTAGCTTGCACAATGCCTTATCAGATCTCAGAGTAGTGCTCTACTCATCTGGTCATCTGCTGGTCACGATCCTTGATTCTCACACCTGTCAGATATTTCAGGGGGGGGGGGTGTACACCAGTAGGGCACAGAGCCATCTTTATGCCTCAATACATGCCCTGGATATTTCCCGTCTTTGCATTTAGCTGAATCTCATCACACAGTTTTTGCCTGTACTCATTCGCGCATTGTCTAGCGCAGTGCTGTCCAACCAGTGGGCCGCATGTGGCCTGCCAACTGAATTAAAATGGCCCGCCAAAGCTCGAACAATATTTGTAGTTTGTATGGAGAAAAAAAAATGCCAATTTACTACTTGTGGGCTGCAATACACAAAATAAAATATAGCGTTATATTGTGATACAGCTAGTGCCATATATCAAAATGATAATTTTAAAAAATAATAACTATATAGTACATACACAACGCATTGAAGACGACCCGAACCACACGAGTATTTACAATGAACTCTCCCTTCCCAAATAAACCAAACCGAAAGTTGTTTTCTGCGGTACATTTCGCGCACATATTTTTGTAGGCAGTATTCTAATTAAAACCAACGATTACACTATATCTTAAAAAATCGAAAACATGGCAAGCACATCAAATTAAGCGAAAAATCGGAAAGTTACGGACGACATTTTGTCCAGTAATATATTTGTTCAATTGATTTGTGATTTAAAAAATTCACTCCATTTCAGTCTAGCTTTGGATGAGTCATGTGATGTCAATGAGACAGAACAACTGGCAATTTGGGTTAAATTTTATGTGGAAGATAAATTCAGAGGAATTACTGGCCTTGGTTCCATAGCTCTCCGAGTATCTGGGCAAACATCAGATTGGTTCGCAGTACAAAATGCAGTAAACAGGAATGAATCCTCTCACCGTATCTATATAACATATATGCGGAATGTATAATGAGAAATTTTAGAGAAGACGAGAACATTGAACCTTTCGATACATTTACGATTGGCGGGTACGAGATTCCAGACTTACGATAGGTTGACGACACAGTGATACTATCAAGAAGGGCTAGAGCAGCTACTTTCAGCCGTAAATGGACACAGTAAAGATCACAATCTGTTTATAAACAAAATAAAGATATTGACCACAAACAGAACACGATGTCAACATAAATTTACAGTAGGCTGTGAGGAAATAGATCAGGTTACACATTTTGAATATCTGGGCTCCAGAATTGACAAAAATGGTAACATCTCGAAAGAAATCAGAAGAAGACTAGCCATGGCAACGCAGAGACTGAACAGCCTGAAGAAATTATGGCAGAACACCAACAACACGACAAAAGTAACATTTTTTAGAGCCTGTGTTTTTCTTGTGGCAGCATATGGCTGCAAATCATGGACGATTACCAACACTTCTAGACAAAGAATCGAATCCTTCGAGTCAAAATGTTACAGAAAGATCCTCAGAATACAGAAAAAAAGACAAATATAGACATTTGGCAAGAGTTGAGCATACAGGAGAACTGGTTTACCAATTCCATTATGGCCAGAAAATGTAAATACTTTGGTCACATTAAGAGACACAACGGTATTGATAGAACAATGATGGAACGTATGGTGCCAGGCAAAAGAGGCAGGTGTAGACCAATAAGACGATGGCACCAAGATATCCATGAATGCCTGGGTATGACTGTGTCGGAAGCTAGAGTTTTGGCAAGGGAAAGTTTATTTCAGACAGACTGTGATGGGAGCGAAGTTCTATAAAGGACATGCTACATGATGAAGTTCCATTCATTGCAAACAACAAGAGGAGAGGATATGTATAACGCATTGAAGGAGTGTTTAGTCAGACATGACATTGATATGAAGAAGCTCATATCGGTCATCACGGATGATGCCCCAGCAAAGGTGTGATGCAGAGTGGGCTTGGTTGGTTTGAAGATGGCGGATAACGATTTTTCAGCTCTCCAAACGTATAATTGTATCATTGACTAGCAAGCTCTTTGTTCAAACTGAACTTATCGTCCTCTTTTTTGACTCGATGGACATCTGTAGCATTGTCCAACCACAGTTTTGTTCACCCCTCTTTCTATTTCTCCCCATACACTTTCATTTGAGTAGCCAGATTATATATCTCTTTTTTTTTTTCTTTTCCGTTCGCCTTATTTATCTATTCCCCAAGGCGTGTGTGCGTTACACTGTGGTTTTTATTTTGCGCCTGTCGGCCCAGTGCATCCGACTTCAGCATGCATTTTATGTAAGGGTCTGCTTCCTCCTGCATTTTCTAAGGGTTTGCTTCCCCGGGGTAACGGCCGGTGCTGTGATGGGGATCGAACCCAGCACCTTCTGGTTGTGAGCCGTGCCACTTAACCACTAGGCCACGCCGTCCCCCATATATATCTCTTTGATAGTTATATTAACTGAATTGGTACATTATAACCCCCCCCCCTTTTTTTTATCTTGTCCGCAACTACGCAATCTCTCCTTAACATTGTATATCCCTCTATTTCAAGTTCACTATCTGCAATGTCCTCATATGTCCATGATTCTGTTAACCCTATTATATCTGGTTTTACTTCTACATGCACTTCCATTTCTTTTCTTTTATTTGTTATGCATCGCACATTTGCATAAAAACATGTTTAGTTTGTCGTTGTTTTTCGAATTCCTACTTTTGTTTTATTATTTTAATTTTTACCTTGTCACTACCGCTTTCACTCTGTCTCTGACCCCAACTCTCCCGTTTGACTGCGTTCCCTACAACACCCTTTGGTCCAATCCTTCATAGCCCTTACTATCTTAATGTTTTACATAACTGATGGAAAATACCGCATGATTTTCTATCTAATTCAGATGTAAGCCTTTCCTGTCTAGTTTTTTTTCGTTTGTCTATCCATTTCCGAAAACATCACATGTAAACTGATATTGATACATATTCTCTTGCTGTTTAACATTCTGTCTCATCATCTCTTTTTAAGATACCCATCATGCTTCTCCATCCAATCACTTTTAAAGTTGTGTCCCTACCATTACCACTATGTAACTATGCATCCTGTCACCTATCAGCGTTATTTTCTCTTCTGTGTATTTGATCTTAATTCCCGCAATATCTAATTTTTCAAACATATGGTGCTGTTCAGTCAGATATTTCCAGACCACTCTCACCAATGAGTCACATATTACCAAAACTCTACCCTCCTGTTTTGTTTCAAACATCTCTGCGTTATGAGGTTTTCCAATCAGAACATCTCTGACATTTTCTGCCGCCATTTTCTTCTCTGAACCTAACTTCCCTGTCACTTCTAGCTATTTTTGCTTCATCTCTACCCACCTTGATAATCGGTTTCCCTGTCTTTTTACTATGTTCTTCTAGGTCCATTCGCGTTTCTTTTTAAACTTTTATCTCTTAGTAATTCTCTTCTCCGATTCATAAAGACTGGGCCACTCTCCTTCTCTGCTTCCCATCTGTAACTTTTTCAAAACTTTTTCAATTTTCTGTTGTACCTTTTATAATTTACTCTTCTACCCCCCACCCCCCTCCCCCACCCCAATCTCCTCATTTGTCCTTATTTTACACTCCCTTTGCCTGTCTTCTAATCTGCATATCCTACATATATCTTTATCTTCATGTATCAAAGTTTTAATATATCTTTATCTTCATGTATCAAAGTTTTAATATATCTTTATCTTCATGTATCAAAGTTTTAATATATCTTTATCTTCATGTATCAAAGTTTTAATATATCTTTATCTTCATGTATCAAAGTTTTAATATATCTTTATCTTCATGTATCAAAGTTTTAATATATCTTTATCTTCATGTATCAAAGTTTTAATATATCTTTATCTTCATGTATCAAAGTTTTAATATATCTTTATCTTCATGTATCAAAGTTTTAATATATCTTTATCTTCATGTATCAAAGTTTTAATATATCTTTATCTTCATGTATCAAAGTTTTAATATATCTTTATCTTCATGTATCAAAGTTTTAATATATCTTTATCTTCATGTATCAAAGTTTTAATATATCTTTATCTTCATGTATCAAAGTTTTAATATATCTTTATCTTCATGTATCAAAGTTTTAATATATCTTTATCTTCATGTATCAAAGTTTTAATATATCTTTATCTTCATGTATCAAAGTTTTAATATATCTTTATCTTCATGTATCAAAGTTTTAATATATCTTTATCTTCATGTATCAAAGTTTTAATATATCTTTATCTTCATGTATCAAAGTTTTAATATATCTTTATCTTCATGTATCAAAGTTTTAATATATCTTTATCTTCATGTATCAAAGTTTTAATATATCTTTATCTTCATGTATCAAAGTTTTAATATATCTTTATCTTCATGTATCAAAGTTTTAATATATCTTTATCTTCATGTATCAAAGTTTTAATATATCTTTATCTTCATGTATCAAAGTTTTAATATATCTTTATCTTCATGTATCAAAGTTTTAATATATCTTTATCTTCATGTATCAAAGTTTTAATATATCTTTATCTTCATGTATCAAAGTTTTAATATATCTTTATCTTCATGTATCAAAGTTTTAATATATCTTTATCTTCATGTATCAAAGTTTTAATATATCTTTATCTTCATGTATCAAAG
This sequence comes from Ariolimax columbianus, assembly GCA_036924085.1. Taxonomy (NCBI): domain Eukaryota; kingdom Metazoa; phylum Mollusca; class Gastropoda; order Stylommatophora; family Arionidae; genus Ariolimax; species Ariolimax columbianus. Next base: position 10,871,331 of record JAVGWX010000001.1, read on the forward strand.
TTTTAATATATCTTTATCTTCATGTATCAAAGTTTTAATATATCTTTATCTTCATGTATCAAAGTTTTAATATATCTTTATCTTCATGTATCAAAGTTTTAATATATCTTTATCTTCATGTATCAAAGTTTTAATATATCTTTATCTTCATGTATCAAAGTTTTAATATATCTTTATCTTCATGTATCAAAGTTTTAATATATCTTTATCTTCATGTATCAAAGTTTTAATATATCTTTATCTTCATGTATCAAAGTTTTAATATATCTTTATCTTCATGTATCAAAGTTTTAATATATCTTTATCTTCATGTATCAAAGTTTTAATATATCTTTATCTTCATGTATCAAAGTTTTAATATATCTTTATCTTCATGTATCAAAGTTTTAATATATCTTTATCTTCATGTATCAAAGTTTTAATATATCTTTATCTTCATGTATCAAAGTTTTAATATATCTTTATCTTCATGTATCAAAGTTTTAATATATCTTTATCTTCATGTATCAAAGTTTTAATATATCTTTATCTTCATGTATCAAAGTTTTAATATATCTTTATCTTCATGTATCAAAGTTTTAATATATCTTTATCTTCATGTATCAAAGTTTTAATATATCTTTATCTTCATGTATCAAAGTTTTAATATATCTTTATCTTCATGTATCAAAGTTTTAATATATCTTTATCTTCATGTATCAAAGTTTTAATATATCTTTATTTAATAATACACTATTGCCACACTTCTAACATTTCCTGTTCTCGCTATTTCTTGTAACTACCTTTTGCCTCATCATTACCGTGAAGTATTTCAACGCTAACGTTGGAGGGGAAAGAGCAAATGAAGAAGAAAGAGTACAGGGACCCTTTGGGTTGGGGCGCAGAAACGAAAGAGGAGGAACATTCATTGAATTTTGCATAGAAAACAACCTCTCCACTACAAACACTTTTTTCAAACAACACCCTAGACGACTTATTACGTGGAATTCACCGAATGGGAAAAACATGAGCCAAATATATCATTGTCTAGTGCAGTGGTGGCCAACCTAAGGTTGACCAAGAGCCAGATTATGGTAAAGAGTAACATCAGAGGGCCAGACTTAGAACATCCTTAAAACATAACGTTCTGAGATTTAGTTTTACATATATAATGAACCACTTACAAAAAGCGACGACAAACTATCCTATACTTAGAAAACATTTTTACAAATATAAACTCTTATACAGGAAAACATGCACAACAGCTACAAGCACAGAAGTGTTACTGGCTGATTTATACTTAGCACACTACATAACGCCAACTGTGCACAACAGCTACAAACACAGAAGTGTTACTGGCTGATTTATACGTAACAAACTTCACAAGGCTAACTGTGCACAACAACTACAAGCACATAAGTGTTACTGGCTGATTTATACTTAACACACTTCACAAGGCCAACTGTGTACAAGAACTACAAGCACAGAAGTGTCACTGGCTGACTTATACATAACACACTTCACACGGCCAACTGTGTACAAGAACTACAAGCACAGAAGTGTCACTGGCTGATTTATACTTAACACACTTCACAAGGCCAACTGTGTACAAGAACTACAAGCACAGAAGTGTCACTGGCTGACTTATACCTAACACACTTCACACAGCCAACTGTGTACAAGAACTACAAGCACAGAAGTGTCACTGGCTGATTTATACTTAACACACTTCACAAGGCCAACTGTGTACAAGAACTACAAGCACAGAAGTGTCACTGGCTGACTTATACCTAACACACTTCACAAGGCCAACTGTGTACAAGAACTACAAGCACAGAAGTGTCACTGGCTGACTTATACCTAACACACTTCACAAGGCCAACTGTGTACAAGAACTACAAGCACAGAAGTGTCACTGGCTGACTTATACCTAACACACTTCACAAGGCCAACTGTGTACAAGAACTACAAGCACAGAAGGGTCACTGGCTGACTTATACCTAACACACTTCACAAGGCCAACTGTGCACTTCAACTCCTTCCTATAGAAATGTACCTACAATCCACCCCCAAGCCTATGATCACTTTGCCATACCGATGCTAAAGACAAAGCAACATCATTTGATCTCAGAGACTTCCGACCGCAGAAAAGATATGTATGTCACTGCTTTCAGTTTTTCATTATCAAAGTAGGTACCGACGCTGCATTCGCATGTCCACGTGCACGATCAGAGATTTGACGTTATTATTTTCATTTTCTCGGCACTGTCTAGTAGAGCTCAATTGGTATGAGAGAGAGAGAGAGAGAGAGAGAGAGAGAGAGAGAGAGAGAGGAGAGAGAGAGAGTGGGAGAGAGAGAGAGAGAGTGAAAGAGAGTTGGTGGTGTTTGGGAGGTGGGGAGATTGTAATCGTTCATTTTAGGTCTTTTTGGTTTTGTTTCTTTTGCATGTGAGTGCTATTTTGTAATATTTGTTTTTTAGCGGAGTAAAGTTATTTTCAATCAACAAAAAGAGGCCGACCCAAAACTGGCTGGCGTTCCGTTAGAAACTGGTTGGCGGGCCAGATCTGGTCCGCGGGCCGTAGTTTGGCTACCTCTGGCCTAATGTAACCAATATTGAGATTAGGACTAGCATCCTCGAAGACACTACCAGGTGCTGATTGCGACTTAGATCCCCAGCTGCTACTCGTGGGCATCAAGATGAGGTTGAAAAAGCTGCTGAAAAGGACTAGACCAATACAATATATCGTCATGTTTATACCGCAGAAATAAAAGTGAATTCAAGGTGCTTATAACAGTGTAGCAAGATATGCCACCTAATGGAAGTAAAACATAGGCACGAGATATTCTCATTTAATTTGGCAAGTAGTAAAATACCTATTAGACGGCCACAACTGTAACAATTATAGTGACATTATAGAAAAGACATTCCGGCTCATAAAATAAAGAGAAAAGTTAAAACAATCGAGAAAAGAGTGCAATTCCACTACATTCAAAAAGGCACAAGCTAAATCAGAGAGAAATATAGAAGGATAAAAAGCAGCATATATTGGACACATGCAGTAGGGTAGAGGAGTTGCAAGGAAGAGATAAAGAAGGACATGCGTTGAAAGACATCAGAATGCTAACTGGCGAGTTCAAGCACGGACATCTTGATAATATGGCCTTACTACAGCTGGCGTACATTCCTGTGACGTCACAAACCAGGGGGGAGGGGGCATTTTAACACGACTGCGTCAGGTCGATGTGTGGTTTTTCTGACTTGGATATAATCGGAATGCGAATACGTTTTTACACCAACCTCTCGACATTTGTTTCACAGATTTAATTAATTAAGTGTTTAAAATGCCTAGAAACAATGCAAACACACAGATGTCCTCACAAAGTTGATATTATAAAGATGGCCGTGGTGCAAGCCGTCATAAAAATGTAATGACAGATGAAGCTGGTAATAGATTGATAGAAAACAAGGATATTCTTGAGAGATGGAAACATGAAAAAGAAGACATGAAAAAGTCCCAACATAACGCCAGGAAAACGAGAAGTCAGAACTTACGAGCTGATTAGTAGCATAGCAAAGGCAAGTGAAGGGAAATTATTATTAATGGGAGATTTCAACTATCCAGAAATAAAATGCGATATGGCAGAAGCACTTGTAGAGTCAAAACCTTTTGTTAAGTGCATAACTGACAATTTTTTAATTCAACATGTAGAAGCAGCCACCAGAGGCAAAAAACATACTCGACCTAGTTTTTACCACAGAGGAAAATATGATTGAAAACGTTACCGTTGGGGAACTGTTTGGCTCAAGTGACCATCAAATCATCCGTTGGGATCTTATTGCAGGGAAAGAAGTAAACATAAACACGCGAACATACGACTACTCTAAGGCAGATGTTAAGAGGATGAAAGAGGCAGCGAACCACATAATCTGGAAAGATATTGTCGTAGGAACAGATGTTGAACAGGAGTGGGAAAGTTTTAAAACAGTTCTAGAAACGCTAAAAGAGGAATGTGTTCCATGTAGGGAGGTAAACCCAAAGCGTAAAAAGTGGATAACTAGATTTGTAGTGAAATGTAGAAGAGCAAAAAATAAAGCATGGAAAAAATATATAGAGGCAGAAAAATCAAAAAAAACATATGTAAAATATTTGGAAAAGCAGAACATATCTCAGAAAGCGAATAAAACAGCAAAAATAGACTTTGAAAAAAACTCACTGACAAAAGGGATTGTTCCACGGGATTGGAAAGATGCAGGAGTGATCCCCTTATTCAAAAAAGGCAAAAAATCAGAGCCAGCTAATTATAGACCGGTGAGTTTAACGAGCATAGTCTGTAGATTGTTAGAGTCAATAATCGAAGAAAACATTGTAATGCATTTAGACAAATTTAATCTAATTAGAAATAGTCAGCATGGGTTTACTAGAGGGAGATCATGCTTAACAAATCTATTAGAATTCATGGAGGAGGTTACTAAAATCATAGATAAGGGGAGCCAGTGGATGTCATTTATCTAGACTTTGCAAAGGCCTTTGATAGAGTACCTCATCAAAGATTATTTCGAAAGTTAAAATCACATGGAATAGGTGGGGAAGTTGCCAAATGGATTGAAAATTGGTTAACGGGAAGAAGGCAGAGTGTGGGCATAAATAAGGAGTACTCTGAGTGGTGTGAAGTGAAAAGTGGTGTGCCACAGGGCTCGGTTTTGGGACCAATTTTGTTCTTGATATATATAAATGATTTGGACATTGATATGAGATCCATGATTGCAAAATTTGCTGATGACACAAAACTATGCAGTAGTGTCTCATCTAAAGCGGAATTGGATATATTGATGTCGGATTTAGATAAAATTCGAGAATGGTCTGTAAGCTGGCAAATGGAGTTTAATGTAGATAAATGTACAGTCATCCACATGGGTAGATCCAATATGGAACATAATTACAGAATGGGAGAAAACAATATTAGAAAGATAGATAAGGAAAGGGACCTATGGGTTATAATAGATCATACAGGAAAGGTGAGTGAGCAAGTTCAAGTAGCAGTGAAAAAGGCAAATGCAATGTTAGGTATGATAAAAAGAAATATTAAACATAGGAGCAAGGAAGTGATAGTCAAACTGTATAAAGCTTTAGTTAGACCTAGATTGGAGTATTGTGTACAGGTGTGGAGTCCTTATCATAGAGGGGATATAAACATGCTGGAAAGAATACAAAAAAGAGCGACAAAGATGATAGTGGGATTCCAGAATTACAGTTATGAGGAACGACTCAGAAAAACCGGCCTACTGTGTCTCGAAGAGAGAAGAATTCGTGGTGACTTAATACAGGTTTATAAGATGATCAGAGGAATCGATAAATTAGACTATAACAAGTTTTTTAAAATACAGCCACCTACAATAACACGAGGGCATAGCTACAAGCTGACTAAAGAGAGGTCCAGGTTAGATATTAGGAAATATTTTTTTAGTCAGAGAGTGGTGTCTGCTTGGAATGCATTGCCAAGGGGAGGTAGTGGAGGCAGGGACAGTTAATGCATTTAAGAATAAAGCTTTTAGAGCAAGGTGATGTAAATGTAACTGGTTGTATACAGACTCTGCAGGGTCTTCTAAACTAGTAAAGTTAAGTTAAGTTAAACGTTAAGTTAAGTTAAATATGAGGTTCTTATTCTTCTTCTTCTTTTTCGTTCCTTCTCAATCTTCCGCTACCAAACCCTGAAAGGGTAAGTAGCAGAATGTAGTCCAGAGAACGGAATGCGTTGTGTTGTAGTTTACAGCTTGGCTGCGATATTTGCACCATTCGGTCGAACACATCCGACTTCAGCAAGCATTTTTTTTAGTACCGGGTTAGCATTCCCTCTTTGATCCCTTCTCCTTAGCCAATCTGCCCTGCTGTAGCCTATTATTCAGGATCACCGCGTGGAGGTGTAGAAGGGTCTTAGCAGCTATGGTTTGCTGGCCCTGACGCTAGCAGTCAGCTATGGATCGCTGACCACTGCAGCGCATGCGCTACTCAGCATCTTGATCCCAAACATGAGGTTCAAATAGCAATCCAAGACTTTAAGAAAGGGATACTACCGGGATAATGGTGAAATGCCGACTGAATTTATACAGACAGGAGAAGAGGTCAGCGTCAACATTTACCATGCATTATGCAAGAATATCTGGCACAGTATTATATGTCTAAAAGCATGGACTAGGCCTGTGTATATCCCACTCTACAATAGTTATCTGGCAAGATGGTATAACTAGTGAACCACTTTCGGTCGTCATTTTCGTATCATGTGCAAAGTGAATCGAAATAGAGGCGCGTTTACAATAGTCCAGTGACGTCATAACTGATGTTTTCCAAGATATATAGTTATTAGCAGCGCATGGCCATCTTCTAAACTATAGATGGCCATGAGCAGCTGCTATTCGGTGTGCTCAGGATAGCCAGTCGCTCAATATGAGAACAGAAGAAACGTTAAAGAGACTCATTGAAAGTGTCTCTGAAAAGCTTTACCATCGTTGTTATAGTTTTAATTCATAAATATGGTCGGAAGCAATTTTCGACAAAACTGCATGTTATATCCAAATGATTTTTCGCATGCAGCCTTAGAATATCCATGACGTTAAGTAAATATTTTTTTCTTTAAGAAGTTTGATGTATTTTGAAAAAATTATTCATTAGGCTATATAAAAGCAACCTCACTGAATTGGACATAATTTTAAAATGTTTAAGGTACACAGTCGTGCTGTTTTAAAAAAAATAGATGTTTTTACATTCAAATTCGATGAGTAAAAACAAGTTCTTGATTTTCTCGTACGCCAATTAGACACTTTGTCGCGTGCGGAAATAACTAAGGTCATTCATGCGAAATTGTTCCTCTGTTATCGGTGTATAGGAAATTTTAGTTTGTGGGGTTGTTATTGTAACATATAGTTGCTTTTTCAAAATTTACACTGATATCGATTTCAAATTGAGTTTGAAGAGTACATTTATAACAATGCAAAAGGTTACCGTTTTACTATACAAGTTTTTTTCCGCAGAGAATTTCAGATGGATAATTTATATTGCGATATTCATGACCAAGAGAAACAAATGTCATTGGCGCTTGGTCCATATAGATCATCATTTTACCGTTGAATTGGACAGGACAGAGTGCACTTATATCAAGCAAGGTTTAAGGGGACGTTTAAGTGATTAAGTGACACGGCTCAAAATCCGAAGGTACTGGGTTCGCTCCTTATCACAGTACTGGCTGTTACCACGGAGAAGCAACCCCTTAGAAAATGCAGGAGATAGCAGACCCTTACATAAAATGCATGCCGAAATCGGATGCACTTGGCTGACAGGCGCAAAAATAAAAACATAGTGCTATGCACACCACTTTAGGGAATAGAGAAATCAGACGAACAAAAACAACAACAAAATATCAAGCAAGGTAATATAAGAAAATCTGACGATTTCAACAGAGATGTCATAAAACGGGAGATTTTGAAACTGTTGACGAAAATTCAACTTGTTACTCTCCGGAAATTAAAATTAACGTTGCAATCCAACAGCAGCATTGAAATTTCCAAAAGTATTCTTCGCAAAATTGTAAAAGCTGTCGACTTTACATTCAGGAAAAATTCAGGCGGCAGGAATATTATATGTGAAAAACCACATTTGATTGCTGCCAGGGATCAAGATGCTGAGCAGCGAATGAGCTGCAGTGGTCAGCGACCCTTAGCTGACTGCTAGCGTCAGGGCCAGCGAATCAAAGCTGCCAAGACCCTTCTACACCTCCACGCGGTGATCCTGGATAACAGGCTGCAGCAGGGCAGACTGGCTAAGGAAAATAGATCGAAGAGGGAATGCTAACCCGGTACTCAAAAATTGTTTGCTGAAGTCGGATGTGTTGGACCGAAAGGTGCAAATGTCGCAGCAAAGCTGTAAACAACGACACAATGCATTCCGTTCTCTGGACTACATTCTGCTACTTACCCTTTCAGGGTTTGGTAGTGTGAGATTGAGAACGAAGAAGAAGAAGATTGCTGTCAGACGCAAATTTCCGAGACAAATACGTGAACGGAGCAGACAAGGATATTATATTGTATACCTGGACGAATCCTGGGTCAATGCTCACCACACCTATGGTAAAGAATGGCAATCAGTTTACGGTGAACAGAAAAGACAAATTCCAAGCAACAAAGAGCAGCGCATTATATTAACGCTTGCCGGATGCAGTGAAAAAGAACTTGTTCATGACACTGAACTTATTTTCCAATCAAAAAGTAGTGACGCTATAGACTACCACACTGAAATGAATGAACACATTTTCAAGCACTGCAAGATGAATGATCTGCTTCCAATTCTGGATAGACCGTCATGCCTAGTAATGGATAACGCATCCTTTCACAATGCAGTATCAGAGAAAGACAAAGTACCAACTGCATCAAATACAAAAACGCATTATTAGGACATGGCTAGCTAAGGAAAAAGTTAATTTCGACGCCAGGTATTTGAAGTCTGAGTTATTGCAGCTTGTGAGGAAGACAAATAAGACAAAAGTGTATCATATTGACAAAATCATTGGAGAGTTCGGTCACACTTCTCAGCGATTACCTGCATATCATGCGCATCAAAATCCTGTAGAGCTTGTTGGGGCTAAAGTTAAAGGACAAGTTGCCGAAGATAACAGGACATTTTAAATGTGTGATGTTGAAGTGCTGACAAGTGAGTACCTTTCAAAAATAGACATTCAGTTCTGGAAAAAGTGTTTTTAACATGTGCTCCGGGAAGAAAAAAACAGCACTGGCATCGAGATGGTGTATAATTCGTCCAGCCAGTAACAATTATCAACCTTTTTGAATAGACAGATTCGGAATGACTAATTAGCGTATGTTTATCAAAACAAATTAAGTGTAGATACAATGACAACAAATACATTTCAATATTGAATTCCTTTAAGCAACATAAAATTAACTGTGCAGTTGATGCAACCTTCAGGTCTAATGGTGACCGAAGGGCTATACTAACTCTTGAACATTGGTGCCATTTTTACGATTGTACATAAAGGGCAACACAAACAATCAATCAATCTTTCAAGACATTAAGGAGATACGCATATGAACAAAATACGACGAGAAATTAAGCTGCATGCTGTAAAATCTAAAATGGAATGCCATTTCTTTGCAATGGTCCTAAAAGATCAAAGGAATTCGCAGATGTGCAAAATTCTTAACATATGTGGACTAAATAATATCAATATTTTAGCGTCATGGATATTCTAAGACTGCATGTGAAAAATCATTTGGACCTTGCTCGTGATTTAAAAGACGGACTATACCTCCTGTGAGTTGCTTGCATAGAACCATTCCAGCTGGTATGCTAGCGTCACCAAAGGTGCTCAGATAGTAGACCGTCACACCAAGATCGAGGCTCAAGGAATGCGTGCCGTCCGAAAGAACAGCCCACTCCTCACATGAGTGTCCCGAGTGCGGCTAAGTCTGCCGTGCCAAGATTGGTCTCTATAGCCATATGAGAACACATCTCGCAGTACAAGTCTGATGATGTCGCCATCTTCGCTTGCGATGGACAACTACTATTGTTGTTATTATTATTATATGGTTCTGTTTGTGTAGTCTGAATTCGCCTTGCATAAAGCATGATATAATCTGAAACTTGTTTGTCGCAATATTTTTTACTTAAGAATATCCGAAACTAACAGAACATCTTAATAATTAAAATATTTAAGTATGCTATATCAAGAAGTGCGGAAGGGCTAGAGCAGCTACTTTCAGCCGTTAATGGACATAGTAAAGATCAAAATCTGTTCATAAACATAAACAAAACAAAGATAATGACCATCGATAAAACACAATGTCAGCATAAATTTACAGTGGGTGGTGAGGAAATAGATCAGGTCACACATTTTGAATATCTGGGCTCCAGAATTGACAAAAATGGTGACTGCTCGAAAGAAATCAGAAGAAGACTAGCTATGGAAATGCAGAGACTGAACAGCCTGAAGAAATTATGGCAGGGCACCAACAAAACGATAAAAGTAAAAGTCTTGAGAGCCTGTGTTTTTCATGTGGCAGCTTATGGCTGCGAAGCATGGACGATTACCAAAACTTCTAGACAAGGAATCGAATCCTTCGAGTCAAAATGTTACAGAAAGATCCTCAGAATACCCTGGACAGAGAAAAGAACAAATGTAGACATTCGGCAAGAGTTGAGCATAGAGGAGAACTGGTTTATCAATTCCATTTTGGCTAGAAAATGCAAATACTTTGGTCACATCAAGAGACACAACGGTCTTGAGAGGACGGTGATGGAAGGTATGGTGCCAGGCAAAAGAGGAAGGGGTAGACCAAGAAGACGATGACACCAAGATATCCAGGAGTGCCTGAGTATGACAGTGGCAGAAGCTGGAGTTTTGGCAAGGGAACGAGTTTCTTTCAGACAGACTGTGATGGGAGCGACGTTCTACAAAGGACATGCTACATGATGAAGTATGCTAATTGAAAGTGAAGTTTATTTATCACTGTATAGACACTTTAGCGCACTTTTTGAAAAAATCGTTCAAAAACTTTATAGCTCTCCCAAGAAAATCTTGCGAGATTTGATGGATGCAAAATCCGCAATGGGTTCGCTGTAGTCAAGATCCTTAGCAACATAATTCTCAATTGACAGAATAGCCAAGCTTCTTTCTCTAAAAGCCACAGGTGGCACGAATAATCACAAGTATTTGACGTGCAATGTGCGTATTAGAAAAGTCACTATATCGCTTGTTTATTGTAAGAAATTGCAAATCTTAACAGGATCGTTGTAGGTCGCCGAAGGACCTGTGTAAGTAACTCAATGAGTGGAAGTCCTCTGGAAACATATATTCATCAACATCCTTAGTTTCGCAGGCTGTCAGCTACACCCCGCCCCCCCCCCCCCCGCACCGTCCTACGCTACTCTAACTGCAGTTCAGTAGTTCAGTTTTTTGTAACTCATAAAATTTGTTAAGACATCCAAACGAGTCACGATTAATTCACAGTTGTTCAAAGCGACTGTTCAACGACATGATTTTGATACCAACAATCTGGTTAATTTATGCGGAATTTTTCTTCTGTATCTACAAATCGATCACTGTCATTTTCATGTTTAAATTGCTTTTTTCTTTGTCGCTCTAGTCTCTTTGGAAACTGGTTCTTCTTCTAAGTATGTGGTAATTTCTTTTGCAATTGTTATTGCTGTTCCAAAACCGCTTTCTGTTAGATTTAAATTATTTGCAGGCTTTTTTTTCAATGCTGTGAATAATTGACTGAGATATTTTGTAATTCTTCGCTGATATAATGAAACAAGAACGATATGTCTAACCAAAAAGCAATTGAAACAGTCAAGTTGAAGTTCCTAAGTTTTTTGTACAATGATTCTGCTTCACTTCGAGATTTTAGATCATTAGTTTGCTCTGAAACTTCAAAAAGTACGTCATAGATTTCGCTTGCTTGATTTCGCACAGCCTGTTCACTTTTCACGCGACTTTCCCCACCGTCTCATAAAGCAGTTTCACTTAAATATTTCGAACATACTTTGAAAATACAGCCCGTCGTTTTGTGAAGCAGAAAATAAATAATATATTTGTTGAATTACACCAAAAAACGACATTGCATCAAAACTGGTTTTTGCCAAATCGCACAGCAGCAAGTTATGATAGTCACATGCGGTCTTCTTCTTCTTCTTCTTCTTCTTCTTCTTCTTCTTCTTCTTCTTCTTCTTCTTCTTCTTTGCGTTCATGATCTTCTAGTCATGCTATATCTGCAGGCCAGTCACCATGATGAAGCCTGTAGTCTTCACCAGGCCAGAGAGCCTGCCCCACAGCTTTTGTCTCATTTCCCTATAGATTGGGCATTCCTGTATAATATGCTCAGGGTTCTGGCATCCTGTTCCACATAGGCACTCATCGGTGTGTGAGATCGTCAGTCGGTAAAGATGTTCTAGTAGTCTGCAGTGTCCAGTTCTCAGGCGAAATAAGGTAGTTTGTTGATTTCTTTTGAGTTGGTGAATTGGGTCTGGCGTACTGCTTATGTTTCTGTCTTCTCTCCATTGGTGTATATACTGATTTCTGATGATGTTCTTGATTTCTCTGTATGGTACTCGATGATTAAATTGTGCCTTTTTGCTGCCCTCTTTTGCCAGAGTATCAGCTCTCTCGTTTCCCGTGATTCTGCAATGGGAAGATAGCCACTGGAGCGCTATTGTTGAGGATCTCTGGAGTTTTCCTAGTTCTGCTCTGATCTCTGGTAACAGCGGTAAAAAATGTCATAGGATTTAGCTATAAAAGACGATGTTGTGCACCTGCCGTTTGTCCTTCATATTAGCACAATTGTAGTAGCCTTGACCACGCATATCTGGAATATATGAGGCTAATCTTGTCAATTCCAACAATAAGACATCAAGCAGGTGTTTTCCAGTAATTTATTCTAGTTCTCGAAAATTTATGAAGCGCTCCCGAATTACTTCAGAAACATCTTCTTCTTTGTTCATTCTCAATCTCCTGCTACCAAGCCATGAAAAGGACTGCAAGTAGCAGGATGTTGTCCAGAGAACGGAATACGCTGTGTCGTAGTTTCAGCTTGACTGCGATATTTATACCTGTCGGTCGACATATCCGACTTCTTCAGGCATTTTTAAGTACCAGGTTAGCCTTCCCTCTTCGATCCCTTCTCATCAGCCAGTCTGCTCTGTTGCAGTCTGTTATCCAGGATCACCACGTGGAGGTGTAGAAGAGTCTTAGCAGCTTTCGTGCATCTGAATGTCCACCTGCTGTGCTGACATACTGAATTGTCAATGACATCTGTTTCTCGTCAGTTGTGCAATCAAGTAATGCTGACAAATATTTGGCTGATTTTATTCTTACCATAAAGGTTTCCCTTATCCTATTTCCCATAAACAAAATAAGTTCGTTTTGAATTCACGTTCACATGTAGCAATTATGAATTTCATCATATTGAATAGTTCGTATCTGTTCCTGTATAATAGATCAAACGTGGCCAGAAATTCCATATGACCCAAAAAGTTTCCATTGTGTGGCTTGTGTATTTTGTGAACTGAACTACAAACAGTCATACTGTGCTAGGCAAGAAATTGAACAATGGCCATGAATCGTGAAACACACTATGCCAAACAGCTTTTTCATTGTTTATTAATTTCTAGTTTTGTTTGTGAATTGTGCATTGTTTTGTTAGTCGGTTTTCCAGCTCAAACCATTCCAAAGTATAAGTCATAAGCCTTTTTTATTTCTCATGCTCAGACAGTCGCACACTGGCTTTTTTCCGGTGACAAATACCGTCGAACCCCAGAGCAGGCAAAATATTGCCAAAAAGTTTGCAACAGAAACAAAATATAATGTCGTTCACTACTGAATATACAGTCCATTTTCGGTGTACAATTTCTCTATTTGGCTTATGTCGATTGCAGTAGGTTGTAGAAAATTTCCGTCTGTTGCATTTGTTGAAAACTACTTTTCTTAAATTTCTTTTGGCTCCTCGCAAATAACTGACGCACAAGTGTCTGCGTTCAAATGTTTTGGCCAAGTTGCTCGATCATTTACATTTATTATGCCAACACATTCTTCATTTCTTGATGTTCCAGTTTAACTGTGAAAGATCAACAATACCATCATTGCAATTGTCAGTATAACACACGGTATTCTTGTCAGAAGTCGTGACATCTTGATCTTTTTCAGACGTTGTTGAACTTTGCTCTCGTTGCACAAGTTTGTCTAGATATCTTGTTAAAGCATTACTCTGTCTTTCTTGTGTTACTTTTTGTTTTGTTCTTTTAATTGCCACTTTTATATTTTCTGCCAAAACAGTGATCTCGTTTTCGTGGAATATCCCATCAGCCTGAAGTATATTTAAAAGAGAGTAAAAAATAATTGCGTAGAACAGTTCACCTGTATGCGTCCTTGAATTTGAGTCTTGTAAGTGGCTGTTCAATCTGTTATGTTCTGACTTTTTGTTTTTTGTATTGAAGTGACACATGATAAACTAATAAATCAGGACGGAGCAACTCTGCTAGTGTAAGGGGCACGGTATGTGAATGGAAAATGAGTCAGTGACTTCAGCTCTCAGGTGGTTATATTGGATTCCGTTAATCAGAAACTGAGAAAAAGAATAATCGCCACTCATATATTGCCAATTGCATTGTACGAAGCTGAAACATGGACCCTAGCAAAGAAAGAAGAAAAACGCTTGGAAGCGTTTGGAATATGGTGCTTCCGTAGAATGGTAAGAGCGAGTCGGACAGAAAGAAGATCCAATGACAATGTACTCACTGAAGTGGGGGCTCAAAGATAAATATTGCATATGATATAATAAACGTCGGTTGAATTGGCTGGGTCACGATATGAGAAATAAAAATATTCTACATAAGATACTGCAGGGCAAGATTAAAGAGAAGAGAGGACCTGGCGACCAAGACTCACCTTTACATCTAAGGCATGCAGGGACATTAAAGTACGAACTTTTGCTGCAATGAAAAGAACTGCATATGATTTTTTAAAATACAGAGACATAGACAACCTTACATCCAGTCTCAGGACTGATCAACTAGATGGCGATGAATCAGGAAAGTTTTCCAATTGATAATCTTGATCTTGATGACCCCTTCCTCAGCGTCGCTCGGATCCCAACTTCGTCTCCAGCGGACCCTGTCTTGGGCCACGGAAGTCCAGTGCATGGTAAGCCCTTCTTTAGAGGCAATCCGAATATTGTGCAGCAAAGGAGTCCGACCAATGCATTGGAGGTCATCACCGCGATCTTTTTCTAACTCGGAGATATCAGATTGCTGTCGCCGTGTTCCATCGACCATCGTTTCTTCGCAACATCGTTTGTAAACGTTAGTTTCGGAGAGTGATTCCGACCAAGCATCTCTCAAGAGTGACCTGGGTCATTCTCAATGTGTCCTCCAGTGATTTTGTTATTGTCCACATCTCAGCACTGTAGCCCATAGCAGAGGACACAGGGGAATTGAAGAGAGAGGCTCGTGGTTTTAATTGATAATAATGATAAGGTGTCAAATATGTCGATGAATCTGTGATATACAATGAGAACTGAGGATAGGGTTTCACTGCTCGGGTGAGAGGCGAGGTCGTTACCGAAAGAAGAGGGACATACGTGACAACAACTCCAGGTAACATAATGGAGATTGATGCAGTTACTTCAGTTCTGATGTAATTATCTGATACCGCTGTAATCAGTGCAGACATTGCGTTTAACTCAAAATCCTTAGTTCACAGACTTCAAATAGAATATATACGACATGAGTGGATACTGGACAAATAGAGCTCTAACCTTCGGGAGCTTGTCCTAGCCATGCTGGTATCGAAGGCATTCAAAGCACTAACATGTTTTGGCTTCGAGAGTACCAGTCATGGGGTCATTAGATGGGGATGACAATGGTAATTCGACAACCGCTGGTGTGTGATGATACTGTATTCGATGAATTGGCGATCCACAAATTGCAGGGGTTTGACATTTATCATGCAGGACGCACCCATGGTGTGTACAACCATGGAGCTTCAGGAACCGTCATTAACTGTAGCCTTCGCCACCTGCTGAAATAAAATTGAGCACCACTCAGTATGACAGGGGTGCAACTGTGTTGATTGAATGTGTATTTCAGCCCCCAAATGCCCCCTTCCCCGTTTTCGGGAAGGCGCGAGATACATTTCTGGGTCCTACCGATAATGGAAAGAAATGTCACGGGGCCCCAAACACTAATTTCTAAAATCCTCGAAAGCTAATCGCCCAAGGATGATGATTAGAAAAAGAAGAAATTATGTACAAGACAACATAACGTCACGCTGAATTCATCCATGCATCGGAATACTCAGAACGTAAGACTAATGTGTAAGTGGATCGTGCACATTAGGACTTTAAATCTTCAGAGGCGTGTACTCGTCTAAAGTCCTCGTTGAAAGCACATATAGTGTGTATAAGGATTACAAATTGTAAGTATTCATTGACTGCTCGTTAGATAATACATCGACAATGAATGCTTCAGGGCGGGTGCAGTATCCATAACTTAGGCCATCTGCTAAGTTGAATATACTGGACACCTATAGGTCTGCCTGGTGTGCAGCGATGTCGGTTTCGCAGTTCATAACATCACACAATGTTTTATTTAAAAATTTAAAATAAAAACCAATTGTATTCCACATACATTACGTTGTTGAAATAATTTAATTTAAAGCGTTGAAAATATGGTCGCGACCATAATTTAATTTTCAGCTGAGAAACAGAAATACGAATTTTGGCTTGCAGATGTGCTTCCTGGTCAAGAATGATAAGCACGGCAATGTAAGGACTACACTGCCTGTGGTTTGATTCTGAGTCCGCCGAGTTAGTTCTTGTTCCAACAACAGAAAATCTTGAGGCTGATTCTGTACAGTGCAAGCCTGCTATGCCACATAGATAAGAACCTTAGCAGATATAGGCGTCGCCTTTTGTGCATGTTCGTACTATAGTCGAATTCAACGACTGTGGATAATGACTATAAACGTCAAAGCGAGATTACAAAAAGTGGACTAGTTAGACCACAGTGGAAACTGGTAGTACTTAGTGAGCTGGGTTACTGTAATTATGTTGAGTTTACGTTCTCAGTGTTTCATCGCCCTCTTTGTTGGTATACTAGTGAAGTCGCCAGGAGCAAGAGGATTTGGAGCACATGATGAAGGTAAGCTTTTTTCAGAAAAATGTACCTTATGATTAAAAAGTATGATACATTCAGCGCTGATTCAACTGAACTCCGTGGCCGTGGACTTTCTCACATAACTAAAACAACAGCGTACCTTAACAGTTACTAACACAGTCACAGTGGACTCAGTGGAGGTGGGTACACGAGTGGAAACAACAGTGAGTACAGTAGTTAGTTCACTGTGTTCTGTGAGTACCGTAACTGTGTTCTGTACAAATTAACACACTGACTATACAGCATACTACACTAAAACTGTACATTGGAGCAAGACTGCAAGTGAAGTCACAGTGTGTATTATACTGTATAACAGTGTAACTCACTGTAGAATGAATAGTGTTCTGTTGTGTATCCTACTAACTACTACTACTCTGAGTACTACAGTGTCTACTACTACTACTTACTGGTCGTATAGTAGTAGTAGTAGTAGAAGTAGACTACACGACTAGTATTAGTAGACACAGTAGTACTAGTAGTAGTGTACGCAACAGAACAACACTTATTATTCATTTATTCTACAGTGAGTTACATTGGATTGGTTCACACTGGCACTGTGGCTTCACTTGCTCCAATGTACAGTTTTAGTGTTGTATGCTGTATAGTGTGTTAATTAATGTATGCAGAACACAGTACTCACTGTTGTTTTCACTCATGTATCCACCTCCACTGTGTTACTGTTGTTAATAGATATAGTCTATAGTACTCTGTTCAGTCGGCCATGGCCACGGTGGGTTTTGTTCATGCACTCATTCTCTTGTATTTATTTTAATGATACATAGTATTTAAATAAATAAAATATTACTGTTTCAATTTTAGAGCAATGTATGAAAATCAAACTCTACAAAAACTTTAAAATTGTTACACATATTATTATATATTATAATTATTATATCCCAAGTGGTTTGCTGGGTCTATGTGTATAACAAAGACAAGAATAGCACCAATGCCCCACAAAGAACACGTTGTAAGAGGCGACTAACTGTGTGACATTTCATAACACCGGCCATGGTTAGATGGTTTATTAAGAGCAACACAGATGGTGAATACCAGGCTGCGTGTCTACTTTGGTCTAGTGTTTGAATCTTTTAAGATGTATGCGAACCTCAGTTAACCACCCTCCATAGTGGAGTAATAAGCTGCTCGAGGCTAGCCTGCTACAGAAAATCCTCCTCCTGGCTACATCCAGCTCACACCAGAGATGGGACCTGCACAGAAGCTTTTGCCCCTGAAGAAGTACAGGTCGACTAAGACATATATTATGTCCCCTTCCTACAGCCAAGGAGCATTTTCTTCCTACTCCCCCACCCCCCATAAGCATTCTCTTGGCTGTAAATATGTTTTCATGTGCAGACTGCCTTTACTCTGTTCTATGTTCATGATATTCTATTGGCTTGATTGAATTGACATTCTTTTATAATAATCTTACCCAGTTTAAAACTTTTGCCAATAAAATCATGTCTGATTATTTAGTAAGTTTATTATTATTATTGCATCTCAACAATAGCTGTTTATTTCTTACAATTTTCAAATATGTTGTTTTGTTGGTTGTTGTATTATGTATTATATTTTGATACAAGCCCAATGGATTCCTCTAGAAAATAAGTATTTTGGTCACGTGTGTACTAACTCATGCACCATCTGCTGCACCTCTTCATCAGACCTCATAGTCTTTCCTTCTATCTCCTCTTTGAGGGGTATAAAAGCGTGGTAATCACTTGAAGTGCAGTCTGGTGAGTACAGCGGATACGGAAAAAATTAAAAGCATATGCTATTGATGGTTTCAAATGTTGCTCAGGCATATGGGACTGAGCATTGTCATGTTGCAACTAGGCACCTGTACTCAGAAGTTAAAGGTGTTTGGAATTGTTTGCAGGTTCTTGAGAAAATCTCAATATATGACACTCTTGACAGTGTTCTTCCAAGGATTATTAGTGTTCTAAAATAATGCAGCATTCATTCGAAATGAAAGTTGGCAAAACCTTTCCTACAAGTTGGGCTCAGGGAAGTGTGAAATAAGTAGTGGAAAAGCAAACATTAAAATAAGCATAACGTAGAAAAAACAAACAAAATTTAAACTAGTAAGGCCTATGAAGTATGAGACTAAAGATAGGCCTACAATAGGGTGCTATAGAGGATGTAGTCAAAGGGGTGAGTTGGTGTCAGGGAAGTGGGAAATACATAGTGGAAAAGCAAACACTAAAATGATAAAGCAGAAGCAAAAAGAGGAAAACCAACAACATTACAAACTAAAATGGTTTTATGCAAATGTGAGAAGCATAGTAAATAAAAGAGAAGAATTGGAACTGTATGTAGAAGAAGAAAAACCAGATATAAAAGGGTTAACAGAATCATGGACATGTGAGGACATTGCAGATAGTGAACTTGAAATAGGGGATATACAATGTTAAGGAAAGATAGGCTAGTTGGAGACAATGCTAAGGGAGGTGTCGTTTTATTATACTGTATAAATTCTGTTAATATAACGATCAAAGATTCATCATGTGGTAACAAGAATGAAAATGTATGGGGAGAAATAGAAAGTGGGGGTGAATAAACTGATTGGAGTATGCTATAGATGTCCATCAAATCAAAAAGAGAAAGATGAGGAGCTGATTAGTAGCACAGCAAAGGCAAGTGAAGGGAAATTATTATTAATGGGGGATTTCAACTTTCCAGAAATAAAATGGGATATGGCAGAAGCACTTGTAGAGTCAAAACCTTTTGTTAAGTGCATAACTAACAATTTTTTAATTCAACATGTAGAATCAGCCATTGGAGGCAAAAACATACTGGACTTAGTTTTTACTACAGAGGAGAATATGATTGAAAACGTTACCGTTGGGGAACTGTTTGGCTCAAGTGACCATCAAATCATCCGTAGGGATCTTATAGCTGGGAAAGAAGTAAACATAAATACGCGAACATACGACTACTCTAAGGCAGATGTTAAGAGGATGAAAGAGGCAGCAAGCCACATAATCTGGAAAGATATTGTCGGAGGAATAGATGTTGAACAAGAGTGGGAGAGTTTAAAACAGTTCTAGAAACGCTAAAAGAGGAATGTGTTCCATGTAGGGAGGTAAACCCCAAGCGTACAAAATTAATAACTAGATTTGTAGTTCAATGTAGAAGAGCTAAATAATAAAGTATGGAAAAAATAAATAGGCAGGTAAATCAAAAGAAACATTTAAAATATTTTAACAAGCAGAACATAGCCCAGAGAGCGAATAAAACAGCAAAAATAGACTTTGAAAGAAACTTACTCAGAGAATCAGGACTGATAGTAAAAGCTTCTTCTCTTATGTTAGAAATAAACAAAGAATGAAAGACAAAGCCTCTGAAAAGAATCTCACCATAGCAAGAAATCGGATGCAGACGGCCCTAACATCGCTGGAAGAGTGGGCGAACTCATGGCTGGTCAAAATAAACGAGGAGAAAACCACGTGCACAATATTCTCGCTCTCATTAAAACCCCAAAGTACCAAATTAAGTCTGAATGGCAAAATCCTGCAGCCAAACGACAACCCAACCTATCTGGGAGTCACATTTGATCGGCGCATGACATGGAAAAGTCAGATTGAGAGAAACCGAATGAAAGCCAGAGAAAGAATGGCGATCATGAGGAAACTTGCTGGCACAAGCTGGGGAGCAGACGAAGGCATACTAAAGAAACTGTACACTGGAAGAGTGAGACCAGTTCTCGAGTATGGCATTGCGGCATGGACAACCGCAGCGAAGGCGAACTTCGATAAAGTTAACAAACTTCAAAACCAAGCCATGAGAATTATAACAGGTGGCATGAAGTCAACGCCAATTGTAGAACTTGAAAAGATTACAAAATTGCAATCCATGACCGATAGAAGAGACTGCAGAGCCCAGCTGCAGTCAGAGAAACTCAGAAGACTGACGGACCATCCAATGTACCAGAGACTAAACAATTTGGGAAATGGGAAACTAAAGCGGAGAAACTTTGCAGAAATAGCCAAAGCAAAGATGCACGAAGATCCCATAAACACACTAACAACACCAAAACCCATCACTACTGTACGAAAACCTACTTGGAGGCAGGATATATTTCCAGAGGTGGTAGAAAATATACCAGGTATTGCAAACAAAAACTGCCAGAGTGAAAAAGAAAGGAGAGACACTACTATAAGCTTCATAACGAAAAGCTACCCAAGCATGGACTGGACCCATGCATACACCGACGGTTCTGTAACAAACACTACACAGAACGGAGGGGCAGGAGCATTCCTGAACCTACCAAATGGCAGAAAAATAACACTGTCATTCGCTACTGGTAAGTACACAAGCAATTTCAGAGCAGAGGCAGAGGCACTGAGGGCGGCAGTGGAAGAAATGGTAACACACAGTGAAAATGAGAGCCATATAGTCCTGCTGACAGATGCTCTCGAAGTAGTCACAGCGCTAAAAAGCCAGAAAAACACTGAGCTTAATGACTTAAGAGCAGCACTCTGCAAACTGTGCCAGCAGTCCGCACCAAAAAGGGTAGTGGTACAGTGGGTTCCGTCACACTGCAACATCCAAGGCAACGAGGAGGCAGACAGACTGGCAAAAGAGGGTGCAAGGCTACCACAAACAGATACCAGTATGACGTACGAAGAGTCAAAACGGCTTATCAAAGCCAGATACATGACCAAATGGGAAACCGAACATACTGGTTACACCAAAAACGATGCCTATTACCAGTTGAACCGAAGAGAGCAGGTCGTTGTCTTCAGACTTCGCACTGGCCACAACAGACTGAGGTACCACCTATTCAACAAATTGAAGATAGGGTGTACCGACGAATGCCCGTGCGGTACTGGTAAAATGACCACTGAACATCTGCTGCAGAACTGCCCGACATACGAGGATCAGAGAGAGCAGATGTGGCCATTGCCAGTGGAACTGCAAGACAAGCTCTATGGTAGTGGCGAGAGTCTCGGGATGACCGCCGCTTTTTTCGAGAAAATAATGGTTACTGTCTGACTGTGTACGAAGAAGAAGAAGAAAGACAAAGTAGGCCCTCTCATAGACAGTACAGGGAAAATAATAAGTGAGAATAGAGAGGCAGCTAATCTACTCAATTAGTATTTTGGCAGTCTACACAAAAGAAGACTGCTCCAAGATCCCAGAGCCTATAGATATGTTTCAAATAGACATGGATACAGCGGGATTAAGATAAATCTAATACAGAGGAAATGATTTTCAAAAAAATTGGAGGTGTTGAAAGTGGATAAATGTCCAGGTCAAGATGGTATTCATCCAAGATTGCTGTTTGAAATTAGAGACCAACTAGCAAAACCATTGGCTATATTATGTTCTCGATCACTTTCAAAAGGAATTGTTCCTCGGAATTGGAAAGATACAGGAGTGATCCCCTTATTCAAAAAGGGCAAAAAATCAGATCCGGTGAATTATAGACCGATGAGTTTAACGAGCATAGTCTGTAAATTGTTAGTCAATAATCAAAGAAAACATTTTAATGTATTTAGACAAGTTTAATCTAATCAGAAATAGCCAGCATGGGTTTACTAGAGGGAGATCATGCTTAAGAAATCTATTAGAATTCAAAGAGGAGGTTACTAAAATGATAGATAAAGGGGAGCCAGTGGACGTTATTTATCTAGATTTTGCAATGGCCATTGATAGAGTACCTCATCAAAGATTATTTCGAAAGCTAAAATCGCGTTGAATAGGTGGAGAAGTTGTCAAATGGATTGAAAATTGGTTAACGGGAAGAAGGCAGAGGGTGGGCATAAATAAGGAGTACTCTGAGTGGTGTGAAGTGAAAAGTGGAGTGCCACAGGGCTCCGTTTTGGGACCAATTTTGTTCTTGATATATATAAATGATTTGGAAATTGATATGGGATCCATGATTGCAAAATTCGCCAGTAGTGTCTCATCTAAAGCGGAAGTGGATATATTGAGGTCGGATTTAGATATAATTCAAGAATGGTCTGCGAGCTGGCAAATGGAGTTTAATGTAGATAAATGTACAGTCATCCACATGGGTAGATCAAATATGTAACATAATTACAGAATGAGCGAGAACAATATTAGAATTATAGATAAGGAAAGGGACCTAGGGGTTACAATAGATCATACAGGTAAGGTGAGTGAGCAAGTTCAGGTAGCAGTGAAAAAGGCAAATGTAATGCTAGGCATGATAAAAATAAATATTAAACACAGGAGCAAAGAAGTGATAGTCAAACTGTATAAAATATTAGTTAGACCTAGATTGGAGTACTGTGTACAGGTGTGGAGTCTTTATCATATAGGGGATATAAACATGCTGGAAAGAAAATATAAAAGGGCGACGAAGCTGATAGTGCGATTCCAGAATTACAGTAACTAATTGAGTTACTCTGCCAACAATGTCTAGAAAAGATAAGAATTTGAGGAGATTTAATACAGATTTATAAGATAATTAAAAAAAACTGATAAATTAGACTATAACAAGTTTTTTAAAATGCAACCACCCACAAGAACAAGAGGGCATAGCTACAAATTAACTAAAGAGAGGTCCAGATTAGATATTAGTAAATATTTTTTTAGTTTGAGAGTGGGGAATGCTTGGAAGGGAAGGCAGGGACAGTTAATGCATCTAAGAATAAATTGGATGGGCATAGCTTTTAGAGCAAGGTAATGTAAATGAAACTGGTTGTATACAGACTCTGCAGAGTCTTCTAAACCAGTATAAAGACGTTAAGTTAAGTAGCTGTGTGTGGAACTACTTTGGTTTTGATAAAGAGGGATGATGTGCCATTCCTTGCTCACTTTCTTTGGTTCTAGCTGATGATAGTGAACCCAGGTTTCATCTCCAGTAACGATCCTTATTAGGAAACCTTCACCTTGTTTCAAAGCACCACACAAGTTGATGACAGGCATCAGTTTGTAGTTTAAATTCTGGAGTCAGCTGCTGTGGTAGACACTTTGTGAAACTGGAGCACATTATGGAGGATGTGGTTTGCTGAACCTTGACTGATACACAGTGGCGAAGCTATTTCATTACCAGTCCCTCTGCAGTATTTTAATCACTTTGCGTTCAACTTCTGTAATTGATTCTAGTGTGGGACTACTTGGTGTGTCTGAAAGCCTGTCACAGAACACATGTTGTCTTTGGAACATCCTGTTCCACTTGTACATTTTCTGGAATGATGGGCATGAATCACCATACTGTACTTACATTCGTCGATGAATTTCTGTAGGTTTCATTAGTTTGCTGTTCTTGTTCGTCGTTCATTCTCTCACTACCAAGCCCTGAAAATGGCTCTGCAGTAGCAGAATGTAGTCCGGATTGCGTTGTGTAATAATTTACACCGTGACTGAGATATTTGCGCCTTTCGGTTCGAGACACCCGACTACAGCATGACATTTTTATGTACCGGGTTAGCCCTCCCTCTTCGGTCCCTTGTCCTTAGCCAGTCTGCTCTGTTGCAGCCTGTTATCCAGGATCACTGCGTAGAGGTGGAGAAGGGATTTGGATGCTCCAGATTGTCAGCCCTTGCGCTATCAGCCAGCTTTGGGTTGCTGACCGCTACAGCTCCAGTTTGCTGTTCAAAAAACGAATAACAGAATGCTGGTTCACTTTAGTACATGTCATCTGTAGGGCAACCACCTCTAAGCGAGTACTATGCTGTCATGCGGCTCATCTATAATACAACCTGTAGAACACCCTTGAAGTTCTTAGCAATGATAATATAAACTTACTTAACAATGGCCTGGTGGTTCAAATTTCTCTCGCACTTTTAATGTTTACATTTGAAGCCATTGTAAAAAACTGATATCACTTCTCCCTTTGTTTATTTTCCATATAATGTTTGTCTATCACAATGTACCATAACTCTCCTTTCCGAACAAGCCACAAATTTCTCTGTCTCAGAAACACCATGGCAAAAATTCAAAATGTAGATTACTATCTGTTGTTTTTAGCACACTTCTACAAATTTAAATTGTATCAAGTTCTATGGATTTTTACCAGTTTCTTGATTGTTGACGAATAGCTTTCATGTGATTGAAATGGTTCTATGTAACACAGAAAGAGATGTCTTTATTACTTTTTTGGCAAATATGTTTTACAGGAGATCTTTCATAATCTGGAATACTATTTTTTTCTGCTTACACAAACCACGCACAGACTGGCTCAGAAAGGCATGAGACTTTACAAGTAATCTGACAGTGGTGTGGTCAGTCAAGCTCCCAGTTAAATTCCAGCAATGCTAGTGTGATGCTTCTTGAACAACTTCACAGTAAAGGCTAGCCTCCCTAATATAACCCTTGGTGGATGTGTCATTGAGAGGCACCATTGCTTGAGATATCTGGAAGTAACTTTTGATTGCAAACAGGCTTATGTACAGTGTCAATCACATTACTCAATACAGTCATAGCTATCAACATGTAGTATCGGTTAATTTTCATTCTATACTTTTTATTTTATGTGTTTGCCTCACTAGTTTCTACTGGCGAAGGCGCGCCTATTCCGCCCCAGACTGTAGTAAATTTGGGCGATACTAAGACGCATAAACCAGTGCTTGGATGCGTGTGTGTATCGTATCTAGTTGTACCTAGCCTGGTATTTCCGTGATGCTTCTCCCGTTGTTCCTCGCTTTTGATGATCCTCGTTGTCCGCCGTAGGTATTTGCACAAATATGCACAATTGTTTTCCTGGGACCATTTTGAGAATGAGTATATTTATTTTCGTTCATACTTGATTCGGATCTCTTTATTTATCACATATATCCCTTAACCTTATCATACATTTTATAAAAAATTGTGAAGATAGCAGTGTAGTGAGGTGTACAACGAGAATGAATGAAATGGAATGATTGGGAAATATGACAAACAATATACTTGATACATAAGAATTAAGAGTACAATATAAATTAATTGAAAAGGGCCTTCCTTCTGTTGTGAGGCCCATCTGTGTTGACTTCCTTCCGTCTGGTCTTGGTGTATCAGGTTTTGCCTGCTCTCATATATTTTTCTATCGCAGCCATGTATTCCAACTTGTAAGCGATTTACTTATTTGTGTGCCACTTTGTAGATCTGTTAACCAGGATCACCACGTGGAGGTGGAGAATGTTCTTGTAGCTCTGGGCTGCTCGTCCTAATGCTAGTGTCAACTTTGGGTCGTTGATCGCCACAGCTCATGCACCGCTCAGCATCTTGACCCCTCATGAGCAACTAACTTATGGGATACACATTCAAGCAATATATATATATATATATATATATATATATATATATATATATATATATATATATATATATATATATATACATATTATGTATGTCTGCAGTGTCGGGGTTGGTTTCTATAGCCATATGAGACCAAATCTTGCAGCACAGGTCTGATGCTGTCAAAATGTTTGCTTGCGATGGGCAGGTATTATTATTGCTATGAAAATATTAAAGAGGCTTAAGTAGACTGATTGACAGAGGCACAATCTGAAAGCTGCATAGACACCGCGGAGTGCTTCAAAATATAAATAATATAATTAAGAAAACGTACAAGGGGATTGCCACGTATAGTGCCCTACTAAGGGGATTGCCACGTATAGTGCCCTACTAAGGTCATCACTGCCTCGTTTCAGATAAAAATTGGTGTCCGTTAAAGGATGCCTCTTATCACCGTTTCTTGTTTTACTGGCAATTGATTGACTTATGAAAACCTCCACAGTAGACTGCACTAGGATAAAGCGGACTATGTCTTGACAGTTTGAAGATCTGCACTTCGCAGATGGCCACTGTCAGATTCAGAATAAATTAATTATGGTTGATATACAGTCGAAAGCAATGTGTCTGCGCATACACTGGAACAAAAACTAAATTGATGAGGTTGAATGTAGCTACTGCCAATTTGATTTCACTGGGGAATGATGTAATACATGATGTGGAGTCATTTATATATATGGGGACAAAACCGACAAACACAGGGGTATGGCAAGGGATATTGTTGTTGTTTTTTTTCCATTTTGCTAGGGTCTTAATGGTGATCACGGTTGATTAGTTCTAATACCAAATATTTTCAACTCTAATGTGAAATCCATGATGTTGTATTGCTCTGAGACATGACGAGCTACCAAGGCCCTGGCAAAGAAAATAATCATAAGCAATTGTCTGCTTCAGATTAGACGGCTAACATAATACGATAAGGTCACTAATATCGGTATATTAATCAGATCTAGGCAACTGCCTGTACAAAGAGACATTCAAGGTCGCAGATGATGTTATATAATTTGCATATTAAGATTTCAGCTGGCTTTATTTAAAAAAAACCGGGTTTGCCTTTCCACTGCTATCCTTATTGTATTATCCACACTACACTAATTCAGCCTGTTTCCTTGGAGGCAGCATAGTGTCTTGGTCAGCCCAGATATCTTACTCTAATGCAAGCGGCCAGCTATGAGTCGCTGGTCGCCGTCAGCTCATTCACTGTACTGCATCTTTGGTCTCAAGGTTTCAATTTTACCCATTGATAGAACAAAACTTGCGCCTTATCGGGGTTTCTTCTTTAGCAGTTGTCCTGAAAATGAAATTTGTGACGTGTCGTAGTTACCAGCGGTAGCTGCGCCTTTCGGATTTCAGCACCTATTTTGGTGGGCTGGGTTTGCCTAATCTCTTAGTCAGGCTGCATAGTTGCAACCTGTTGCCATGGCCGCCACTTGGAGGCGGAATATGAACTTGATACGTTACGAGTCACTGGCCATGATGCAAGCAGTCGTTGGCTGCTGTTAGCTGATTCACTGCTACATCTTCCTTATCGTGGTTTTTTTTAAAATAGGCGATGATACTGTATTCTAACCAATTGGCCACCCGCTCTTCGTTAAATCAATACCAAGTTTGAACAACATAGAACAGGTGTGCACAGAAATAGACCTCCTGAATCCATGTAAACACAACAAACTCAGCTACTTTTATTTGTTATTCATTGGTGTCTACTTCATCTTTGCTAAAGATTCATCAGCAGGAAACCGAACGACAATGAACATCCGCCTTCTGGGAATGTGATGTATCTGTAATATACAGTGAATTGGGCTAAACATGATAGACATGTTGATAGGGTTCAGAATACATTAATCAGAGCCGGCACGATTACTATTGAATGTGGGGTAGAGAGAGAGAGAGAGATGGGTGTGTGTGCTTTTACACACACGCACTAAAATGTGTGTGTGTGTGTATAAATATATATATATATATATATATATATATATATATATATATATATATATATATATATATATATATATATATGCATATACACACACGCCGCCGTTGTTTACTAGAAAGAAAAAACTACTATACTATACATGTCGTTAAAGACATCCAAGTAGGATTGTGCATGGGGCTATAAGCCACCTTAACAAGATCACAAACATGGTTTGACGCAGGCTTCCCACAAGGGAACCTAGTGTAGTAGTGGTCCAATGCTCCTACTGGGATCAAATAAAAGGCATACGGTGATGATGAACATGCTGAGCAGTGCATTAGATGCAGCAGTCAGTGACCAATAGCCGACTGCTACCGCCGGGGCCAGCGAACCAAAGCTGCCAAGCTCTTCTACACCTCCACGCGTTGATCCTGGATAACAGGCTGTAACAGAGCAAACTGGCTAAGGAGAAGGGATGGAAAAGGGAGGCCTAACCCGGTACTCAAAAATGCCTGCTGAAGTCGGATGCATTTGACCGAAGGTGCAAATATCGCAGTCAAGCTGTAAACTACGACACAACACATTCCGCTCTCCGGACATAATCCTGCTACTTGCAAAACGTTTCAGGGATTGGGAGATTGAGAAGAACAAAGAAAAAGAAGAAGTATATGTCGTACTGCCAAGGTAAACGTACCTGGCCTAATGAATACTATACGTTAAGCTTCTAAGATTCACAGAAACGATCCGAAATTCAAATTAAGGAAGCTATCATCAACACAAGCGTATTCACCTGATATAACCAACAGACTAGAAGATTATGTAGGCAGGTAGGCCGATTAGACAACAAGGGCCTGTCGCGCTAACAGTTCTTGAGACCAGGCTGGAGGAGGATGCATTTCCGATTTGACCTAACCAGGTGGTGCGGGGACGAGTGCATGGCGGAAAGGATCGAAAACTAACCTTGATGTCCATGTCCTGCTTTAAGAGGGGGCTGACGGGAACGTCCTTGACAAATTGGGCCAAACGGCGGCGGCTTAGCATGGTGATTGTGCTCTCGAGGTGTGTTTGTCGGATGACTTCGTCGTTTGAGACCCGGTCATACCAGTGGATCGTAAGAATACTCCTCTGGCTGTGCACGTTGAAGGATTCCATGCGTTTCCTTATCGCCCAGTAGAATAACCCATGTTCCGTACTTCAGAATAAGGATGACGCAAGGTTATGTAAATTCGTAGCTTGGTTTTAAGCGAAAGCTTATGCTGCTTCTAGACTTGTCATAGGGCGTTCATAGATTGTGAAAGATTGAGGATATGTTATCATATAACATATACATAAATGCCGAATAGTGTCTCGAGTACACGAAGACTAGGACGGCGAGTAAGGCGGAAACTCTTATAGCAAGGAATGGCTTGCGTGTGTGGCACGCGCCAGGCGTATTGGACACGATGAAAGTACGGGTGGCCACCGTGGAAGAGTGTGGTACTCCTCCATGTATTACCAAAGAACGTAATGAATGGATCAGACAAATAACAGAACTGAGGAGACCTCTGTTGTAAATAATAAAATGGATGAGATGTAACAACCAAATGAGAAAGAACATGCCAGACAATTATGGATGACTGAGAACATTCTAAAACTTCTGGAACGCCGGAAACGAACAAAAAACACACACAAAAATAATTATAACATGATTGAAAAAGAAATAAGATCAATGTGCAGGCAGACTAAAGCGAAATGATTGGAAGACAAGGGTAAAAGTATAGAAGTTGTGAACACAAAACAAAAGAGCTTCATTGTGAAATAAAAAATATGGCACTACGAAAGGTGGGGGTAGTATTAATGACAAAAATGGAAAAATGTTTGTTTGAGACAACAGAAATAACAAAAGAATGTGTTTCCCCGTCGTTTCATATTCCTCTTGTACCGTGCTATACCAGATTCGGAGTCTGTTAAGCGACTTCCATGTTGTGTATGGTAGATGATGTCCAGAAGCAGGTTCCTCTCGAAGTTCCATCTCTGGGGTCTGCATCAATTCGTGCCATCTCTCGATACGGCTACCCTCAGGATTTGTCTGTATGTGATGTGTTGATTTTTAGGAAACTATTGCTGGATTTGAGTCTTGTGCTCTGTACCTGATGTCCAAACATTAGGTGCCTTGGGTCGTGCTCCTATTTTTCTCGTTCTGTTTCTGCTGCCACGCTTCTTCGGATCTCGGATGGTGCTATGCCAATTATGGGGTATATTTTATCAAAAGGGGTTGGTGTTAGACACCATGATACTATCCGACCCGCCTCATTTATTGCTGTTTAAGCAGTGATATGCTTCATATAGCTTAGTCGGCTTAGGACCTCACCAAATCAGAATCCGGTCCTGCTGTCACCTAGGTGTTACTGTGTGGGTGTAATGGCACATAAGGATGAAGAACATTGTCCAAGTCTGTCAACTTTTCTTACTATGCCCACTGTTCATGTAACATGGAAATGACTGCAGTAAAACTAGAGACTTAGTAGTGCTAACAAACGACACGGTATTGGATGGTAGTTTAACCAAATAAACAAAAGCAGACCAGTATCGATGTTTCGTCCAATAACGGTCTTTATTAAAAACCAGATAAAATAGGAAACAGAAGTAAACAGCTAACTAAATAAATAACATAAGGTGGTAAAAATCGTAAATTAATTGAACAGATCAGAGAAGCAAAGTCCCGAATGCAGAGAATGTGCAATTGGGCTCTTACTGTGTCCTCACTGAATAACATAAAAGAGCCTGGCAGCGGGAGGGTTTAAAAACCAAACAAAATGGGAACAGGAATTGAAGAAAGAGAAGCCTCTGCTGTGGGGGGGGGGGGGGGGGGGAAGGAAGATAACTGAAGAATGAGAACAGTGACTGATAAAGGCACTGACAGTTTTAACAATGCGTCGTTTGAGGATGTGCAAAAAACGGATGGCAGCATGTCTCAAAATGCCTGGTTTGAAGTGCGCAGTGACAGGAGTAGAGAATGTGCTCCAAGAAATATTGTCAGGGGTAGCAGAAACGTCAGGCTTCTGGCCATTTTCACCTTCTGCTACAATTTTTTTTATCCCTGGGAAAAACTAGCTGATTCATTCTGTTATCACTGTATCATATGTTCGATTTTGATTCTAAATATTACTGTAACACACTCTGAAGGTAACTGCACACTCAGCAGGCCACTCCACACTCAGTAAGTCAAGGGGGGAGGGGGGTTTACCATAGTAGGCGTTTCAGTTACGTTGGTTCTGTTGCAGCGTTATCTAATATGCGCTTAGATACGGTTGCAGGACTTCATGTCAAAACTATCATTTACAAAAATATAAAATTTGCTTTCGGAAATGACACTGTTTCTTTTGCTCACATAACATAACTGCATGTGTTATAATACGTTCTGCTACAGGGCCACACGGGACTGATCGCAAGTCTTTACCACGTCCATGACGGAGTATCAGTAGACCATTTGAACATAGCACTTTCAAAGTTCCTCACATTAGCATTGACCCTGTGAATGTTTATATTTCTGCGGCGAATTTTCCTGATATGGTTAGCATACCCCGTTGAATGGATCTGTTCCTTCGACAACATAAATAAGTCGCAGGCCATACCTGTGACTCAGTTCTTGACGTTTACAAGGGAAAAAACCTACAGAAATGGAACCAATGTGTCATTATTCCAGACAATCATTTGAGTCGATAAAACACTGGTGTCGGCAGTTTAAGTGTGGCAGCACAATTGTTGCTGTTCAAGAAGACCCGTCTCAGAGTAAAACTATGGAAATGCAGCAAGAGTCCAGAGAGTCGTGGACCAGGATCGAAAAATGACAATTTCGGAGATAGTGCAGTGAATTTTGCACAATCAACTGCACAAGAGAAAAGTGTCTGCCCAATGGGTTTTTCTTCTGCTGACACTTGCACAGAAGCAAATGCGAGTTAATTGCTGTCGACGTTTGCTACATAAGCATGACTTAGAAAACATTTTGTAGACCATAATGACAGTAGATGAGGCTTAGGGTCACCATGGTTGGTTACAGTAGATGAGGCGTGGGTTCACCATGGTTGGTTACAGTAGATGAGGCTTTGGTTCACCATGGTTGGTTACAGTAGATGAGGCGTGGGTTCACCATGGTTGGTTACAATAGATGACACTTGGGTTCACCATGGTGGGTTACAGTAGATGAGGCGTGGGTTCACCATGGTTGGCGACAGTAGACGTGGCTTGGGTTCACCATGGTCGGTGACAGTAGACATGGCTTGGGTTCACCATGGTCGGTGACAGTAGACGTGGCTTGGGTTCACCATGGTCGGTGACAGTAGACGTGGCTTGGGTTCACCATGGTCGGTGACAGTAGACGTGGCTTGGGTTCACCATGGTCGGTGACAGTAGACGTGGCTTGGGTTCACCATGGTCGGTGACAGTAGACGTGGCTTGGGTTCACCATGGTCGGTGACAGTAGATACGACTTGGGTTCACCATTGTGACAGTAGATAACTCTTGGGTTCACTATTGTGACCTCGAATCCTAAATGTGCAGCATTCAATGAAAACCCCCCGTGCTCCTCACAGCCTGTCAAGCCGAGTGCATTTAAAATCTGCAGGGAAAGGGATGCTGATCGTTTTTTGAAACACCAAAACACAAGTAATGGACAGTACTATGCAGATATTCTCACTAAACTAAGAAAGGTCGTGACTAGAAAACGAAGGATACCACACACTTAAAATCTTCCCTTGTTTCAAGACAACGCACCCTCTCAAAAAAGGTCGTCTTGTACAGCAAGCAGCCAAAGATATGAATATTCAAATTCTGCCACACCCACTCGATTCTCCGCATTTGGCTCCATCATAATTTTTGTTCCATTCCCAAATCTTTAAAAAAAAAAGGGGGGGGGGGGGACTCGGCATCCCAGCTCAATATAAATAATTTTGACAGTGTGTAACAAGTCATAGTGTCTTGTGATAACAGCTTTACCTGTAATTCAAAATAAATTAGGGTGTTATATTCAAAAGGGCTTTTCGAGATTATGCATAGATGACATGAATATGTCACTTCTGGTGGTTACTATATTGAAAAGCAATAAACGCTGTGCAACATTTCAGCTCTCTGTGACATTTCTGTCAGGGTTAAAGGCTTGGGAATAACTGCTTGTACATTAACCATATACAGTCCAAATTGTCCATTTCAGAAAACGAGTGTAGCAGTACTTACATTCCGATTTATCTGAAGTCACGTGTCGCATATTAACCCTATCTTGCCATTTAACTAAATTTGATTTATCAACAACTGTATCTTCAAATTTAAAAAGAACTTAGTTTTAGTTTTAATGCCTTTTTTATTATTTTTGTTGTTAACCATGAAATACATAACATGACTGTTCTTGTCTTGGACATTAAGACTAACATCTTGTAAATTATGTTAGAATAACAAGAGATAACCATGTTTACATTTCAAATAAGTTATCAATCAAACTTGTATCTCTGAAAACCGAACAAGTAACCCCATCTTGACTGTACTTATGGTATGTTTGATGTGAACATAATAGCCTAGTGTGAAGTAAGCTGCACACGTCTTTATGTATTCTTATCACGCCACTAACAGTTCAACATTTGAGTTCCCTTCCCAGATCAGAAAGGTTTGCCATTCTTTAAGACAATAGCGCATTCAGTCCGACTACTTCTCGTCTGCAGGCATGCACCGCCGTTTGTGTACATAGGTTGTCAAGATGATTCCATATTTACCAAAGCGACAAGGCTGGTTATCCTGTTTGCTCACTTTGCGAATTCGTATTACAGTAGGTGGTTGCATATTGCCAGCGACTTGTGTTTAGTCTTGTCTATAAACTCGCCATCTGTATTAGACTTTGTGTCTGGTCAAGAAGTCACCAAAGTAAATTAGACAATATTAAACAAGAGTACACGGATTTCAGTACACTAATATCTGCTGGAAGAAAAGAGGAATAGACGAGATTAGGAAAATCAGGTCGCCACAACATTAGACGCATGTAGCACGTTTTCTGTTCTTTTTTGTTTGTTGGCGTTCGCCTTATTTCTCTATTCCCCAAGACGGTGTGCGTTGTACCATGTTTTTATTTTGCTCCTGTCGGCTCAGTGCATCCGACTTCGACATCCATTTTATGTAAGGGTCTGCTTCCTCCTGCATTTTCTAAGGGTTTGCTTCCCCTGGGTAACGGCCTGTGTTGTGATTGGCGAGCAAACCCAGCACCTTCGGGTGTGTGAGCCATGTCACATAACCACTAGCACACACCA
This sequence comes from Ariolimax columbianus, assembly GCA_036924085.1. Taxonomy (NCBI): domain Eukaryota; kingdom Metazoa; phylum Mollusca; class Gastropoda; order Stylommatophora; family Arionidae; genus Ariolimax; species Ariolimax columbianus. The sequence continues at coordinate 10,905,450 of JAVGWX010000001.1, forward strand.
TCCTCTCAGTACGTCTTTATTACCGGTAGTGAGTGTAAGAAAGGAGGATCAGGTGTTCGATTGGTTTGGTTACGGTTTGGACTAACGGGACACGGCTTGAACACTTTGGTCGGGTATATGTTTATTTATATTGAGGGTTAATAAAACACATCTAGTCTGCACACTGCGTGGTGACTGAAAAGGCCAGCTGCCTTTATTTCTTAGCCTTTTAAATCCTCCAGGTGGACACCAGTAGTGCGAATAAACTCCGACACGATGGTTTGCTCTACTCGCTTGTGATTCGTACGAAACAGGCCTACTGCAATAGGTGACCTCAGGAAACCAGCGCTAAAGCACTGTATGCGTTCATGCAGTGGTGGTTTCTGAACCAGTTTGTTTGACAAAATAAGGTTGCTAGCTCCGGGCACAACCCCGCATAGTCGCTATGGTATACATATAGGTGATGTGTTGCTATTCTCTCCCTCCCCCCCCCCCCATTTTTTTCCAATCCACACGGTACGGGAGATATAACACAAATAATTAACGAAGAAATAATTCTGACATTTAAATGTTATCAGAAATGAACCCAAACAATTTTTTAAAAAGAAGAGTTCAGCGTTTAGAACAACCTGACATTATTAAATTGAAGGAACTGCCGACAGAAGGGCATGGTTTGAACTGTTATATCATGGAACGAAGTCGCCGGCAGAAATGGAAAATGATGGTCTAACCTTGATCGACGTCATAGCACACAAAGAATAATGAGGTGAACAGCTAGAAGAACGCCTTGCTTTTTCTTTATTTGGGCAGCAATCTCTCACTACAAAAGACGTTGCTGCTAGTTTGTAATAAAGATATGGGAGTATTCATTGCCAGCTCACCTTTAGCACACACAAATAAACAGCGGTTTAGGCCTTTTACAAACAACGACTTAGACGGTTTCCAAAGTGCATTTCCTGCGTTTAAGCGACAAACAACTCAATAGTAATGGAGGATGTTAGCCGATAGTGCACTGTTGTAATGCTGCTATTTGTTGACATTTGTTATTGATTAAAATGAAAGTAATAAATATTGCTTGTGTATACATGTTGTGGGCGTGTTTCCGGACCACCTCTCACCCATCCACTATCGCTCTAACGCAAATATTTATCAGCTGAGGGTGTACGCTTTCCTAGTGCTTACAAGGCACTGGTCTCTGCTATTGCTGCTCCTACTATGTTCAGTTTACTAAGACCGCCTTCTACGTTGTGTTGAAATTAGGACAACCGGTATTAGGGATGGGACGGTGGGTGCTACAAGACTTGTCCACTCCCGCTTATCAAAGTACATTAACGTTGATACGGCCCAGGAATAATAGCGACAAATAGATGTCAAAATGGCACTTGGGTGGTATGTTACTGTACTATTGCTATCACAAATACCTCTAATTACAGGATCTACTATATATATATATATATATATATATATATATATATATATATATATATATATATATATATATATATATATATATATATATTTATATGAGATGAATGCCAGAATTGCCAAGATTTTCACGCTTTGTCTCATGAGAGTGATAGATATCAAATGACAAGACATGGTCCCGGACACTGTTCTTGTGAGAGCTGGTATCCCTAGTATGGATACCATTATGATGCAATCAGGGATTCGCTGGACGGGACATGTGGTTCGCGTGCCAGACTATCGGCCACCAAATGTAATCTTCTATGGTGATATGCATAAGGGCAAACGTTCCGGGGGGGGGGGCGCTTTGAAGACATGTCTCACGAATGTCTCTAAAGACTTTCATCATAAATCACGAAACGTGGGAAGATGCTGGCCAAGACCCCACAATCTGCCGCACAGCTCTCAGCAGACGCAGAGAATCAGCATCATGTAAGGCTTACATAAATCGCTGCAGCAGAACAATGGAGACAAACTAGACCAGTCCGTTAACTATCGCCGTCTCGTGAAGCGAATATTCCATGTCCTCACTGCTTGCACGTATTCAGATCTCATATTGGATTCGTCAGCCATCTTCGCTCTAATCCACAATCCCAACTCACATAATACTCAACTGAAAGGCCTGGTTGAACGAAAAGAGAATAGGCCTTCAATATCCGCGATGGACGAACAACAGAAACAAAACACAAATATACATGTAGCCGCGCAGTGTGCAGACTAGACTTATTTTACATTCGATTGAGAGGGAAAAAGTATGCCTTATCAGTGTTCGTACTCGTGTCTTCTCGTCACGATACCTGAAGCCGAAACGCTCGACCAACAACCCCTGCATCATTGGTACATGTATATTTTATGGAATCAAGATTATATGGAACATTATCTGTGCGATCTACTCTAGTAAACTTAAACATATCTTCTAAACTTTTGTTTCTGTTATTTCACTTATAAAAAGAAAGTAGCATGTCCTTTGCAGAACGTATCTTCTTACAACCGCCAACTAATTGGCTGTTTTAAGTTTCTTGGCAAGTGTGCAATACGGTAGGTTGTCATTACTTTCCGTACGTGGAGCAGCGAAAAAAACAACCCATGTCGGCCAAACTGGACAAGTGCATTTTTTGAACTGGGTGCGTTAGGATTGTGAAACGGACGCTTCATACAGTCCCACATTTTATCGCATACTATATCTCTCTCTACTTACTATATCTCTCATATTTCATATTATGCATTCAACCCCAAGGTCATACACTTTTTCTCTTTCCTGTTCATTGCCACACTGCTATTACCAGACCCACCGCTTCAGGAACCCAAGTACGTAATACTGCAATACTAGACTAATTAAGTAGATTTTTACGATCGGCACTTCAGCGACCAGGCAAACTGACTGTTTCTCTGAGTATTGCTAATTATTTGAGCGTGGCGTATCTGAGAAATGAGTCGGCACACAACCAAATCTCTCTGAAATGCGCCATTGACGTCAGAAGTTAAGTTACTGTTTTTCCGTCACCCTTCCCACGCGTTAAAAACAAAACAAAATAAAAGCTTACAGAATGTGCCAACCCCAGGTTTGCACGTGAATGCTCACGAGATGGCATATACGTGGTTTATATTGCAAGCATACACTTGCAAACACACTTGGAGAGGTACAACTTCACGAGAACTCTGTGTTATTCGAATTTTCGCATAGGACTGACGTTTATGGGAAAACTATGTTTTCTGTACAAATGGTAAACTCCTAGCACTCAAAGGACAAGACAGGAGTAGATTGTCCACAGAAACAGAAACATATCCCCTGCCGACATGGTGAACATGAACCTTTCTGTATATCCCGTTTTATTATATTGCTGCCCAGAGGCGTATCTGCAGATAATAACGCACATGGCACTCACTGAAATTGCGCTCCTGTCCAAACACGGGACACCCATATTTTATATAACTTTACCACAATAGCAGCTAAAAAATAGAAGTCGCACTCATTAATATTTTAATTAACAAGTTAAAGGGCAGTACGTGAACTGTGTCTTCCTTGCTTTCATTGATGCAAATTGGTCTAGAATGTGCTGGAGTTCATTTGTTTCAATGTCTACTCTCTCTACACTCAGATCACAAAGTCCCACGGAGGCTCTCAAATACGAAACAATTATTTTAACTTGCTGAATGATCTCTTACGATGGCGATGGAAAGTGTAATGGTTAACAGCTCTTGATATTGACCTATTTTGGATAGCAACATTCTACAGTCTCAAATTTATTCAATAGATGCTGTCCGACTGCGTCATACATTTGTCGCTCCGAAAGCAATGCCTCCTATTCTATTATAATTTCACACGACGTCAGAAGAAGATTTTGGCAGTAAAGTTTGAACCTTCCAGCCAATATCCGTACAGTTTTGTTTCTGTCCGACAGGTGACAGTGGAGGAGCAGTCTGATAAAATGGCGTCTGTCATGGAAGGGCGTTATTTAATTTCTCCATGCCGATAAAGTTGCATCAATTTACATTATTGGCGCTTGTGGAGACGTTTGCGAAGACCAAACAGGGGATATTAGCACATTGAGGCGATGGGCTGTGCATTTCAGCAGTGGCAAAAGCGACATGGACAAGTCATGCTCCTGATGGTCGTGCATAACAGTAACACCACACAATGAGTAACGTCTCGAACAGCTTATCCGCGCAAATCGTAGTATTACGACCAGGGAACTGTCTACAGAGCTAGATATCGGCTTCAGTGCGTTGGAAACGATGGTGACGACATTGGAATATCACCAAGTTTGCGCCAGTTGGATCCACGAATGCTCACATAGGAACAGAAAGAACATCGCGTGCAAGTTTGTCATGACCTCATGAACCATTACGAGGATGAAGGTGGCAATTTCCTGGAGCGTATCACCATTGGTGATCAGACGTGGTGCCAACACTACGATCCTTAGTCAAATCGGCAGTCCACGGAGTGGTAACATGTGAATTTCACATCAAGGAAAATGTTGAAGGCCCAGACTCAGCGGATAATGTAAACTGTCTTTTGGAATAGGAAAGGGGGGTAATCCTTCTTGATTTCTTGGAACCTGAATAAACATTAAATCTGACCATTACATTGCGACGCTGACTAAGCTGGAGACCCGAATTTCCGTGTCATACCAGAGACAAAATAACCTGTCTTTGCAACACAATAACGCCTGGCCCTATTCCAGTTTGAAGACCGTTGAGCACATTGTCAGTTTTGGCTGGACTGTCCTATCACACCCACCGTATAGTTTGAATTTGGTGCCTACTGACTTCCATCTGTTCCTCCCAATGAAAGATGGACAGCGTGGGCAACATTTTTCTATCAACGACGCCATCATAGCAGCTGTGAAACAGTGAATGACCTCCGCTGGTGCAGATTTTTACGAACGCGGCATGTATTCTCTTATTCATCGTTGGAGATAATGTCAGGCCAATGGAGGTGACTATGTTGAAAAATAGTTTTTGGAAGACAAGACATTGCTCTATCAAATGGTGTTATTTGTGCTCTTTTCTTTGATCTGTTATGGTTTTCATGGAATAAAATAGGAGACATTACTCTCGGAGCGCCCCTAGCTGTTCAATTTGTATAAATGTTTGCAATTATTCTTCAGGTCTTTACCTTCAGCATGGTATTAGTCCCTCCACACCGAGAAGGACTTGGCAGCGTTAGTATCGTGGCCTTTCGTCCATTTCTCAGTGTTTTGATTGATCGAATCGCGGGATGTCATCACAAGTGGATCAATATGACGCCACTACGAAAACATAACTTAACATGGGGGCTAGACAGTTGTATTGCGTCACTTCTTCTTTCACGGGTCTCGTTTTCATTATGTCATGTAGGGCGAACTCGAGGTATCTCCTTGAGGTACGTAATTATTATCAGACCACTGATTCTGTCCTTACTTCAGACTTCACTGATTCTGTCCTTACTTCAGACTTCACTGATTCTGTCCTTACTTCAGACTTCACTGATTCTGTCCTTACTTCAGACTTCACTGATTCTGTCCTTACTTCAGACTTCACTGATTCTGTCCTTACTTCAGACTTCACTGATTCTGTCCTTACTTCAGACTTCACTGATTCTGTCCTTACTTCAGACTTCACTGATTCTGTCCTTACTTCAGACTTCACTGATTCTGTCCTTACTTCATACTTCACTGATTCTGTCCTTACTTCAGACTCCGACTTAACAATAAGAGGCGTAATGGTTTTGAGTTGTTGCCCGCTTTGTGCTAAACGAGAAAGGAACACATAGAGAGCTTCAATGTTTTAAAAAAACAAACAACATTACCATCATTGTATAAGTGAGTTAGTGATTCTTGGTTTCATGTACAGTCACCAAGATGAGTTAGGGATTCTTGGTTTCATGTACAGTCACCAAGATGAGTTAGTGATTCTTGGTTTCATGTACAGTCAACAAGATGAGTTAATGATTCTTGGTTTCATGTACAGTCACCAAGATGAGTTAGTGATTCTTGGTTTCATGTACAGTCACCAAGATGAGTTAGTGATTCTTGGTTTCATGTACGCTCATCAAGTTGAGTTAGTGATTGTAGTTCTGTTTTCAGCTAAATGTATTTATATTTCTGATTACTCTTAACATTTTCACGGACACGTGTGCTTTCAGGTCCTTTCCGTTGCTTGAATCCACTTTCCTGCTCTATGGAATGATTGATGTTGAATGTCTGCAATGAGTAAGTCTACTCTTTTTGTGCGCCATGAAAAGGGCGTTAGATGGCTGGTTGCAGTAGCTTTCCTCACATCCATAGATTGCTGATGTAGGTGGGGTCGAAGTCCTTCAGGCTGTTGTACAATGCTTCGTATTGGGGATCACGTCGAACCCCAACCTCGTTAGCAAGGCTGCCATGAAAACAGCCCGTTTCCAATGAGAACTGCGAGGAATTCGAAGCGGGGGTCTTGATTTGCCTGACCCTGACTAACGTGTCCGATCAGTATGTGTTCCCTGACCGACCAGTTCTTAATCGTCTCTCCCCCTTGCTACAATGAGGTTTGGTAGACTGACCCTGACTAGACAAGACAACAGATACAAAATGATGACGTTTTATAAAGGGAATGAGCAGCCACTGTTTCACCACGACCCCCTAAGTTCCTCTTGAAACACGTTTTGTTCACTGAGCGGCTAATTGTTCGTAAGAAACGCCCCTCAATGTTCTTGAAATATGTCGAACCCATCTTTATATTGTTTGTTCTCAACGCGTAAGGCAGTATCCTTGTGAAACTTCAAGAGTCCAATGTCATGCTGTCCATGGACTTCTAATCTAACAGTTCGATACTCTTCGATAGTTCTGTGTTGTCAGGTAAAATCTCGTCAATAACATCATGACTCGTTTGTCCCACCTGTCATGCTGTCCATGGACTTCTAATCTAACAGTTCGATACTCTTCGATAGTTCTGTGTTGTCAGGTAAAATCTCGTCAATAACATCATGACTCGTTTGTCCCACCTGTCATGCTGTCCATGGACTTCTAATCTAACAGTTCGATACTCTTCGATAGTTCTGTGTTGTCAGGTAAAATCTCGTCAATAACATCATGACTCGTTTGTCCCACCTGTCATGCTGTCCATGGACTTCTAATCTAACAGTTCGATACTCTTCGATAGTTCTGTGTTGTCAGGTAAAATCTCGTCAATAACATCATGACTCGTTTGTCCCACCTGTCATGCTGTCCATGGACTTCTAATCTAACAGTTCGATACTCTTCGATAGTTCTGTGTTGTCATGTTCTCTCTGGCAGCCTCGTCCTTAATCTCGTCATACTCAGATTTGTCTGACTTGACTTCCTCCTTGGCTTATGAACATTTACAATTGACCCACCTTCGTGTTCCAACAAAGGTGTAGCAGCTGCTCAATGGCGCCCCGTTCAAGCGGCGCACAGGGCATCTTAGGTACGCCACTGTATATACATAATTTGGTCAGATGTTATAACATACGATTAGCGTAGACCACCATTCTATTGCTGCAATGACTTTTCGTGTTTTAATAACTACATATATTTTATAATCGAAAGCCTTTTATGTGGCTGCTGATTACAAATGGTGCCCGTTCACTTCTCTTTGATGCTAATGTGGAATATATTCAATATTCGCATACTATGTTCTATGTAGTAGCAATTTAGAGTTCACATAGGTCAAGAAGTCAGAGTTAAAGTGGGCTCTGGTGTAGGGAAGAGGGAACTACATTGAGGCATAAGTACATCACCGCCTGCATGATTGGTTTTCTTGAGAATAAATGAGCGCCTACATTAATTAAGTATATCAGGGAACACGTGTAGTTTGCTCCACATCATCTTCGTATTATTGCCGTTAGTGATTACTCCCCTTTCCTGCCGTTATGTATTATTCTTCTTATTCGACGTCCGTCCTGGAAAAGATGTGTCGTCGTTTACAGCGAGGCTGCGACATCGTTACCTGTCGGCCGGACACATCTGGTTTCAGCACATTGTTACTATTCGATTTGACTTCCCACTTCGATTCATATTCTCTCAGCCAGGTTGCATGGACGCAGTCTTTATCCAGGTTCGGCACTTGGAGGCGGAATAGTGTCTTGGTCAGCTATATTTTGCTGATCCTGATGCAGTCACCTATCAGTCTCTGTCTGCTCCCAGCTTACCCACTGTTGCGTCTGCGGTTCCACCTTAGTGTATGAAGAGACTATGAAGGTAGTTTCACCAAAATAAAATAGATACGCATACGCTTGTAAAATTATATGATGACATTACACTGTTGTTATTTATTCATAGATTGTCTAAACAGAACAGCAGCAGATTAGGCTGTGTCGAGGATACATTTATCATTTTTCTTAACCAAATATTTGCAGTAGAACTAGACGAGCGAAAGTTCTTCCTGATTTTCATGAAGGAAAGTCAGCGAGTAATTGACTATTCCTAGATGTAGAATATATATTTCAAGAATATAATACGTCGTACGAGTATTATCGGGGGGGGGGGGGGGGGTGCAAACAATAGTAACACTGACTTTTGACAGACGTGTCGTAATATGCGACACAAATGGCGCCGCAATTGGCTGCGGGTCTACATTGCTCTACTGTTTTGGTTCATTATGGATGCCGCTAAACCACGGATTTGTCTGGAATTCACACTAGTCGACGACTTACATTTGTGTTCACGGAAACGTAATTTTGTTTTCCGTTTGGACTGGTTAATTCGTTCGTTTTGTGTGATTTCTTCCGCTTGATTATCCTGGTCTGGACATCGGCTATATGAATGGCACCACGCTAAACCTGTGTCGTATTTCACGGCCTAATTCACAAGGTTGAACTTCACGAAATTGGCGTGTAAGAAATTTAGACACTACTATAATGGACTGAACACAGCCGGGGAGTGATGCCAGACTCACTCACACGCTGAGTGATGTCCCAACGACCTCTTGTGGTTATGGAAAAAGCACTATACACAACGTTAGATGTCATCCCCCCTCCTCTGCCTTGCATGATACCTGTTTGCGGGAAAGGCTTCGGAAGTAAACCCCTAGGAAAAATCTGCATCCAATGCTATCTCCAGTCGTCTCGATAATTATCTTGTCACTGGCCAAAGATAGATCAGGACCAGAGAAGAGGTTGACAAAAGGCGCAGTTCTTTCTCACTTTAATCCAAATCACCGCGCAGGTCACCCATTTCAGCAGACACAGCAAGAGAAAAGACTGTCCACACGGCTGAACAAAGAGAGTGGTCTTCATCACTTGTGATGGACGAACATCATCATTATCAAGAGGCGACTAAGATGGGAATGGTGCTGGACTGATCCATCTTGTAGAGGCTTTATGCCACATCACTTCAGTAGAATTGGAATGTCATTTCTGGCACCAAACAATATACGATGATCCAGAGAAATCAATATTCAAACCAAAGGTATAATATTCAGAGTCAAGAGACGCCGCACCATACAATGCCGCAAATGGTCCCAACTTTCCTTACACACACTGTGGAAGACGCTTCTAGCTCGGATTGGTTTTACTTCCAAGCTGAAGAGTATTTTTCTTGACGAGCCTGAAAGTAGAAATATTATCTCATGCCAGAGATATCCCCGATTGTGAGTGTCTAGATTGCTAGTCAGACCATATCCGTTCATTCAAGTTTCTTCCTCTATGAGCGCCTGCTTTGTTGGACTTTGCCGCATCAACCGCAGTTTTTTTCTCCCGATTCTCAGTGCAGTTTCATCTCCTATTTTGAACTCGACATTCTGTGTTGACATGACATGTCAAAATGTATTTCCTCTAAAAATATTAGTTATCATAAAGCCATAGTCTCTTAGTATGTAGCAATGCTAGGCAGAGGGCCACATGTAACGTGCGAGTTCTATAAAGCCGCGTTAGACTCGCTGGTCGACTGTCAACGAAAATCTCATAATGCTAGTTAGTCGGTAAAAAGTGTAGATGGCTCAAATAGAACAACAAGCATAAATTGTTAACGAATTGACACAGATATAGCTTGTCCTGGAAACATTAGTGGACGACAAGCTAGAAAACAAATATTGTACTGGAACATGAAGCTGTAAGGGGACAAGAGATACAAACCAAAAGCTCACATAATTTAGGAGGGGAATAAAGTTAAACATGCTAGGTTTGAAAGATAAAAGCTCACATAATTTTGGAGGGGAATAAAGTTAAACATGCTAGGTTTGAAAGATAAAAGCTCACATAATTTTGGAGGGGAATAAAGTTAAACATGCTAGGTTTGAAAGATAAAAGCTCACATAATTTAGGAGGGGAATAAAGTTAAACATGCTAGGTTTGAAAGATAAAAGCTCACATAATTGTGGAGGGGAATAAAGTTAAACATGCTAGGTTTGAAAGATAAAAGCTCACATAATTTTGGAGGGGAATAAAGTTAAACATGCTAGGTTTGAAAGATAAAAGCTCACATAATTTTGGAGGGGAATAAAGTTAAACATGCTAGGTTTGAAAGATAAAAGCTCACATAATTTTGGAGGGGAATAAAGTTGAACGTTCTCTGCATTACAGACTACCAACAGAAAGAACATATAACCGAAATGATACATGTAAATTTTGTTCAGATGTGGCCAGAAAGGATAGGCTCAAATATCGTATATGTTTCATTGTAACGTATTATTAAATCTCTCGTTTGTCACGGTAAAGGTACAGGGTTCAGCACCCGTTACGAACCCACTTAGATGCAAATGGATGTTAGAGAAGGGCAGGTAGCGATGAAAAGGAACTGGACACTCCACCACATAAACAAGCGGTGGTCTATTACAATGGAGTCTCTAATACTTCATCGCCGACAGCAGTATCTACTATGGTCCTGACATTACTTGAACATCATATGCATTACTGAACGGAATGAACAGCAGCTTGCTTGATAGTTACACAGAATACAGGAACAAGATATCACGCGCATGCTCAGTTCCAATGAAGACTAAAGCAACTTTTATAAGAGCACATCCTGTATTATGGGCTTGTTGTTGTTAAATGCCTACAATGAGTAGAGTTACTCTTGTGCGCCACGAAAAGACGTGTAACGGCCGGTTGTTGTAGCTTTCCTCACATTTCGAGCGTGGCTGGTGAAGGTGGACCGGGGTCATCCAAGCGGTTGTGTTGTGCTTGGCTTCGTCTGCGTATCACTACTACGGGGGATCGCGTCGATTCCTCACCTCGTTAGCCAGGCTGCCATGAAAACAGCCCGTTTCAAGGGAGGTTGACGAGGAAGTCGAGGTGAGGGCTTTGACCAGTATTTTTTGCCTGACCCTAACATGTCTGATCAGTACTATTTGCCCGACCAGACATTAGTCTTCCTCCCCATGTGCTAGTAAAGACACGCTTATCATTTGAAGAACGCGACAAAGTACAAAACATTCCCGGAAACTCGTGTTGATTATTTTAAGTGTTTTGATTTTACTCGTTTGCCTCACTAGTTTCTACTGGCTGAGTCGCTCTTATTCCACCCCAGACAGTAATCAATTGGGCGATATTAAGACGCATAAACCAGTGCTTGGATGTATGTGTGCGTCTGTATGTACCTATACTAGGTTTGAGCGCTCTCAGAAGCCATTCCAACCAAAAGTGCAATGGAAGGGCGTCACCCTGAGGGCGCGTGTGAAAGTTGTGCAAGAGCGTGATTGTTGGACAGAGTAAAATGAAGCAGAGTGAGGTGAGAGGAGAGAGCAATAAGATCTTTCCAGATAGTCCCCAGCAGAGGTACTCGTGTTGGTCAATATAGTTTCAGAACGACACTGGTAGGGAAGACATCCCATCGGTTGACATAATGAGCTTGGAATAACAATATCGAATAAAGCTTGTATAGATGGAATAACGCGGATCAGAAATTACAAAATGCGGCCTAATATTATCAACACTGTTCAGTTGAGGCCTACAGGACGTACTTCGGCAAGGACGAGGCGGACCAATGCGAACCAGCAAGCGTCACTGTGGATAACCAGCCAGCTGACACGTACCGATGCTCGGTGAGGCGCGAATCTCAACGGGGACAAAGCGACAGCTGCTAATTAGCATTTTGATTCCATCTCTTTGTTCTCACGGCCAAATGTGGATATTTTCTGTAACAAAGGAGATGAATAGCGCAAGAGCACTAATAGGCCTGCTTGAAAGAGGTTTGTCACCGCCATAAAGGAATACACAAATGGAAAAGACAGAACAACATCATCCATTAACTATATAGAGGTCACGGCAGCCACTGCTGTCAACGATGACGTGTTAAAGACTTCCTTGTGCTAGCTATCAGCTTACTATATTGTGGCCAGTTACCTTCCCCACTGCCTTTCCTTTACTAGCAGTAAGCAATGTACCCATTTACAGCTGGCTTGAAAAAGGTCCAAGGGGTGTGGGTGGAGAACCTGGTATATTGAAACTGTGGGGACATTAAGTCAGTATGTGATCAACTTGATATCAGCATAACCATTCATGAGAAACATATCAGAGCAGAGCGTCACCTGAGAGAAAAGGGTATACTTTGTGTATAAATTATGAACACATAAATGGAAACAATAACATTGCGTGACGTCGACCTCAGCGAACACTTGGCACAAGAACGAAAATGGGTACTCCGCACGTCGCTTCGCGGCACACGTGAAACATGGAGGGGAAAAAAGTTTAGAGAAAATTGACATTCCCGTTTGTTTTTCGTATCACACGGAAATGAAAGGGCGGTCGTAGTTTTTCAATGACGTTATGCAGACATGTGTTACCGTTGCATGGGAGCATTGCAGCTTGCCCCAGGCATTATGTTAACACGCGGGTAAGATGGAAAAAAAAGAAGCAGTCCACTGTATCTCGACAGAAAAGAGCTAACGCCCAAAAGACACGCACACACTCACACACATAAAGAGAGATACAGAGAAAAATACTGCTATGTTACGCCATGATCTCAACTATCCAATTCCCCAACTGTCGACACGCTCTGCAGTTACGTTACGTTCGTTTGTGTAATGCGAACAGTCGTGTCTCGTTTACACTTCATATGTGAATGCGTTCAAATTGTATTCTGGTAATGTGGAAGATACAGCATCATCATTTATCCGTCTAGTTCTCCATTGGAGTAGAGGGTTGCAACACATGCTCTCGGTCTGTGCTGTTTTCTTGAGTTCCGCCCACGAGACCTCGAGCGAACTGGCTTCATTTTTGACCTTTCTTTGCCAGCTATTTTTTTACCTTTCACCCTTCTCTTTCCCTGTGGGTTCCAATCAAGCACATGTCTGGTTATACTGTCCAATTATTTTTAAACGCGTGTCCTAACCATCCCCACTTTATCTCCTAAATTTTCTGCTTGGTTTACCATTACCTCTGTGTCCATCTAACACGAAGTAAACGCCAAAGGCACTTGTTGATGAATGTCTGGCTATGATACTACTTACTATAAGCCACATGCCGTGTCTCCGATTTATATAGCAGGACTGATTCGTTTTTACAGAAGTGCCTGTAAACAGCTTATTCATATTCTTTATTAAGAAGGCTGTCAAGTTCCATATTGGACGAATAACTTTGAAAGCAAATATGTCCTTGTTAAAGCTGACGTTAACATCTTGGTTTCTTACTCCGTCTTTATCAATGTTCTTAAATTATCTGACCAGTGTCTATCACGCCTGGAATGCTTTGTTGCTTATATGGCATCAAACATGTCATTTGTGAAATCGATGCCTTCCAGCTGCTTATCAAATGCCCACTGTATTTCTGTTTTTCTGCCCTCTTTTGTTAGCCTGACCAGCCAGACTATGACCACGAGCAAGAATGCTGAAGATAAAAGGCCGGCCCCTAGTATGAGCTGTCATTTATCTTTGTGGGTTATTACACATGTGGCCTCTTCAAAGAAATATTGTATCGTCTTCTTCTTCATTCATCCTCATATCAAGGTTCCGGTTTCTCTTACAAAGGACACCGTTGTTTATAAGGCTGTTTTATCACCATACAGCTTTTGTTTCATATCTGTCTCGCGAGGCCAGTATTGTTCTCTTTTTTCTTGCGTGAGCGTGCAGCTTTGTAGAATGTGTTCCACGGCCATGATATACTTCCCACATGGACACCTATCATTTGTCCCAATCCTCGTTTTGTTGTAAATGACCCTTGAGTCTGTTATGTTTAGCTCTCAGTCTGAAATGATGACTTGCTCTTCTCTAGTTAAATTAAAGTAACTGTCTTCTTTTCGGAAGTTGGCATGCTGATCAGCCCATTTTACCCTGAAGTTAGCTTTAATTGTGGTCTTGGCCTCATTATACAAGGGGCTTGTCATACGTCTTTACCATGAAGGAGTAGGAGGAGAAAGTTTAAATTTGGCACAGTGCTTATTCCTCTTCAATGTAGCCACCACCTGAATTTATACATTTCTGGCATCTCTGCGTGAGCTTGAAAAAACCTTCAGAATAAAGAAACCTATTTTTCGAACTAAACCAGAAAGCAAAGATGCACGAAGATCCCGTAAACGCACTAACAACACCAAAGCCCATCACTACTGTACGAAAACCTACCTGGAGGCAGGATATATTTCCAAAGGTGGTAGAAAATATACCAGGTATTGAAAACAAAAACTGCCAGACTGAAAAAGAAAGGAGAGATACTACCCTAAGCTTTATATCGAAAAACTACCCAAGCATGGACTGGACTCATGCATACACCGTCGGTTCTGTAACAAATACTACACAGAACGGAGGGGCAGGAGCACTCCTGAACCTACAAAATGGCAGAAAAATAACACTGTCATTCGCTACTGGTAAGTACACAAGCAATTTCAGAGCGGAGGCAGAGACACTGAGGGCGGCAGTGGAAGAAATGGTGACACATAAAGAAAATGAAAGCCATATAGTCCTGCTTACAGATGCTCTCGCCGTAGTCACAGCGCTAAAAAGCCAGAAAAACACTGAGCTCAATGACTTAAGAACAGCACTCTGTCAACTATGCCAGCAGTCCGCACCAAAAATGGTAGTGGTACAGTGGGTCCCATCACACTGCAACATCCACGGCAACGAGGAGGCAGACAGACTGGCAAAAGAAGGCGCAAGACTACCACAAACAGATACTAGTATGACGTACGAAGAGTCAAAACGGCTTATTAAAGCCAGATACATGACCAAATGGGAAACCGAACATACTGGTTACACCAAAAACGATGCATATTACCAGTTGAACAGAAGAAAGCAGGTCGTTGTCTTCAGACTTCGCACTGGCCACAATAGACTGAGGTACCACCTATTCAACAAATTGAAGATAGGTGGAACCGACGAATGCCTGTGTGGTACCGGGAAAATGACCGCTGAACATCTGCTGCAGAACTGCCCGACATATGAGGATCAGAGAGAGCAGATGTGGCCATCACCAGTGGAACCACAAGACAAGCTATGTGGCAGTGTCGACAGCCTCAGGATGATCGCCGCTTTTTTAGAAAAAATAATGGTTACTGTCTGACTGTGTACGAAGAAGAAGAAGAAGAAGAACTAAACCAGTTATCACAAGCCATCATGACATCTTCGTCACTGTCAAAATGATTTCCTTTCAGCTGTTTTTTTTTTAAGTTTTGGGAAAAGAAAAAAGTCTGATTGATCTAAATCTGGAGAATAAGGTGGGTGTGGAGGAATTTCAATATTCAAATCGTTGGCTGTTTGCAGCACAAGCCTTGCTTTATAAGGGGTCGCGTTGTCTTGAAGCAAAGGCAGATTTTGAGTGCGTGCTATCCTTCGTTTTCATGTCACAGTGTTTCTTAGTTTGCTAAGGAGATCTGCGTAATATTGCCCAGTAACCGTGTTGCCATGAGGCAGATAATCTTAATATGACATCTTTGACATCCCAAAAAAACAGTCAGCATCACTTTTCTTCCAGATTTCTGTGCTTTTGGCTTGACATGTGTTGGTGAGTCCGGGTTTTCCCACTGCATGCTGGAAATGTTGGATTCTGGGTCATAATGATTAACCCAAGTCTCATCTACTGTCACCTTGGTCGGCAACATGTTTTTCGACCGATGTCGAATGAGCAACTGGCCTCAGCAATCAACCCTCGTTTGTTTCTGTTCATATGTCAGCAGATGCGGGACCCAGCGGGCACACACTTTTCTCATGTTTAGTCTTGTGTAAAATTCTAAAAACTACTTTCATTCAGTTTTGCTCTCCTAGATATCTCTGCAATTGTCATTTTCCTATCCTGGTCAATAATTTTCTTCACTCTTACAGCATTTTCATCGCTGCACTCTGAGGATGATATTTATGATCTTGGAAGATCAGCAACATGGGAACGGCCACACTTAAACTACCTACACTGGTGTTTTACAGAAGCATACGAAGGACATAATTCCTCAAACACTGGTTCCATCTTCCTGTGTATTTCTATAGGTGTTTTTCCCTGCAACATCAAGAATTTTATCACAGTTCTGGCCTCTGATTTCTCCATTGTTCTGACAAACCGTTAGAGTAGCAGATCCAGTCAATAAGGTGTGTTGCGCCATGCACCATACCGGATAAACCCATCGAGGAGGGCAATCCATACTTCTCAAGTCCAGTACAAATTGAATGAGCTACATATGTGCCACATTTCAATTTTCTCCTCCTTTTCCTTCATAGTCAGGGTAAAGACTTATGACAAGCTCCTTGTATGTGATACTCAGGTTTGTTTGTGAGGATGCTAGTTTGTCTGCAGCTTCATTGCCTTCAATGTTGCAGTTGGATGGGATCCACTGTATGACCAACCTTGGGTGTTCTGATGAGAGCTGTGTCAGGGAAAACATACATTGCTCGAGATCTTCATCTTTGTATTGTTTTAGCGCTGCTAATACTGACTCGTCATCAGTCAGGAATACTATGTTATCTTGGTGGATATCTTTATCTTGGATTACAAGCTCAGCTGCGGCCTTCAGTGCTTCTGTTTCTGAATGGAAGTTATTTGAGTATGTTCCCGTTGTTGATACTCGAGTTTTTTATTCTCCATTCCTTAGTCTGTAATAGACCCCTCCACCTCCATTGGATGTGGCTTTGTTAGAAGAACCATCTGTATATACGTATGTCCATATTTCTTGTGGGTATACTCTCCTAAGATATTCTTCTGTGATAAATTTCCTTTCTAAATCTCACAGTTCTCAAATCTCTCTATGGTTTCTACCATTTCAGAGGTCTTGGCTTTTTTCCATGGTGGGATTTGGGATATTTATTTTCGATCTATAACTGCTGCATGGCTTATGATTTGGTCTGCTCTTGCAATTTTTTTGGTTTTTGATATGAAGTGGTTTCTCTTTAATCTCCCTCTTCCCATACTATTTATCCTGTCATATATTGGGTGATCAGGCATTCGTTTGAACTTCTTCTGTTGCTAGAGTGTTTTTTGGTCTCTGCGCGTCTCCATACTCCCGATTCGTGTGATTTTTCTCCATTGCATTTATTGGTGTTCTCATACCTCCAGTGATGATACATGTACCTTGGTTTGGGGTTTTATTTATTTTGTGAAAGTTATTCTTTGTTGCTGTGGGCCATGCTGCTATCCCGTAATCTTGTACTGGTCTCACATAACCTGTTGAGCCTGATATCTTTCTCATTATGGCCATTCTGTTATTAGCTTTGTTGGTGGCTTTTTTATCTTGTTTTTCCATGTCAACCTTGGGTCCATTGGTATTCTCAGATAAATTGGACTTATGTCAAGGGGGAGAGTCTGGCCATTTCCTTTTAGGATCACTTCTTGTGAGATAGAGAGAATATTGTGTACGTGGTTTTGTGGTTTCGTTTATAGCGATTTGTCATTTTTTCTGTACATGTCTCTATTTTATTTAGGGCCTCCTGCATTTTGGTTTCTTGCTACAGGTGTAGACTCTTCGGATGTCTATAGTACTAGGTCACCTGCATATAGTGTACTATGTACTCTTTTAGAGATTTCAGTGATTATATCATTGATATAGATGAGAAACAGCATCGGTTAGAGTATTCCACCTTGTGGAACTCCTTGTTTCAATTTCATCTTTTTGCTGAGGTGTCCTTGGAGCTGTACTCTTGCTGTCCTGTTATCTAGGTAATCACTGATCCACTTGGACATGTTGTTGGTTACATCCATTTGCAGTATTTTAAGTTTTAAGCCGCTCTTCCATATTTTATCAAAGGCTTTTTCTAGGTCTACCCAGACTGCCAGTTTTTTCTTTTTTTCTTGAAATGCATCTTCTATCTCCTATGAGATATATGTCATCTGATCTTCGGTCGATCTATTTCTACAAAAACCTGTTTACTGGGGGGATAAGTACATTAAAAAAATTCCACATACAAGGTTATTCTAGTGTTAACTATTCGTTGAATTAGTTTCCTCACACAGCTGAGTAGACTTATAGGTCTGTGTAACTGCCTGACTTCATGTTGTCCTTCCCATGTTTAAGGATGGGGATAGTCCTTGCCTACTTCCACACTGTGGGGACAGTTCCTTATTTCCAGCTTGTGTTAAAGATGTGTAGCAGTTTGTTTTTTGAACTTCTCCCATGTTAGAGAGCATTTCATTAGTGATATCATCCTTTCTTGTGGCTTTTCTCTTCTTGAGTTCACTAATGGCTGACTCCAATTCTGTCTTGGTGATATTTACTATCAGATATTCTTCAAGTACTCGCATTGAGTGCTCCATGTGGTTTATTTCTTTAGAAATATACCTTTTCGTGTCTGCTTGGATTTTATTTCTACCGGTTTCTTCATAATTTTGGATTAGAACATCCGCTGCTTTTTTCCCCAGTTAATACCGTTTCTTCATTTTAAATCGCAATTGTTGGCTTGTAGCTGTTTTCGTCACTCAAGACCTTTGCTAGCTTCCAGAGCTTCTTGCTATCTCTATCAAAGTTGAGGGTTTCTGTATGCTCGTACCAGCTTTTCCTACATGCTTGGTTGACTGTTTGTCTATATCTTGCAGCTGCTGCCTTGAGTGCGATGTAGCTTTTTTGATTTGGCCAATTTCCGCTCTTTCTCTTGCCTTTTTTAGTTGAAGTTCCATCTGTTGCACTTCAGGTGACCAATACGGTTTGTAATTTCTTCTGGCGCCTCTTGTGATGTTCTCCATTGCTGCCTTTAGAAGACACTGATTGAATTTTCTCACCATCTTGCCTACTTTCTTTTTGTGGGTGTTGCTGGACTGGCAGTAAAGATTTGTACTTGTTGCAAATTTCTGTCAGTCTGCTCTCAAATAGTTTCACATGGGCAATGGCTTGTGGTCTGATGGAATGTTTCCCAGGTTTATTGTAAGTTTGATGGGTCTGTGGTCTGATGGAATGTTTCCCAGGTTTATTGTAAGTTTGATGGGTCTGTGGTCTGATGGAATGTTTCCCAGGTTTATTGTAAGTTTGATGGGTCTGTGGTCTGATGGAATGTTTCCCAGGTTTATTGTAAGTTTGATGGATCTGTGGTCTGATGGAATGTTTCCCAGGTTTATTGTAAGTTTGATGGGTCTGTGGTCGCTTTATGCAAAAGGTGTGGACACTGTTCTTTTGGATTTTTGGCTTATGTCGCCGGTGGTATATGCAGGGGAAGATGTTGATGTCCATCGCCTTGAATAGAACGTGGGCGGTTGCTCAGATAGAGGTTGTTGTCAATCTCCCATTCCTCTAGTTCCTGTCCCCTTCCGTTGGTCTGTGGGTAACCCCACCTCTCAGACTGGCTGTTAAAGTCTCATACCACTATGGTTACCTGGTCCATAATATTCATGGCTTCTTGGGCCAGACTTTAAGTTGGCGGGCAGTATGTATTATAAATTCTAACTTTGATTCAGTAAGGCCATGTCCACCGTTTGTTTCCGCCGAGATCATCTTTGATGGATTGATATTTTGGACAGGATAAGCACACCCCTTTATGCCACCCCTATCCAGTTCATGGATTTCATATCCTCGTATGCAAAATCGGTGGTTTGGATTAAGGTGTGTTTCCTGGATGCAGGCAACGTGTATTTCTTCCTCAAATAGTCTTCTGGACAACGCTTCAGTTTTGTTGTATATACCTTCAGTGTTCCATTGCAACACCTGCAGGGTTTGAGTGGCAGATGTATCAGTGTGTACATGGTTGGAGAAACATGTCTTTGCCCGTGTGAGTATCTTATGGCGTCTCTCTGAATATTACAGGTCCTTGATAATCCTTGGATGAGATACGTAGTTTCGGGGTTTGCAGCAGCGAGCTGTTTTATTCGCACCTTTCGATCCAACACTTCCGTTTTCAGCAAGCATATTCTTCAGGTTCGCATCCCTAGCCTTGGGTTGTCACTAACCGACCTGGCGGCCAAACCTGCAAGGCATTAGGTTATATTTTGGTACCATGTTTATATATGGTTTGTTGGGGTAGTTATACGGTCACCATGACACTTGTCCATTGTCAGGGAAGAGACAAGGGATGTCCTATTTGGAGTCCATGAGCCTGGCGCCGCCTCTCTCGCCCACCAGACTCCCACGTTCATAACTGCTCTCTCAGCAGCCACGCAGTCATTTAGCACGTTGATACACAGTGGACTTGAGGTCATTTTTCCCATTGACTATGCCATTTTTGGTCAGATATTAAGGTCTAGGAATGGCTTTTCCTTGTTTGGGTTTACTAGATGATAGTCCTTGATTGTCCTGCCCTCCTGTGTTGGGCTCGCTAGATGATAGTCCTTGATTGTCCTGCCCTCCTGTGTTGGGCTCGCTAGATGATAGTCCTTGATTGTCCTGCCCTCCTTTGTTGGGCTCGCTAGATGATAGTCCTTGATTGTCCTGCCCTCCTGGGTTGGGCTCGCTAGATGATAGTCCTTGGTTGTCCTGCCCTCCTGTGTTGGGCTCGCTAGATGATAGTCCTTGATTGTCCTGCCCTCCTGGGTTGGGCTCGCTAGATGATAGTCCTTGATTGTCCTGCCCTCCTGGTTTGGGCTCGCTAGATGATAGTCCTTGATTGTCCTGCCCTCCTGGGTTGGGCTCACTAGATGATAGTCCTTGATTGTCCTGCCCTCCTGGGTTGGGCTCGCTAGATGATAGTCCTTGATTGTCCTGCCCTCCTGGGTTGGGCTCGCTAGATGATAGTCCTTGATTGTCCTGCCCTCCTGGATTGGGCTCGCTAGATGATAGTCCTGCCCTCCTGGTTTGCCAGCTCCATCTGCTCGAGTTGCCTCTCCTCTTGAACACCACCCGGCTGCTACCATTATTAGACCGGTCTCTCTCCAATGATCTGTTCGGCATGAGTGGCGCTACCAGGAACACGCTGGCATAGCTCGCTGTAGAGCCCTCTTGTTCCTCTCTCAATTGAGTGCCTATTGCCACTTTTAATCTCCCAAGGATGACCCTGTATCTTCCCAGCACAGAAACTTTATACCTCTATAATTAGTACACTGCCGTAGATCCCTTTTTTCCTGCAGTTTTAGAACATAACCGTCCCTCCATTCTGTTGGAGTTTTTTGTTGTGTTCTTAAAACCTACCAAGCAAACTAGACAATCACAGTTGCCCTATTTACATCCGCCGTGAGCATCGGAATCCTACCTGTTCTTTTCTGTTTTCTATTGGAAGGAACTTTTATACGATCAAGATTGATCCTGGTTAAGACTTTCCAATTTGCTGCCCGGAGCATTATTCCTTACCAAGTTACTACATGCAGCCAGATTTACTTTCTTTTGGTAAATTTAATGATGTGTTTCTCTTTCCACTGACCTCTTGTCCTTGTACCTTCCTGAAGAACTGGTTATCATTACTTCAGGAGGAGGAAAGTGTGTATGTTTGTGCGCACGTGTATTCGTTCCCAGTCTGTTCCTGCTTTTCCCCAAATTGTAGTAGTTTGAGTGTTTGCATGATCCCTTGTTTTGTTGTTGGGCTTATAATTTCCTTAAGTAGGGGGTTCATTTTGCTGGTTCTATGTCAGTTTTGGATATTGGTAGATTTCTGTTTTGTGTTTGTTTATAAAAATATTCCGCCCATCCGTCTCGCTGTTTGTCATCACTGCAGATGTTCTATTTGTCTTTCACTGGTGTTTTGTGGTTCTGTTTTTTTCATGATAATATTCTAGTTATATAATATAATGCCTATTCATCCCTCTCAACCATTTTATCGGTGTTTTATCTCATCCTTTCTGGCTTTCGTTTTCACTTTCTTGTTTAGCTCAGAATCCATTGCGCAGGCTTTTTTTTTCTTCTTGACCTTCACACGCACTCATTTTGTTGTTTCATGGACTTTCTTTCTCCGTTCGGTGTGCTTTATATGAGCTATTCCTTGAGCTGTTTACCTCTCTTTCCAAGAACCTTACACACGTGTTTCGAATTGTTTCCTCAAGCTTTACCTGTGAGGTTTCCAAGGATTTCAAATTTGTTCTTCAGGTTTAGTTTAGGTTTAGTTTGAATTTAGCTTTGGTGTCTTTATTTTGTAGGTCTTCTGCGTTGTATTATTTATAGCTTGCTTTAACTGTTCTATCTTTGAACGCCATCAGTTTTATTGTCATAGTCGCTAAGAGCAGGTGATAGTCTCATTTCCATTCGTCTGCTCCTTTCTTTACCCTACATTTTCGATCGATTGTGAAATGGTTAATTTGGTTTGTATTGTGAACACTAGGTGGCCTTATGTACTTTTCTGTGCCAGAAGATGGTGCCTCCCATAATCAGGCCATTGAAGTCAGAAAGACGCTGGTTCGAACTCTTAGTACTTCCAGGATCATTCCATTTAAGACCTTTAACACGAGTAATTTCATCTAAGAGGTCTAACACTACAAGTCATTTCATCTAAGAGGTCTAACACTACAAGTCATTTCATCTAAGAGGTCTAACACTACAAGTCATTTCATCTAAGAGGTCTAACACTACAAGTCATTTCATCTAAGAGGTCTAACACTACAAGTCATTTCATCTAAGAGGTCTAACACTACAAGTCATTTCATCTAAGAGGTCTAACACTACAAGTCATTTCATCTAAGAGGTCTAACACTACAAGTCATTTCATCTAAGGGGATCAAGATGCTGAGCAGTCCATGTGCTGCAGTGGTCAGCGACCCATAGCTGACTGCTAGCATCAGGGCCAGCGAACCAAAGCTGCCAAGACCCTTCTACACATCCACGCGGTGATCCTGGATAGCAGGCTGCAGCAGGGCAGACTGGCTAAGGAGAAGGGATCAAAGAGGGAATGCTAACCCGGTACTCAAAAAATGCTTGCTGAAGTCGGATGTGTTGGACCGAAAGGTGCAAATATCGCAGTCAAGCTGTAAACTACGACACAATGCATTCCGTTCTCTGGACTACATTCTGCTACTTAAGCCCTATCAGGGTTTGGTAGCGGGAGATTGAGAACGAAGAAGAAGAAGAAGAAGATTTCATCTAAGAGGTCTAACACTACAAAAACTAAATGATCTTTAGGCATGTGACATTATAATAATTATATAATCTGAGAGCTCTTAACACTAAAAGAGCATTTCATAGACTACATAGGACAGACATTTCACCTAAGCCCTACGATATCCATTTCACTGAAGACCTAAGATAAGTCTTGTGACCTAATCCCCACAGAAATCATTTCACCTAAGCACCACGACAGTCATTTCACTGAAGACCTATGACAGAGTCATTTGACCAAACGTGTCACTTTCATTTGATGTTAAATGACACAAAAGAGCTTTTCTTCATTTCACAAAAGGTCACTAAATTATTAAGTCATTAAATAAGAAATTGGTATTGACTTTAAAACTGCCTCATTGATATGCTAGAACCATCTGAAAAGTTTTACCCCTAGTGCCATCACTATAACGAGTCCACTTCATTATCAATGGCCTGCTTGAGTAAAGGAAAGTGTGTGCGAGATGGGTCCCTCGCATTCTGACACTGGATATGAAACAGCACCGACAGCATTTGTGTCAGGAACTTCTGACGCAATATGAGCAAGAAGCCGATGTCTTTATCTGCTGAATTGTCATGGGCGACGAGTCATGGGCACACCATTATGACCCAAAAAACAAGCGTCAGTCTATAGAGTACATGCATAAGAACTCACCTACCCCAACAAAATTCAAGGTTGTTGCCTAGGCTGGAAAAGTGATGATGACCATCTTTTGGAACTGCCAGGATGTATCCCACACTGAATTTTTGGAGCACGGCAATACCGTGAACTTCGATCGTTATGTGACAACTTTCCAGACACTTGGATAACGATTGCTGCGTGTTCATGTGAGCAAGCACGTGATTCTTCAGCACGACAATACTCACCCACACACGAGTCGACAAACAGTGACTGCTTTGGAACGTCTAAAGTTTTACATTTTACCTCGTCCATCATACAACCCTCATCTGACATCTTGTGACTTCCTCTTCCCGAAGCTGAAAGGACACCTTCTGACGAGGAGATGTAAGCAGCTGTTTGTAAATGGTTTCAGGTGAAGACAAATATTTTTTTCCTCGAAGGGATGCAACAATTTGTCCGACACTGATGTTTGTTTGTGGACTTGGATGGTGACTACGTTGAAAAAATGACACATCACCTAAATGGCATTCCAAACTTTAGGAAAATGTATAGTTCATGCACATTAATGAAATGATCTCCTCAAAGGCAAAACTTGTCAAATTGTCATCTTAATATACATGTGTAAGTACGTATCTTGATTGGACTGTTCACGTTGAAGTCACACCTGCTGCCTACTACCAATATGTTTCTCCATTAGTCCTTAACATCTATATCTGGCCATAACCCATCCTCTCCTCTGGCACTATTATCCAGAATCAGACAGGGATCCAGCCTTAAAATTATGCATGCACTTATCCGGACTGGGTGATACTCAATTACACCATCAGTACTGTTACT
This sequence comes from Ariolimax columbianus, assembly GCA_036924085.1. Classification (NCBI taxonomy): domain Eukaryota; kingdom Metazoa; phylum Mollusca; class Gastropoda; order Stylommatophora; family Arionidae; genus Ariolimax; species Ariolimax columbianus. The sequence continues at coordinate 10,930,116 of JAVGWX010000001.1, forward strand.
ATTATCTACATTTATTCAGTGTAAAATGTACTTAATTATCCTGACATCACAAAAAGTAATGTGTGTTATCATGACAACCAACAATGGTAGTTTTATTATTGTTTTGTTCTTGTTGAAGATATCATTCAAAATATACCATCTGCTTCCCTCCTTTTCTGCATCCTTTTCTATGAGGAATAAAGTCACTACTCCAGCTGCCTCCTTTAACAGAAAGTCTGTAATCATGCACTTATGTTCACATCTGCAGTAATGGTTTCTGTAGCATTCATTTGAACATTATGAGGTTTCCAGCCTCATGAAAATATCACATCTATTGTGACTGAAACGTCCAGTGCAGATGTTGACAGACCTATAGTTTGATTGAGACACGTCCCTTTTATAGGGTTGCCTGTTTTTCAGAAAAAATATGTATGACTAGAAACTAAAGGTGTGATGGCCCATCTTGTTCTTGCCACTACAAGATATTACCATTTCCTCACCATCTATATGAATAAATGTTATGTATCAAACTAGTTTGTCTGTAATGCAAAACAACAGTGGTTCTTAAAGTTTAGTTATCTGATGACAGCACTTGTACTAAATTTTCTTTGCCCCAAACAGCTGTTTACCAAGATTTAAGGAACTGCATTAGAACTGTTATAGACTGTTGCCCCAAACAGCTCAGTTTACCTAGATTTAACGACCACTGCATTAGAACTGTTATAGACTGTTGCCCCAAACAGCCAAGATTTCATAGATTTAAAGACAACTGCATTAGAACTGCTATAGACTGTTGCCACAGACCTCTCAAAGCATCAACAGCAGTTTTTTGTATGAGTTAAGGTCATCCCACTTTTTTAACATAGAAGTTATATAGTCTTAGCTGATCTGTACTTCTACAGGTGCAGATGCCCCTGTTCAGGTCCCAGCTCTGGTATGAGCTGGATGTAACCGGGAGGAGGATTATCTGCTTAGCGGGCTAGGCTCGAGCAACTTATTACTCCGCTATGTTGAGACATGTGCCGCAGAGGGCGAATACCCGATGTGCGAGTCCATCTTAATAGACTCAAACACTAGAGCAAAGTAAACCTGCAGCCTGTTAGGCGCAATCTATGCTGCTCTTAACAAACCACCTAACCATGGCCGGTGTTATGCCATGTCACACTGTTAGTCGCCTCTTACGACATGCTCTCTGTGGGGCAGTGGTGCTATTCTTGTTTTTATCATACACAAATACCCTGGCAGACCACACTCGGCATAAGTTATATAAGACATGTTAAACTGTCCATACTTTTAGTTACACTGTTATTGGCATTTGATAATACAAAGCAGCAACAGTACACAAGTAGCCACTTGAACTAAATTTCATGAGAATTTAGTTTTTAAAATAAGGCTACAAAATGTTCCAGAATAAATAGTACTTGCAGCATACATCAATTCAGATAAAGATATCCACTTATGGATACAAAAGGCAGTAGGAGTTTTCCTTGCTCTAGAGAACTTATGGAAAGCTAAATATCAAGTCCACCACAAAGCTAGGAATCTTTCACTTTAATGTAAAGCCTATTCTGTTGTATGGCACGGAAACATGATGATCAACAACAAAATTTTACTTTCATAAATAAATGCCTTTTTAAAATCAAGGTATTGAGGTGGTATGATAATGTCATTAATGTGGAACTGCAGATGAGGACTGGGCAGACATCAGTGAAGTATGACATGTGTATGCGACATAGGTCACATGTTATAGAGACATATCGTTAGCATTATGAGACACTCTCTGGTTTGGAATCCCTGATTCTAGAGAGGTAGATCTAGACACACACGGAGGAGAAAGTTAGAAGCAAACAGATAGGGTACAGGAAAGGTATAATTAGAGCCGGAATGGATAGCCAAGTACAGAAAGAATTGGTGTGTGTTTGTGCTCTTTTGGGAGAGGAAAGGTTTTGATTTGTTGATTGACTTGTAATGTTACGGTTTCAGGTTATTATTGCTGTCACCAATTTGAGTAAGTATTCAACTGCCAGGTATATAATTGATTAATTTGTAACTTTACACTGTCTGGTTATTTGTGCTGTCATCAATTTGAGTAAGTAAAGAGGTCAACCACTGCCGCCCACTGGCTACATAGAAAAACAAAAATTTTTCATAACATTCTCTGATCTGGAATGTTTGTTTGGTTATGAATTGAATTGTCTTCTTATTGTAATCTTAACATTTTTTTCTTTCTGTTTTATAAAGTGTCCTTCTATGGAGAGAGCTATATTCTCAATCCTTTGCTAGATGCAAGCAACACTACATCCATCTTCTTGGAATTCCGCACTCATCAACCTCAGAGTCTCTTGCTACTGGCAGCTGGTGAGACTGATTATGTCATTGTGCAATTGAATGCTGGGATTGTGGAGACCAGGCTCAACTTAGGCTCTGGGGAAGCAGTGGCATTTTCGGCAAGAGGTGTTCGTCTGGATGATTCTCAGTGGCACTCAGTGGCAGTGAACCTAACAGTAGACACTGTGTACCTGGAAGTTGATGGGACAATTCAGGGTCAGGCCACAACACCAGGAAATTATCATGACCTCAACATTGACCTGGGTATACTTCTGGGTGGCAATGGAAACTTAAAAAAATCATTTTATAGAAATATGAAGTCATTTAGAGGCTGCCTCAGAAATGTCTCATATAATGGAAGAAACATCTTGGAAGAAGCTAGGGCATTGAAAAGTGCTCAGTATGCTTTACATGTTTTGTGGCATTGTGATGCAGTATTCTCAGCCCCATCAAATTCACCTATCAGCTTCAAGCATGAAACATCCTTTATAGCATTACCCCATCTGAGGGTAAGTCATGAGTCTAGTGGCATATTCTCATGTCAGCTAAAAACTCGTTCCTCAAATGCTATTATATTGTTCAACTCTGGAGCGGGAACCACAGGGGAAGATTTTATTGCTTTGGAATTGGTAGGAGGAAAGCCGCGGCTGTCTATTAACAAAGGAAGTGGCATTGTTGATGTGGCTTTGGAATCTGCCATAAATGATGGTCAATGGCATAAGGTGGAAGTGACTGTGTCAGAAAGTGTTGTTGTTTTGGAAATAAATTCAGAGAAAAACATGACAAGATTCCATCTAGGAACCCAAAACACTCTTAATTTAGGAGACCACCTTTTTATTGGAGGAGTTGGGGCTAAAGCTCGGTCTTCTGCCATTAAGCTTGGGCTGATTTCTTTGCACGGAGAAAATTCTAAGAGCGGTTCTATGCTAGGATGTGTACGGGACATCAGGATGAATTCCCACAGTTTTGGGTTTCATCAAATACAGATGTCTCGCTTGATTGGTGCAGAATGTTCATGGGAATATCCATGTGCGCAAGATCCATGTATTACAGGTGCCCAGTGTACAGAATTGGAAGGGTCTGATTTCAGATGTGACTGTGACCAACATGTTTGCATGAAGGATCAGTTTAAATCTAATGCTGCTGAGAGAAATGTTGATATCAGTGGAATACTTTCAGTTGGGAAAGTAGAAGTTCAAGAAGGTGGCTCAGCAGTTATTAACTTGAATGCCATCAAAATTCGACATGTTTTGTTCAGAGATACCCTGCGAGAGGAAAATGTCATTTTCACTATTAAAAAAACTCCACAGATGGGAATTGTTGAGATCGGAAACCGGAGAGGTAACCAGTATTCTTTCACTCTCAGAGATCTCAGGAGTGGTAGTGTCTATTACAGACATTATGGTGGACATGCCAAACTGGATAGTATAACTCTGGAGATGACGTTAGCCTCATTACCTTCTGATGGTGAATCAAAATTGCGCGACAAGTACGATTTTGTACTGCCAGTGACTGTAATTTCACAAGTTAAAAGTAAGCTGGAGATAACATTACAGAGTAGTAATATATTGCCTGTAACTTCTGGTGCTAAAATTAGGATAACCCCATCTGTCCTTGATGTGAGAACAGCAGGCATTGATCCATCGAGGCTGACATTTGTTGTAGTATATCTCCGTCAGTCCACAAGCATGTTTGAACGCTCAAATGCACCAAGAGCATCCATAATGAGTTTCACATTACAAGATGTTCAGGATGGCATAATATGGTTTCAGCACAACGGAGACAAAATGGTATACACAAAGGTCAATGTCACAGATGGAGTGCTGGTGAGTGCTGCAGTTGATCTCCGTTTTAAAGAAGAAAGTCTTAGTATCAGCATTGTTAATAACACTGGCATATCTTTAAGCTATGGCGCAGATTCTGTTATTACATCCTATAATTTGAGTTGTATTGTTAATGTAAAGTTAGAGGATTTAGAGCTTCGGTATCACATTACACAGCCACCTGCACACGGCATCATACAGCGCCAAGAACATGAGTCATTAGAATGGACGGATGTTGAATCATTCACTCAGAGAAGCATTGACTGGGGTCGTCTGCGGTACCAGCACATTCCAGGTCCTACTATTGCAAGTTACGACAGCTTTCAGTTTGAAGTGATGTCCAAGGATGTCAAAACAAATGTACATACATTCAATATGATCTTCAAAACACTAACTCTCACAGTAGAGCACAATGAAAACTTTATTCTGCACCAACTTTCTTATGGCAAATTTTCTGATAAAATTCTGAAGGTTGTGTCTAGTGCTGACAAAATAAATTTGAAAAATATTGTCTATACAGTTCTCAGAGCTTCTCAGAAAGGCTCATTGTATCTTATCAAGCAAAATGTCAACCATATTAGCCTGTTTGACCAGATTCCTCCATTGAAGATAGACAGCACTTTCACCCAGCAGGATGTGTGTGACGGGTATGTGTACTACAAGTTGGATAGGCCTTCCTTTGATAAAGTTGACGACTTTACTGATCTTCAGGCTTCGTATTATGGTTTCACTGTCATGGTCAGATCATTGATTCAATATTTACCAGAAAAAACACCTGTTCGATTTATCAACAATGGGCTAAAAGATGTCATTGAAGGTGGCTCTGGTATCATTTCAAGACAACAGCTTTCATTAGAGATGGACATGTTTAAGAGATTCACCTTTTCTGTTTTGAAACATCCCGTTCATGGATGTATCAATATTGTAGACCCTAGCTCATCAGTAGTCCTTCGTCATAATGTGTCAGACTTTACCATGACAGAAATAAAAGAAGGAAAGGTTGTATACAAACATGACGACTCTGAAAGTAAGGAGGACTCCTTTACATTCACAGCTGCTCCCATACTGGATGAAGCAGAAGACAGCATACTTGGTGAGATCCAGGAATACTCCGGTACATTTCATATTAACATAAAGATGAGAAATGACAACCCCCCTGTGCGATCATTTACCAAAGTATTTCAAATTGCCACTGGTAAAATTAAGCATCTTACAATAAACGATTTAGCTTTTATGGACCCAGATATAGACTTTGATGATTCCTTACTCATTTACCAAAGACAAACTATTCCTAATGGAGAAATCCTTAGCACCGTCACAGAGGAAGCAGTTTATAACTTCACTCAGGATGATCTGATTAATGGAGTGCTTATGTTTCAGCACAAGGGGGACAGCTATGCCCGTACGCCAATTTTGGTTACTGATGGCCAATTTTTTAGTACCAGTTTGTTTGAAATCCAAGCCTCACCCCCTTTCATCCGAGTTCATAACAACACAGGAATAGAGGTTAAACAAAGCAAGTATGCATCAATCAGTGATCAGAATCTCAGCATTGAGACCAATTTGGATTTCAAGCCAGAAGATGTGGTATTCCAGCTAACAGAGGAACCGAAGTATGGGCATATTCGTGCTCGAGGGCAGCAGGTCTCTAAATTTTACTATCTTGATTTGCTGGATGCTCAGGTTAGATACTGGCACAATGGAGGAGAGGGTCTTGAAGATAGATTTAGTGCAACTATACAGCTAGGTTCAGTTAAAACTCAAGTTTTGTTTTCTATCATTGTTACTTCTGATGGTCAGTCAGACCCACCAGAAATCATCCACAACAGAATCCTGAAAGTGACAGCTCTATCATCAGGAGTCATCTCTGAAGACATCCTTCATGTTTCTCACAAAAAGTACAACCAAGGTGAAATTGAGTACATCATCACACAGTTACCACAGCATGGTCATCTTATCATCAAGGGAAGACCAGCAAGACCAGGAAGTGCTCCAGAGTTCACTCAACAAGATATCAACAATGGGCATATCATCTATAAAAGTGACACATCAGAACATCTATCAGACAAGTTCTTGTTTGATGTTGGCACAGACATTCAAAGCTTAAGGCATCTAGAGTTGCTAATAGAGGTCATTCCACCTGTACGCCAGATCACCCATGTCAATGTCAACGTTGCGGAAGGTGGCAGCATCATTCTAAGTGACAAAAATTTAAACTTCAGAGGGAGACTGCTTCAAAATAAGAAGACGGTGTTTTATGTGCAGTCTGCACCTGTACATGGCAGCATTGTTGTTAAACATGATAAGAAGTCCACACCTGTTAAATCATTCTCCTGTGAGGATGTACTGCAAGGCCATGTAACCTACACACATGATGGCAGTGAGAGTGTGTATGACGATGTCACTCTCAGAGATGGGGAGACAGGACAGCTGTATCGTGTTATTATCAACATCACATCTGTGAATGACCAGCCACCACGTGTAACTGTCAACACTGGGCTGGATGTCTGGTCAGGGTCCCTTACTCTCCTCACAAACAAACATCTGCAGGCTTCTGATCCAGATTCCAGTAGCGGAGAATTGGAGTTTCACATTACGGCTCCAACTAATGGCCACCTGGCATTTCTAAACAACACATTCAAACAGATACTGAAGTTTACACAGTTGGACCTCGACAGTGGACATGTAGTGTTTGTTCACAAAGGTATGTATTGGCATACCTATCCATCACATGTATATCTGTATGTTCATCTTTACATCCAATAACCATTCCTCCATTTGTGCATTAAGTAGTCTGTCTGTCTTTGTGTCGCTCTTCTTTTTCACATCTCAATCTCAAACAACTATATCTATTTCTCTCACAAACTTTGTTTACTGTCTTTAGCTTCTCTTGTTCCCTCAATTGGGTTGCAGAAAACAATGCTGTCACTTTGCTTCTCTCATGGAGATGACAGACTTACAGAACATGTTCTACTGTTTCTTTGTCATCATGTTGAACATGATATTTCAGTATGCAGAGACCAGTTCAATTATACAATTGTGGGCTGGGCATCCTCATATTGTCAAGGTCACAAGTGTGAAAGGTTGGAATGCATACAGAATGAAGGAATGTGACTGGTCCTTGGGTGCACCAGGGATATCCCCACTGTGAAGATGAGATTCCTGCTAGGACGTCTGTCTGTAAGTCTAGATACACGCTGGCCCAGGCCAAAGCCAATATGTGAGTAGCCACAGACAACAGGCACCCATGTACATGGACATTGCAGATATCAGGGGTAAAATAATCAGGACAGGGATGTCATGGACGCGCAGGCAGAGAGAACATTTGGTCAGGTAAACTAGTAAGTCATATGAAGTATGCGACTAAAGATAGGCCTACAATCGGGTGATATAGAGGAAGCAGTCAAAGGGGAGAGTTGAGGGTCAGGAAAGTGTGAAATAAGGGGAATAGCAAAAATAAAAATGATGAAGCAAAAGCAAAAATTGGAAAAAGAACAAAATTACAAACTAAAATGTTTTTATGCAAATATGAGAAGCATAGTTAATAAAAGAAAAGAATTGGAACTGTATGTAGAAGAAGAAAAACCAGATATAATAGGGTTAACAGAATGATGGACATATGAGGACATTGCAAATAATGAACTTGAAATAGAGGGATATACAATGTTAAGAAAAGATAGGGTAGTTGGAGACAATGCTAAGTGAGGTGGCGTTTTATTATACTGTACAAATTCTGTTAATATAACAATCAAAGATGATTTATCATGTGGTAACAAAAATGAAAGTGAATGGGGAGAAATAGAAAGGGGGGGGGGGGGGTGAAAAAAACAGTGATTGGAGAATGCTATAGTTGTCCATCAAGTCAAACAGAGGAAGATGAGGAGCTGATTAGTAGCATAGAATAGGCAAGTACAGGGAAATTATTATTAATGGGGGATTTCAACTTTCCAGAAATAAAATGGGATATGGCAGAAGCACTTGTAGAGTCAAAACATTTTGCTCAGTGCATAAATGACAATTTTTTAATTTTTTAATTCAACATGTAGAATCAGCCACCAGAGGCAAAAACACACTCAACTTAGTTTTTACTACAGAGGAAAATATGATTGAAAACGTTACCGTTGGGGGAACTGTTTGGCTCAAGTGACCATTAAATCATCTGTTGGGATCTTATACCAGGGAGAGAAGTAAACATAAACACGCGAATATACGACTACTCTTAAGGCAGATGTGAAGAAGATGAAAGAAGCAGTGAGCCACATAATCTGGAAAGATATTGTCGGAGGAACAGATGTTGAACAAGAGTGGAAGAGTTTTTAAAACAATTCTAGAAAAGCTAAAAGAGGAATGTGTTCCATTTAGGTAGGTAAACCCGAAGTGTAAAAAGTGGAAAACTAGATTTGTAGTTAAATGTAGAGGAGCGAAAAATAAAGCATGGAGAAAATATATAGAGGCAGGTAAATTAAAGAAATAAACAAAGGACGAAAGACAAAGTAGGCCCTCTCATAGACAGCACAGGAAAAGTAATGTGAGAATAGGGAGGCAGCTAATCTACTCAATCAGTACTTTGGCACAGTCTACACAAAAGAGGACTGCTCCAAGATCCCAGAGCCTTTAGATATTTTTCAAAGAGACATGGATGCCTCAAGATTAAGATCAATCAGAATTACAGAGGAAATTGTTTTTAAAAAATTGGAGGGGTTGAAAGTGGATAAATGTCCAAGTCAAGATGGTATTCATCCAAAATTGCTGTTTGAAATTAGAGACCAACTAGCAAAACCATTGGCTATATTATGTTCTCAGTCACTTGCCAAAGGGATTGTTCCACGGGATTGAATCCCTTATTCAAAAAGGGCAAAAAATCAAATTCAGCAAATTATAGGCCGATGAGTTTAACGAGCATAGTCTGTAAATTGTTACGAGTCAATAATCAAAGAAAACATTGTAATGCATTTAGACAAGTTTAATCTAATCAGAAATAGTCAGCATGGGTTTACTAGAGGGAGATCGTGCTTAGCACATCTATTAGAATTCATGGAGGAGGTTACTAAAAGGATAGATAAAGAGGACCCGGTGGATGTTATATATCTAGATTTTGAAAAGGCCTTCGATAGAGTAACTATTCAAAGATTATTTAGAAAGTTAAAATCACATGGAATAGGTGAGGAAGTTGCCAACTGGATTGAAAATTGGTTAACAGGAAGAAGGCAGAGAGTGGGCATAAATACGGAGTACTCTAAGGGGCGCGAGGTAAAAAGGGGAGTGCCACAGGGCTCGGTTTTGGGACTAATTTTGTTCTTGATACATATCAACGATTTGGACATTAATATGGGATCCATGATTGCAAAATTTGCTGATGACACAAAACTATGCAGTAGTGTCTCATCTAGAGCAGAAGTGGATATATTGAGGTCGGATTAAGATACAATTTGAGAATGGTCTGTAAGCTGGCAAATGGAGTTTAATATAGATAAATGGAGTCATCCACATGGGTAGATCCAATATGGAACATAATATCAGAATGGGCGAGAACAATATTAGAAAGATAGAAAAGTAAAAGGACAGAGGTTATAATAGATCATACAGGTAAGGGTAAGTGAGCACGTCCAGGTAGCAGTGAAAAAGGCAAATACAATATTAGGTATGATAAAAAGAAATATTAAACATAGGAGCAAGGAAGTGATAGTCAAACTGTATAAAGTATTAGTTAGACCTAGATTGGAGTACTGTGTACAGGTGTGGAGTCCTTATCATAGAGGTTATATAAATATGCTGGAAAAGGATACAAAAAAGAGCGACAAAGATGATAGTGGGATTCCAGAATTACAGTTACGAGGAAAGACTCAGAAAAACCGGCCTATATTGTCTAGAAAAGAGAAGACTTTGAGGTGACTTAATACAGATTTATAAGATAATCAAAGGAACGGATAAATTAGACTATAACAAGTTTTTCAAAATACAGAGCAAGAACAGGAGGGCATAGCTACAAATTAATCAAAGAAAGGTCCAGATTAGATATTATGAAGTATTTTTTTAGTCAGAGATTGGTGAATGCATTGCCACAGGATTTAGTGGCGACAGGGACAATAATGCATTTAAGAATAAATGGATGCGCATAGTTTTTAGAGCAAGGTAATATAAATGAAACTGGTTGTATACAGACTCTGCAGAGTCTTCTAAACCAGTATCAAGACATTAAGTTAAGGTGACTACATTAGGTACCTAAACAAAGGAGAAGAATGGATTCATACTGGAGGTCAAATGACAGACTACCACTGGGTCATTATCACTTTGGGGAGAGAATGTAGTGGGAAAGCGAACCTCGAGGTCAAACAACTAATAAGTCACAATGCCCAGGATTCTGATGCTATCATATATACCAATGAATCTGCGTTACTCTGTAAGAAATCCTGTTGGCAGGGTCATTGCTGAGAGGAGCCGTGCATACTTGACAACAACATCCAGTATCAGGATGGAAATTGAGGCAGCAACTTCAGCTCTGACATGGTTTTCTTGGACCTCTTTAATAAGGACTGTAATCATATCAGAATCTCATTCCTTGCTTCAGACGATGCAGGAGGGCTGGCTGGGGCATGAGCGGATAGTGGGTATGGAGGTCTCGAACCTCTGGGCACTTGTGACGATGTACAATCCTGGCTATATTGGGGTTTGCGTCAATGAAAGAGCTGACATCCTAGTCTCAGGGTCAATTGCAGAGATAGAGATGCCATTTTGAAGTATTTCAATGACCACCATTTGTATGAAAACCACGAGTCAATGAACCAGTAATGCACAGATTGCAGAGTTTTGAAATCATACGCGGGTCCAGTAGTGAGGTGTGTCTGAGAGGGCAGAGCAGGAGTGTGTACAACTAGCAAGCAACAGGAACCATCAGTATCTACCCTCTTCACCATTTGCTGAGAGGGACTGAACCTATGGGTCTGTCTAGGATACAGTGACATCAATTCTTAACAGAACAAAACAGTTTGCAGACTAAATATGATCAAATGTCTGTGTACCAATCAGTAAACTGAACCGAGAATAGACATTGCCTATTTCACAGTGACCAACCCTCTTCTTGACATGAGTGTCAGCATCATCACCCAGGGTCCTTCCATTTCACATTTTAAAAAAATCAACAGATTTCACTGGGGCAGAGTAGTTCATATATAGTTATGTTATTATAAACTATATTTCCATATTCTATCATATGATCCAATAAAGCTGTAGTTTTATTTCGCTAATAAATATTTGCCATTTTGTGTACTTACAGGAAGTGAACTTGGAGATTTTAAACTTCAAGCAACAGATGGTACCAACAAAGATGGGTTCCATGTGTTCAAGATTAGAGCCCGCCCAGTGCAGATAACTGTGTCATCCAACACCACAGTGAAAGCCTTTCCCAACACTATACAGCCCATTAGCAACAGTACCCTCATGGCCTTGACATCCACATCCAATTTTACCCATCCAATTGTCTTCACTATAGTAGAGCCAAAACCACAGAAGGGTAAGATAGTGACTCTCATCAATATGCGGACTGTAGAGATCACCTCTTTTACACAAGATGAAATCAATGAAGGCAAGGTCTTCTTCCAACACACTGGCTCAATGAGAAACTGGAGAGAAACAGAATCGGTTTATTTTGAGATAACAACTACCTACTCCCAGTCATTGCTTGGTCGTTTTCTAGCTGTAGATATTTCGTTTGCAAATATCAATGATGGAAACTTCAGAAAGCTTTTCAACATGAATGCTCTTTCAGTTGAAGAGGGACAGAAAGTAACTATTACAAGATCCTACTTCGATTCTACAGAGATGGTCCAGAAAATTCATAGTTACAAACCAGGAGTAAATGTGGTGTTCTCATTTGTGACTTCAGTCAAACATGGATTCTTGTGGTTTAAGGACAAGGATGCAGAAATTGATGATGAGTTTACACAGGATGATCTCAATAATGGTGCTCTTGTTTACAAACATGATCATTCCGACTCCAGAGAGGACTGTTTCCAGTTTGCCGTAAAGCTTCTAATACCTCGAACTCACTTAGAGGTAAGCACCTCCATTGCCAGAGTTCTAAACTTCACAATTATTGTAGATCCAGTGAATGACCAAGGGTTTGAGGTCCTAACTTACCTCCCAAAAATTCAGGTCACACAGGGAACAGATATTGTGGTGACTGCTGATAATTTGACAACAGTTGACCTAGACACAGGACCTGAGGGAATTGAGTACAAAGTTATAACACAACCTGGGAATGGCAAGTTGATTAGACTTCCAGATGTTCGCACTAGATTGCAGTCTTTCACCCAGAAAGACATCAATGATGGTATCATTGTTTTCAAACATGATGGATCAAGAGAAGCCAGTGGTTCTCTTAGTTTCCAAGTCTGGGATAAGAAATTTGAGCCAAGGTACTGTACCATAGAAATTACTGTTATTTCCATTACAATAGAAATTGCCCAGGATAGACACTTACCGCTGCTTCAGGGGCAAAACTATGTTGCGCTCTCCAATAAGTACCTCAAAGTTTCAACTAATGGAGACTTGAATGCTCTTGTGTACAAGGTTACTCAAGCCCCACAGTTCGGAAAGCTCATGAAATACAATACACAGATAACAGAATTTACCCAGGCAGACATCAATAGCGGGCAACTTCTGTACACTCAAGATGAGGATTCTCCTGGGGATGACTTCTTCGTGTGCGACATTGACCATAGCAAGCTAGATTGCTCCTTGGACACCGTTCAATTTGATGTCATAATGAAACCACGAGTTAAACAGGGTCCACTGACAACATCCTCTGGCTCACATGTAGCAATCACAAGGTCTAGTTTAGATGCCAGCGAGCTGGCACAAATTACCAATGACAACCCACATTTTATCATCACATACCCACCTCGACATGGTCGTATCATGAGGAGACATCGTCAGCGGCGCCAGGTAACTCCGGAAAACACTTTCCAGCCGGTGTCAAATTTCACATTTGAAGACATTGTTTACACCAAAATTTACTACGTGCCAAATAATCAAGAAATAAACAGTGATAGTGACCAGTTTATCTACACCCTTAAAGCCAGGGGTGTTCCACCTGCTAAGGGAGAGTTTCTTATCCATCTGGATACCCAAGATAGTAATGGTGGTGTGAGGCACAAAGCAGTCACAGATTCGGGAAAACTTGATAAAGCTCCTCCTATTCCTGATGATGGATATCTGCCTGATGATGAGACTGGAAAAACCAAGGAAGATGATGCAGTTGCATCATCAGTGGAATCTGAAATTGATGATGGTAACAACATAGTTGTAATAGCAACAGTAGTGACATTAATCATCTTTATAGTTATAGTCATAGTGCTAGTCTTTGTTTTCATTCGTTGGCGGAGACGCAACATAGCTGGTGTGCGGGAAGTGAAAGCAGTTAAGCCCAGGCCATACATCAGTGGGCCCTTGCAGCTGGAGCAACCACATGTCCAGATCAAGCCAAAGCATGAAGTGCTTGGGTCCCCTAACAGTGGTGATGACACAGCCCTAGTGCCAAGATACAAGGAGGAAGACCATTATGTCAATACATCACATGTAGACACAAGTCTTGAAGCTGGTTCTTTACTGTCTCTAACACAACATCACACCTCTCGGTCACCTGATATAACAAGGCTAGATTATACTTATGCAGATCAGGGCTCTAGAGCCACTCCTATGCTGGATTCACAATCTGACCAGGTTTCTGAGGACATGGACCGTCGCTCAACTATGACAAGTGGTAGGGGTTCTGATGCTAGTGCCGACCTACTAGACTGGACATTAATGGATCCAGATCTTCTGCAGCAGTGCAGGATCACTACACCTGTACTTCGTAACAATCAATATTGGCTTTAATGAATCTCCACTGAAAATATTTTGTGAATGCTTTTGCCAAGTTGCTTTGGTGAAGGCCCTTAAAACCGGGCTGCCAGTGTTGTGTGGTTCTGTTGACCTTAACAACACTTTTAGTGGACGTCCCACCTGTCTAGTCATTACGGCGATTTTCATAATGTACACACTTATTTCACTAGTCTTACAATTTATATAAGCAGTGACATCGAAACATGTTTAAGTTAATATAGCTTATGCACACTTACAGTTCCCAGTCAATTTAAATGGAGAGGTAAGAATAGGACCACCAAACTTTCATGCATGTCAGAAAAGATGGCTAAAGATATTTATGCATGGGACTAGTGACCTCATCATGTAAAACAATTTGCTGCATAGACCACCACTGCAAAGGCAAGCAAAGTGCTTTGTTGCAGTCTTCCTCAAGGAGGCCAACTGTAGTGGTTGTCTTATACTTTGGCTGGAGTGAAAAAGGGAGAAGAAGCCGTCAATATGATCCCATGTGAATCCTGGATCTCATTACTGGGAAGTGTGTGTGTGTTGTCAAAGGTGACTAAGGAAAGTTGTGCATGGGACTGGTATCCTTATCATGTGAAACATAAACGCTACAGAAACCACCATTACAAGGACATGCATCCTTTGGTATAGGGTTTTTGTTAGGAGACCAGCAGCAGTGGTTGCCTTATGCTCCTCTTCAGGCAAGCAAGGATGATGATAGTGATGACAGTTCTAACAAGGATGATGATAGTGATGACAGTTCTAACAAGGATGATGATAGTGATGACAGTTCTAACAAGGATGATGATAGTGATGACAGTTCTAACAAGGATGATGATAGTGATGACAGTTCTAACAAGGATGATGATAGTGATGACAGTTCTAACAAGGATGATGATAGTGATGACAGTTCTAACAAGGATGATGATAGTGATGACAGTTCTAACAAGGATGATGATAGTGATGACAGTTCTAACAAGGATGATGATAGTGATGACAGTTCTAACAAGGATGATGATAGTGATGACAGTTCTAACAAGGATGATGATAGTGATGACAGTTCTAACAAGGATGATGATAGTGATGACAGTTCTAACAAGGATGATGATAGTGATGACAGTTCTAACAAGGATGATGATAGTGATGAATCCTAAAAGAAACAAGCAATTAAACTTTTTAATAACAATAACCATACTGATTAAAACATATTTCAAAATTCACAACAAAGTGAAATATTTGATAAAGTGCTAGAGATGGTGCTCTGGCAGAAATATTATTCTAGCTTTTGTACATGATTAATATCTGTCAGTATCAAATATTGACTATATTATTGTTGCTTGCTTTTATATGAAGCATTTCAGTTTTTGTTATTAAAGCTTTTGTAATGAAAGTCAGTTAACAATTTATAGAAGGACTACTTCAAGTTTTACAACAAGTCTAGTTAACAAATTCTAATAAATCCAGTTTAAGACCAAATGAAGATTCACAATGTCATTTTCAGATTTATAACCAAACCAATTGGAGATTAATAAGGTCAGTTTAAAACCTTACAAGCAAAATTTAAAATGAGCATATATCATACAGCTAACAGTAATATAGAATACTGTTTCATGGTATAGTTCTCATTAATGTGATTTCACAATCATTTGAAGTGCTGTAATATACTGTAGTTATGTTTAATTGTATTGGCTGTCAATAATGTTGATCACCATTATATTCATTTAGGGCTGTCAATAATATAATTCTAAATATGATTAAATAAATGTATTAGTTTAACTTTTTGACTCATTAGAAATAAATATGTTTGTTTCGACTCTACACAGCTGTTTTTAATGCAGACAATACAAGCCTGTTTTGTAAAGTTCATTGGTAAATCAGAAATTGCACTCGAAGAAGGAATTGTATGCCGAAAATGACAGCTGTATCAGTTTTATTTACCCATTAGAAAAATAAAAAAGTACAGACTAATAAACAATACTGCTTAGTGCTCAATCATCCAGTGCTATGATTCTTCAACAAGCATTGTGGATGATGTTACCAAGTGAGACTTCTATGATATGCCCCAGTGAACTTTAGACAAAGCACCACATCAAAAACATCTACTGGAGATGTGACTGCAAATGTTGGAACAGAACTCACTGAATATAATTTGATTATGGGGAAGATGACTTTTGAAACAGGAATGAAAATGGGGATCTATATATCAACTTCTGTAACCTTATCAATTTGGGCATTGGAGAAACCATTTTGTCATCAAAATGTACATAGATCAAATGGTGCTCACCAGAAGGGCATGCAGAAAACCAAATTGACAGTCTCACAAAAGATATGAGATGGAGAGGCTGAATCTGTCACATTGTGGATTAATGGTGTCTGTCCAGCACAAGTATCATTCTATTTTTGCTTTAGCATTCACACTATTAATGTTTTTTACAAAAATATGCAGGCATACTTCGATTGTACGACAGGTTAAGCTCCAGACGGTTGTTTTAAAGTGAATATCTGTGCGAAACAGAACATCACATTTTTGTATTTATTTATTGACGTATGCAACATACTATAGTGGTTGTATGTGAAATACTGACGTAAATAAAGCATTATAATGAAAATAAGCATTATACTTTATTTACATTAAGTCTTCATCTTTTGCTCACAACAAATGGTCAATGTAAAATGAATAAAGATGCAGGAAGGATGAAGGAGACAGGTCATCCTCTAGATTGTCAGTAGATCCATCAAGGGCTAAATGCCTTCGGTTTTTGAAATTTAGATGGACTTCTCATAACAGTAAGCATACCTGATGCTCGAGAAGGGCTTTGGGTGGAGATATTAATACTATACAGCTTTTGGTGGATGTTGACATGCAGATTGCTTGACTTCACTAAGAACTTTTTTTTGTGCAATTTTTTTTAGAACAGGCAAATCGAGCCTTTAGCATCTACTATTACATATATACTAGGTCCTTTTAATGGGCATTATTCTGTTCTGTTAAGAATCGACATCACTGCACTCAGGGCAGACTCATAAGTGCTTAGTCTCTCTCAGCAAATGGTGGTTGGTGTAGATGGGTGCATGTGCTAAATCTGCACATGATTTTAAAACCTTGCAATTTGTGCATTGCTTGTTCATTGAATGCAGTGTCAACATCCATGACAGCCATTGATTAGCTTCAAAATGTCACTCTCATCGGTTTCCAGTGTCTTCAACTATGGGTGCCTTTGAGGCCAGGTTGTCAGCTCTTTCATTTCCACAAACCCCAGCAAAACTTGGAAAGTAGATTCACACAAGGACTCAAAGGGCAGAGGCCTCGTATGTCAGCTATCCACTCATGCCATAATCAGCCGTTTTGTACATACAGAAGCAAGAATTGACATTCAGCAATGATGTAGCACTGATTGAAAGAGGTCTGAGATAACCACCTCAGAGCCATAGTCAATGCCTAGATCTCCATTCTCATACTGGATTGTTGTCATGTATGCCCCGTTCTAGGGGTATCCTTGGTGCAACTAAGGACCAGTCACATTCCTTCATTCTGGATGTATTCCAACTTTTAATACTGTATCCCTGGCAATGTGAGGATGCCCAACCTATAATTGGCAGAACCAACTGATTGTACATGATGAAATCATCCAATGCTCCAGATTTGCAGCTACTATTGCCTTTTTTGCTGCCAGACCACACATGCATTGCTGTATAGTTTGATCAACATAGTAATTATAAAACATTACTTTATTCAATATTTATATCCAAGAATAAAATAACATATTTATTTAACACTTTTTAAAGACTTTGGTAATTAGAAAATAACAACATAAAAAAGAGATGTGAATAACACATGAAATGCAGATTTAGAGTCAAATCAGAAACAAGTGTCTTAGAAACCAGCAATGTCATTTCAAAAAGGGTCTTATCAGTGGAAAACACAATGGGGAATGATAATTGACAACAGTATAACTTGAAACCTCGTCCTACGAAGTATGCCTGTATATGGTATTTTTTTGTTTTTGTCTTTAACAAACTCACACTGGTGATCAACACTTTCTGGTTTTGTTTAACTGCACATGATTATTCTTGATAGTATTTTGGTCATATGGTTGATACAACTTATTGTGCTATATTCTTCACATTTAGTCATGTGGCATTTGGGCCCTGTGTCACTTTTTCTTTAAAAGAACAGCATGTACAATTTCTGAAACAATGATCAAGTCTTTAGGAAACAAAGATCCTGTTGTGAACCCCAGGTTTCCTTACCTGAAGGGTAGAATGGGGTCATTGCATCCTACTGTGCATGTCATAAAGTAGGATTGTGCATGAGGCTGGCAACCTCATTGTGTGAATATTATATGGCCACAGAAACCATCACTACAAGAGAGCTTGAATATTTTAGTACAGGTTTCCTGTAAGTGCAGCAGTGAGCCCTTGCACCCAATGGAGTGAAAAATGAAGGCTAAGGCTGATAATGTTGTGTTCTGTTATTGTCAACAAATGAAGGCTAAGGATGATAATGTTGTGTTCTGTTATTGTCAACAAATGAAGGCTAAGGATGATAATGTTGTGTTCTGTTGTCAACAAATGAAGGCTAAGGATGATAATGTTGTGTTCTGTAATTGTCAACAAATGAAGGCTAAGGATGATAATGTTGTGTTCTGTTATTGTCAACAAATGAAGGCTAAGGATGATAATGTTGTGTTCTGTTATTGTCAACAAATGAAGGCTGAGAATGATAATGTTCTGTTATTGTCAACAAATGAAGGCTGAGAATGATAATGTTCTGTTATTGTCAACAAATGAAGGTTATGGATGATAATGTTCTGTTATTGTCAACAAATGAAGGCTAAGGATGATAATGTTGTGTTCTGTTATTGTCAACAGTAAAGCTCAGTATGAGTTAACATTTGTTATTCATTATTATGGGTTTCCTATCTAATACATGTATTGTGGTTTGGCATGCTGCCACTTTGTTCTCCATCAGTCCACAATTATCTGGGACATCCTCTGGTCCTGGTCAGTATAGCTTCAGCTCAGATATTTTACTAGTCAGCCAAAGTTACAAATAGTAAGTTTTTATGTAGTACAGAGTACTCTCACAGTTGAACCTGTAAATATAGGCTGTTTTTTTGGTGTGCATAATTCTTTGCTATATACATTTATCATTGCAATTTTTGCACATTTATCTGGTAATTCGTGACGAAAGGTTTTTCAAGCCTAATTAAAATACTTGGATATTAATTTTAGAAGAATCATTTGTTTTGTTTAAGAATACCCTAACATTAATTTGCCAATTACATCGCATTAACATTTTTTTTTTACACACATACACACACACACACACACATATATATATATGCATCAGTTCTGATTCATTTTGTTGTTTTTCCATTGTGATTTTATATCTCTCAATTGTACAGCTGCAATATTTATTGTACAAAGTTAAGTTTAGCACTTCCTTTTTTTATGTTTTTTCTATGGGACCAGGTATGAAATGATACTTAAACAGGGAAATTGCATATCTCAAGACAGTGGGATTTCTTTGTGAGGAAGTGCAAATCTGATCTACTGTAAATTTCAGAGAACTCTTTTCATACAACTGAAAACAAATTTGAACTGGACAAATCAGTAGTGTAACTCAGAAATGGAAGTTGAGTAGATTGTGTGAAGTCAGTGGCTGCTATGTCTTTCTGCATTCTATATATATAGATGTGCATAACACATGGAATGCAGATTTAGAATCAACTCAGAAACAAGTGTCTTGATATATATATATCAACCAAAACATTTTGGTTTTCTGTGGAGCAGAGGTCTTCAGCAAGTACATGCCAAGTTCTCCTGTCCTATTTCATTTGCTCAGGCTTGCTCGTCTTTGCCATCCCCTTTATGACTGTCTGGGACTCACTACTCCATATGTGCTCTTCTCTCTCTAATGTATGAACATTACATGTACCACCTCTGGAGATTTTCCTAAATGAAAACAGGTACATCAGTGGTGCAGATTCCTTACGACATTAGCCTTCTTGGGAGAGAATTTTCTCTTGTGAATAGGAGGTTAAAATTGGTTAATAAGTACAACAATGCTTTGAATTATGTCTGATTTAAATTACAATTTCTTCTTGACTTATGTTCATTCTGATTCTAATAGCATCAGCCAAGAGGTGCACTTTTTGACTTGGATCACATGCCATTTCTTCTGTTCAATCTTTCAATAGAAGTTGTTCAGTTTGCATCTTATTTTGAAATTGTCTCCATTGGTTCTCTTAAATTTGTGACACTTGTGCTTATACATATATTATTAATGTATGCTTCACCTTAACTCTGGTCTCTAACTGGAGTAAGGTATTACTTTACAGTAAAACCCTGCTATGGCATGAAGTCATGTTTTGCTAGTGATCCAGCAGCACTTAGGAGGCTCTTGCTCTTACACCCAGTTGTCATTCATGCATCATGCCTTTGTGCAACCTGACCACTAATTACAGCATTGGTCCCCACCTCATTGGTCAGAATACTGTGACACAGCCTGATTCCAAGGGGTAGGGGGGAAATGCAGTTTCTCACCATCAATGCTGGCTCTATTCATGAATATTGTGTTCAGTGGGCTTTAGATATTAAATACAATTCTGAGATTGAAAATACAACGAAAAGACTACAAATAGTATGTACCTCAATACAGAGCCATCAACGGGTTAACATTTTTTTATTTACCTAATACCGGTTTCATACATTTCATACACTTGTCCTCCGTAACCATAGAAAATCTAAATGTTCCAGGCAGAGATAGAGAATATACTGAAAGTGAGCTATCTTTTATTAAGTTAAGATAATGTCCATGATGTGATTGCATGACATAACAAAATAAGTAACATACCATGCAACTAAAGATGTAGTTGTGATTCACTTCAAAGCATTAGTATGGTATTCTAAGTTGCTGGAAAAAACACAACCAATAGATATGTTGAATTTGCATTGTTTTACTGTATTGTATTCTCCAGCTGCTAGAATGGCTAATCTAACTTGTAATATGTCTCAAGTGTCCATTCTGAAACCTGATCACCAATTCTGGAACCTGATCACTCACTTTGGGACCTACTCGCTCATTCTGGGATCTGATCATCCAATCTGGGACATGATCACCCATTCTGGGACAAACTACCCGCATTAGTTTGTTAAAAAAGTATAGTCCCACAGACCTATCCTGCGATTTAGGATGTAGTGTTAAATACTTGATTGTATGAGGTTTCAGCTTTTGTCAGGTGGATTGACCTGTTATCTTCCTTGCTTTCCCTAATTATAACAGTCATGTATCAATTTCCATTGGATAGATTTGATGGTATCTAAATTATATTTATTGTTTTAATTTTGTCTTTATAATTTTATGTCCTTGTAATCGCCAGAGAAGTCTTTTTGTCAGAGATCTCTATTTCTCTACTATCTGATTTCAATAAACCTACATACTTGCATATTTTTTAAAACCCATTTATTCTTGATCATTCTGTGTGGGAAAACTCCCAAAATTGATATGTTCTGTACAAAAATGTCATTGTTTTTGCTACTATGGGCCTGAAGGTCATCATGTATTTCAAATGAAAGTTAATTGAAATCCTAATAAGAAATTATGAATGTTGATCTTTGTCAACTGTATTTATTTTTATTTTGTATGAGATCTGTATCTGGAGTGATGAACAACACGTAAGAAATTTTTAGATGAGTCGGCAATCATTGGAGGCTGTTATTAGTTCTATTTGAATAGAAACTTTATATGTCTCAGGACTATTGATGTGACAGTTGTGCATTCATAGTTGTAGATAGTTTAGCCAAATAAATGCCAAGACTAGTAGATTATTAGCACTTGGAAGTCACTAAGGATATACAAACATCTAACTATCAACATGACCTTGCATCCATGGGATATTTTAGGCTGTCACTTAGTCTGATTGCCCAGAACACGTTAAAGCAATGTCATGTTGGAACTTAGAAGCACTGTGTTTCCTTCTCCACAGTGCCTATCACTTATTTCTTTACTTGTCTTGTCTTCCAAGTGCTTATAATAGTTCTGGTGGTAAATTCTCTACATCTTTATGAAGCATTGACTTTCATGTTGTAATTGCTAGTCGTACAATATAAAATTTCATCTAGTAACAGACCACACATTTTTGACCTTATCTGCCAAAATCATTAGGTTTTTGTTCGTGTTAAAAAAAAAACCCAGAAAAAAAAAACAATTACAATGTGCTGTTCAAACTTCTTGTGGCTTCTATGGTTTAAATATTGAACAAAAATCCATGTTTGCTTTTTACATTTTTTTAAACACAAGGGACCTGTTAAAATTTGAGTTCCTTTCAAAATATACATATGCTGTATGCACACATTTACTTTCATAACAGTATCTTGCATTAATTTATATTTGTTTTACATACACATTATGTCATCATCTTGTAAGAATCCACTGGTTAACAGCTTATTTGGTTGTGTTGGAAATGTTGCTTGTTAATATAGACTGTCTTTGGTTTGTTCTCCCCCCCCCCCCCCCCCTGTGAATAAACTACATTTACATAACACCACCTGTTGCATTGTCCTTGCCAGACTGTGTCATGTAAGTGGTGGAATGGAGCAACGACAAATAGTCAGTCTCTGTGCAATTATTAGATAATGAAAAATGGACATGTTGGAACTTAGACAAAATGTTCAGTTTTAACGTGGACTGCAGTCCCGAACGTCTATTTGTTCATGGAAATGAAAAGACTGGCTACAAAATGCAATTGACATGAACTGGTTAAAGTAAACTGCCATATATCTATGTGTTTGGGTTTATTTTCTCTCGTACATCTGAAGGAACAGCTGTGCATAATGTGGCAATAGTTAAACTGTTATGAGCATTTTGTTATGTCCAATTATTGATTCATAGATGGTAATGAGATACAGGAGCAACACAAGATGGATCTAATGCAGTAGCAGACCAGTCCTTTGAACAATGGAAAACTGGTTAGATGGTAAATAACCTTGAAAAGAATGACAAAGTAATTAAGGTACATTAACATCTCTATCACAAGTGGTTAACAAATAATTCCACAGCTGTCATAGATGAAATGTTACAGACTTTATTGTAAGGAGGTGTCATCTTTTTGCAAAGTGACCAGTTTCCTTACCTAAGCCAAGTGCCAATTTACAGTTGGGTAGACTGACTGGAGCATGTCGCTACTGAGAAGCAAACCTGTATCTTTGCCAAAACTATTTTCAAAAGATTCATTACTGAAGTAGATTGATAATAAGATGAGGCTGTACTAAAATGTTCCAGGGAAATATAAACATGGATTGATGACAATTGCCCCAAGATACAGTGAGTGTAACTTGTTCAATGCATTGATTGTGAGAAAGCTCTCAGTATATATAGCTTTTCATTATGAAAGTCTTATGTGTTACCAGGGCCTGAAAGATGAGCAAATAATAGTGACATTGTAACCTCCTAGACATGTCATAAGAGGTTACTAAGGGGGTTTGGCATGGGATAGACTTCCTTATCCTGTAGAAATTATAAGCCAAAAGAAAATTTAAAAAAGACTTGCACACCATGTTAGGGGAGGAATCACTTAGTCATCTCTTTATGAAACATGCTCAAGATCATCTGACAATCCCTTCTCTTGAAGCTTCATTGACAAACTGGACTAACAAGATTTCTTTCACAAGTTCTATTTATTCATCCAAGGTAACTTTACTTCTAAAGAAACAGAGGTAAAGACTAAGTGATAGATTAGGATGGAAGGATACAGTAGTTTTAACCCATGCAGATCTGACTTTTACTTCAGTCATGTGAGATCATAAACAATTTTCAAGAATAACAATTACTACAAGATTCTAAATGACCCAAAGTCATTACCACAACAGTGACATTAAGTAATGGACTGTAATGAAGTAAACAAATTTAAAAAGTGTTTTCATCAACAAGTTTTAATTCCTAAAACCAGCTTATAAGTTCAAAACATATAAATATAACACAAGGAATGCTTAATGGTAATATCTAAATGTACATACAAATTATTACAACAGGTGACACTGCTTTTTTAAAAATGGAGTCTGTAAACTGTTTTACTTTATACATTAAGTAAGTAAGAAAAAAAAAACCACTTAATGTTTTATACACTTCAGAATGTCACTCTCACAACAGCTGATCTGTAAGACTCGATCTCTAGCCAGAGCACCCGCCTCTTGTCGCTGTTATCTTCAGGACCTCCGTGATGTCTTGTGTCCATCTTCTTCTCCATCTGCCTCACTTTCCAGGCACCATACTCTCCAGTATTGTTCTCTCCAGGCCATTATGGTGTTTGATGTGCCAAAATTTTGTTACAGTGATGACCAAAAAAAATATAACGGATTATGAGCTAAGTGAGCCGATGACGTCTTGAAAAATAATATTACATACAACCTTTTGGATTGCTAATAATAACAATATATATCTAAAGTAAAAATCTCTCTCTCTCTCTGTACCCCGAATAACCAATCAGAAATGTAAAATCTGATGACATTGCTTGAATGTCTGAAGCTTCAGATTGTTAACTATGGGACCAATTTCATTTCAAAGAACCATCACCATTCTGTAGTACTAATCCAAATATCTACATTACAAAGCAAACATAGGATGCAAAGACAGATATACGTCACAAATATGGCAAAACTAGAGGAGGAAGATATTCATCCACAAAGACACAACGTGAAATGAAAGACAAATACAAGGTTTTGGCAGTAACAGCTGGCCATGTAACGGAGTGGCAGTGATTCAAATCAGCACTGATAAATATAATGAGCGTAGAAAGAAACTTTGATTCCAAAAGAAAAGAACAGCGTGGTGGAATCAACAAGTACAGGAATCATACAAGCGAAGGAAAAATTATACAAGAGGTGGTTGAAATCGAAGTCACAACAGGATTACGCAACCTACAGACTCACAAGAACGTAGTAAAGAACTCCAAAACAGATGCATGGAATAAATACAGCAAACATTTGAGCTCATGTGTCGCAAGAAACCGAGACATTTCCTTAAAAGTGACAGGACAATGAGAATTAGAGGCGACAGCTTTAACCCTACCACTATTATAAATGACGAACACGGAACGCAGATTTTTGATCCAGAAAAAAATGAAAGCACGATGGAGAGAGTAATTTCTAGAACTCCTAAACCCGAATGACACGCGGAGGTACTTCATACATATGAGTTCAAACATAGGAACAACAGAGCCCGAAAAATATTAAACCAGGAGATTAAAGAAGTCCTTTTAAAAAAAGCCCAAATCGTGAAGCTGCAGGCGCGGACGGAAACCTGCTAGGTAATTGAAGCTTGTGGATCCCTAGGAGTAAAATGGTTACATAAAATATGCTCGGGAGCATATTGGATCCCTAGGAGTAAAATGGTTACATAAAATATGCTTGGGAGTATATTGGATCCCTAGGAGTAAAATGGTTACATAAAATATTCTCGGGAGTATATTGGATCCCTAGGAGTAAAATGGTTACATAAAATATGCTTGGGAGTATATTGGATCCCTAGGAGTAAAATGGTTACATAAAATATTCTCGGGAGTATATTGGATCCCTAGGAGTAAAATGGTTACATAAAATATTATCGGGAGCATATTGGATCCCTAGGAGTAAAATGGTTACATAAAATATTCTCGGGAGCTCATAGGAGTCCCTGAAGACTGGCAGAAAGTTATCATAGTGCCAATCTGGAAAAACAAAGGCAACAAAAAAAAAAAGAGTGCGATATCTACCGGTGGATATCGCTAACATGCCACACCGGAAAACTACGTGAAAATCCTGGAGAATTTGGCCGATCCTCGAACCACAGCTGAGTGGGACTCAATTTGGCTTCCTACAGGGTAGGAGCTGCACAGGCGCTTTATTCATCCTGAGACAACTAAGCGAAACAAACATTGAATATGATCGGGAACTCAACATTGATGAAGTAAAGGCTTTCGATGGAGTAAATAGAAATAAACTATGGGCCATCCTAGACCACTACGGAGTACAGGGGCACGTATTAGAGAATATTAGAGCACTGTACCAAGGGAGTCAAAGTATAGTAAGAACAACAGATGGTCTGACCGAAACAATGGAGATAACAACCGGGGTGAGACAAGGGTGTGTTGTTGTCGCCACTACTCTTCAACACATATATGGACAGAATAAATCTGCCAAGAAATGCAGAGGACAAAAAGACAGTAGCTGATAGTTTAATGAACTCCTTTTTGAAGATGATCAATGCCTACTATATGAGAGTGAAGACGATCTGCAGCAACATCAACTGTGCTCAACTCTGTGTGTGAAAGATACAGTATGAGAATTAACACATCCAAAACAGAAACTATGCAGATCACCTGAAAACATGAACGGGACCAAGATCAAACAAGTGCAGAACTTCAACTACTTGGGCAGAGTTTTCCAACAGGATGGAGGTTTAGATAGAGAAAATGAGATCAGATGCTAAAAAGCAAATGCAATTGCATACCATCTGTCACTATTATTGAAACACTAACAAAAACATGTCCACAAAACGAATGCTGATCAACAGTATATTCATGCCAATTCTCTGTTACCAGTGCCTAACGTGGACTTAAACAAAATCTCTAGAGACAAAGATCACATGTGAGATGAGATGCCTCCAGAAAACAATCAACGTAACTAGGAGAGACAGAATGTGCAATGGAGATGTGAGAAGAATAGTTGAAGCGAGACCTTGACCTGAATATATTGATGAGGAGAGAATCAAGTGGTTCGGCCCCCTAATGAGAATACAACCTGACCAACTATGCCTGTGTGCCTATAATGCATGGAGTTTGGGTTTTTGCAACCGTGGCCGACTGAGAACTAGATGGATAGGAAATGTTGCGGATATTCTAAATTGTCATAGGATGGCGACTACTTCAGCGAAGCGTCTGGTCCTGGACAGAAAACTACAGCTTCCATGACGCATAACGGCACAAGTGGATAAGACAAGACAATAACTTTTTGGACTGGTACCTACATAGGGTCTTGAACCAAATCAAACAAATAATACTATTGGATCAGTAGCAACATTTTCAAAAGTATTTAGAAAGCAAATATGTAACGTAATGCATTAATAATAATTGGAATAGGATATCATCAGTTTAGTCAGGTCGGGAGACTGGAGCTGAAGTCATCTGATCATGTCACACCCCTGTCTTGTTATCTAGTCCGAAACTGGTGTTGAAATTGTCTGATCATGTCATTCCTCTGTTCTCTGTTAGTTAGTCTGGAGTTGAAGTCATCTGATCATGTCATGCCACTGTCTTCTGTTAGTGAGTCTGGAGTTGAAGTCATCTGATCATGTCATGCCACTGTTCTCTGTTATCTAGTCCCAAGGCTGGTGTTGAAGTTGTCTGATCATGTCATTCCTCTGTTCTCTGTTAGTGAGTGTAGTTGAAGTCATCTGATCATGTCACGCCACTGTCCTCTGTTAGTCAATCTGGTGACTGATGAGGCTTCAAGAAAAGACCAGGTTATTATACTTCGTCTCAAACTAGCCACAATAGCACGAAACACTAACTGTATACCAAATTAAAGATAGGTACCACCTGCCCAAGGTGACGAAAAGGGACAAGATCTGTAACCAGACAAAATGTAGCAATCTCGAAGCCCAACCCCTGCAGACACAAGTGGAGCAGTCCCAACTGCAATGACTTGGCCATGTCTATAGAATGGGGGCGTATCGGATAATAAGGCGGTCATGGGAGGCAAAAAGTCAAGGACGCATACCCCTAGGACGCCCCAAAGTACATTGAAAAGACAACATATGACAGTCCCTAAGTGACAGGGGCTGGATTGGAAAGAGGCTAAGAGAAAGACTACAGATAGAGCAGTATGGCATTCTCTTTGGCAAACCTCTACACCTGGTGGTAGAAGAGGAGTGACTTAAGTAAGACACTTCTGAAATGGCATCTCTTCAAACTTTTGGACATGCTACATTGCTGTTCAAAACTACTGTTCTTTGCATAAAGCTGACAGTAATTCACAACAACTTTCTCCCAAAATCTATTTTTGAACAAGACACCCCCATATGACCTGTAATAACATTTATGCGCCCTAGTCATCCCTCACTGAACTATTTCACTTAGTTTTGTCCATTGTCATTTGTTGTATAACGCTGACTTTCTCTTTCTCCACATGTCTGCTTTTAAGCCAGAATACTCAAATCTCACATCTGGTATACCATTTTTCTGATGACATGTAGCATGTTTTCTCAGCCCATCATTCCACATATATTTACTGAATATCATATGTCAATGATAGTTTGTACGTGCTTACAAATCCATACCTTGTTTTCAAATCATTTGATGGCTAAATTATCTAATATTCAGATTTCTGCAGCACATTCATACAAGTCTGATTCTTGCTAGTAAGATTTATAGTTAAAGACGCTTCTTCTCTAGTTTAACCTTAACCCTTTCCGTGTCATATCCCCCACTTTATGCTCTGTGCTGCATTGGCCACTGTCACCCACTATTAATAGACATTGGGTTTTTATATTTTGTAATCAGTTTGCTTCTCAGATATAACTTGCTTCATTGGAAGTTGTTTCAGTGAGATCTCACGTTTCTATAAATGGCAACATTATTTGCATAGACACCTACTTTTGTAGATTTTTACTGAATTTTCCAAATTCATAAACATTTTCTTAAGATTTTGGCGGGGATCTAGTCATTACTGGTGAAGATATAGTAGAAGATAATGGAGAGGAAGAGCCGTAGATGCCAACAAGTGGTCCCAAAAATTGAAAGATGTTACAGTGAAGGAACTTACTGCACCATCCATTCAAAACATGACATAGACAATGAAGCTACACTTTTTGATGTGTTTAGTTTATTTATTACTGAGAAAATATTTGAACATTGAACTTAAAAATAAATCCTTTTGATGAGTAATAACAGGCTATGAAGAACAAAATGAATCCATTACGGAAGCCCTGCTCAGCTAAGACATCAAACCTTTCTGTACATAAAAATTATGTATGACACACAAAAATATCTAGGTGTCATAATTATTGGTCCTCTTAATTGTGTCTATTTTCAAGAGTCTTATTACCAGGTTAGTCAATCCAGAGATTGGTGTTGAAGTCTTCTGATCTTGTCACACCACTGTCCTCTCTTCCTAGCAGATCTCTTGAGCTCAGTATAAGTCTACACCTTTATGTTCTTGCAAGCATGTGTGATGTAGTTCTTTCTTTGGATGTCCTGTTTTTATCTTCCCATGAATTAATTTTATTGTTTATTTTAATGTAAAAATATAATACTATTATTTAATGACACTTGATTTTGTTGTCCATCCATTTCTTGAATGAAATATATTTTTCAAATAAAGTTATTTTTAAATTAATTTTTTGTGAGGTCAGGAACATGCTTTGGTAAAGTTATCTCCGACCACAGAATTTTCAAATGGGTATAATATTTTTTTCAATGATACTGAAAGGGTAAAAAAATCTACACAAAAAAATGATCTTTATATTTTAAAAAATCAGGAAACACAAAATAACCATTCATGGTAATATTGAGTATATACCAAATGTATTAATTTCAAAGTCTCTAAAACAACTTTGCAAAATCCAACCAGATTATTATAATAATTTCCAGAGCACTATATGACTTTCAATAAATCTATACCCCAAACAGCATTCGCAGATCTGAAAGAGTCAGTTTTTGGCGGCTTGCTCCTTCACTGAAAAAGAAAAAGGTGAAATTAATGAATGAAATAAAAACATCACAAATCATATTTTCAAATGATGCAAACACCTTAAAAAGATGCTTTATTTCTTTAACAGACTTACGCTTCTTATCAGAAAGACACACTGCCATAACTAACCAAGACCTTATTGTGCCTACAAGTTGTGGCCCTAGAAACAGGCTGCACTAGTGTAGTCTGGTCAAGGAATAGGGATCACAGGAGGAAGGCAAACCCTGCACACAAAAAAGTCAGTTGAAATCAGATGTGCTGGGCCAAAATACATAAATAGTGCAGCCTCGCTGTAAACCATGACACAATGTCCTTTTCAGGATGAACGCCAAAGAAAAGAAGAATTTTACAATTACTTTGCATAGTTGTTAATATAGTTTTAGCACAAACGTACAGTATGAGATGAACAGTGCCAAGCTATCAACTGTGCTTAATTGTGACTCAGGGACCTAGATTTATACTGTCCTGCAGAATTTAATTAAATCACAGAAAACACGGTACTTAGATAAAACAAGATACTGAATGTGATTTAATCTTCAATGATTATTTGATGAGGCATATATTATTTTACATTACGCTTCCACTAACATCACTACCTGATAAGATGTGTACCTAATGTAATACACAAGAAAGTTATAGCTAACAAAACCAGCTGCTAATTTGCCAACATTTTTTAGTCAAATAATTTCATATTCTTTTTTAAAAATATTTCTATTCTAAGTATGAAATTTGCTTCCATAAACTTTGCAGAAACTACATTGAGACAGCAAATAAAAAATCAGGAGTTTAAGACCATCATACAAAGCAACATTATATTGGCATATCTTTTCATACTACTCATGGATGATGTCATGAAAGCCTGTAAGGAGAGGACCAGAAAGTATTCAGCAGGGAACTAGACGATAAGACCAGATTATATATATTGGAGCTGGCATTTGCTGATGATGTGGTCATCTCCAACCTTCAAATACTGACGGAGTTGGAGAAGAGAGGAGGAAGTTGGAGAAGAGTGGGAGAAGTTGAAGAAGAGAGGGAGGAGCTGGGGAAGAGAAGGGGAAGAGAGGGAGGATTTGGAGAAGAGAGGGAGGAGTTGAAGAAGAGAGGGAGGAGTTGGAGAAGAGAGGGAGGAGTTGGAGAAGAGAGGGATGAGTTGGAGAAGAGAGGGTGGAGTTGAAGAGAGGGAGGAGTTGGAGAAGAGAGGGAGGAGTTAAAGAAGAGAGGGAGGAGTTGGAGAAGAGAGGGAGGAGTTGAAGAAGAGAGGGGGGAGTTGGAGAAGACAGGGAGGAGCTGGAGAAGAGAGGGAGGAGCTGGGTAAGAGGGAGATGCCGGAGGAGAGAGGGAGAACCTGGGGAAGAGAGGGGGAGCTGGGGAAGAGGGAGGAGCTGGAGAAGAGAGGGATGAGCTGGAGAAGAGAGGGAGGAGCTGGGTAAGAGAGGGAGGAGCTGGGGAAGAAAGGGAGAAGCTGAGGAAGAGAAGGAGGAGCTGGGGAAGAGAGGGAGGAGCTGGAGAAGAGCGGGAGGAGCTGGGGAAGAGAGGGAGAAGCTGAGGAAGAGAAGGATGACCCTTTGCAGTTCAAATTCAAAAACCAAGGTGGTCTTGAGAGTAAAGAAGAGACATGACATTGTGCTTGGTAAACAGACACTGAAACAGGTCACACAATTCAAATATCTTGGAAGTGTAATAGACCAGAAGGGAGATATGAAAGAAAAGTTGGCGACTTGAAGCTACTGTCAGATTTTTAGGTGCCATAAATAGGACAATCTTCAGTAAAAGAGAAATCGGTAGGAAACTTAAGATGACTGTATACCACTCCACCTACAGGGCCTGTTTTGACTTAAGGATGTCTTCCTTCTCGTTTGTCGTTGTTTTACTTTGTCTACATGTGAAATCCAGTTTTCTTGTTAAAGGTTGCCATGATGGAGAGCTCTTCAAGGCTCTGAAATAGCTTTGTGTGAAGGTTCATCTCCATGAGCCAGCTTGACATGGATATGTATCAGGGGCAATAACCCTAACCAAGAAAGCTAGCACCAAGCCTTTGCAATGAAAGGTGGTTCAAGTAACAAGACAAGATATGGTCCTCAATAACAACATTGCATGATCTTGAAACATCTTGTAGACTCGAGTCAGTCATGGAAAACAAAGAGCCAAGGATCCAGACCCTGAAGTCCACTGGGAAAACGATATAAGACAATCTGTAAGAGACTGAGTACTGGAATGGAACCAGACCAAGAAGAAGACAGTGGATGTAATGGTTTTGCATTCTTTCTGGCAAACCCCAGAGTTAAAGACGAGTGACTAAGTAAATATGAAATCCTAATGTTTTCATGTGTACCTTTTTAGGGTTTAATTCATAAAGAAATTATTGTATTTAAAGTTTAAAAAGAAAGATAACATTTTGTATACATATTATGAGGACATTCAGGAGGTTTCAGATATGGCAGAGACACGAGGGAACACATCATTAACATGAGGTATATCATACAAAAATGCAGGGAGTACAATATAGACCCACAGACACTTGCTTAATAAATGACACAAAGGCTTTTGACTGTGAAACACCAAATCCTGTGGAACATCATGAGAGACATGGGGTTCCCAGCACACTTGAATCACCTAATCAAAACTTTATATCAGGAGCAAAAAGCAACTGTCAGAATAGCCGATATTAAAGAGAAAATGCGAGTAAGACAAGGATGCATAATATCCCCGTATCTATTCATGAGAAACAATAATGAGAAATGTCAGAAAAAAAAAAAAAATATGAAACATCCACCCTCTTACAATCGGTGAAAAGGAAATACAAGAACTTAAATATGCAGATGACTCAAATTATCCTATCAAAGAGAGACGAGAAACTGAAACAGATGACTCAAGAAGTTATCCTATCAAAGAGAGAGGAGAAACTAGAATAGATGACTCAAATTATCCTATCAAAGAGAGACGAGAAACTGAAACAGATGACTCAAGAAGTTATCCTATCAAAGAGAGAGGAGAAACTAGAATAGATGACTCAAGTTATCCTATCAAAGAGAGAGGAGAAACTAGAATAGATGACTCAAGTTATCCTCTCAAAGAGAGAGGAGAAACTAGAATAGATGACTCAAGTTATCCTATCAAAGAGAGAGGAGAAACTAGAATAGATGACTCAAGTTATCCTCTCAAAGAGAGAGGAGAAACTAGAATAGATGACTCAAGTTATCCTATCAAAGAGAGAGGAGAAACTAGAATAGATGACTCAAGTTATCCTCTCAAAGAGAGAGGAGAAACTAGAATAGATGACAAGTTATCCTATCAAAGAGAGAGGAGAAACTAGAATAGATGACTCAAGTTATCCTCTCAAAGAGAGACGAGAAACTAGAACAGATGACTCAAGAAGTTATCCTATCAATGAGAGAGGAGAAACTAGAATAGATGACTCAAGTTATCCTCTCAAAGAGAGACGAAAAACTGAAACAGATGACTCAAGAAGTTATCCTATCAATGAGAGAGGAGAAACTAGAATAGATGACAAGTTATCCTCTCAAAGAGAGAGGAGAAACTAGAACAGATGACTCAAGTTATCCTCTCAAAGAGAGAGGAGAAACTGGAATAGATGACTCAAGTTATCCTCTCAAAGAGAGAGAAGAAACTAGAACAGATGACTCAAGTTATCCTCTCAAAGAGAGAGGAGAAACTGGAATAGATGACTCAAGCTATCCTCTCAAAGAGAGAGGAGAAACTAGAACAGATGACTCAAGTTATCCTCTCAAAGAGAAAGGAGAAACTGAAACAGATGACTCAAGAAGTTATCCTCTCAAAGAGAAAGGAGAAACTGGAACAGATGACTCAAGTTATCCTCTCAAAGAGAAAGGAGAAACTGAAACAGATGACTCAAGAAGTTATCCTCTCAAAGAGAAAGGAGAAACTGGAACAGATGACTCAAGTTATCCTCTCAAAGAGAAAGGAG
The DNA here is from genome assembly GCA_036924085.1 of Ariolimax columbianus. Taxonomy (NCBI): domain Eukaryota; kingdom Metazoa; phylum Mollusca; class Gastropoda; order Stylommatophora; family Arionidae; genus Ariolimax; species Ariolimax columbianus. The sequence continues at coordinate 10,963,788 of JAVGWX010000001.1, forward strand.
GAACTAGAATAGATGACTCAAGAAGTTATCCTCTCAAAGAGAGAGGAGAAACTAGAACAGATGACTCAAGTTATCCTCTCAAAGAGAGAGGAGAAACTGGAATAGATGACTCAAGTTATCCTCTCAAAGAGAGAGAAGAAACTAGAACAGATGACTCAAGTTATCCTCTCAAAGAGAGAGGAGAAACTGGAATAGATGACTCAAGCTATCCTCTCAAAGAGAGAGGAGAAACTAGAACAGATGACTCAAGTTATCCTCTGAAAGAGAAAGGAGAAACTGAAACAGATGACTCAAGAAGTTATCCTCTCAAAGAGAAAGGAGAAACTGGAACAGATGACTCAAGTTATCCTCTCAAAGAGAAAGGAGGAACTAGAATAGATGACTCAAGAAGTTATCCTCTCAAAGAGAGAGGAGAAACTAGAACAGATGACTCAAGTTATCCTCTCAAAGAGAGAGGAGAAACTAGAACAGATGACTCAAGTTATCCTCTCAAAGAGAGATGAGAAACTAGAACAGATGACTCAAGTTATCCTCTCAAAGAGAGAGGAGGAACTGGAACAGATGACTCAAGTTATCCTCTCAAAGAGAAAGGAGGAACTGGAACAGATGACTCAAGTTATCCTCTCAAAGAGAAAGGAGGAACTGGAACAGATGACTCAAGTTATCCTCTCAAAGAGAAAGGAGGAACTGGAACAGATGACTCAAGTTATCCTCTCAAAGAGAAAGGAGGAACTGGAACAGATGACTCAAGTTATCCTCTCAAAGAGAAAGGAGGAACTGGAACAGATGACTCAAGTTATCCTCTCAAAGAGAAAGGAGGAACTGGAACAGATGACTCAAGTTATCCTCTCAAATAGTGACGAGAAACTGGAACAGATGACTCAAGTTATCCTCTCAAAGAGAGACGAGAAACTGGAACAGATGATTCTGTATGTTAAACAACATAGTGAAGAACAACATCTCTATCTGAACATCAGCCAAATGAAGATAACAACCACCAACAAAACAAAAAACCCAAAGTTACTCTAAAAAATTAGGAAACAGAAACAAGCTTCAGCTCAATTATCAGCAGCAATGGGAGACTGCCAAAAATAAATCAGGGGAATAATGGCTATGGCAATGCAGATGTCAAACAAAATTAGAAACATATTTTAGAACATGAACAAAACAATTACACAAATTCTGAGGACCTGCATCTTTCCTGTGGCAACATACAGATTAAGTACATGTATCATTCCACAAACACCAAAGAAAAAAATGGAATCTTTTGAGCTAAAATGCTAAAGGAAAGTTCTCAAAATACCATTGACAGTGAAAAGAAAAAAGCACAGACTTCCTAAAAGAACTGGATATAGAGGATAATTGGCTGGCAAACCTCTTCGGCATTGTAGTTTAACTACAAAAATTGCAGAACTGCATTGAGAACAATTGAACTGCAAGTAAATTAATGAAGACAACTATTTCACATTTCAACTGTAGTTATACAACATTTAATGTACTTGCCCTGAAAGAACTGACTTGGCCAAAGAGCGCTTCGTTTCTTGCAGTGCAACAATTTTTTCTTCAATTGTATCTTTGCACAAAAATCTGTGTTGAAGGAATGATAAAAAGATATATATTCACAATAAAGAAACATAAAAAAAACAAATATTTTTACTGTCAATACAAGTTGAAAATCAAGTTCATAAAAACAATATTTTCTAGGTTGTTGTTGAATGCCCACAATGGCCTGGTTGCTCTTTAGTGTGCCGTTAAAATGGCGTTGAGTGGCTGGTTGATTTCCTCACATCCCAAGCGTGCTGGTGAAGGAGGACCAGTGTCCTCTAGGCGGTTGTGCTATGCCTGACTTCATCTGTGTGCCACTCACTACTAAGCGGGTCATGTAGATCCTGCACATCATTAGCTAGACTGCCATGAGAACTGCATGGAAGTGAGGTGCAGGTATTGGTCAATATATTTTACATTATCCTCACTTTACCTGGAAGTCAAATCTTAACCCAACACCATTAATAGAGGATGGGTGCGAAAGCAAACAGGTCACAAAAGTGGTCTATATTTCTATATTGACCTAAGTGCAGCATATGACACCATAAACCATCAGAGACTGCTATCAAAGCTATACAAAAGACTGGCGCCTGACCAATATCATCAAATGCCTCCTGCAGAACAGACAGCACTATGTCACTTTGGGAAAAATGACAGCAGATGGTGAAACCAAAACAACAGCCTGGCACATGGAAGCGTCCTAGCACCCTTTCTATTTAACATATACACAAATGACCAACCCATGGACACAGACACAAGAAATTCATCTATGCTGATGACACAGCAGTTGCTGACCAGGGAAAAGGGGTGTTTTATTTTTGCGTTCGCCTTATTTCTCTAATCCCCAAGGCGGTGTGCGTTGCACTGTGGTTTTTATTTTGCGCCTATCGGCCCAGTGCATCCGACTTCAGCATGATTTTATGTAAGGGCCTGCTTCCTCCTGCATTTTCTAAGGGTTTGCTTCCCCGGGGTAACGGCCGGTGCTGCGATGGGGATCGAACCCAGCACCTTCGGATTGTGAGCCGTGCCACTTAACCACTAGGCCACAACGTCCCCTGGAAAAGGGTTTGAGAAGGTTGAAAACAAACTCAATTTTTCTCAATGCCCTTGCAGAATACTGACAAGAGTCATCTTAAACTAAATCCTAGTAAAATCCAGATATGGGCCTCAGAAACAGAGACGCAAAAATAAAACTTCAGATTAGGTGGCAAGGGCAGGAACTTGAACACTGCACAGCTCCAAAATATCTAGGCGTGAAGTTAGACCGTACACTGTCCTACATGACGCACTACCAGAAAACAAAGCGTAAGATACACGCAAGAAAGAATATCATCCCAAAACTGCCCGGCACAATATGGGGGGCACAGCCATCAGTCCTTCAGGCATCTGCTCTTGCCTTGGGTTTTTCCATAGCTGAATACGCTGTGCCAGTCTGGAAAAAACTCTGCCAATCTGAAACTTGTTGATACAGCAATTAATGAGGCCTAAAACCCACCCCCATTGATAAAATATACCCCATAATTGGTATAGCACCACCCGAGATTCAAAGTAGCATCACAGCAGAAATCGAACAAGAAGAACACGAGCACGACCCAAGGCACACAATGTTTGGACATCAAATACAGAGCACAAGACTCAAATCCAGACATAGTTTCTTAAAATCAACACAGCACATACAGACAAATCCAGAAAGTTGCTGTATCAAGAGATGACATGAATTGATGCAGACCCCAGAGATGGAATTTCAGGAGAAACCTGTCCCCAGACATCATCTACCAAACACAGCACGGACAGACTCCAAACTGGTGTATCACAGTGCAAGAGGAATATGAGATGATGGGGATACACAGATGATGAAACATGTGATTGTGGCACAATACAGTAACCAGACCACCTGATGACCAGCCCCAACCTCCAGGAAACATGCAATAGGTGCGACATGCTGGAGGCAAATGACAAGGCAATCCATGTCGCTGAATACTGGATGCATACTGTATAATATGGTGCTTGGAAAGTAAGTACCCTGACTAACATGTCCAATCAGTACGTTTTGCCTGCCCAGACATTAGCCTCCTTTCTCTATATAAACTAGGTCAATAAGTCAATTAAAAACACATTTTTATCTGTCATAATAGCAAAAAGAAATGTGTCTTATGTCATACCTGTAAATGAAAACACTTTTATTCTGTCCCATTCTGTAAATGCGGTCACATGCCTGCTCTTCCAAAGCTGGATTCCTAAAATCAGAAAGGGCAATGTGCCAGAGCATATTCCAATAAAGTACCATAGCAAAAGACTGACTTTAGGGCTAAAAAAAATTGACTTCTTGAACATATTTCTGATTAGAGAACACTGGGAAGTCACCTGTTTTTTAAAATTATTATGAAGGAGTAGTTTTTAAACTGGTGGTCTGCGGCTTGCAGAACTGATGTCTGGCACGCATGAATGAATGCAAATACTATTTACCAGTTCCACTTGATTTGACTACATCAACTAACTTTTCATTCATGACAAGAGAAAAATATGTTAAAAGTGAAGATGGGAAGTTATTCATTATCAGTGGATATTTAATGCAAACATTCATTATTAAATGGATAATTAATACTAAGTAATTAATTTACCAGTGGATGTCTAGCAGAAACAAGTGGTTCCCTCCAATTAAGTTTAGCCCTACTCCTCCGGCTTGGAGTGAAAGAAGCAATACCTGAAAGTTTAACAAATCAGTAAATGATTGAATGAGTGAGGAAAATCTTTAGTACAAAATAGATGAGATCAAAAACATGCAAACAGCAGCCAAGGTATACAATTTATATAAGAGATAATGGGTTTTATTATGTCCTGCTAAATGTTATAATAATAAATGTGATCTCCAGATTACACCAGATTAGATGGGCTGTCTAAAATAAATAAATCCAAACTTAATAAACTGTAATCAGAAAACGTCCAAAAACCATTCAGTGATTATCACTAGTAACAATGGTACTACAGCTAATTTAAGTGCACACAGATCCAAGTACTGATGCAGTAAATCATGTCATGTGTCATTATTGTGAAGGTCTAGATATAGAGGCAGTAGTTCTAGCAGAGCAGTTTGTATGTCTATGTTCTGACCACAAAAATAAACATTCAAAACCTTGGTAAGGAATATTTTTTGTTTCTAGCTGAGGTGAAATAAAAACATAGCCCATATAGTGCATGGTGAATACAGTGGCAAGCCATCTTTATTCCTCAGTCCTATAAATAATCTTGGTTCCTCAGCAATGGGAATGAATGGCATAATGATAGCCCAATTACTGGTCAAAGGTTGTGGACACAACCAGCAGACTCTACCCAAACTATTAGATTATGTCTCTAAAAATTATAATCAATGCCAAATATTTCTTCACGGTCACTGACATGAAAATCATTCAGATCAATTGTTTCCTGAAAATGTCCATGGCTTGTTCAGCTGTAGAGTATCGATGGGCGTAAGAAATCATTATGTTTACTGAAGTGATAGGCACGATCAGGCTAACGTCTGGTCAGGCAAATAACACTGATCAGACAATCTTAGCCAGGGTCAAGAGAAATATACTGGCCAAGACCCTAAGACCCTCACCTGACCTCCTCGTTGGTCGTCCTGGAAACAGTCCGGCTAACAAGGTGAGGTTCGATGTGATACCCGTAGTACTGAGTGACACGCAGATGAAGCCAAGCATAGATCAACTGCCTGAAGGACCCAGTTCCACCTTCATCAGCATATGTAGATGTGAGAAAAGCTACGACAATCCGCCACTTAACGCTCTTTTTAGGGCGCACAAAATAGTAGCTTACTAATTGTGGACATTCACAAACAACACCAACTGAAGTGATCAACTTATGTATGACTCTTTTTGTCTTTACAGGCGGCTTTAAGTGGGTAAAAGTCTCAATTGGCAGTTCTTTTCATGGCAGATCTATCGTACTCCACCATAGGTCTTGGATATATGGTTACATTTACTTTAGCACTTGATTTCCGTGTTTTTTAGTTTTTCCTAGAAAGTCTCTTCTATTTCTGTTTTTAAGAATTGACGTCCTGCACTACGGGCATGCCCATAGGTGCTGTATCTCTCAGCAAATGATGCAAGGGCATGGATGCTGATAGTTCCTTTAGCTCGCTGGTTGTACACTCTCCTGCTCCATCCTCTAATGCGTCCTACTCCGCTCAAACTTCGTTTAATATTGAAACTTTGCAGCCTGTGGATTGCTGCTTCAACTATTGCGGTGTCCTCATCTAACAGGCAGTTATTGATCAATTTAAAAGTGTAATTCATTTTATAACACTAACGTGTCCATGATGGAAACTTGTGAAGCCAAGATGTCAGCTCTTTTATTGCTCTTTTCTTGTCTGGATGTCATCGATAACAATCCCAACATGTACCACATCATCACATTCGGGGTATCTCTAGTGCAGCCCAGAACCAGTCATGTACCTTCATTCTGGATGCATTCCAACCTTTCACACTGTGTTCTTGATAGTGTGAGGATGCCCAGTCCATAATTGATAACTGACAACACAACCGGACGAAAAAGTCTCTTCACCTCAATATAATGTTGTTTTCCTCAGCCATCTCCTCCCCCATTTGAAAGTCTATGGACAAGTCTTTCATTGAGCTCTTTTATATGTTTTTGTGTAGGAGTGGTGTCTCTTAATGGCGAACAAGGATTACATTTACTCCAACAGTTTCGCCATTGTTTGTAATTAATACCAGCGTTTGTGGTGTAGATAGTAGCGAAATAACAATGACAGTGTGTAGCTAGTTACTAGCAAGTCATTGTTTTTACGGATTATCGTTGATATCTTGTTGCTAAACTGACTGACTAGGACGACACACATTGTCTAGGTTCAGCGTTACCTGTACCGCGACAAAGAGTGAATTTTCTGATTTTTTTTCTCCGCTGGTGGTAGTTAATACCAACATTTTGTGGTGTAGAAAGTAACAATATAACAAATCCAGTGCTTACTAAGTGATCGGTCAGCAAAATCTAATCGATTGTGCCACGATTTCGCTACATAGCTGAATGTGAATTTGAAGACACGATTGGTCGGATTTCACTGTTACCTGTACAATAATGTGATACCGCAATAAAAATAGCGAAGACAACTGACCACAAACGAAGTTGAGGAGACTCGTTAGACTCGCAGTCAACTCTTCTAGGAGAAGGAAAACTATGATGACAAACCAAACATAAGGGTCATCGCGGGAGCTATGGAGGTCATGCTCTGACGTCGATGTCTCCAGCAAATAGCACCAAAGAAGGTGGATGTAGAAGGAGAGGAAGGGGAAACAAGAGGAGAGAGAGAAAGAAAAAAGCTAGAAAGAGAGCATGTCGAAGAAAGTCAGGGTTACAAATGTCTGTATAGGCTACTGGAATTGCTGCAGCGCCAACGCGAAGTCATTTTCCAAAAATTGGTATACGATTTCGACATCTTCATGATCCAGGAGACCTGCTTGAAGGAGAATGTTGTCATCAAGTGTTCAGGATACAGGTGTTACAGTAATCCATGAGAGGACTGGCAATGTATGTGAAGCACCTGTACAATTGAGAATATTGAGCTACAAGGGATTGTAGTGATAATCAACCACCAAGAATGGAGAATCTACAACGTATACGCTCACGTAGATCACCTCTTCAACAATGTAAAATATGAGTTTCTGTCAGACTTGTCAGAGTAAAATGTGCCTCATTGTAGGTGACTTTAATACTAGGTCAAATCAGTGGGGAAATGTCACTGAAAATAGGCAAGGGGTCACCTTGAGCCAGGCATTAGTCCACACAAACCTCACTGTCATGAATGACGGTGGTCCAACTAGACTAGCATCTCGATCGGGGAATACGGATGGGGTTATCAACCTGGCACTTATATCCAGTGATGTTGCTCCATCCACACGTTGGGACGTATTAGGGACACAAGAGAGCGACCACCTGCCACGTGTCATACTTATACCCAGAGGAAAACAGACCAGACACCGAAAAGCCAAACAGGTGTTCAGATACACATATGAACAGGATAATGTAGTGAACAAGCTGCGCCAGACGATCAGACACAGGACAACTAGATCTCCATTTGTCCAACCAAGTAGTTGATATGGCCTGGAGAGAAAAAGAGGTGGCACACAAAGGAGGATTGGCGTAAAGCCAGAAAGAGATCTGGTACTAATGTCAACGTGTTGAATGAGAAGGAGGTAAAACGTAAAGCTACCAAGTCCTTTAAAGCGTTAGCTAGGGAGTCCAAAAGCGAGCAATGGGAGGAGTTCATTACAGGTGTGGATAATGATTATACCCCCCAGAAGTTCTGGCACATGCATTGGAAGATGAATGGAAAGACTACAAGCCAGCTTATCCCCAACATTCAAGACACCACTGGAAATTTCCTGAAGATGGATGAAGTGTAGGGTTCGAGTTTTTTCAGTAGATATGTTGCCCAGACTGACAAAGGCGATATAGATGCTCGTCAGGAAATGCGGAAAGACATTTTAGACGCAGCCATCAGGTAAGAGGCTTATGTGGACCTTATCACTGAAGCGGAGGTCGCAAATAGCCTACGTACCAGCAAAAATTCTGCCCCAGGTCTTGATAGAGTACAGTATTGCCACATCAAATAGTTGGATGAGACATAGATAAGAAATGTAGTGAAGGAGTTCAATCACATTATAGAGAAGTCATCTGTGTCTGAGGACTGGCTTCATAGCTATCTGTGCTCACTGCCTAAAGGACTGTAAGCTTCTCAGTAGCTATCGAATAATCACCATACAGAATGTATATGGCAAATTGCTTGAAAAGATAGATGGATCAGTGCTGCGCAGTGGGACTGCAGGCTGGGGTTTCTCGGCTAGAGTGAGAGGACAGGTCATTGCTGAGCACAGTAGGGCATACATGTCAATAGCCTCCAGTTTAAAAATGGAGATGGAAGCAGTGACCTCAGCACTGATATGGATATCTGAACTTCTATAACAAGGGCAGTCATCGTGACGCGCAAGCCGTACTTCAGAAGGTACAGAAGGAATGGCTTAGGTACAAGTGGATAGCAGCTGTTAAGACCTTAAACCCCCCATTGGTTGATATGGATCTACTGTCCCGCTGGGGCTCAGGGCAATGAAAGAGCTGACATCATGGCTTCACAAGCTGCCATCATGGGTACATTTGTGATGGATAGAAGCTACATTTTGAAATCAATCAATATCCGCCTGTTAGATGAGGACACTGCAATAGATGAAAGAAGCAATCCAAAGGCTGCAAAGTTTCAACATTAAACGAGATTTGAGTGGAGTATGGCGCATGAGAGTACGAAGTAGGAGAATGTACAGCCAATGAGCTACGGGGACCATCAGCATCCATACCCTACGTCATTTGCTAAGAGAGACTGAGCAACTATGGGTATGCCTGGAGTGCAGTGACATTGATTCTTAGAAACAGAATATGTCTTTGTATCTTTACATTGGTCTATCTACATGTCTCCTCCCCTTTGAAAGTTCACCGAAAAGCACCTGTTTGGGTATGCGGTTACTTTCCATTCTTCTCACATGGCCCAGCAACCTGTCTTCTACTGCTGAGTGTCCCTATTATGGATTGTAGCTTTGCTCGATGCAATATCTCTCTGTTGGTAATTTTGTCCTGCCACTTGATTTTCATTATTTTGCATAGACAATGATGATGAAAGATGTTGAGTCTTCTCTCATGTCTCGAGTAAGTGTCCCTCGCTTCAGAGCCATACAGTAAGATGCTAAGCACACAAGCTCGATTTATCAGAGTTTCCATTTACATCGTTAATTTATTATTTTCCCACACTGTTTTGGATAATCTGCCAATGCTTAAATATTTAAAGCACTCATACTTTAAAAAAAAGTTTTATAGTAAATAAATCTTCTGAGTAAAGAAATGTTCTTCTGGTTCAACTAATACAAGCACATACAAGCTATTTTTAGGCCAGGAAGCAAAACCAAAGCACTACTGCAATATGAAATCTGGTGGCAGCATGTTGCAATGTTTGAACAACTACTATACTAAAAATAAAATGTAAATAAACTGAAACCGTACATATGAAATACAAACAATGACATTTGCAGCTACATGAAAATACCTGTGCCCCTTTTGAATTTGTGTTGAAATCATCCACAATATCCATGCGTTTCTTGGCTGGTATGTCACCTTGAATCACACGGTACATTACACCAACCTTGTTCAAGTGGTACGCAACCACCTCAAGCATCTGGGTCCACTGAGAGACTATCACGCTGAAATTATTTCACACAAAAATTGTACAAATAGTTTACTAAAATTACAACACAGAAATGCTGCTTAATTAATTATGATAAACATAGATGCATATTGTTAACACAATTCTAAACAAAGTCAAAATTTTTCTCACTTTAACCAACATTTCTGTAGCCAGGAGCTGACACTAACTGTCTGCATAACTTCAAATCAACAAAATAAAATATCAAAACAAGAAAACGAAATGAGCAATGCACTTATTAAATTGAACTCACTACAATTGAAAAAAATATGCCAGATTTAAAAAATGTAACTGTAAATCTATTAATACTTTTGGTCTGAAAACATAGACAAACAATATCTGATATAAACAAACCATTTATCTCTTGTTGCGGAGTCTTCACCTTTCTGTATTGATGATATCTTCTCCATGACACATTTCAGCTGTAAAAATAAAATATCTTGAACATAACATACCATACCTCATTAACAATTATGTTCATGTATTCTACTCATTTCTCAAATTCTTTTTTAAAACCACAGTTGTCATTTCTGACCTTAGCTTTCAGATCCCCCATCAAAATTATAATATGCCGCTTTTGTCTCTTGTCTATAATATCTTAAAGCTTAGAGTATTTCTCCTTCACTGTTTCATGCTTTTCAGTATTCAAACTTTTAGTTAGTTTAAATAGTGTGATATGCACAAGCATTTTAAATAATCTGCAATAAGAAAAATAAAAGCCCAGCCTGATATGTTGTGCAATCCTCAGCTACACATTTCCATAGTCCTAATGATTCCATTCATAGAATGTATTCGACCTATTTCCATACTGTCTCTAGGTGTCATTCTATATCTGAGGTCAACCAGGGTTTCATCTTGACCATACTCTCAGACACACGCATCCTTACACAACTCTAACACGCGTCTTCAGGGTGAAGCCTTTCCATTGCACTTTGGTTGGGGTTGACCACTGAGATCTTCCTAACTATCATAGGTACATCCAGATGCACACACGTATTCAAGCACTGGTTAATACGTCCTGATATCGCCTAAAAGACTACAGTCCGATGTGGAAAAGGCAATGCCTCCATCATTACAATACAAAGAGGCAAACCTTTAACGAAAAAAATAATTTTTGAAGTATTGACTAGTTTTCTATGAATTGTTTTTTTAACCCTACCAGACCGATTTACCCTTTTTCCGGTAATTTCCTTAATTGCCGCTGTACCGCAGGACTGAATTTACGGTACTTTGGGTAGTACGTGAATAAAATGCGTCAGAATCTAAAAATAACCAACCAATGGTGGTCAATCTTCATGGTTAGTCATTGCAAATGTCTGCCCCCATGTTTGAATTGATTTTGTGGGGTTTAACGTGAACAAATTCTGAAAATTGACAATGAAACGAGCGGCTGATGAACCAAGCACTTCAACAGGAAAGCAAAGTAAGTCTAGGCTTATGACAGTCCAACAGGTGATCAATAATTTGGTTGATTCAGACTCTCAGGAGTCAAATTAATCAAGAATACTTTTCCAGTTCAAGTGAAACAGACAGTGAGAGCTCGAGTGATGAGATGAAGGCTTTTCTTGGACTGAGGATCTATATGGAATACTCATGTATAAAGCCCAGCTATCAGGATTATTGGACAAATGAGGGCTCTTTGTTGGGTTTACTCCTGGATTTCGAAATGTTATGACTCGAGACAGATTCTTGGCCTTTTGCTGGGTGGATTGGCACACAAAGGTGGAATATTGACGCTAGATGAAAGGTAAACCTATTTTCTACAATGTGTCCAAGTTACATCTTATTCTAACCACTTGTTTGCATGTAACTAACATTTTTCTATATCATGTTGGTTTTTTTCTCTTTAATGCTCAGGAGCCCAGGCATGGGGTACAGTTAGGTTCAGTGCCTCAGGTCTGGTAGCGTTAAGGTATGATCAATCCTTCTGCAACTGCCACTTTAAAATCATTCCCAAGATTGTGACCATAAAATCTCTACAATGCTAGCCATAATGGCAACATTTGATCATACTTAAAATGATTGAGAAATTGTGGTTAAACTATGGTAGGTTTAGCTACCTGGCCATGTATTTTTATACTGCTAAAAAAACCAAACAAGAATGAACAATTAGATCTGAAAACAAAAAACATTTTATGAAGTTGAAAAATTGTTAAATTACGAGTGTGATGTTTTAGTGGGATTGAAGATAAAGAATTTGAATAGAAACTATCTATTAAATGGAAAAACAGAGTTGCAGACATCAGGAAAATAGGGACATGGTACAAACATGTTACACAGTATTGCAAAATTATTAAGAGCATAATAAATCAAATAGAAAGAGCAAAAATATAGAATTGAATTATTGCACATTCTGAAAATGCAAAATCTCATCAAACTGAAAATTATTTATAAAAATAAAATGTCCATATGGGGCCAAGATGAAGCAGTGAATGAACTGACAGCAGTTAGCAACTCATAGCTGGCCACTTGCATCAGGTTCAGTAAACCATAGCTGACCAAGAGCCTATTCCCCCTGCATCTAGTAGCCCAGGAAACAGGCTGCACTAGTCACTAGTGTAGTCTGGTCAAAGGATAGGGATCGCAGTGGGAAGGTAAACCTGATACTCAAAAAGCTAGCTGAAATCAGATGTGTCAGTCTGCCGAAGATGGATGTGTCAGACTGAAAGGTGCGAATATTGTGGTCAAGCTGTAAACTAGTGACACAATGCATTCCGTTCTCCGGACTACATCCTGCTACTTGCAAAGTCCTGTTCAGGTATTGGTATTGGGAGATTGAGAACGAACGCAGAAGAAGATGTGTCAGGTCAAAAGGTGAGATATTCCAGCCTCGCTGTAAGCTATGACACAACGTCTCATCGTCCTATTCAGGATGAATGCCAAAGAAGAAGAATTCTCATATAGCTATAAAGAGGAAGTGAAAATGAAACCGATACAAACTTACATATAGTGTAGATGTAAATACAACAAAGAAACAATTTTGTGTACAAAATCAAATGCCACCATGACAATACATTTGATACTTGGGAATAGAGACATCCTTTAAACAAATGCCACCATGACAATAAATTTGATACATGGGAATAGAGACATCCTTTAAAACAAATGCCACCATGACAATAAATTTGATACTTGGGAATAGAGACATCCTTTAAACAAATGCCACAACTACAAAAACTTTGATACACAGGGCCAGAGACCTCATTCTTTAAAACAAACAAGTAATGATTTGTGAAACAATGAGAAGGATTAGATGGATGTATTGTCTTTGTGCTTACCTTTGTACTAAGTGCAGATTTGTGAAACAATGAGAAGGATTAGATGGATGTATTGTCTTTGTGCTTACCTTTGTACTAAGTGCAGATTTGTGAAACAATGGAGAGGATTGGGTGGATGTATTGTCTTTGTGCTTACCTTTGTACTAAGTGCAGATTTGTGAAACAATGGAGAGGATTGGGTGGATGTATTGTCTTTGTGCTTACCTTTGTACTAAGTGCAGATTTGTGAAACAATGGAGAGGATTGGGAGGATGTATTGCCTTTGTGCTTACCTTTGTACTAAGTGCAGATTTGTGAAACAATGGAGAGGATTGGGTGGATGTATTGCCTTTGTGCTTACCTTTGTACTAAGTGCAGATTTGTGAAACAATGGAGAGGATTGGGTGGATGTATTGCCTTTGTGCTTACCTTTGTACTAAGTGCAGATTTGTGAAACAATGGAGAGGATTGGGTGGATGTATTGCCACTGCACTCTCTATCTATATCTTCAAGCAACATTCCTTTTAATTGTTCTTCTAAAGTCAGTTCAATTCCATCAGACTCCATGTTAGCCACATCCAAATGCTAGTGAACAATCAGAACAAATTCAAAACATGAGGAATAAGACAAAACAATACCTTGACTATAAATAAGACAAAACAATACCTTTACTATACTATCTTGTGATCACATGCTTGTTTAAAGTTAAAAACTACACAATTAGCAATGATACTCGTATATGCTGCATTTTTGTTTCAGTGTCAGTTATGAGATTTCATGAAATATTTCTTATCAAGAAATATTGGTAAAGCTAATGGAAATAAAGACAGAATAGATCAACAATAATGAGTGTACATAGTCTATAAAAACAAAAAGCACAAGAGATGTCTAAAACATTTTCCTTCAAGTTATAAATAACTAAACAATTACATATTTTTACTGGAATTTAAACTACAATCAATAATGTCTGCTGAACAACTGGCTGGAATTCAATTCAGGCATTAAACTTTTTAAACATCTGTCATCAATGCATCTGTGGTCTTAAATGTCAAAAGTTAATCACTGTTAAATACTGACTTACAATGTTTCATTACAAAAAAGTATGACACTTTCTTTCTCATAATTTACTACTTAAAATTGACTGCAGATTGGTTATATTTTCAGTCATATCTGCAACTGCAGCTCAGAATACATTTGCGAGATACAGTCATTAGGGAAAAGGAATTTTTTTATTATAAAGTGCATGGAAAAGTGTGTACAATGGAAAATCTTATTTCAGGACACAAAATGGCTTTTTAGCAATACTCTATGTAGTGATTGTGGCGATCAAGTAGTATGCGCATGTGCAATATAGCATACAACATGGCCACCCCACTGTTAACTTGCACCGTGGAAGAACAATGTGGCGTTGTGTTTTTTTTTGGGTGGTCTGTAAAAGAATGAAGGTCCAGTATGGAGACAGTTGTTTGAGTCAGAGGAGAGTATATGAATGGGTAGAAAGATCTCAAAATGGAAGACAACAAGTCATGAACCATGGCATTGGTGGCAGTAAGCGTGGCAACCGATTCAGTGAAACAGCAGATCCACCAGTTAGTCCGTGGCAATAGGCAAGTCCCTATTGACAAAATAGTCGTAAATTTCAACAGGAGTCATGGCGCAGCGTACAAAACTGTCCGTGATGATATGTTCTTATTCTGGTTATAAGAATGTGTGTAGCAGATGCGTCCCAAGGCAGCTGACGAGGTAATGGAGGCGGTGCAAAATTGGTTAAAGGTCACACCAAAAGACTTTTTTTCTATAGGGCATCAACAATCTAGTGGACAAAGTGTATTGCCAGGCACTGGGACTATGTTGAAAAACAAGGCATAATTGTTTTAATGCATGGTTCGCACTCTTGTAAAAATGATAATAAAATTGCTGTTACTTAATTAATGACTGTCTCTCATATTTAAATATACTTCACATGAACACCAGAAATAACAGAACATTCTGAGAGAGGAGAAATAGAAGGAAGCTAAAGGAAATTGCAATACAGAAATGACAGCAGAAAAATATGTGGTGGAATTATGGACCTGAGTCATCAAAAGCAGGAAAAGATGCTAAAGGGTTATGTTTGGAGCAAAGAGTCTTAAGGGCTTAGAGCACCGAAGAAGATGCAAATGTAAAGGGAAATAGGATAACAGAAAAACACATGACACATATATTTACATTAAGTGAATCAACTTATATGTATTTTTTTTTTTTTTTTCTGGTGTCGGTCTTAAAAACGACGTGACATTGTGACACAAGCAGCCAGTTATGAGTCGCTGACTGCTGTCAGCTAACTCACTGGTGCACCTTCAACCCCAACTTATTTAACACAACATGTATATTAAGTAGGCGGCAGTAACCTTTTCTAGGTCATGGCCTCCCTGAAGACAACTGTAATTCACCATAGCCCCTCTACTCACCCACATCACATAAGTTGGAAACAAAAAAATTTAAGCACAAATGCCTACATTTTAAAATATAGATTTAGTTTGTGGACCTTAGGTTGGGAACTATTGTTCTATGATATTTTTGTAGTAAGTAGAACTTGTCAGAAAATGATGGAATCTCATGATTTCAATCAAACAAGGACGAGAATGTCCATCACAATTTTCCACAACATTTTAGCATTATTATTTCATGACTAATGACTTAAAGATAAATGTAAACAATTACAGATTTCATCAGACTAAGGTGGGAACAGCACTGTCGCAGTCGCAGCAATGAAACCAAAATCTTGCTTCCTGTGCTTCGTCCTTGTTTAAAGGCAGAATTTGTAGCACCAACACTCTGACCAGCACCATGTGTGGTGACACCATCATGACTTTGCACTCTGGAATCTTCCTTCTGTCTGACTGCTACTAGCTTCGTGCCTCCCATCACCAGTGATTCCTTCTCCGCATGACGAAGCACATACTCTTGAACTGTTGATCTGTTGAAATAATAAATTCAATGTGTAACATTTCAACAGAAAATTGACCTACAGCAAACATGGCAAAATTATCTTTCTACTTATAGAATTATATCAATTGTTTTATTACCGTTTCTTCTTTTTTGTTTGCTCTCAAATAATCACAATTTTAGTTATACACATTTTGGTCTGTCATTTTATAAATACAAAAATTGAAGCTGCTGTAAGCTAAATGAAACAAAACTTCTATTCAGCTTTAGTTTTTGAAGGATGGTGATCACCTTACAATTGATGCCAACTTACAACCATAACAGGGAAACACAATATTTAATATTTAGTAACCTTGCCCAGGAGCCAAAATACAACTTCTCAGTTCAGAAATAAATATTTTAATGACATTAAAAAAAATCCAATTCAATACGAAATGCTCATCATTTTTTATCTTGCCGTACCCCAAGTAAATTATGAATTATATAAACCTGCGGTTGCTGTGGATCCGACAGCACTCACGCACTTGCCTTTGACCCAATGCCATGTTATCTGCACATGTTTGTTAGTTGTTTAGTTCAATACAAAGTATTCCATTTATGTGGTCTCAGGGGAAGTAGTATTTTTCTTACATTGTTGAACGCCAGATACTCATAATATGGTGATTGACAGTTTTGTACATTGTGAATTTAGAAATCCCCACAGGAAAAATAGAAAATTCAATTCCAGAACTTGGTGTTGTTGATAGCGTTAGCATCAGGATTTCGACTTCGGGTGATTTGGCAAACAAAAATCATATTGTGGTCACGGACAGATTTCACAACAATGTAACTCTCCTCGACAAGTTATACACTGATACAGCAATGACAAATAGAATACGGGGTCCTATCGCAGCTATCTTAGGTTTTTGCCACTCCTTAAAAAAAAAAGGCGGGTCGATCGCATCTGCTAATCAACTGTGATGCGCGCGTTACAATGTTCACATTACAATGTTTACTTTACAGAGGGGTAGAAATAACACTTGCGCCTGAAGAATGCGTCTACTAATTAGGTAATTGGTGATCAAGCTTAATAGACAAGATCTTACTCTAAATTATTGTGGAAAAAATGAACATTCTACTACAATGAAAACACAAGTTATGCTGTCGTGAATTGGTTGGGTAAAAAGTCATTGTTTTTAATACGGTTTTTTAAAATTATTATTTAAAAACTGCGTTAGACATTTACATTATCTACATATAATATTTCTCTTATTTCTACATATAATATTTCTCTTATTTCTACATATAATAAAAGTACATAAGACAACAAAAGAAATGTGCATTTTCTATATCTGATGCATTTTCCATTGTTCAATTTTTAAAAATGCCAATGGAGATTATTGGAATTTTACACCTAACCCCGATCGCTGCACAAACAATTAGCTCTATATCAAATGGGATATAAAATGCAAAATGTTTAGTTTAACAAAATGTTATTACATGCATATATTTGCATAATAACAGCTAACACACAATATTTTAGATTAGGTTCCTAGACATCTACACTTCCCTAGCTCCCAATGTTCTCAGACACACTGTATCATTCATGCTTTCTCTTTCTCCCACTTGGACTTGTGCATTTACAAATGGAGATATTTGTAACAAATGAGTCTTCATTATAAATTGTAATCGTGACAAGCTGTTCTTAATGTCCAATGCCCGTTTTTCAACCCTAGCTACTGTTGAATGAACAAGTTCACCTCGTTGTTCTCCATGCATACCCAATCCAAACCCATACATTCTAATCCATTCTGTGCAATGTGTTTCTAGTATGTGTTGTTTTAAAATTATTTGTTTTAGATAGAGCTTTCTAAATAAAGCCATGTACGTATGTATTGATGTTTGAATTATGTGATAAGAGTTTTCAGAGATGGGTTTACTGTCAGAAATGTTTATGTGGACTTAACTTTACTTAACGTCTTTATACTGGTTTAGAAGACCCTGCAGAGTCTGTATACAACCAGTTACATTTACATCACCTTGCTCTGACTAAAAAAATATTTCCTAATATCTAATCTGCACCTCTCTTTAGTCAGCTTGTAGCTATGCCCTCGTGTTATTGTAGGTGGCTGTATTTTAAAAAACTTGTTATAGTCTAATTTACCCATTCCTCTGATCATCTTATAAACCTGTATTAAGTCACCACGAATTCTTCTCTCTTCGAGACACTGTAGGCCGGTTTTTCTTAGTCGTTCCTCATAACTGTAATTCTGGAATCCCACTATCATTTTTGTCGCTCTTTTTTGTATTCTTTCTAGCATGTTTATGTCCCCTCTATGATAAGGACTCCACACCTGTACACAGTACTCCAATCTAGGTCTCACTAAAGCTTTATACAGTTTGATGATCACTTCCTTGCTCCTATGTTTAATATTTCTTTTTATCATACCTAACATTGCATTTGCCTTTTTCACTGCTACCTTAACTTGCTCACTCACCTTTCCTGTATGATCTATTATAACCCATAGGTCCCTTTCCTTATCTATCTTTCTAATATTGTTTTCTCCCATTCTGTAATTATGTTCCATATTGGATCTACCCATGTGGATGACTGTACATTTATCTACATTAAACTCCATTTGCCAGCTTACAGACCATTCTCGAATTTTATCTAAATCCAACATCAATATATCCACTTCCGCTTTAGATGAGACACTACTGCATAGTTTTGTGTCATCAGCAAATTTTGCAATCATGGATCCCATATCAATGTCCAAATCATTTATATATATCAAGAACAAAATTGGTCCCAAAACCGAGCCCTGTGGCACTCCACTTTTCACTTCACACCACTCAGAGTACTCCTTATTTATGCCCACCCTCTGCCTTCTTTCCGTTAACCAATTTTTTAAAAACCATTTCCTCTGTAATACAGATTGATCTTAATCCCGCTGTATCCATGTCTCTTTGAAAAATATCTATAGGCTCTGGGATCTTGGAGCAGTCCTCTTTTGTGTAGACTGTGCCAAAGTACTGATTGAGCAGATTAGCTGCCTCCCTATTCTCACTTATTATTTTCCCTGTACTGTCCATGAGAGGGCCTACTTTGTCTTTTGTTCTTTGTTTATTTCTAACATAAGAAAAGAAGCTTTTACTGTCAGTCTTGATCCTCTGAGCAAGTTTTTTTTTCAAAGTCAATTTTTGCTGTTTTATTCGTTTTCTGAGATATGTTCTGCTTGTCCAAATATTTTAAATGTTTCTTTTGATTTACCTGCCTCTATATATTTTTTCCATGCTTTATTTTTTGCTCTTCTACATTTCACTACAAATCTAGTTATCCACTTTTTACGCTTGGGGTTTACTTCCCTACATGGAACACATTCCTCTTTTAGCGTTTCTAGAACTGTTTTAAAACTTTCCCACTCCTGTTCAACATCTGTTCCTATGACAATATCTTTCCAGATTATGTGTTTCGCTGCCTCTTTCATCCTCTTAACATCTGCCTTAGAGTAGTTGTATGTTCGCGTGTTTATGTTTACTTCTTTCCCTGCAATAAGATCCCAACGGATGATTTGATGGTCACTTGAGCCAAACAGTTCCCCAACGGTAACGTTTTCAATCATATTTTCCTCTGTAGTAAAAACTAGGTCGAGTATGTTTTTGCCTCTGGTGGCTGCTTCTACATGTTGAATTTAAAAATTGTCAGTTATGCACTTAACAAAAGGTTTTGACTCTACAAGTGCTTCTGCCATATCCCATTTTATTTCTTGATAGTTGAAATCCCCCATTAATAATAATTTCCCTTCACTTGCCTTTGCTATGCTACTAATCAGCTCCTCATCTTCCTCTTTTTGACTTGATGGACATCTAAAGCACACTCCAATCACTGTTTTTTCACCCCCTCTTTCTATTTCTCCCCATACACTTTCATTTTTGTTACCTCATGATAAATAATCTTTGATCGTTATATTAACAGAATTTATACAGTATAATAAAACGCCACCTCCCTTAGTCTTGTCTCCACTATCCTATCTTTCCTTAACATTGTATATCCCTCAATTTCAAGTTCACTATCTGCAATCTCCTCATATGTCCATGATTCTGTTAACCCTATTATATCTGGTTTTTCTTCTTCTACATACAGTTCCAATTCTTCTCTTTTATTTACTATGCTTCTCACATTTGCATAAAACCATTTTAGTTTGTAATGTTGTTGGTTTTCCTCTTTTTGCTTCTGCTTTATCATTTTAGTGTTTGCTTTTCCACTATGTATTTCCCACTTCCCTGACACCAACTCACCCCTTTGACTACATCCTCTATAGCACCCTATTGTAGGCCTATCTTTAGTCTCATACTTCATAGGCCTTACTAGTTTAAATTTCTAACACAATGATTGAACATATACTTTGCTTCAACATAGGCTTCATTTAGTGTGATAAAATGTTCCCTGATGACAAATGCCATGTCTAGGATTTCTTGGTTTTGTGTAAGTCTGCATGTTTGTGTAATGATTTCTCTTGTCAGGGCTTCATCAACTTTAGATGATATATATTTGTGGCAGTGATTACCTACAAATGACCTGCTGTGATATGATTGGGGTGTGGTTTTGTGTTTGCCTAGTACTTTACTCAGAAGCAGACTGGACCAGACCTAGCACTCAATCCTTCAAACCCAAGTTGGGCCAATGAATGTTATGTTTGTCTAGTACTTTACTCATGGAGGAGCAGACTGGACCAGACCTAGCACTCAATCCTTCAAACCCAAGTTGGGCCAATGAATGTTATGTTTGTCTAGTACTTTACTCATGGAGGAGCAGACTGGACCATACCTAGCACTCAATCCTTCAAACCCAAGTTGTCTCAATGCATGTTGGGCTTGTCTAGTACTTTACTCAGGAGCAGACTGGACCAGACCTAGCACTCAATCCTTCAAACCCAAGTTGTGCCAATAAATGTTGTGTTTGTCTAGTACTTTACTCATGGAGGAGCAGACTGGACCAGACCTAGCACTCAATCCTTCAAACCCAAGTTGTGCCAATAAATGTTGTGTTTGTCTAGTACTTTACTCATGGAGGAGCAGACTGGACCAGACCTAGCACTCAATCCTTCAAACCCAAGTTGTGCCAATAAATGTTGTGTTTGTCTAGTACTTTACTCATGGAGGAGCAGACTGGACCAGACCTAGCACTCAATCCTTCAAACCCAAGTTGTGCCAATAAATGTTGTGTTTGTCTAGTACTTTACTCATGGAGGAGCAGACTGGACCAGACCTAGCACTCAATCCTTCAAACCCAAGTTGTGCCAATGAATGTTGTGCTTGTGCAAGCTTAACTTTAAAGCTAACTTTCTCTTCCTTATCTTCACAAAGTGCAATGCAAGTTTGACAAAAATCAATTTTTGCCTCTAACTGCTCAGACTTTTTCTAATTATTTCAAAATTTCTTTGAATTATTAACTGTGCTATTGTTAACGTGTGTCTTGTGATGTCTGGCAAATTGTAATGTCTATTTTATCTCCTGCATTCTCTAGAAGTTTCTGGTGTTTTAGAAGAATGCCTAATGAAATTTGAAGATAAGGAAGAGCCACAATTTTGATCTCTAGCATTGGCTTATACAAAGAGTTGGGGTAACGTAGCACTTGTTTTTTATTACCTGTCCCAAACTTCATAAATCTCCCGTGATCTGTTTTTAATATGGTCAGTTTTCTTTGTTTGTAAGTCCTGGTCTGGCTGGATGTCTTTATTTCATTACGTGATTGGAGCCACCAAAGGCATGGGAATGTTTCTTGGGCTCCTGACAGGCCATATATTTTTTGTTAAGAAATCATAATCAAAGAAAAAAAGGATAATTTTCTTGCCTTCCCACACTAGATCTTTCAACAACTCTGTTTGAGCTTTGATGCTATTGACAAATATTTCTAGATTCTCGTGGCTGTCTCTTACACTAGCCATTGCTACAAGGACAGTGTTTGTTTTAGAATTGGGCTTTGCTAAATTTACTATTTGCATTGTAACTTTTAAACCACCTTTTCTATGATCTTCACCAACCTTAACCCAAACTTCTTTCTCAGGAATACAGTTGATATGCCGTGTTAATAATCCTTCCCTCCTGTACTTAGTAAGGTGAAATAAACAAACCCTGGCAAATCTTGAATATATAGAAATGGTATCTCTAGGCTTTGTCCGTCATCCCCTACAAACTCTTTCATTCAAACATGCACCCATTTACGCGTGATCTCTCTTGTCCACTGCCTTTCTGCTCCTTCATGTGCCATCTCCACACCAATCTCCTTTAACAGTTTTCTCTGTTTTCATTCTTGTCTCCAGGTAAGACCTACAGTTTCTTTTAAGGTTAGTGCTAACTGCTAAGACATTTTTATTTTATTATGAACACCAGCGGCCTTGCCAAATTTGTTGTGAGATGTGTATGAAATGCGTCTCAGTTCATGTACATGTTGAACCTCAAGTGAATCAGTGAATGTGCCTTCAATATGTTTTCTCACATTGTGGAGATAGTGGGATAGTATTCGCTTTGTTGGAGTTCTTGCTGCTGATGTTTCTTTTTTGTGTTTTATTATTCTGTGCAATTCAACTGATTGCCCTCTTGTTTTGCATTTTATAATAGTGTTATGTGCTGTTGTGAGCTTTCTTCTAATGAGATGTGTGAGCAATGTCTCTTCCTCTTGTGTTAGTGATGTGTAATAAGCTTATTCATTATCATTTGTACTATAGTGTCCCATTTGAACATAGGGGATGATGTGGTACTTGTTATGCTGATTAATGGGTTTGTTGGTGTAGACATGGCAGTAGAGAGGAGCATGATGGCGTAGACATGGCAGTAGGGAGGAGCATGTTGGTGTAGACATGGCAGTAGAGAGGAGCATGTTGGTGTAGACATGGCAGTAGAGAGGAGCATGTTGGTGTAGACATGGCAGTAGAGAGGAGCATGTTGGTGTAGACATGGCAGTAGATAGAAGCATGTTGGTGTAGACATGGCAGTAGAGAGAAGCATCCTGGTGTGAGGAGGCACATCAAGCTCAACTTACATTCTATGTTCTCATTGACATCTTGGCTAGGCATGGAGGAGCAAGGCAGGACTTCGCTGGAGCTAGTGTTCGTGCTGTATTTACTTACAACTCCCAAACATGTAGGAGAATGATGCATACAAACAATACAATCATTTATATCTCAGTCAAGATCAAAGTCTGTCCATAAATTTCATAAATTACCCCACACTGAAAACGAATTCGCGAGGCCAGCTAAAATCTGTACTTTCACATAAAGATGGACCACCATGAGAAAATTGTATCCAAAAGAACTGGCAGGAAAGAAGAAAATGGAAATGGACAGGGGTGCATTCAGAATTTCTCTGTCACAATAATATTGTATGTTTTGTCAGAATGGACCGGAATCATCAATCTGATATCCAGCTACCACAACCAAACATAAATGTGAGTTGTTAGAAGGAGAAAAAAAGGATAAAACAGCTGTAGATGTTTAAACTCCTCAACTTTGTATTGATTATAATGCGTTCATGGAGGGGCACCGAAGTCAACGACCAAGCTTGTCGTCTCAACAACACACGGCTGCATTATTGCTGTCCTCGACAGCTTATAGTGAAATTTATTATGTAATAATGTTATGTAATAATGCCTACATGCTTATGGAGTGCTTCAATTCCTCGAATGCACCAGGAAGACACTACAAAACATTATGTTCATGAATGAAGTTTTCTATCAGTCATTGGTGATTAAATAACAGCGATTGAAGCTTCAAAACCGTGCCGAGGCACATCAGAGGCTACAAAATATGGACTTACATCATCCCCAAATGTCCCTAAAAGCTTCATGAAATAACATTTGTGTTGTATGTTTATTACAATTTAACAAACACATCAAGCACTTCTCAACTATTGAGGGTTGTAAAAAGGTTGTTGTTGTTTCGAATGCCCACAATGAGTAGGTTACTCTTATGTCCGCCCTGAAAAGGGCGTTAAGTGACGGGCTGCAGTAGCTTTCCTCACATCTCGAGCGTGCTGATGAAGGTGGACCAGTGTCCTCCAGGCGGTTATGCTATGCTTGGCTTCATCTGCATGTCGCTCACTACTACAGAGATCACGTCGAACTTCACCTTGTTAGCCAGACCATTGTCCTTGACAACAGCCTGTTTCCAGGATGACCAACAAGGAGGTCAGGTGAGGGTCTTGGCTAGTATATTTCACCTGACCCTGGGTAACATTCTCTGATCAGTGTGTGTGATCAGTGAGACCATACGTTAGCCTCATCGTGACTTGTAAATAGGTAAACTCAAACAAAGTGTTTCAGAAACCATAGGTGTAAAATAGGTCAAATCAAACAAAATGTTTCCGGAGTCATATTTATTAAAGCACACAAATATTTTGAAGCAGGTTTTCTGCAAGGAGGCCAAATGTAGTAGTGGCCCCTCATGCTCATATCAGAGAAAACGAGAAAGAAAAGTCCAGAGGTTGCAACAATGGAATAGAATTAATAATATCTTATTGTTCTACAGTCATGGTCCATGTACTTACTTGGTTTGTTTAAATAGCCGATCATACACAACTTTCTCTTCAGGAGACAGCTCCACCTTGATGGTCTGGCTAGTTCTGCTAGGAAGAGACACCAGAGGTGTACCCTCGCTGTTGGATTGCTCCTTAGTACGTCTTAGAAGCAGCGCTTTCACAATAGTGTTTAGTCGTTTAGTGTCCCCTATGAAACACAATACAGATCATCTGAATATTTAAGGTCTTCTAAAGGACTTGGAATAAATGTAGTAATTTAATATCATTAAATGATATAATATGATGCAAACATACAGTACTTCTTAAACTACAATTATTATTATCACTTGTATACATGTCATCATTAAATAGCTATCTTGCACTTTTATATCTGTTTATTTTAGATCTGTTCACAGCTATCAAAAGACGAAAGATGGCCTGGTGCGGGCACGTCGCGAGGTCCAACGGAATTACCAACTCGATACTCTTTGGTTCCGTACCAGGACAGAGAGGGCGAGAACGTCCAAGGAAGAGATGGGTGGACAACATTACTGAGTGGTCAGGCCTTCGTACCGGTGAGATACGCCAGGCGGCGACAGACAGAGAGGGATAGCGTGGGATTTTGGGAGTGTCTTCATGTGTGCCCCAACGACCTAATGGGTTACGAGATGAACTGAACTGAACAGAAATTTCAAACCATACTAACAGAAGAGATACAAAAGCAGGAAGAAGAACTGAGTTTCATCATAAAAATAACAGCAGGAGAACAAAGCACAGAGAGCAAAATGGCCTTCAAGACAGCCTGTACCAGACACAGAAGAGAGAAAAATAAAGCTGCAAGGATCTGAAAAGAAAGAACAAAGTGTCTTAATCTGAACAGAGATTGAAATAGGCTCTGGAAACTGACTAACTGAGCGACGAAAACAGCAGCTGGCCACCAATAATATATTGGAGAATAATCAGGGAATGCACATGGGAAAAAGAGATGCAAACATCTTTAGGGGAAAATATGGAAAGACGGACAGCAGGAGGTCAGAATAATGAATAAGTCCATGATAGCAGAAGAGCATCTGATTGACAGAACTAAAAGATGCATTTCAAGGATTCAAACTCAAGAAGTCACCTGACAAGAATGGTGTGTCACAAATGAGATGCTAATAAAAATGGGGCAGAAAACAAAGGAGATACTCCTAAAGGTAATAAATGCCAGTTGGAGAACAGGACAGATGCCTGCAGAATTGAAGGAAGCCATCATGGTGCATATCCTAAAGGTATATAAATAGGGTCCGAAAGTCAAGCTGTGTAGATGCCTAAGTTTGTGGGAGAATGTACAAATGGATCAGCCACTATCTAGAGAACAGAACCGCTAGGATCCAAGTCCAAGGAAAGACTAGCAGAAAGTTGACTATAGAACAAGGGGTGTTCAAAGGCAGAGTCTTGCCTTTGGCCCAATGCCATATAATATCTTCTCTGTGCAACCAACAATTATTCTTTCATCCCTTAGAACACAATTAAACCTAAGTGCATTGTAGTATTATGTCAGCATATTTATACAAAATTGATATATATGATAGATTTGAGTGCCCCTGCAACTTTATCTGGAAACTTGTATACAAATTGTAGTCCATTGAGTTTATGGATCCTATAACAATGTTTGAATAAAGAAGCTTTTACTCACAAAAGTTCTCCACAAAGGAACCAAAATGTTTGCCAGGAAAATGTTGTAACCAATGCTAGAAAATGTTTTTACTATGCAATCAAAGAATCTTTCAAATGAATTGTCGTAAAAACATTCAAGAACAGCAAGGCCTTACCTCTCCCAGAGTCAATATGTTTCTTCCAAACCTTGTATTCATCAAAGGGACTGAACCTCAGAAACCTGGACATGAGAGCATGATCAACTTTAGGCATAACCAAAACAAGCAAAAACATACATAAATATGTGCAAACAAAAATAAGTGTAGTAGAAAGACTGCACAATAAAACAGCCCACATATGTCTCATCTTAATAGCATAATAAAATATGAAAGAACACCGTATATTTGGACAAAGGGTACCAATTTGTGTGTTGTTTTTTGTTGATTAAATTGAAAGCAACTTGTGTACAAGAACAGACGTTTTGGTGTGAATTTCCTACCTATATACTGTTATTAAATGAAAGCTTGGTTATCACTGAAATAACTACAGCTCTAAAGTATATTTAAAATTCTTAAAATCTCATTCAATTAAAAATGCAACTTTCTTTTCTTGTGTTTGGTTCAAAATAAGCATGCAGGTCACCACTACATTAATTCAGTCTTCCCACAGGAGGAAACCTGCACCAGATCACACTATGTGATTTTTGCATCCCTATTCTCATGATAAGGTCTCATGCATGACACACAATTCCTGTCTCAGCCTTCTATCAAATGTTTGGTAAGATGGAGTAGTAGTATTCTTTGGTTATCTAATAATAAGCCCTAGGATCCACACAGCCAAATGTCTTAGCAACACAAATATAAATAACTGAAGGCATTTCCGAACCTGAGAAGTGAGTACATATCCAAAAGATCATTCTGTATAGGGGTGCCAGTCAGAGCCCAGCGATACACAGCCCTAAGGCGACACGCTGACTGTGATGTTAAGGACTTGTGGTTCTTTATATTGTGGGCCTCATCCAAAACAATCCTCTCCCATCCAATCTTAAGCAGCAATGGTAAATCTTCTGTTTTCTATTGTAGACAGGAAACCACAGATGCCCCACATTAATATGACCTATCAAAAGAGCTTCCAAATTTGAAAATAAAAAATGTATTATTAAATTTAAATAACATTTTTTGTGAAAAGATTTATCAATACATTTCAGTTTGTCCATTCTGATGCACTTCTTGGCTGCACTGTTTTATTCCTAAGCCTTACATTTATCATGCCTGGTTTTGTCGTCATTCAAATTTTAATTCTCTTTTTTCCTCATTTATCCTGACAATTGTCTTTGCTGTAGCTGCAATCCAATGATGGTGATGGTGTTCTTTGTTCATCAGAACATCTTCACAAGCCTCATTCTAGATACCTTTCGTCCACTGTCAATGCTTTCCTGTATCTTCTATATCCGTTAATAGTTGTAACAACTGGTATCTATTTTAACTGTGGCTTTAAATTTGTTTTGTTTCCTTGAGGAAACAGACGGATCCAGTAGTTCTACAAATGTAGAACTATGTAAAAAATGTTACTCTTCCATGCAACAAGGGCAAAGATTCAAATGGTCAAGTTCTTCCTCAATGACAGTGGTTTACTACTTCGAGGCAGCACCATCCTTAGCATTTGAATGTTGCATCCAGCCCTTTTCGTATTAAAAGAATTATTTGTAATCTTGCTATGAGTAAAACCTATAATTAAATAGCACGGCAGAAGAATTTAGACACGTGAAATCTTAAGATAACCAAGAAAGGAAATCTCATATTAATATTAAAGTGTAATGCAACAGTCCAAGGATTTCTAATAAATAGGATTTCTAAAAAAAAGAATTTTTCCTTAAAAGACAGTTCCATATTTTAATATTTCATTTTTTAAATTAATTTTTTCTAAAACAATCAAACAAGGTTTATTGTTCAATAGTCACTTCAGACCTTTTCCAAAATTGATCAGAATTTTATTTTTATAATATATTGAATTTAGAAAGTAAATAACAATTTCTTTCAACAGCAGAATTAAAAAAGTGTGTGACCACTCCATTTCTCCTATCAGGACCTGGAAATTTAAACATAAGGCTACCACTAAACAGTCACAAATATAATTAAGCTAAAATTAACAGTAACAAATATAATTAAGCTAAAATGAAACAGTAACAAATATCAAGCTAACAATCTACAACTCACACACAAATTCATGTACTAAATATACATTTACAGAAGATGGTAGAACAAAATTAATTTTTGAAAAACAAAGTCTTTACAGGCAGTTTAAGAAAATCAACAGTTTGAGTAATGAATAACGGACATGAAACCTCATTATTTCTGGATTCTGTTTCTTCAGCATCTTCATCATCCTTTATAGGATCTTCAACATTCTCAAACTTGTCTGATCCAACTTCCTTGCTGACAATAGTGTATGTTGTCAAAACAATATCATTGTCTATGATCCTACAGGGAAACAAAAGGTCACATCCAATCAACAAAGAAAAACAACATGTTACGTTCAATTACACAGGGAAACAACATGTCACATTCAATTAACACAGAAAAACAACATGTTACATGCAATCAACACAGGGAAACAACATGTCACTTTAAATCAACACAGGGAAACAACATGTCACATTCAATCAACACAGGAAAACAACATGTCACATTCAATCAACACAGAAAAACAACATGTTACATACAATCAACACAGGGAAACAACATGTCACTTTAAATCAACACAGGGAAACAACATGTCACATTCAATCAACACAGGAAAACAACATGTCACATTCAATCAACACAGAAAAACAACATGTTACATACAATCAACACAGGGAAATAACATGTTACATTCAATCAACACAGAAAAACAACATGTTACATACAATCAACACAGGGAAATAACATGTTACATTCAATAACACAAGGAAACAACATGTTACATACAATCAACACAGGGAAACAACATGTCACATTAAATCAACACAGGGAAACAACATGTTACATTCAATCAACACAGGAAAACAACGTTACATACAATCAACAAAAGAAATATTAAACATAGGAACATGGAAGTAATAGTCAAACTGCATAAAGCATTAGGTAGACCTAGATTGGAGTACAGTGAAGAGTCTTTATCGTAGTTAGGGGATATAAACATGCTGGAAAGGATGCAAAGAAGAGTGACAAAACTGATAGTGGGATGGCAGAGTTTATGGATGTGATAAAAGGGGTATCTGTTGGAATAAGTGGTTCTAATATGGATGTGATATTCTTCATCAAGTACCATGTTTCTAAAACATAACGACAGATGCATTTTTACATTTGCATTAAAAGAGCCGAATCCTATTTTCCTGAAAGAAAGCTGCTGGGTTACATACTTGGTGGAGAGAATTGAAAGAAAATAGGGCTTTATTAATCCTGGCATAACCATTAGGATTTGTTTCTCCATCTATGTTAGTGTTTTCCCCCAATAAAGTAAAGTATCCCATAGCATTACTACCGTAGGGGTGCGAGGTGTTAGCGATCTCACATTTCAAAGGCTCGGCTATATGAGGGCGGTAGCCATCTCCTCTCCCTCGCCGCTTTTACTTCCCGGACTGAACCGGTACCCATTTAAAGCTGGGTCGACCCGGGAGCCATTGCGGTCTGAAAAAAACATGAACCCAGGACCACTCAGATGCGAAGCCAGAGCGCTAACCACTGAGCTACGCGGCTCCCCCAGATAACTATATTGTGAGGAAAGAGAAAAATTTACCTAGTGTCTAGAAAAGAGAAGAACTCAAGGTGATTTAATACATATTTATAAGATCTTGATCTTGATGATGACCTATTCCTCAGCGTGGCTGCGGGTCCCAACTTCGTCTCTAGCAGACCCTGTCTCAGGCCACTCAAGTCCAGTGCTCCTGTAGAGGCATCTCAGGTTGCTGCATACAGCAACTGGGTCTGACCAATGCATTGGAGGTCTTCTCTGCGGTGTCTTCTTACCTCTGGGGTACCAGACTGCTGTCGCTGTGCACCATCAACCATCATTTCGTTGAAGTGCGAATGCCAGGAGTCAAAAGTGTAAAACAGGATGAGATGTGCACATGTCAAAAGACGCAACAGTTTCCGTCAGTGGCGATCCCCACCTCTCTTAATCTTCTTCTTCTTCATCGTGCGCTGTTTACAGCGATATTTACGTTGCACTGTTTTATTTTGTTAAGCCTGTGGCTCAGTGCATCCGATTTCAACAGACGTTTCTGTAGGGATGCCCTCCTTAGCCTTTGGCTGTCCCTAGCCTATCTGCAAGGCAGCAGTTGTTTTTGGTCAGAGTTGTCTCTCTTAGGGAAGTTGTCTTGCAGGACTATCGAGTCTTCCCCACTCGTGTCTATAGGGTTTGGCAATGATATGATATGATGGACTATGTACTAGTTTGTACTATCCCGGAAGAGAGGCAGTCCAGTGTGACTGTGTCTCAGGATCGTCACGTCCTGCCAGAAACGTAGCATATGCATGTGAGTGAGGTATCTCTTTGCTCCCTTTATTTTCTCGGCTCATCTGCAGTGATGGCACGCCTAGCATTCCCCGCCACCTGGGACGTTGTCACAATAGGGCAGAGGTGCAATGTCCGCTGGACTGCATCTCTTCTGCGTCCATTGGGATGGCTGATAGCAGACACAGGTAAAGAGCGAGGCAGGAGTGCATTTGGCCAGGTGCATTTCTGCGGCTCGACCGGGCTGGGCTGAGACACGAGCCCCAGGTCCCAACCATATCGTGGCCTCCCATCGCAGTGGTGCTGAGAATTAGGACGGGATTCCGGCTTAGAGGCGTTCGGCCGCAATCCCTCCTATGATAGTCTCGCGCCGTTGGCTTATCAGTCTAGCACGTGGACCAAATGTCTTCGACTAGCGATTCCTCTCGAGTTGAGCAGGACTACCGTAGCAACGCCCTGTCATTAGTAGGTTAAAACTGACCTGTCTTCCGAGGGTCTAATACCAGCACCCATTCATTATTAGACCCAAAGCATCAATAGAGGACTTTTTAGTCAGTCAATGACCAAGCGTCTGGAACCTGCGATTTATGTAGGGTTAAGCAGGGTTACCGTAGCAGACGCTCTTTCATTAGGAGGGTACAACTGACATGTCTTCCGTGGGTCTAATACCAGCACACGTTCCCTATTAGACCCAACGAGAGTGCTCTCAGTCTGTCAGTCATTTTACAGTGTAGGCGTGTTGAGTCAAATTAAGCCGCAGGCTACCACTCCTGGTGGTGCCCTTCCGTCAATTCCTTTATCGAACACTGGATGCGAGAGCATAGCCCAAGATTTTCGAGGGTCTAATTCCAGCACCCATTCCATATTGGACCCAACGAAAGTGCTCTCGGCCTGTCAATCATTTCAGTGTTGGCCGTGTTGAGTCAAATTGAGCCGCAGGCTCCACTCCTGGTGGTGCCCTTCTGTCAATTCCTTTAAGTTTCAGCTTTGCAACCATACTTCCCCCGGAACCCAAACACTTTGGTTTCCCGGAAGCTGCCCGCAGAGTCATCGAAGCAACTCCTGCGGATCGCTAGTCGGCATCGTTTATGGTCAGAACTACGACGGTATCTGATCACCTTCGCGCCTCTGACTTTCGTTCTTGATTAATGAAAACATTCTTGACAAATGCTTTCGCAGTAGCTCGTCTTGCGGCGATCCAAAAATTTAACCTCTAACGCCGCAATACGAATGCCCCCATTTGTCCCTGTTAATCATTACCTCCAGTTCCGAAAACCAACAAAATAGAACCGAGGTCCTATTCCATTATTCCATGCACCATTATTCAGGCAGCCGAGGCCTGCTTTGAGCACTCTAATTTTTTCAAAGTAAATGCGCCGGCCACCCGGGACGCTTAACGAAGAGCACCCGCGGGAGAGAGCCGGCAGGGCAGGAGACAACGTGAAATGAACCGGCGCGAGCCGGACCGCCCGCCTGCGCCTGAGTACCAACTTCGAGCTTTTTAATTGCAACAACTTTAATATACGCTATTGGAGCTGGAATTACCGCGGCTGCTGGCACCAGACTTGCCCTCCAATAGATCCTCGTTAAAGGGTTTAAAGTGTACTCATTCCAATTACGGGGCCTCGAAAGAGTCCTGTATTGTTATTTTTCGTCACTACCTCCCCATGCCAGTAGTGGGTAAGTTGCGCGTCTGCTGCCTTCCTTGGATGTGGTAGCCATTTCTCATGCTCCCTCTCCGGAATCGAACCCCGATTCCCCGTTACAAACATGGTAGGCATGTCACGTACCATCGACATTTGATAGGGCAGACATTTGAAAGATGCGTCGCTGGCACACGAGGCCATGCGATCAGCACAAAGTTACCCAGAGTCACCAGCGGGGACGCCGCAACCCCGCGAGGGGAAACGACGATTGGTTTTGAACTAATAAAAGCGCTCTTTCCGCGAGGGTCGGAGCTTGGTAAGCATGTATTAGCTCTAGAATTGTAGGATCGTGTCATCTAAGGAACCTCGACTGATTTAATGAGCCATTCGCGGTTTCACCGTGAGACAGTTTGAACTTGGACATGCATGGCTTAATCTTTGAGACAAGCATATGACTACTGGCAGGATCAACCAGATATCTGTCGGAGACGTACGAACCACACACACCGATCGGCGGAGGACGGATGTGTAAAAAGCCTCACTAGGACGGCCGCAGGGACCGATTGACGGACGGACGTTCCGTCCCTCACTCCGTCGACCTAGGACCGCCTGACAGGGGCCCGTACACACACCAGACGACCAACCGACTGGGCTCGCTCGGGGAGGGCTGGCAGCGCTCTGTGCAGAACGGATCCCAACGGCCCTGGCGATGAATTTCACAGGGACTGGAGACGATTTTTGCCTGCCGGCCTGCCCTTCTCCCGAGGGTTGGTCAGGCGAGGACAGGGCCTTTAGGCAGGATTCCTGCTTTCCATTTGCCGGTCACAAGCTTTTTGCGAGAGTCTGACCCCCAGCGAGACGAACTGTCGAGGTCTGCTATAAGCCTTCGAAAAAGCACCACTGACTGTCAAAGTTTCTGGATACGGGCCACAGTAACACACCGTTGCCAGCGGTACGACACCACAAATTTCGCCCCGCTACACGGTCGGGGAGAGGCGGGCGGGCGTTTTCGGCAAGCCCGCGCTATCGCTCCGTCTGGCGGGACTGAGATCGCTGTACAAATACTGGATGAGAGTCAATCGCGGCGGCGAGAGATCTACCCCAGATCCTCTCTTAATCAAGACAAATGACAACTAGCCTTCAAGAAACACGTAACAGTTCAGCAGGAAACCGGAAAATGAGCTCAAACACTGGAGATTATGGAATACCAAGATTTACACTTCTATGTGAGTCAGGGCATTCATTGAGATTGCGATTTGAGCAAAGGAGGTTTTCTGGCGTCAGATCCTTGTCTCAGATAAATAGTGATACTTAATGGTGATTGGTCGGAGTCAAGAAAGCGTGTCCATTAAGAACGAGAGTCCATTCTGAGCAAAGTAATTATTCATAGAGAAGTGTAAGAGGATCTGACGCCAGAAAACCACCTTCACTATCTCAATGAACATGTAGGTATCCTTCTGGGTATTCGATTATCTCCAGTATCTGAGATCATTCTCCAGTTGCCCACTTGAAAACTAGACATCAAGAAATATGTAACAGTCGATGGACCCACAGAGAAATGGAAGGGACAGAGATACAGATTTACCCAAGTGAGTTCTGAGCAAATTAATTATTCAGAAAGATGCAGGAAAGAGGTCAAATCTCCCAGGACAAGAGCAAAAGCAGATCATTAGCTCAACATAAATGAGAGTGCCAATTGCAACCACTGCCTCTCGTAGAGCCTCTACAGAAACACTTCAGGATCTTTGTAGATCTATATCGTCACACTCATGTTTCATTCATCAATTAGACGAATTGTGAGCTGAAGCGCTGAGTAGTTTAGAACAGGCAGAATTAAAGTTTGAAACAGCATAGGTTGCGAGATATTGACCACAGGATCAAACTCTGGGTTATTAAGACCAAAATACGTGCATTTCCACCACATGTCTCGATAGATTAGACAGTGGACAGAAATCTTAAGGGATAGTGTTAGAGCTATGTGTATGTGCACTAGATGTGTGAAACGCAGTGTGGAGAATTCTATAAAAGTTTGTTTAGTATGTATGTAATAAATGAAGCTGTGATATATATATATATAATATATATATATATATATAATATATATATAAAGCTGTGATATATATATATATATACACATACATATCACAGCTTTATATATTTATATATACATACATACACACACATACATACAAAATATCTCCTGGTAACTAACTTACTTCTGTATATTTCTCTCACGGTTAGGACCATGATAAATAATAAACTTCAGCAGTCCTGGGCGACATCTACGTTCAATTTCTTTAGCCCACTGATGAACAAGGGAAGCTGGAGCAACTATCAATGTGGCGCCAGATTTTTTCACAGCTTTCTCCACTGAAAGAAAAATGATAATCATTTCCAGCATATCAGTTAATGTCAAATTATCATTTAAAATAGGACAATTATTCAAACTGCAGAATCAAGACACTAGTCCTCTGACAGGTTACTTACTTCACCTATAAACTACTATTTACATACTAGTGAAACAAAGTTTTAGTTATATTTATTAAAGTGGTGCAGTACTCTTCCCTGTGTGTGTGCATATATATATATATATATATATATATATATATATATATATATATATATATATATATATATATATATATATATTACTTGATGACCCGTTCCTCAGCGATATTGTACTGCTGTAGAGTCCTAACATTGTCTCCATCGATCTCAATCATGTGCTATGGAGGTCCAGTGGGTAATAAGCTTTTCTTTTAACATAACGTGGATGTCGGTGTGGAGTGTAAGGGAGTTTGACCAACACAGTGGAGTCTACCTCGCAGTTTTTTTTTCCGTATTGAAGGTACCAAACTGCTGTCGTCGACGTGTTCCAACGTTTATCCTTTCTCCAGAGTTTTTGACCTGCCCATCGATGTTTTGCCTATTTTACATGAACCACTGCATTGCTCACCAGTGATAATTGCATAGGTCAGAATTGTGGAGGATCTGCATGAGTTAATTGCGGAGAGTAATGACAACCATGCGGCTATCAGTTTGTTCTCCACTTCTTTGCAAATGTCTATGTTTCAGTAGCATAGCACATTGCAGAGGGCACTGTGGAGCTCTTGATTTAAAAAAATGTTTATTCTGTTTTTAAAGGTAATGCTATTCTTTGACTTCTGTTTTCTCTATAAAAAATGTATCATCAATTGACTTTTTTCTTGTTCAACGAATGATCATATTTTTATGTCTTAGTCGACCTGTACTTCTACAGGGGCAGATGGCCTTGTGCATGTCCTAGCTCTGGCATGAGCTGGATGTAGCCAATAGGTGGGATTTCCTGCTTTGCGGGCTAGGCTCGAGCAGCTTATTAGTCCGCTGCAAGTGCAGCGAAGGGTGGTTAATTGATGTGCGAGTCCATCTTAGTAGGATCAAACACTAGAGCAAAGTAGACCCACAGTCTGTTAGACGCTATCTATGCTGCTCTTAGAAAACTACATAAACATGGTGTTATGTCATGTCACACAGTTAGTTACGACATGCTCTTTGTGGGGCAGTGGTGTTATACTTGTCTTTGTCATACACTTCTTCTTCTTCGTACGCAGTCAGACAGTAACCACTTTGTCATACACAACTCAAGTCTATTTCTATTACAATATTTGTCTTCACAGACAAAGAAGTAGGAAGGAAATTAAACTGAGCTCACATTTTTCTACTTGCTTGTCTCGACTGATCCATTCATCTTTGTCGACCTTAGCTTTTGCTACCTTATGTCTAAGAATGTGCGATATTGTGGTCAGGGTCTTTCCTAGACCCATATCATCAGCTGTGGAATAATACATTTTAGAAGCTTCACAACAGACAACAAATTATTAAATTGAAAAACAAACATCTTTCTTGCAGTAATGCTTAATTTGATTATATTCACCAATACATAAAATTATAACTGCAAATCATGAAAACACCAATTCAATGCTTTTTATAGTAGCTCTCAAAGAGATATTCCAACAGCTAAAGTTGGTCAATAGATGTGTAAATATAGACAGCGAAAGGCTCAAACATTTATGATTTACAGACAACATTGTGCTGATAATTGACGAGGCCCAACAATCCTTGAACGACCTAAACAAAACTAAAAGAGCTGATGGTCTTAAAATTAATAAAAATAAAACACAATGTCTGAGAAATCTACTGTCTACAGCAGGAAATCAAGCTGGGAGATGAAATCCAAGATGTCAGCCCCTACCTGGACCAAGATATAAATGTCATCCACAATATTGATTGCAAAATCTCTAGACAAAGAACAGCGACGTGGTTTATGCATAAAGCCGATACTCCCAACAGATGAGACACACCATAGCAAGAGCACACACCTTTAATTCCGTGGTCATTCCAAAAATGAATTACCGCTGTGAAGTGTGGCAATTGCGCAAAGCAGATGCTGAAAAGCTGAGTTACTCAAAGAGCTATGGAACGGCAAGCACTAGATATATCAGTAAAGGATCAGATCCGAAATGGTACATCATTTATTTTGATACATCATAGAAACAGCAATATCGCGCAAATACCACTGGGCTGGTCATTGGTACCAATGCCTGACAACACATGGACACAGCGAGCAATGATTTGGTGGGTTCGCTGGACTGTCCACCTAGGTCTGCTCTGGTACAGCACAGCAAAGAATCGGGATGCATACAGAATAATGTTGGCTTCCCCACATATGACATACCTGCCGGACTGGCTCAGAGGTTAATGTGACATGATTACTTCAAATTTGTATATCTTATGTCCTATTTCAGATTTATTGTGACATTTTGCATAGGTTTATACAGTTATCTCTATAGTAACATTATGGATATGAAAAGACGAAAAACATGCTTTAGGGGCAAATCTTTATTTGGCTGGCATATCAAATTAAAACACAAATTAATACAATTATTATAACCAGCACAACTGGAATTGGATAAAAGATTTCAGCAAAATATAATTTGTCTTTGTTACTAATATCCATTACTCTGAGGCTCACAATCCAGTTACATTTGATGCTCATAATCCTAATTTTTCTTAGATTCTCATGATTCTTCTTCTTCGTACGCAGTCAGACAGTAACCATTATTTTTTCGAAAAAAGCAGCCGTCATCCTGAGGCTGTCGACACTGCCATAGAGCTTGTCTAGTGTTGCCACTGGTGATGGCCACATCTGCTCTCTCTGATCCTCGTATGTCGGGCAGTTTTGCAGCAAATGCTCAGCGGTCATTTTCTCGGTACCACACAAGCATTCGTCGGTGCCACCTATCTTCAATTTGTTGAATAGGTGGTACCTGAGTCTATTGTGGCCAGTGCGAAGTCTGAAGACCACGACCTGCTCTTTTCTGTTCAACTGGTAATAGGCATCGTTTTTGGTGTAACCAGTATGTTCGGTGTCCCATTTGGTCATGTATCTAGCTCTAATAAGCCGTTTTGACTCTTCGTATGTCATACTAGTATCGGGTTGTGGTAGTTTTGCACCTTCTTTTGCCAGTCTGTCCTCGTTGCAGTGAGATGGAACCCACTGCACCACGATTCTCATGATTCAATTTCCCTAGGATCATTATTCTTCATCTCCCATATAAAGACAAAGTCACTTGCTGAAGTTGCTGGCTGGGAACACAAAATGCAAATCGTGATAAGGAGGAAGTTTCTGATGTTAAAGTAGTAAAGACTTTTAGAAGTGATGCTTTTAAATGAGTGATTGCTGTCCCCACAGTAGTAGGCAATGAGTTATATTTCTGTTAATATTTAGTTTAGCTGCACAAAATAGTTGTGGTCAATGAAAAAGAAACCAATCTCAAATATTATGTTTTTTGATGTTTCCTTGTCGGTCTAGAACTATTGTACATTTGCAGTCAGCTATCTGACTTCACTTTGGTTTTGGCATTTAGTCATTCTTCTCAAAAGTTTGTATTAGTATTTTTTATTAAATTGATTTTACAGTGAAACGCCTGTAAAATTTGAATAGTAGTGATCTTTTTCCTTTATCAATTCCTGCAAAAGATGTCCTAAAATTCCCACATCAACCTGGAGGTAAAGTAATAAGTATTTGCCACGTCCTTTTACATTTTAACTACTAAATTGAAATAAATTGCTATGATATAACAAATTTTTGCTCACCTTTTTGATCCTGAGGAGAGTTTATAGGTAAAGCTGTAGTAAGTTATATTAGAGTAGATTGAAAAAGTGTACATTCTAAATGTTTTATGCTAGACTTGATGCTCAGATTGGCTCTGTACCACATTGGATAAACTTCTTTGTTGCTGCTTAGGTGTCTCATGGCAGGTGACTTGTTCATGCCCCTTCCTCTATATTTTGCATCTTCAAGATTAAGGTTTTATCCAGAGTGGAATAATTTTTCTCTTTCCTAATGCCTTTTGTTACCCAAAGCAGGACATATTTCCTTCCCCTTAACCTGCATTGAATGTGCTAGTTAGTTTATTTGAGGTCTTTCTCCCTTTCTTTGTTTTTGCTCTCTCTCTCGTTCTCTCTGCGGTTTATCTTATTCATTTACCTATCCATCTCTTGTCATATATTTAATCTCAAGTAACCTAACAATTCCCACAAACAGTTTCAAACTGTTTAGCAAATTTCTTTAATGAACTTGGACTGAAGACGCTGTGAACAAGAGGACAGCAGCAAGCGACTCATTGTGGTGGCCCTTGAAACAGATTGTATCCTGGTTGAGAGAATAATGATCAAAGTGGGAAAGCAAACCCGATCTAAAAAATATGCTGTGCTGAAACTGAAAGGCGCAAATATCATAGCACTGCTGTAAACAATGACACAATGTAACAAACGTCTTTTTCAGGTGGAGAATTCTCAAACAAACAAGACAAGGACAAACCTAAAATTCCACCTGGAGGGACCTGTTTTTCTCTCCAAGCTAACCAAGCAAGAGCTTGTCGCTGGTGAGGCTTCAGCGTCACTTTTAAGCCATGTGGATCAGGACATTCTGTGTGCTCTGTGGGACAGGACTCAAGCTGTCTAAATGTAAAATATAACATTTATTCATAAATACTGTAAATAGTGAAGGTTCCCTAACCCGATTCCTAATTAAACAGCTTTACTAACTTGTCCCCTTCAGTTTCTTAGAACACAGGGCAGAAGTCATTTACCACTGATTCCTATTTTGGTCAATCTTATTGAATTCTGGCCATAAGGCTTCAATCGCTTTGACTTCCTTTTTCTTTGTTCTTCTGTGGATTTCACAGTCTAGTGCATGTATGACTACATTGCTATACTGCATCTTGATGTTACACCCTTTTCATCTCAAACCTCTTTATTCAATCGCTAGCTTTACTGGATGTTGCATAGTTCTCTTCCTCATGCATGTGTTTATGATTATTTCTAGCCATATGTTATAAAGTGACGGAGATATATGTTGGAATAATTGGTTTCAATATGGATGTGATAATAGGGTTATCTGTTGGAATAAGTGGTTCCAATTATGGATGTGATATTCTTGATCAAGTACCATGTTTCTAAACCATAACATCAGATGCATTTTTACATTTGCATTAAAAGAGCCTAATCCTATTTTCCTGAAAGAAAGCTGCTGGGTTACATACTAGGTGGACAAAATTGAAAGAAAATAGGGCTTTATTAATCCTGGCATTACCATTAGGATTTGTTCCTCCATCTATGACAGTATTTTTCCCCAAACAGATAAAACTGTAAATTATCAGTTATTCTCCCACTAATTTTTATGTAGTTCTAGTTTATCATTTGCTCTCATTTATCTGCTATGTTCACAATGATTTATGCTATTTTTGCTGCTTTCACTGTTAGTAATATCTGTCTCTTCCTGTATGTTTTATTGTTTATTCAATAAATGATACAGGTCATCTGAAAATGAAGACCTTCCAGCTCAATCAACACTTCTGACAATACATTTCTGCATCTATCTTTCAACAGCACATTTATCTTTACAATAATTGTCAGAAAGATTTTGTCATTTAAAAAAACTAATACACTATCCCGTGATTAATAATTACCATTTCAGATATTTGAAAAACTAATATAAAATAGGTATTTTATACCTACCATTGTACTTCAATTACAGCACAATAATGTATACGTTTCTGAACACAAAGACACAAGAGCTAGGACGAGGGCTTACTTGTGCAGCTTGTCAATAGCCTCTGTTGTTATAGACCCAATTTCTCTCAGCTTTTGGGCAGTCATTCTTCCTCCATACAATGTCATCGCTTGTGGGTTTGCTAAGTGAATCATATTTATAGTCATGGATTAAAGGTTTGCTAGTGAAATAATATTTATAGTCACAGATTAAGAGGTTGGCCAAGGAAGTATTATTTAGTTACAAATTGAGGATCATATAGTGAAGCAATATTTATAGTTGCATATGGAGGGTTGATGGTGAATTAATATTTATAGTTGCAAATTGAGAGTTTGATAGTGCAATAATATTTATAGTTACAAATTGAGGATTTGATAAATAAATAATATTAACAGCTGTAGTTTCAGGGGTTTGAATATCTCAAAAGTGAACTTGATCTTTGTTTATGTCTCAGCCACAGACTAATATCATCCACATGTCCAATATGACTAGTGCACCTAATCTGCTAACTCCACATCACAGTTTTCACATGAAAATAACTTCTGAATCAGTTCAAGAATCTTGACATCACAAATGTGTTACATTATAAACTGAAATACTACCATTGCATTTTAAACTTACCAGCAAAAAGCTGCTGCAAATGCTGAGGAAGATGTATAAAATCATGGGCAACAATTTGCTGCTGTTGTGCTTGTGTTAGTGGCATGTCAGCACTTTCACAGCTTCTTGTGTTATCTGACTTGATGAGTGCCTGTAATGAAAACACCCTGGGAGAGTTTACAAACTGAAGTTTGTCCAGGACTGGATTTTGTAAATTACACAACAAGCATTTATGGACTTAGCACTAACTTTATACAAATTAAATAAATTGAGGCTACCCAGTACTTAAGGTAAATAGTTGATAAACAACAAACATGCAATGGGCTGGACATACCTTTACCTTGACCATGAAGGGAATGTCATAGAGAGCTGACATGTATTCTTCTTCTTCGTACGCTGTCAAACGTCAATCTGTATTTTTTCAAAAAAAGCAGCGGTCATCCTGAGGCTGTCGACACTGCCATAGAGCTTGTCTAGTGTTGCCATTGGTGATGGCCACATGTGCTTTCTCTGGTCCTCGTATGTCGGGCAGTTTTGCAGCAGATGTTCAGCGGTCATTTTCCCGGTACCACAAGTACATTCGTCAGTGCCACCTATCTTCAGTTTATTGAATAGGTGGTACCTCAGTCTGTTGTGGCCTGTGTGGAGTCTGAAGACTACGACCTGCTCTCTTCTGTTCAACTGGTAATAGGCATAATTTTTTGTGTAGCCAGTATGTTCTGTTTCCCATTTGGTGATGTATCTGGCCCTAATAAGCCTTTTGGACTCTTCGAAGATCACACTAGAATCTGGTTGTGGTAGTCTTGCACCTTCTTTTGCCAGTCTGTCTGCCTCCTCGTTGCCTTGGATGTTACAGTGGGATGGAACCCACTATACCACTACTCTTTTTGGTGCGGACTGCTGGCATAGTTGACAGAGTACTGCTCTTAAATCATTAAGTTCAGTATTTTTCAGGCTTTTTAGTGCTGTGACTACTTTATACAAATTAAATAAATTGAGGCTACCCAGTACTTTAGGTAAATAGTTGATAAAAAACATGCAATGGGCTGGTCATACCTTTATCTTGACCATGAAGGGAATGCCATAGAGAGCTGACATGTATTCTATATCAATATAGTCACCACCTGAAGTGACAAAACTCATGCCTCTCCTTGTGACATTGAAAAAGCTTGGAATAGAACACCCCATTTTTTTAATTAAATCAGTTTTAAAATGGAGCAATAATCAGACAAGAATGAGAAGATGAGTGCTTCAGCAGACTGTACAACCGACAAAATTGTTGATACAAGAAGATGACCATGAGAGAATCTACTGGACAGTTTAATATGATTGGATGATGACAAGTCAACAATAGTATTGTTACAGAATACTAAGGAGTTATTGATTTCCATGAAAGGTGTCACAAGTCAGCATGTCACATGAAAAATAATAATGGGGTTCAAAAAATGCAGCAGTAAATGAGAAGACAGTAGCCAGTGACTCATAGCTGGTTGTTTGTATCAGGGTCAGTGACCCATAACTGACCAAGACCATATTTTGCCTCCTCCATGTGGCAGCCCTGGAAATAGACTGCAGCCATGCAGCCCAGCTAAGAGATTAGGGATTGACAAAGGAAAGGAAACCAGTCTGAATAATGCATTCTCAAAACGGATGTGTTGGGTAAAAAAGGTGCAGATATAGCAGCCTCGCTGTAAACAACGGCATCACAGATGTCCTTTTCAGGACGAATGCCGAAGAAGAATAATGTACCTACCCCCAGTTGAAGAAAACTGTATTCATGAATAAAATTTGACTCCAGTGAATAAACAAGTACAGCACTGAAACAGTGTTACCTGGTGAGTGGTTTCTCTAACGCCAGGATTCATGTTTCGTTGACTAGAGTCCAAGTGCGGATTGACTATATGATGATCCTTGATTGGTGCCCTATCTTTAATTGACTCAGTGGTGTTGTTGCATTGATCTCTGGACCCTGAGAAAAACATTTACAGCTGAGCTTCTATGACTACAGCACCAGTAAGTTGCCAAAATTATTAATTTATAATATGAAATAGCGGTGTAAATATGACTAACATATATATACTGTATGGAAAACAAATTCAATGATTTTTATGTTCCTGGTTAAAAAAAAGAGTGAGGACAAAGACGCCTGGCTGAACACATTGGTAGAGGAAGCCGTAGCTAACAAGCTCTTAATAGTGAGCAATATTAGCATACCTGGGTAATGAAATGTAATGATA
Organism: Ariolimax columbianus; assembly: GCA_036924085.1. NCBI lineage: Eukaryota > Metazoa > Mollusca > Gastropoda > Stylommatophora > Arionidae > Ariolimax > Ariolimax columbianus. The sequence continues at coordinate 11,006,981 of JAVGWX010000001.1, forward strand.
CACTAATTATGTCTGCCAAGTCATTAAATAGGTTTGTGGTCACTATATAGTTCTGTTCTGTTCAATATCATTCCAATTGCTCAGTCCCTCTCAGCAAATGGTGAAGTGTAGATGCTGGTAGTTCATGTAGCTTGCTAGATGTACACTCCTGCTCCGTCCTCTCAGGTGTCCTCTGATAGACCCATGTTTGATTTCATAATCTTGCAAATCTGTGTATTCCCCTAAATTGGTCTGAAGTCAATAAATAGGTCCACAGTCACTGAATAGGTCTGAAGTTAGTAAATAGGTCCACAGTCACTGAATAGGTCTGAAGTTAGTAAATAGGTCCACAGTCACTGAATAGTTCTTAAGTTATTTAATAGATCTGCAGTTCCTGAATAGGTCATCTGTTACTGGACTGGTATAATAATAACAATGTTCGCTTAGGTATCTGAGACCTGTTGCGTCAGTCGGCCACATTCATAACCCACAACTGTGGCGTTGTTCCAGGCCTCATCCAGGGCGAAGGAGAAGGTTGCTACTTGCTGGAGCCATATTGTTTGGGGATGGCCTGTTCTGTGCCTCCAGTCAGCTGAGGTAAGACTTTTGGTGCTGAGGAACTACCTGTGTAGTATCTTATGGACAGGGGTTTCCTGGTCCAGTCGTACAACATGACCGAACAAAGAAACTCAGTGCCTGTCAAGTGTTTCTGAGATTGGGTGGAGGCCTGTTTTAGCAGAGATCTCTACATTGCAGATGTAGTCATGCCATCGGATGCCCAGGATACGACGCTGGTTGTGCATACGAAAGGCTTCCAGCCTCGGCATGTCATGTTTCAGCTATGTCCAGGATTCGGAGTTGTAAAGCAGTACTGGGACCATGCAGGACTGGTAGATGTAGATTTTTGTCCCAAGGGAGGTCTTGCCATTACTCCACACATGTGGAGACAGCGTGGGCTAGTGGTTAAATGATGCGGCTCACAACCAAAGGTGCTGAGTTCGATCCCCATCACAGCACTCACCATTACCCCGGGGAAGCAAACCCTTACATAAAATGCATGCTGAAGTCGGATGCACTGGGCAAAATAAAAACCACAGAGCAACGCACACCGCCTTGGGAAATAGATAAATAAGGCGAGTGCAAAAAAAAAATAAATCCACACATGTCAGGGGGTCATGCAGGACTGCTGCACCCATTGGATGATATCATGCTACAGAGATAGATGAATTCCTTGGCGCCCTCTGCAGTGTGGCTGGTATGAAGTCACTAATGTCTCTAATATACAATTAAAGAAATTTATATAATATGCAGGTTATCCAGTAATTATCCAGACTGATGTAATTTCTAGACAACTATGAGAGACGATTTTAAATTATCTGTACTATTTTTCGACGTAGTTAAATGTCACTGCAACAAATATATCCCATCTGGCTACGAGCTTCTGTATCCTGGCAGAGTAGAATTCCTTTGGCTGGTCTCTGAGCCATTGGTCAACTTCCAACAAACTTCATTATCCATGTGAAATTGTTGTTATCCGAGATCATCTTTCAGAGGGGGAAAAAGATGAAAATCACTCGAAGTCAAGTCGGGACTGTAAGGCAGGTATGGTAGTGCAACCCAATGCAATTGGTCAATAACTGCCACAGTTTTGGCAGCTGTATGTAGATGTCTCATGTTGTCATACCGGAGGACATTTTATTAGTAAAAATTTAGTTGTTTCTGCACATAGACAGGAAACTTTATGAAAATTGAGGTGATCCCTGATAATAATATCCATAGAACTTTTACCAGTAGACATCTCAACTTCGCATACAGTAGCTCGCAGATCGTTCAAAATAACTTTTTTGACACTATTTACTAGATGCCCAGGTACATCTAAGAATTTTCTGTGTGCTGTACTAAAAATCCTTTTATTATCTGTACACATAGAATCTGTTAGAATAATCATGACACACCTACCCAGCTCTGACTTGGCTTTCTTTATTTCCTTTTCAATGTCTTGAATATTATACTGCATGGTTTCAATTTTGTTCAGAATGCGCTGGCCCTTGTCAGGCAATGAGTCTATATGGATGAATCGCAAACTTGACTGAAAAAAAGATGCATATGAACCATACTGTCATCCTTATCGTCTTAAAGTTACTCAAAAACTGCTATAAACCACACGTTTTCTATTCAATTTACAGCACCAAAGTAGTTTCCTGGATGGCTCTGTGTATGATAGAGAAAATAACAACTTTTCCACACCCTCCCTGCTAATCACTCAGGCCAAAAGCCTGCTGAATGTGGAGCAGCCTTCTGACTTTGAAAGAAAGTTCTAAAAACAATACCCCATATATGAAACACAAATAAAAGAGTTAAAGAGTTTGTGCGCACAATATTTCATTTGTTGAACAAATGATTTTTCAGTTTTTGTAGTGGTATGCTCGCAGTCTGATTATTGTCACTTAATCCTTTCTGGGGCTGAAGATGCAGCAGTGAACGAGCTTGATTCTAGAAACCAACATCATTACACAGGGGACATTCCCATAAATCCTCCGTCCAAGCAGCCAGCTAAGCGAGAGTCCCCGTCAGGTGTTGATTTCGTGTTCTTCAGATCTTTCCAGACAGAACACACTTTCTCCCCCCTCCCCTAGTCACTCCCAAATATATCCTCTGCACATATGCATTTTCATCACCCTCTGTCTCTTCATCATTTTGTAGACTGTCCATGACTGCCCTTATCAACTCAACCCTGTCTCTCATAATCTCTGCGTCGTTCACCACTGCATCAGCTCTTTCGTTGCCCCAGACGCCTGCATGTCCCGGTGAGTAGATCCATGTGACACATAGCATACCAAAGTTGTTCAGAAGAGAGGCCCACTCCCTTCTTACTATGGACCTTTCTATCTTACAGAGCATGCCCTGCGAGTCTGACAGTATCACTGCGTGTGTCCCCGGTTGCGTCACTAACCAAGTCAGGGCCGCTGTTACCGCCCTGATCTTCATCCTCATATTCGATGTGACAGTGGAGTAGACAGATGATTTCTCCATCACCCCCTTGCTATTTTGGTAGCTGATGTTGTTGACAACATTGGCGTATGCCTTTACCTGCGCTACTTGATGTTGCACCTTGATGTTTGGCAAATCAAGCAAGAATCTCATGGTAGCAATGGGAGTATCTCTAGTGCATTTTGAACTGCTCTCATGGCCTCATTCTGGATTATCTCCAATCTATCTACCTGTGCCTGAGATAGCCTGAGTAACCCAAGACCGTAGTCCAGGACAGACAAAACCAGTGCTTGCATCAACAGGAAGAGAGTCCATTGTTGCATGTCTGTGGCCGTCATGACTTTGATTGCATTGATACCCCTCTTTGCTTTCAGAATCACATTGTCAACATGTTTATTGAAAGAGAGGCTTCTGTCGAATGTGATACCCAGGTATTTCATGTGATGCTCTGTCTCAATGTTGGTGCCAATGTGCATATGCAGGTGTCCCCTGTAATGTATATGAGACCAACCTATTGTTTAGGGAGAACCAGACAATCTTGGCTTTAGATGGATTGATTTCGGCGTTGTAGTTGGGGCACCATTCAGATAGTTTTCCCAGCTTGCTCTGCACACCCGCGACAATTTCAGTCCTGTCTTTGTCCTGGTTGTATAACAGGATGTCGTCCGCATATGTGAGGATCCTACCAGGCCCAGTCTCCTCCATCTGTGAGAATCCTACCAGGCCCAGTCTCCTCCATCTGTGAGGATCCAACCAGGCCCAGTCTAACCATCTGTGAGGATCCAACCAGGCCCAGTCTCCTCCATCTGTGAGGATCCTACCAGGCCCAGTCACCTCCATCTGTGAGGATCCTACCAGGCCCAGTCACCTCCATCTGTGAGGATCCTACTTGGCCCAGTCACCTCCATCCGTGAGGATCCTACCAGGCCCAGTCACCTCCATCTGTGAGGATCCTACCAGGCCTAGTCACCTCCATCTGTGAGGATCCTACCAGGCCCAGTCACCTCCATCTGTGAGGATCCTACCAGGCCCAGTCACCTCCATCTGTGAGGATCCTACCAGGCCCAGTCACTTCCATCTGTGAGGATCCTACCAGGCCCAGTCACTTCCATCAAGCGAATGAGCTGACCATAGCCAGTGACTCATAGCTGGCTGCTTCCAATAGGGTAAGCGAACCACTGCTGACCAAGACCCTATTTCACCTCCAAGCAGCGGTCCTGGAAACAGTTTGCACTAGTGTTACTTGACAGAGAATATGGGTCACAGTGGGGAGGCAAACCCTGTACCCAAAAAAATCCAGCTGAAATCGGATGTATCTCAGGCCAAAAGAGATAGATATAGCAACCTCGCAAAGTATCACATGTTTTTTTAAGAATGAACATAGAACTTTTCTTAGCAGGGAGTAGTGTGCTTCTGCTAAATAAAATTCTAAGTGTTCTCTATGCCATTTGTCTTTGAAGTTGTTATTATTGCCTTTATTTCTTCACATGTAGCCCTGTCTTCAGTTTGGGTTTGCATCCTCCCTTTTTGGCTAGTGTATCTGCATTTCTATGTAGCTTACAATGTATGGAATCCACTGAATTTTCAACTTGTTGAAATTGTAGCTGGTTTCTATGAGTGCCTCAGACGGCGGTCCAATTGATTGTTTTTATAGTCTCTGATGGCCATTATGACTGATCAAGACATATGTAAGAAAAACTATCTTGTCCCTAACATGATCTTTTCAGCAACATGTAAAATATATTTGATTCAATCTAAAGAAATATGGTTCTTTAAAAAAAAAAATAATAATAAGGCTGCAAGGCTATGTTGGTACCCAGGATTAAAATGCTTACTTGCTTACTAATTTGCTCCTCTTCTACCCTGAGGTATAGAACTTTGCTAGAAAGAGTTTGACCATTCTGTCCACTGCCTTCTGCTTAGCCTGGATCTAGTCAAGTCAAAAGTCTCTTATAGACTGTCTTATGTTATAATCCTAGCGGACTGGGTCTACTTCATGGTCTGGATCCCTGACTCTTTGCTTCAACTGCTTGACCTACTCCAGAGGCTGTTCACCCAGAAAAATGTGATGTATCTTCTCTTGAGACCATCATGGTTTTTGTTATTGAAATGCTAAGGGCTATCTCTCTCTTTCAGCTTATCTTTCCAAATTTGAAGACTGGTCTGGAGATTTACCTCTGATTTAGTAATCAGGGCGACATGATCGCAAACGTCAGCTTCGAGATATAGACTGGTCTCATTTTCCCATACCCCATTGAGTACTTGTTGGTCATCTCCTTACAGGCTTTGATGCCATTATCTATGAGTAGTATGAAGAGGTAGGATGATATGTCACCTGTCTTGCACCACTGGTGGTCTTGAACTCCTCTGCCATTTGGTTTCCTGTCTTAATGTAGTTTTTGCAGGTCTTATAAAAACTCTGTATGGTGCAGATTAAGGGTGCTGTGACGTGCTTCCTTTCCAGCCAGTCCTATAGTCTGCTCCAGGCAACCTTAATGAATGTTTTCCAGGTCCAAGGTGAAATATTCATCATTTTCAGTGGGTACTCTTTCTCCTCCTCATGTTCTTTAGGGTCATGTAGAACAGCTTCTGGCTTTCTCCTACATTCTTTCCCAGTCTTTCTCCAAAGATTTTTGTTTTGCTGTTAGCATTGCTTTCTTGGCATCCATTCTGCAGTATTCTTGGCTTCTAAGTATTGTTTCCATACCTTTTTCTTTTCCTTTATCATTTTGGCTTCTTGTGCTCACCAGTGTGACCTCTTTATATCCTCCTTGACTCTGACTTCACCACTGTTTTTGCTGCCTTGGGGGTAGTCTTGAATTTTTACCAGAGAGCTTCTAGACTTTCAGGTGGTTCTTCTTCTAAGATCCTGCCACGCCATGCAGCGCATAGGAAATATGGTGTTAGGCCCATATTAATTTGTAACCCACGGAACTTAGTGGATGATGTGGTCAGCATCACGCCAACTGCCTTTACTTCCCAGACTGAACTGGTACCCATTTAAGGCTGGGTCGACCCAGGAGCCACTGCGGTCTGAAAAACCATTTCCGCTTCAACTGGGGAATGAACCCAGGACCACTCAGTTGCGAAGCCAGCATACTAACCACTGAGGTACGTGGCGCCCCATAAGCCTCTGGTATCTGGTCATAACTTCTGGCTGCTAGCTTATGCCTTTATTTTCATTTCTTTTCTGTGTCTGGTTTTTTATTTGATTGTTGATGTTATGGTGGAGCTACTCTTTTGGTTGTTCCCTTTATTTTCACAAGGTATTGATTCAATGATGGATTTCTCTTTCCTTGTCAATTCATATTTAGTGCATGTATCTGTATGCATGTATGTGCCTGTGAAGGAACATTGTGTTTGTGAAGACCAGATTTTTCTCACCGCTGAATTTCATTAGTTCCCTTCCACTGACATTAAAATCTTCACAGTAACACCCAATCACATCTAGAATGATCTTTCCCAACTCTGACATTGAAGTCTCCAAGAAAGATCATTTTGTCATGACAATTGTTCACTGTCTTTTCAAGCAGTTTAAAGAACTTATCTTTGACATCTGCTCTATTCCACTCATTCAGAAAATACTCTGTGATAACAATGACTAACCTGGCTTCTTATTTGGTATTAAGTTAACCTCTAAATAAAGAGGCCATTCAGCTATCCTCCACCATCTACCTGATGCGTCTAGTAGAAGGTATGGCTTCTTCCCAATGGAGGATTAAAATAAAGAGTATAAAACTTGGACAAGTATGGTACAGATGCTGTGTTAACAAGAACGAGATCTACGTTACGACCAAAATGTCTTCATCATTGACACAACTAAGAACTAACAAATTTGGGAAGAAATGATGAACACATAAAAAGATCGAGGCTACAGCGGTAATGAAGGTTAGTAAACTAAAGATTATAAAACAATACATGGACAACTACAGCATGGTGAAATACTGGAAGGTAACTCCTGGATAAAAGAGTGAAAATTACAGGATAAAAAAACATTACATGCTTCTAATTCACAACATCAAGTGCCATATGATCAAATAACTTTTTAAATTTTACTGTGCAATTTAAAGGTGTGTGCTGCATCAGCTTGCATGTCAAAATGTTACAACAACATACTTGTTAACACACCTTGCTTGTACAAACAGCAAATCATCCACAAATATAAATTAGTTAACACTGACCTGAAATTTCTGCAGCTCACTAGTAAGCTTTCCTTTTTGGTAAACCAGATTTTTTAGATGTTCTGTAGAGTATAACACTTTTGGTTTTACAACTGCACTTTCTGCAGATGGCTGCTGTGGTATTAGAGGTTTCTTCTTTTCTTGTGAATTGTCCTGGTTAGTCACATTATCATTAGAAATACTAAGTGCTGAACTTTTTTGTGAGGTCACAGGTTTGCTACAACTGGTTCTACTTTCAGGAGCCTTCCCTGGGTTTATTGTGTCTCTTGACAATTCTTTAGTATTCTCCTCAATTAGAGACAGCTGCTTACTAGATTTATCTGTCAGATATTTTTCAGGTTTTGATACATCCTCTTTGTGCGAAATCTTTAATTTCTCTAATCCTTTTCTGGTGCCATGACTTCCATCCAAATCAGACTCATCACTGCTCTCCTCAGAATCTGAGATAATGGTTGGTTTCGTAGATGGCTGGCCTGACTTACTCTTTCCTAAAGGGCGCGGGGATTCTCTATACTGTTTAAATGATTTATCTGCAAAGCTAACACTACTTTCTGAAGATGAAGACGCTGGAAGAAGTCTTGATTTACTTAAATTAGCAAAACTGATCTCCATTGCTGCGTCATCATTTTTATCATTAACTGAGACATTTTTGCCTTGATCCTCTTCATTGTCACTCAAGATGGTAATTGATCTATCTTCACATTGATCACGTTCAAATTTGACACTGGAACTTTGGTCTATTATATTTGGACTACTTGCAAATTTGTTATTATCCATGGAAGGTTTTATCACCGAGCTAACTTGAATGCGTTCTTTACTGCTGGGGACTTTGTACTGGTTTACTTTTAAGTCTGATATTTCAGAATTCTGACTTTTGCGGTCCTTCAGAATTTTGGCAGGTTGCTGATAACATGAAAAACAAAAGAAATGTTTTTTAGAATACTAAAATGGCAAACTGACAATAAAAAAATGAATGAGAAGAAAGTACTTTCTCTACATTTAAACAACACTATGGATACTACAACAATATGTGTAAGCAAAGGTTGAAAAATACTTTTCTTACATCTATTACAGAGAAATATAATAGAAACAGTCACATTTTTGTGTACATCAAACTAAATACAGTAAAATCCCACACACCAGAATAATGCAAATTTAATTACAACACAATCATAAATTGGCTTAAGTTTACAGTTCTTTTGAATATTAAATCTATGAATAAGCAGCACAACCTATTTTAAAAGTAAAGGTCAGACCCACTACAATAATTGCCACCAGGAATACAGATAACTCTTCATGTACTAAGCCACAGCCTATGTGAGGTGGGGTGGCCAGTTTCCTCTCTTGCTGCTTTTACCTTCCCCAACTGATACATCGAGTATTTTAAACATAATATTAATTAACATATTAAATAAAAAATGTTTACTGAAATAAAAACTAAGCACATATATATATATATATATATGTGTGTAAATACAAAATCCAGTATAGATAAAATGAGATTAATCAGCAAAATCTGTTAAATCATATAACTGCTAATTTTGTTCAATAATGAAATCAACATTAGCTTCATCACTTTAGAATGTTCAAGGCTGACTGTTAAAATGTAGTAATGTAGAGGTCTCCAAACTACTGTCCACAACAAGATTTTATCTGGTCCGCAACATTTTGAAAGAAAATTATATATATGTATATTGTTGCAGTTTTGTTGTAGTGCTTCAATTTGAAAGATTCACCAGTGCAGAAAGAATAGCGAGGCAAAGGTTTTAATCTGGTGAAAGGGACATTGTTGACTGAGTCTGATCACACATTCTCCAACCCAGAGGGTAAAAGTTCAAAGCTTCTCTGTTCTTGAACAATGATTTCTCCCATGCGGAAATATTAACTTAATGGACAGTTGGAAGCCAGGTGGATGTGGTGTGAATAAATAAGTAGCCAGCTAATTGGTTTGATCCGGGTACTGGGAACATCAAGTCCATTCTATTACAGGTGGTCCGACAGACTAACAGAGACCAGAAGACACTGGATGAATAAATTAAGAGCCAGTTAATAGCTTGATCTGAGTGTGGGATACTGGTATCTGGCTAGTTAAATGGAAACTGCAAATATGATTGACCTATATTATTAGTCTGGGCTTCGGAAACCTAGTTTCCCAATGCGTAAAATTGTCTATTTAAGCCTCAGAAGAAACATTGAGACAGAGTACAAAGGGCCAACACAGGGGATAGAGCAAAAATGAGAGAGGGAAGAAACAAGCTAGAGTGACATGGACAACCAGTTAAATTAAATTAAAATTGTCGCGTAAGTCGGATGTGTTGGACCAAAAGGTGCAAATATAGCAGTCAAGCTGTAGAACTACAACACAACGCATTCCGTTCTCTGGACTACATTCTGCTACTTAAGCCCTTTCAGGGTTTGGTAGCTGGAGATTGAGAACGAACGAAGCCAAGCCAAATAAAAATTGACTGTTGATCAGCAGCATGGTCTACAGCAGTCAGATCACACCTACAAACCTTAGATAAGGGTGATGGGTGGTGACAGGTGCCATGAAAATCACTCCAATAAAAGAAATGGAAAAAAAGTCACAGGTATCACAGCTCTATCCTATAGATGAGGCACCAAGACCATGGTATAAACAGAAAAGTACAAGAACGTGATAGCCCATCCAATGAAGACCAAATTTGAAAATCTAGCTAGTGGAAGATTGACAAGAAGTTCTAAATATAAATCAGAACATGTAATTACCAGACATCACTATAGAGATAAATACAATACCCCTTCCAACTCCATGGATACACACCAAGAAAAATTATCAGAGAAATTGATGTTTTCTTCAGAGCAGAATTCCTGAAAATGTGTTGAACTATTATATATTTTTCAATATATTATTAAATGAGGACTGTGGCACATATAATAGATTTAAAGAGATATACGGGGACAAGATGCAGCAGTGAATGAGCTGGCTACTTGAATCAGGGTCAGAAAACCATAGCTGAGCAAGACCCTATTCTGCCTCCACGTGGAAACAGGCTGCATTAGTGTAGTCTGACTAAGGGATAGGGATCGCAGTGGGAAGGCAAACCGGGCACTCAAAAAAGCACAGATATGTAAACTACGACACAGACACAACATCGTGGTCAAAACGAACGGCGAAGAAGAAAAGAGAAAAATGTTCAAAGTTGGAAAACATTTGTAATATTTCAAGTCAACCAAATTTTTGTTGTATTTAATACAAAAATGTGTAGTGAACCTAGAACTTCAAGATTGTCTAATAGTAGGTTGTTTTTATCTGTAGAAAAGGCTAGGGAGTTGTGTACGCTTGATGAATTTAGTGACGAGGATTCACATTTTTCTGATGTTGAATAGGAGCCAGACATATAATGTAATATTATTCAACCTACTCAGCCTATTGAATCTGATGCTCAAGATGAGGGGACATTGTCACAGCCAGGACCTAGTGCTACTAAAAGGCAAAAACTGCACCATCAACAGAAAAACGAAGATGTAATATTTCTAAACCAAATATGAGAGAACATGATAGCGAATGGATTTCAATACCAAATTCCATCACCACTGACTGACTGAGACCCAGAACTCATTCAGAATGCTGCCAAAATGTGATCGACCATGTGGAGTGAATGGAGACCTGCAACTCAGTGACACATCAACTTCATTTGACTGCTACAGAAAAATTTATTGTAGATATTATCCATATGTGGATTACTGTTATTCTGAAGTATATTAGACCAATCTGCATTAGGTTTTAGTGGTTATTCATGAATTGGTGACATTTTTGTGTGAAAAAAAGTTTTTAATTACAAAAACAATAACGATATAATTATTAACAATTACTTGTAATATTTTATTAAATTCTACAAGACCTTCATATTCATACTGCCCATTCATTTTCCTTCAATTTAATATATAACATGTTTGTCCTCTTTGTGAAATAATTAAGAAAAGTAAAGTCTTATGATGAGACTGCTTTTAAAGAAAAAATTATTCTGGCAAAAATAGTTTAAAAATTATGGCCTTTAAGAGTTAAACCTAGTCACACTGATGAAGAAAATAACTGAAGAACAAGTAACATACTTTTGGGACCTTGACATAGCCACACCAAGATTCACCTGCATTTCTACCTGGACATCGAAAGCAATGTCTGTTGATCACAAACATAACAAGATCAAAACTTTTTTGTTTATAAATAATGCGGACAATAGAAACAAAATGATACTCACTATTTCACTCTTAATACATGTACAAGCCATTACCAGGATGAGAGCAGCAGTCAATATAACCATGTATAGATGTGACATAATAAAACAGGCTGAAACTACCTTTTGCTGTGGCATGCTTATTTAGCTTTTACTGAACCATTGGCAAAAACATTCGCCCAGGGCATTGTCTCTATTTACTCACGGGTGTATTCGTTGTGTTAACACCGGTTATGCTATAGAAACAGCTGAATAAAAGACTAGACCCCTTCTGCCTACCCCGATAACAATGAAATGGCTTTTTTTTTACTTTAGACATTTTTTTCCCCCATTTCACATGGGTTTGGAAGGTTATCCCATTTTTGAGGAAGATGGAAGTTAAGTTGTTGGAACGAACTGTTCTGAGGTAGATCTTATTTGTTTGTTTATGTAGATGTTATAAATACTTTTGTAGTGGAAACTTAAAAAATATGCCAATCTTGTTAGGAACACTACCAATGCTTTGTGTCCAATTTCATAGATTTACATGACAACTGGTGTACCCAAAAATGGAAACGTCTAAATCTTTGTGACGCAATAGAAAAATGAGAAAACTAGAAGGTTAATACTTGTGCCAACATGTACTTGCAATCATTCTCATGTGTTTTCTCTGTTCCCAAGTATGGCTACCAAGACACTTTATTCCTCTCTATTGAAGTTTAAAAAAAAATTATTAATGAGTTTAGTTGAGCACACTCTATCATAACGGTGAACAATATTTTTCTAAATCTATCAACCATCCCTATTTGTCCACGTACCATCTAACCAGAATTACTTTACACTTTTATCTTACCCATATTTGGGGGAAACATTTTTCCCTATCTTTAACAGCTAAGTTGTTTATCTTTATCATGAATCTTCCAGTTCCCTGTAAGCTCATAATTCAAAGGTTTGTAGTTGATTATAAAAGACTATGTTTAGGATATTTTAACAATAATAATTCAATTTACGCAGAATATTCAATATTCTCAGCCTGCCATATTTTTTAGTAATGCAGTAGTAGTGTTCCAGTGTCCAATGACTAGCACATAAAACTATACTGTTAGCAACGGCATCATCAAATAATTGTGAGAACTTCAGCAGGTAGGGAGGAAGAGGCACTTAGTCAAATCAAGAGGTCGTAAGGATGATGTTGTGCATGTACTCTACAGGGAGCCTAAGATTTGTAACACCAAACTAAAATGTGCAAAATAGATACAAATACATTTGCTGTGTGTTTGCTACGGGTGAAAATTTAAAGTCAACTACATTGTCCAAACACTCAAAGACTGGTAAGACAACAAAGTAACTAATAAGGATTCTCTTTATGGTAATATTTTTTTATCAGTGCCACACATGGACATTATGAAAGGCAGATGAAATTAAAGGAACAATTATATACAAATCAGTGGTGGGATAAACAAATACAGCATGACAGGAAGTCAGGTCTCACATGAAAGGCTTATAAACAAACTTTTTACCCACAGATCATAGAAGATGGAACAATTCATAACAGATTATTCTCATGTTAAAAAAAAAAAAAATGAAAGTTACTCAGCATTCTAGAGACATGAGCTAACCTTTGCTGTTCGGGTGCATTTTTCACATCTAAGATGGATTGAAGTTCAACTGTGTAGGTTTTGTGAACTGTACAGTGAATTGGCGGCAATCTGAAGCAAATATCATTCATAAAGTAAAATTCACAGAAATTATCATAAATCATATTCACAGAAAACTTTGCAATAGTTTTACAAATTATCTTCAGACAATCATTGTGGAGACATTTAGTTAAGCCACTCATCTATTCTGTTGCATATGTGCAACATATTTGTAATAACACACAAAAAAACAAAGTGTAGAAGAAGTGTATAAGCCAGCATGGGTAATAAAAAATATGCAGCAAAACTAAACAGGATGAAATTCTACATTATTCAGATAATAAAATAAGAATGTTCAGCAATGACAATAATAAAGAATGAAAATTATAAAACAACATACTAGACAATGCAAATTTGTAGACTTTAGTAAGCTAAATTTGATAATGTGGAAAGAGCATAACAGAAGAAAAATGTTCATATATATAGTCTAGAACAAATGAAAATTACATGTCTTGAAGTATAGAATATTGCACAAAAGACATGATGACACACTAGGAAAATAATAACATAAACTTGCACACAGATGCAGAACATCTGCTTGCCAGTGGAACCAAAAATTTGAAATAAAAAATATGAAAGAAACAGTAGATTAACAATTTAAGATTCTCCCTTCTCAGCACCCATCTCCACGCTAAAACCCACCCATTATCCACCCTTCTTCTCCTCCCACTTCCCCAACCTCTTACCACTCAATCGCTTGCCCTTCTCTTCTCCCACTCCTCCATCTTCTACCAGAAGATTGCAATATGTGTTTTATTGTTGTTTATTGAGCTTTTTGGTGTGACTAAAATGACGTCATAATAAAAACTTTAAATCATACTTCAAACAGAAACTAAGAATTAAAAAAAAATTGTATGGCTTGTCCATGATTTGAACCACGGGCCTCTCACACTCTAAGTAAGGATCACACCTCTAGATCATCAAGCCGATTTTAAAATAAAGCTTTGCAATGGACGTATCTTGTGTTGGTTTGTTTTGACTATGCAAGTAGAAAAGCGTTTTGTTTCGTCCAAAAAAGAATCTTGCTTTATTGATTACAAAATACGAGCTCACTTTATTGTGGTCTATGACCATGTACATTATATGGCGCTTACGTCTAGAATATAAACAAATGATCTCAACTATTTATTATTTATCGTGTGCTGGTTATCTGAAAATGACATCATAATTCAATGGAATATACTGATCAGATATTAAATAAAATTAGAAAATAATTATATCAGGAAATAAACAAACCACATCTGTTTCCTGATCATAACCATTTATTTTTTGTGCTGAGGTTATCTGGAAATGATGACAATATATAGAATAGGTATATGGGATCAAGACGCTGAGCAGCACATAAACTGCAGCGGTCAGCGACCTATAGCTGACTGCTAGCGTCAGGATCAGCGAACCAAAGCTGCCAAGAGCCTTCTACACCACCCCGCTGTGATCCTGGATAACAAGCTGCAACAGAGCAGACTGGCTAAGTAGAAGGGATCAAAGAGAGAGGCAACCTGGTACTCAAAAATGCTTGCTGAAGTCGGATGTGTTGGACCGAAAGGTGCAAATATCGCAGTCAAGCTGTAAACCACGACACAACGCATTCCGTTCTCTGGACTACATTCCGCTACTTGCAAAGCTTTTTACAGGGCTTGGTAGTGGGAGATTGAGAACGAACAAAGAAGAAGAAGAAGAATGAGTATATTGATCAAATTTTATTTTAAATGGTAAGGAAAATATATTAGGGATCATCAAGGATTTGAACCTGGATCTCTAGCACCCTATGTGAGAATCATATACCTACAACGAGATTCGATCAGCCAATCACTCCCGCAAACTCTGGAAATACAGGATGGATAATCAGGAATTAATAAGATAGGTTAACTTAAAACCTAAATAATACAAGAATTACTGTAAAAATGTGACTTACTTTGCGTGTGCACTAAACTGACAGTGTCCACATACATAAAAACTGGCATCTTTTGTTGGACCTGGTTTAGTCCCAGTCTTCAGTAAACAATAGGAACCTAAATATGTACAATTATATAATTATAATGAAGAGCCCACATTAAATAGCAACAGGTTCCCTTTTTTATCATCCCCTCTACCTTGTCAAAAAGAATCTTAAAACCTTAATTTTCAAGTGACATACGGACTCTAAGCCTTCCTTCAATACCACATTAGACTATTAAGTATCTTGTGGTTCTCTTTGTTCATTTTAAAACAATTATCCATGTAACGCAGTGTATTATTTTCAACAGTTACAGATCCACACAGTGCATGCTTTTCTGATATCTTGAAAAGTGTTCAAATGTAAGTAACTATAAGGTAAAAAAAAAAAGATTGGGTTCCTATCACCAGCCGGGCAGCTCATGTTGGTTCAAAGGAGCTCGGACCTCTCAGAATTATCAACCCCAGCTAATTACACCAGGTTCAATATTAAGGTTTGGTTTGGGTCCCCTAGATTACTATGTCAGTATGTGAGGTGCAACTTGTTAGCAGTCCCCCAAATTACCCCTCCATGCACAAGTAGCAATGGTCTGTAGACAATTACGAGAAGTTATGGACAGGACCGGAGTATTTGCTCCAATCACTAAAGCTCACCACAGAGAGGTAAAGACCAGTGCCCACTATACTTCATAATAAATCATTGTCACTGTCTGTGCTTCAGATTTATCATCAGATGTATATAAGGGATCAAAATGCTGAGCAGCGCATGAGCTGCAGTGGTCAGCGACCCATAGCTGACTGCTAGCGTCAGGGCCAGAGCTGCCAAGACCCTTCTATTCCTCCACGCGCTGATTCTGGATAACAGGCTGCAGTAGGGCGGACTGGCTAAGGAGAAGGAATCGAAGAGGGAATGCTAACCCGGTACTCAAAAAATGCTTGCTGAAGTCGGATGTGTTGGACCGAAAGGTGCAAATATCGCAGTCAAATTGTAAACTACGACACAACGCATTCCGTTCTCTAGACTACATTCTGCTACTTAAGCCCTTTCAGGGTTTGGTAGTGGGAGATGGAGAACGAACGAAGAAGATGTATATAATAAAATAATTAATATATCGTCCACTAATCTGATCCAGGACATCATTAATGATTATTACTAGATACAAGCAAGAATGCTACAGAAAATATAACTTATAATCTTATATTAGACTATATAAATATATCATTTTCTTTCTACCTTAATTTTAAGTTAACCTTTAAGATTAACTGTTTTAGTCATAGCAATTTATAATGAATATTGATACTGTAGTCATTAAATCATAAATGATTAATCAATTTTAATTTGTCATTTTACTAGTTAGTCTACTAAATCAAAATATCACACAAAATGTGGTGAATGCTTTGAATGCATTGCCACGGGAAGTAGTGGAGGCAGGGACAATTAATGGATTTAAGAATAGATTGGATGCGCATACTCATATGCCGCATAGCTTACTTTTACTAACTTTTACTTTAGAGCAAGGAAATGAAATGAAACTTGTTGTAGACTTTAGTGTACTATAGAGTCTACTTATACTATACAGACTCTGCAGAGTCTTCTAAACCGGTATGAGTATCAGTATGTATGAAGACGTTACCTTACTCTTAAGTTTAAGTCTTCCGTTAAAACGGTTGTTAAGTTGTATTAATTTATTATATCCAGGTAACTGCACCACGACAAAAACGAAACGACACATACGTTACGGTCACAAGAATTATGCAGCTTCGATTTATTTATTATCAAAGTGAAAGTGAAAGTTGAAAATACTATTTGTCGGTATTTGTGATTGTCCAGCCATCATTGTCATGATATGATGTCATGATTGTTTTATTTTAAGAAATCAGTGAGTGTGAGTGTCAGTGAGTCAGTCTCTTGAAGTACTTGATTGCACTTGAAAACTTACTAGTGTGGTAAGGACAGCTAAACAGTTCCATTTTTTTTTTTATTAGACCAAGATCAGCTAACTTCTTATATACACCTACAATATCCTCGAAAAATTATAAATTTGTTTCGAAAAGATAAAACTATCAACTTTGAACAAATTTCTGATCACAATATCCAGCGGATGAAGGAACGAACTGGCTCGTATGGTAACATTGATTGGCTAGGCCTACATTTACACAGTCCAATGAGACGATTAGAGTAGTTGTCGTTGAAACGTTATTTTGTTCATTAGGCGAATTCATTTCTTCTTCTTCGTTCGTTCTCAATCTCCCGCTACCAAACACTGAAAGGGCTTGAGTAGCAGAATGTAATCAAAGGTACGGAATTCGTTGTGTCGTAATTTACAGCTTGACTGCGATATTTGCACTTTTCGGTCCAACATATCCGACTTCAGCAAGCATTTTTTGAGTACCGGGTTAGCATTCCCTCTTCGATCCCTTCTCCTTAGCCAGTCTGCCCTGCTGCAGCTTGTTATCCAGGATCACCGCGTGGAGGTGTAGAAGGGTCTTGGCAGCTATGGTTCGCTGGCCCTGACGCTAGCAGTTAGCTAGGGGTCGCTGACCACTGCCGCTCATGCGCTGCTCAGCCATTAGGCGAATACAAAATAATATATGACTCTTTTCATATTTTTAGACTGTTTTAAGCGGGTAAAAGTCTCACTTGGCAGCACTTTTTAAGGTTGATCTTGCTGATTTCACTCAGGCACGCTTTACCACAGTGAGTGCTGGTCTTGGATATATGGCTACATTTACTTTACGTTGTTTCGCTTGCTTTCTATTGTATTTTTTCCTGCAGTGTCTGCAGGCAGTGCATGGGAAAGGGGTTGAATTTTCTGGCATTGCGACTATAGACCATTTATAGCATAGGTACATACAGACACACACACACGCATCCAAGCACTGGTTCATACTTTCTGATATCACATAAAAGGTTGTGGCCCGGGGTGGAAAAGCGCGTACCTCCGCCAGTAAAATACAGAGAGGCAAACACTTTACAACAACAAAAAACTCTATCTTAACTTCATTAAACTGGTTTAAAAGGCCCTTTAGCGTTTGTATACAACCAATATATTCCACTCCGACGATACTAAAAATACTGTGAGTATCCAATCTGTTTGGGAATGCATTAACTGACTCTGCCTCCACTACATCCTGCGGCAATACATTCCAAGAATTCACTCCTCTCTGACTAACAATATATTTTCTAATATTAATATCTAATCTGGACCTGCCTTTAACCAATTTGTAATTGTGCCCTCTTGTTCTTGTAGCCGGTCGTACTCTGAAAAAACTTGGTATAGTATAATCTATCCTTTCCATTTATAAACTTTGGAGAGTGTGTTTGTGACATTTGACCCCAAATGGCAGACAAGAGGTGGTAGTTCCTTGAATTAGAATTACAGTTTTTGCAACACCACGTATAGTCGAGAGAACAAATGACAAGCCTTGGCCATAATGTTGATTAGGGACTAATAGCTTTTGTCTCCTTTATTTTTATAAAGTGTCACTATCATAGCATGCAGCATGTCATGGGTAACTTCGCCATCTCTCCAAGACTGAGAAAGGAAGTTGTGGAGGTGAGGCAAAAGAACATCTATATTTTCCTTGAGGACTTCCGCAGGGATGTTACCGTTCCCTGACACCTTGCCACTGGAAAGTCTATATAAGGCTTCGGAGAGTTCCAACACAGTTCGGTCATTTCCAAAAAAATTAGAAATGCCCTGTGCTAAGGAAGGATCAGTTGGTCTGTCCGCGGAATGAAAATGAGTGTAATGTTCGACCAACCTTGCAAAAATATAATACGGTAATTGAAAAACGATAGTAGCAGTAGTTCTTTTCAGTCATGACTGACTAGAATGATAAGACGATAGTAGCAGTAGTTCTTTTCAGTCATGATTGACTAGAATGATAAGACGATAGTAGCAGTAGTTCTTTTCAGTCATGATTGACTAGAATGATAAGACCTTGGCGTGCGGTGAATCTTCAGGGCACATCTCCAGTTGGATGGGTCTGCAGCTTTGTCTTCCCAAGGTGTCAGCCTCATGCCCAGGGTATTCATATCATGCTTATACTTACCTTTGAACATCATCTGTGGACGACCGACTGTTCTCTTGCCAACTGTCCATAGAAGATATCTTTGGGGATGCAACCATCTTTAACGCAACAAATATAGCAGTCTTCGCTGTCTAATGAGAGTGTAAATGTTTTGGAGACCGGTTTGATGTCCAACTCGTTAATTCAGAGAAAGCTTATGACAGCGTCAAAGACTGTGGGAGTGACGATATTATCCCTTGAGTAGAGCTCAGAACAGTGCTAGACCTAACGCTGCATCTGCTTTCCGTTATACGTTATTTTCTTGCTGTTGATGATTTTGAGTAGTACTGTTTTCCTATTTTCAGGAATTACCAATATTTTTCTTTATACCATCATACATTTGTCTGATGTTTATTATTGAGCTGCAGACTGGATGCTTTTACTGAGCTGCAGCCGTTGAAAAACGAAAACACAATGAAAAACGATAAAAAGACATATATGTGGCAAAGGCACTAGGACAAAAACAAGACGAGAACTACATTACGGCAACAAGGCCTTCGACAGGGACAAAATATAAATAATAAAAATAAAATATTAACAAACAATAACAAAACATACAAACAAGTAATTATCAAGAGATACATATATGCAAAAGATCTGGATGCACAAAATAACGAATAAGATGATGAGGTAACAAGACAACGACAAGTAGTAGCGGTAAAATGAGCTATGGAGAAATAAATAGATCCAAGCTGCAACCGTACTGAAGGCTAAAAGTCGATACAAAACACATATACATCAGTGACCGCACTAGGTCAAAAACAAGACGATACCTACATTACGGAAACAATTCCTTCATCATTGAGAAAGAACGAAAGAAAACGGAGAAAAACAAATCATAACAAAAATCGAGACACTATGTAAAACAAGTAGTGATTAGAAAACACACACAATACAAACAGTTCAAAGCAAGTAGCTATTTTATATGTGAAGTCATTGATCGGAACTGATAGCAATATAGACAAAGTTGGAGCCCCAGACACATACAAAGGGGCTTCAAAATGGAAACTTTAAATATTTTTGTTGGGTAAATGTATTCTAAAAAAGTGAAACACAACTGTATCATTTTTTCGACGTAGTCACCATTGCGTTCGATACAAGTCCGCCAGCGCCTATAAAGTGCTCGGATTACTGTTGAAAAAAATCTCTTGGTCGTCTGTGTAACCGCTAATGCACCAACTGATAGCAAACTCGTTACCATTAGAATTGTTGCCTCGAAAGCGGTTAACACGATTTTCTTCTTCTTCTTCTTCTTCATCGTACGCAGTCAGACAAACACGATTTTAAACTACCAAGGGTTCTTTTGCGCACACAGCGTGTACACGGGACTTCCGACTTTTCTGACTATCTCCTAAAGAACTAGACATATATACCTATCTTCAGACCAAGGGACGCTTTAACTTGCAGGATT
The DNA here is from genome assembly GCA_036924085.1 of Ariolimax columbianus. Lineage (NCBI taxonomy): Eukaryota > Metazoa > Mollusca > Gastropoda > Stylommatophora > Arionidae > Ariolimax > Ariolimax columbianus. The sequence continues at coordinate 11,027,442 of JAVGWX010000001.1, forward strand.
TGAACACCCACCGGGATCAAGATGCTGAGCAGCACATGAGCTGCAGTGGTCAGCAACCCATAGCTGACTGCTAGCGTCAGGGCCAGCGAACCAGAGTTGCCAAGACCCTTCTACACCTCCACGCGGTGATCCTGGCTAACAGGCTGCAGCAGGGCAGACTGGCTAAGGAGAAGGGATCGAAGAAGGAATACTAACCCGGTACTCAAAAAATGCTTGCTGAAGTCGGATGTGTTGGACCGCAAGGTGCAAATATCGCAGCCAAGCTGTAAACTACAACACAACGCATTCCGCTCTCTGGACTACATTCTGCTACTTACCCTTTCAGGGTTTGGTAGCGGGAGATTGAGAACGAACGAAGAAGAAGAAGAAGAAGAAGAACACCCACCGTTTCTCGCTTTTGTTCGTTAGTTTCTTGAGAGGCAAGTACCTTACCTATAAGCTATACCAGCACCCGTTTGTATGAATACGAAACAGTAATATTCCTCTATAAGGTGATGATTCGACTTCTTTTTACAATGTTGAACTTTTACCAGGTTTAGGGAGTGTTCGTTGGCATCTATTAGCCAACTTTGTGTTTTATGAAGTAGCTCTGTAATATCCAAAATAGAACGCCAGTAGAACATTTGACAACAAAATGACCTCCTGGAAAGAAAATGACGAGTTCAGTTCTCGCACAAGCCCCCATTGTTGAAGTTTTTACAGATGTGCATAATAACAGTTTTCGTTGTTTTGGACAGAGTTGCACAATATGTTGTAATTTATTGTTCACTTCATTCTGAAGAGGAGAAGATGTCCCACGACTTTTTGCCCCCTTTGTGTTTTTACTAGATGAAAGTGTGGGGGCCGCTGTTCTGGGTTGATCACTCTTTTGATTAAGAAGTTGTTCGCGAAACTTCGACTGTACGGACGTTCTGTGACCGCCTGTCGATTCTCCTTTTCCCCTTATTTAACGACGCACACACCAAAAAACCACAAATAACAAAAAAATAAAATGGAGACTGTTAGATCGTAAATTACTATTTCCCCCTGCCGATCTCGATATTTTTTGCTAGTTTTGTTTTTCCACCAAGGTTCATTTGCAGGTAGAGACTACCATTTCCTTCCTTAAAAAAGAAAAATGGGCACGCAAACTCAGGTAAACTGCAAGACGTTTACCATCGGCTTGCGTGTATGCACGCTAACGGCGAAACTTGCAAAGCGAAAAACCTATTGCTGATCACACACTTCATCTTCACCGGCTTGATCAATGCGGGCTATGGTCACAAGTAGCCGCTGTTTCTGTCAGCAGAGGGAGACAGATATTAATTTGCTGGCTGTGTTCAGATAGGAAGCTTCTAACAATATCTCACCGTGTATTATCACTGGACTATTTAATATTCTATCTCTATAACAAATGTATGCAATAAAGTTCCTGTCAATGGTGTTTTAATGTTCTATCTTTATTACAAATATATGCATTAAAGTATCTGTCAATAGTGTTTTAATATACTTTTATCTTTATAACAAATTTATGTAATAAAGTATCTGTCAATGGTCTTCCGCGCAGGCAGTATCGGAATTACATAACATGATGACTAGGCCACGGCCTAGGACCTCCAAATTGTAGAGTTCTTATTTTAAGGCCCTTGCAGTGTTGTTTAATTAAAACGTTTCGAAAAAAGGGCGTGAATTTTACTTTCTACATATGACCACGTGTAGAGTAAGTTCGTCACCACTGTCAGCTAATATCTATCACATGGTCCTAGATAATGGAAGGGTTTGGGGGTTTCAAAATCCTTCCTTAAGGTTTTTATAGTTTACAAAATGTTTGTATTAAAAAATTAAACTAAAAATAGTACTATATTTGTTATTGATGAAGTACCAACCTTTATTATGTCATATATCTGCAGTCGTGCAGACATGTCATTTATAGTACATTGTGTTTTATTATTTCAGGTAACATCTAGCTTCTAGTCAACCGCTCGCTACACAATGTGGCATTTCAATAGCTTTATCATTGGTTGCTGTATTTGCCTGTTTTGTATACGTGCATCAGGTAAGTATATCTCAGTACTTATAATGTACTTGTCCCAGAAATTCTATATCCTTTTAGTTTTGATCAGCAAACAGCATGGGACTTTAATTCCAGTTAGTCCACCTTGCATGTTGTATTTTATCTTAGATATATATTATCTTGATATATATAAATGATTTGGACATTGATATGAGATCCATGATTGCAACATTTGCTGATGACACAAAACTATGCAGTAGTGTCTCATCTAAAGCGGAAGTGGATATATTGATGTCGGATTTAGATAAAATTCGAGAATGGTCTGTAAGCTGGCAAATGGAGTTTAATGTAGATAAATGTACTGTCATCCACATGGGTAGATTCAATATGGAACATAATTACAGATTGGAAGAAAACAATATTAGAAAGATAGATAAGGAAAGGGGTCTAGGAGTTATAATAGATCATACAGGAAAGGTGAGGGAGCAAGTTAAGGTAGCAGTGAAAAAGGCAAATGCAATGTTAGGTATGATAAAAAGAAATATTAAACATAGGAGCAAGGAAGTGATCGTCAAACTGTATAAAGCTTTAGTTAGACCTAGATTGGAGTACTGTGTACAGGTGTGGAGTCCTTATCATAGAGGGGACATAAACATGCTAGAACGAATACAAAAAAGAGCGACAAAGATGATAGTGGGATTCCAGAATTACAGTTATGAGGAACGACTCAGAAAAACCGGCCTACAGTGTCTCGAAGAGAGAAGAATTCGTGGTGACTCAATACAGGTTTATAAGATGATCAGAGGAATCGATAAATTAGACTATAACACGTTTTTTTTAAAATACAGCCACCTACAATAACACGAGGGCATAGCTACAAGCTGACTAAAGAGAGGTCCAGGTTAGATATTAGGAAATATTTTTTTAGTCAGAGAGTGGTGTCAGCATGGAATGCATTGCCAGGGGAGGTAGTGGAGGCAGGGACAGTTAATGCATTTAAGAATAAACTGGATGCGCATAGCTTTTAGAGCAAGGTGATGTAAATGTAACTGGTTGTATACAGACTCTGCAGGGTCTTCTAAAACAGTATAAAGACGTTAAGTTAAGTTAAGTTAAGAGATGCTGCTACTATCCTGTGTTGTTGTTTTCGACATATACTTAATAGGGAGCAACGGTCCTGATATTTGCTTCTCAAAATCTATATCGGCTTTCACTTCCAAACTACTAACATCTTTATATCGGCGTCGGCTTTCACTTCCAAACAACTAATATCTTTATATCGGCGTCGGCTTTCACTTCCAAACTACTAATATCTTTATATCGGCGCCAGCTTTCCCTTCCAAACTACTAATATCGGCGTCGGCTTTCACTTCCAAACTATTAATATCTTTATATCGGCGTCGGCTTTCACTTCCAAACTACTAATATCTTTATATCGGCGCCAGCTTTCCCTTCCAAACTACTAATATCGGCGTCGGCTTTCATTTCCAAACTACTAATATCTTTATATCGGCGTCGGCTTTCACTTCCAAACTACTAATATCATTCGGTAGGTGAGTTGTTGCATTTTCTGCGCTTTTGTTGAGTCTCAACAATTATATTCCACTCAGCGACGGGAGCACATTGTGTGATGGTTAGCGCGAGGCGGAGCGGTCATGTGCAAGTGTCGCCATGGAAGTGACTTCAATGCCGAAATTGTTCAGGGACTTTTTCAATGAGTCCTTCTGGCGTTTATTATGTCTTGTTCCCAAACTATACTGGCTTAAATCAGAGTTTCTCACGATCCGAGAAAAGTATTAGTCACCTGTTAATCTTGTTCACTCTGTCGCCAAGTTAATTAATCTTCTTTTCCAGGGCTGGTCTCAACATGTTTTTAGAGAAGTCATTGTTCGAAATGCTACAAACTTCTGAACCAAAAATCACAGAGTTCACGTCTATGAACAAAAAGTCAGAGAGTGCAAAATGCAATATGATGAAGTGTTAGAGACTTCATTGTACGAGGTGACACCTTATTTATTAGATCGGGTGACCAGATCCCACCCTTGCTGTATTTTTTCTCTCTTTATAGTAACCCACGAATTCATTAGCAGCTGGGTAGACTGGAACGTGTTGGCAATGTGAGATGAACCATTGATCTGAACACCTTTTGCTTCACCACCTATGCTAGTCTGATACACGAAGGCAAAATATATGAACCATTGATGTGAACACCTTTTTCTCTACCACCTGTGTTAGTCAGATACACGAAGGCAAAATATATAAACTATTTGAATCACATGCACGTGAAATATACATTGCAGTAAATCGCGTTCCTTTTTATTTTCTAATTAATGTGCTATATTTATCTTGCTCGAAAATCTCAATCGTGTATGTTGTTAAATACTCAATTTAATCGTCTCCTCCTCTAGGAGAAAGGTGCCACGGAAGAACAGAGCCCAGAAGACTCGCAGATTTCCAAGAGAAACTCTTATACTCTCCAGGATACCCCAATAATTACGAAATGTGAGTGACGTAGTAACATTAGGCAAAGAATGAACTGGTTGACGTGCGTGATGTATGCTGGAAGAGCATATGTTTAACATTTTATTATGCAGTGAGAGATTGATAAACATATCTTAAGAGAAATGCAGCAGCTAAACAGTGTAAGAATATGCATATTTTCTCTCTCTCTCTCCCTTTCTCTCTCTTTCTCTGTCTCACACACACACATCACACACACACATACACCACACACACACACACACACACACACACAGACACACCCACACACACACACCCATCTGGGCCACTACATCAGAAAGGCTTTATCCCTTAGCCTGTCTAGGTGGTCTATTGTCACATACAGTTTAGGATCGGACCATTCGAGATCCCTCTCGTGCAGCTTTGCGTAGTGTTTTGTGTGGGCTGCCGTGGTGAGGGTGACAAAGTATTGTGTTGGGCTTGCTAGCCTATAGATGGCGGCTACCTCACCCTTCTCTACGCCGCGTGGCCCCCATCATGATGCTAGCAACTAGAGGGATGATAGTTTGTGAGGCCTGGGCCCCGGACACGTTTACAAAAAATGTGCCAGGGGAGTAGAGAAAGCTTCCAAAGTCCGCATTCTCATCAGCTGCAACTTTCATGACAGCGTGTGGGACCATTTCCGTTTGATAATCAAAGTTGCAACAAACAAAAAAATACTTGTGGTAATTGATTGAAAAGTAAAACGCAACTTGTGTTATCCCTTACTTGTTTCTGTTTTAAATAAACACACAAACACTTTCCTGTGAAATTTCTTGTGGTCGTGAATTAGTGACTGTAGTAGCTTAGATCAACTTAGAAAGGATCCCTAAAAGTATGATCTGAAGCTTAACCGTGAAAATGATTACTTAAGCCTTGGTATCCGATCTTCTTTCATTCTACAGTTCTGAAGTTGCTATGATGGACTAGCGTATGCGTAATTTTTCTGAGTCTTTCCTCATAACTGTAATTCTGGAATCCCCCTATCAGCTTTGTCCCTCTTTTTTGTATTATTTTCAGCATGTTTATATCCCCCTCTATGATAAGGACTCCACACCCGTACTTAAAACTTTTTTTTTTTTTTTTTTTTTTTTGCTTAGATGTTTGCCTCACTAGTTTCTACTGGCGGAGGCGCGCCATTTTCCACTCCAGATCGTAGTCCATTGGGCGATATCAGGACGCATAAACCAGTGCTTGGATGCATGTGTGCATCTGTATGTACCTATGCTAGGTTTGTGCGCCTTCAGAAGCTAGCCCAACCAAAGTGCAATGAAAGGGCTTTACCACGAGGGCGCGTGTGAAAGTTGTGCAAGGGTGTGACTGTAGGACAGAGTCAAATGAAACAGAGTGAGGTAAGAGAAGAGAGAAGGGGAAGAGTGGCCCCCCAGGGTGAGCCTCATTAACGTACTTAAATCTTGATCTAACTAATGCTTTATACAGTTTGACTATCACTTCCCTGCTCCTATGTTTAATATTCCTTTTTATCATACCTAACATTGCATTTGCCTTTTTCACTGCTACCTGAACTTGGTCCCTCATCTTACATGTATGATCTATTATAACCCCTAGGTCCCTTTCCTTATCTATCTTTCTAATATTGTTCTCGCCCATTCTGTTATTATGTTCCATATTGGATCTATCCATGTGGATGACTATATTTATCTACCTTAAACTCCATTTGCCAGATTACAGACCATTCTCGCATTTGATCTAAATCCGACCTCAATATATCCACTTGTGCTTTAGATGAGACACTACTGCATAGTTTTGTGCCATCAGCAAATTTTGCAATCATGGATCCCATATAAATGTCCAAATCATTTATATATATCGAGAAAAATATTGGTCCCAAAACTGAGCCCTGTGGCACTCCACTTTTCACTTCACACCACTCAGAGTACTCCTTGTTTATGCCCACCCTCTGCCTTCTTCCCGTTAACTAATTTTCAATCCATTTGGCAACTTCCTCACCTATTCCATGTGATTTTAACTTTCGAAATAATCTTTTATGACATACTCTTTCAAATGCCTTTTTTCAAAATCTAGATAAATAACGTCCACTGGCTCCCAATATCTATCATTTTGGTAACCTCCTCCATGAATTCTAATAGATTTGTTAAGCATGATCTCCCTCTAGTAAACCCATGTTGACTATTTCTAATTAGATTACAGTTGTCTAAATGCATTGCAATGTTTTCTTTGATTATTGACTCTAACAATTTACAGACTGTACTCGTTAAACTCACCAGTTTATAATTTGCTGGATCTGATTTTTTGCCCTTTTTGAATAAGATCACTCCTGCACGCCTACACTTGGCCGAGTGTGGAAAACCACACCGCTGATCCATGTTTACGCCCTCTGTAATGACAACAACGATGCGGAGGACATGAGAGAATTATTCCAGTCTTTCTGACCATAACAATGCGGTTGATGTGACGGATAGTATGATTGTTATGGGTGACTGTAATGGCAGAACGGGTGAAAACAGATCATCACATAAATGCTATCCAGGGTTCTTGTGTAACACCTCTTTAGAACGGAACAGCAATGAAAAGGAGCTTATTAACCTATGGGTTGGCAAATGAATAGTAATTACAAATACCATCTCCCAGCACCAACATTAAAACATGGTGCTTGGTCGAAGAGGCAGTAGTGAATAAGCTGACAGCTATCGGCAACTCATAGCTCGCTGCTTGCATCCGGGTCAGTAACCTATAACTGAGCATGTGTACTGAGATCCAATTTCACCTCCAAGTGGTGTCCTTAGAAGTAGACTGCAACCATGCAGCCTGGCTAAGAGATTAGGGATCGAATAGGGAAGGCACACCTGGTCCCAAAATTACCTTGCTTTAATCGAATGTGTCGAGTCGAAACGCGCAGATATCGCAGTATCACTGTAAACTGTAGCACACCGGCACAAACGTCTTTTTCAGGACGAACGACAAAGAAGTCGAAAAATAATAATAATAATAAGAAGAAGAAGAAGAAAACGTGGTACAGGTGAAATAACAAGGAGGTAGCGTCATAAATTGGTTTCATTTGCATCAGACGCAGACAAATCAGCAGCATAACAGGTTCTAGGGTAATTCCTAACATCCGTATCGATACTGTTCATCGGCTAGTCGTGTTGACACAAATGCTTCCACGCACGAGTCTGAAGGAAGCCAAATCAGCTCTGGTAACAAATCTTCACAAGTTGGGTGAGGACTCTGGCAGCAAAATTGTGTGTCGCAGTGACACATGTTTTTATGTTCCTTATAGAAGAAACTAAATACATAAGTAGTGAATGGGCCATCTTTAAAGCACTTCGTACAAACTAGGGAACTAAGAACTTACAACACGGAAAGAAACATAAACAAACGAACAACTTGTGGATTCATATGTTAAGGGAGACTATACGATCTAGAAAGAACGCCTACAAGGGCTTGTTGACATCCAAGAAGCAAAATGATTACATACCAGACAGTAAGACGAAACACTAAGACGATAATCAACAACGCAAGAGAAGAATCTTGGAAACATTAGGGAAAGCAATTTGCCAAAAAAAATTAAAAATTAACTAGACACGTTTTAAGAAGTATCAAACCAACATGCACAATTTTGCTATATTCAAAGAACGTAGCAGAAAACATCGCTAGCAGGAAGTCTTCCAAGAGCCTTTCAACCCTACAGCCTTCACGGAGGATTCATTGTTTCTACCACGCAACTCGGAGCATATAGAGCCTTATATAATGGTTCAAGAAATATATAGTTATACAAACAATTCTAAGAGTCAGTCATCAGGTATAGACGACAAAACAACGGCGGCAATTCATGCTTATAGGGAAACATTCTTAATGTGGGTCAACCGACTCTTTACAATGACATGTTAAGACAGACGTGTACCAGACGACTGACAGAAAGCTACAGTTGAGTCAATTTGAAAGAAACTATGATGTATACAGAAGCATTACTGGATTACTGGGCGACCCGTTCCCCGGCTGCGGGTCCAAACTTCGTTTTCATTGTCCATTGTCTTGGGCCACGGTGGACCAGGGTGTGATAAGTTTGCCTTCTGTGCCATCGTATATATTGTTTCTGAGTTCGAGGGAGTCAGACCAGCGTGTAGGTGGTCTTCCTCGTGGTCGTCTTCTGTCTCGCGGGTACCAAGGCAGTTATACGAAAGGACAACATAATATCACGAAAATCTGTGTATTGCTTTAATTGGTCAAGAAAAAGTGTTTGATAGGGTAGGGGGGATACAACTGTAAACGAAATATTATAGTGTACTAGGGCCGCTACTTGATAACGTGAGAGCATACGAGGAAAATCGTTATAAGAACAACTGACGGTAATACGTATGTTTTTGGAACCCCTATGAGATATGAGTTATGGATGTGTATTTTCACAGCTTCTGCTCAACATCCACATGGCAGAATTACCGATGAGGTCAGTCAAATTGGGTCATCAAAAGCAGAACTGAATTCAATACACGAATTGCTCTTTGCAGATTACCGCGCCTGTTGTACGCTAATGAAAACAAACTACAAAACCATGTGAGCTCTCTTGTAGAAACATGAGCCAAATGAAAAATGTGAATTAGTGAGGCGAAGACAGAAACTGCGAAGGTTAGCAGAACACCTGGGTCACTCAACATAAGTGTAAATGATATTGCTCTTTAGCAAGTCACAAGTTCAGGTATTTGTACAGTATTTTTTGGGCAGACGTAGGCTCGATAGAGAAATCGAAGCAAGGCGTGAGAAAGCATCTGCTGTGATTTAACAGCTGTTACCACTGCTTAGACACGCGAACATTAATTTGGTTGCCCATTACTTGATTTTCTTTTCTGTTTTTATGTATGCTCATCGAGTCTAGATAAATACTTGTCTTGTAATCGTTGTGATGAACAAAGGTTCTGTGTTAACAACTCTCTGCCTCGAAGTTTTCACATGTCCCTTTCTTACTACGCTCCCTAATGTTATCTACCATTCTTAAATCCTTGTCTACCTCAGACACAAACATTTAATGCCTGTATAATCAATACTTGATGATAGAAGGTTAGGAAGAAATTGAGTGTAAAAACTTGTCTGAATCGAACGACCTATATTCGAAAGTGTTGAATGATGAAAGACTAGCTCATTTGTTGTATTTTGTTTATGTTTCTCGCTACTCTAGCACCTTAACGCACCCCTCTCTCTTGTGGCGAGCTGCAGCCGCCATCTGGTGCTCAGGTATTAGAATTCCAGGCTACCATTACTTCCATTTCTTTATGCTTGTTACTCGAGTGCAGATAAATACTTGTCTTGTGGTCGTTATCACGAACAAACATATTGTATTATAGTTTCCATATATTCTCTTTGGCAACAACGCACCAGCTGATGAACAATATATTTATGTCGACTCTGTACTACCAGTGCCAACCAAACATGGTCCTTGTTCACGCCGCGTTACAGTAGAATTATGACATGTGAAATTAAGTATTTGAGGAAGGGCATCGGCTTACAAGGAGAAACATACTGTGACACGCTGACAGTCGAAGTATGGTCGGCACTACGATTTGTGTACATTATATTTTCAGGCAAAAAGTACGCTGGATTCAGTAATCTCATGAGAGTGTATCCTCATCAACTTCCACTGATGGCTTACAACGGTAGTATGGCTTCAGGGCAAGAGAATAGGTCACGAGACATGCGGTTGGATATATGACATAGTGATTGTGGAACAACATGGGCTCACACCGACTGACACAACGCACTTGGTGCACGACAGACAACATACGCTTCCCACGCCCCTGAGCGGCATACGTGGAAATAAAATTAACTGATGAGTATATTATTTTTTTAGCCTACAAAAACTGTCGAGGAAGCCACAGGAAGTCAAGTTGCACAAGAAAACCTACCTTCGGTTAACTGCCAGAGGGCATACACCTGCGTTTTTTAATACCATGATTGCAAGCACGGGCGCGCACAAACACAAACATGCACACACATTAACTTCCCTAGGTTAGAAGATTCTGAAATTGGTGGTATTCCAAACCCGGTTATTCACCGAGACGAAAGCCTACACAGTGTAGAGTAGTCTTCTGGGTTTAAAAGAAAACTCTTGAAAGCTAATTATTATTCCATATATTTTATGCAACACAATAGACCAATCACCATTTTGTCTGCACATTTGATTGCAAGTACCATTTAATCTCTACACCGCTATGGTAGAAGAGGAGCGAGTAAGTAAGTATATTTGGTACAAGTTACTACACGTGTAATGATAGGTCTCAGAAAACTCATTTGGGTGTCTTCGGAAGAGATACAATTAGACATGATGACATTATAGATATGGTAAGAACTTTCCCGTGTGCTGAATACATTTAAAAACCAAAAAAATAAAATAAATTTATCATCTCATGAAAATGAAACCAGATCAACTACTACTGCGCCTTTACAATACAAGAAGATCTGACTACATACGACTACAAGACACAACGAAGACCACGTGGAAGCTGGATAAATGACATAAAGAAAGTTCTACACAAACACGGCTTATCACAGCCAACACAACACACTTGACTTAAGAAAGGCATCTTCACCTTTCCGTTGCTCAGTAGTAATCCCCTATTTAGAATCAGCATCATGTGCTTTGCCGTATACAATATTTTAAAAAAGTTAGTTGCCCATCACAAGCGATGGTGGCGACACCATCGACTGTTTTTGTCTTCCACAAATATTCCCACAGATTAAATCTTCTTCATTATGTATTCCCCAGGGACGTCAGCCCACACATATAATCAGTTTTAAATTAAGAATATCTTTTTCTTTGTTGTTCGTTCTCAAACTCCCTATACCAAGCCCTGAACTTTCTGAAACTGCCGCTACCAAGCCCTGAACGTTCTCAAACTCTCGCTACCAAGCCCTTGTAGCAGACCCTCTGCTGCCGTGATCGAACTTAGAACATTCTCACACTCATCCACATCATCATGACCATACTCAGTAAATGACATATCACACAGCAGGTGGCATATTTATTATATCATACTCATATCATAGAATGAGTAGAGAAATTACAAACACAATATAATTCATATCTTAACTAAACATTCAACTAAGACGGGAATTGTAAGCATTAGCTATTGATGGAATTCCCAACTATCTAAAAACCCAGTTCTATTGCCTTGCAATTACATCACACACACATCGCCTTAACTGCGTCTTCAACACACCTTATCAAATACTCTTCCTCACTGAAATCCCCTCAGGCGGGCGATCTCGTATTAACTCGTTCACAATGTGTCCTTGCTTACAAACACACTTTCACATTATATATTAATGCAAAACTCATTCACCTATTTGAGCGATCCTGTTCTATCACTAAACATTCGTCCAACCGTCTATCAATCGCTCCTCTATCTAAGTCGGTGAGTTAAACATACTATCTACATTCAGTCTCTATCTCTCTCTCACACTCCATCTCTCCTCCAGCCTCCCGAGCTAAACTTTGTCTCGAGTTATATATCCTCAAGCAAGGCCAGAGCTTGACCAATCGATCTCAGGTATGGTCATCTTCAATCCCAATTGGAACGAAACACTTTGCACACCTGTCACTCATTCTCTCGCAGCAAGCCCCGTTGCCAATTTCGTCTGTCAATCAATCTCCCCCTACCAAAATCGGAAGGCCAGTGGTCAGTTTCTACCTGTCCACATTCCTTAACCCAACTCTGTTCTCCTTTGCTGAGACAGTGAGTGACCTTGACATGCATTCATGTAGCTTTAAGCTTTAACATGTTCAGGCATCCTAAACTCCCCTTGCTCCGGCGGGAACTGTTACACCCTGACCGTTCTCAAACTCCCGCTACCAAGCCCTGAACGTTCTCCAACTCCCACTACCAAGATCTGAACGTTCTCAAACTCTCTACCAAGCCTCGAACTTTCTCAAAATATCTACCAAGCCCTGAACATTCTCAAACTCTCTACCAAGCCCCGAACGTTCTCAAACTCCGGCTACCAAGCCCCGAACGTTCTCACACTCTCTACCAAGCCCTGACCGTTCTCAAACTCTCTACTAAGCCCCGAACGTTCTCAAACTCCCGCTACAAAGCCCTGACCGTTCTCAAACTCTCGCTACCAAGCTACCAAGCCCTGAACCATCTCAAACTCTCTACCAAGCCCCGAACGTTCTCAAACTCCCGCTACCAAGCCGTGCACGTTCTCAAACTCCGCTACCAAGCCCCGAACGTTCTCAAACTCTCTACCAAGCCCTGAACGTTCTCAAACTCCGCTACCAAGCCCTGAACGTTCTCAAACTCCCGCTACCAAGCCCTGCACGTTCTCAAAATCCCGCTACCAGGCTTTGAACGTTCTCAAACTCCCGCTTCCAAGCTCTGAAAAGGGCTTTGCATGTAGCAGGATGAAGTTCGGAGAATGGAATGCGCTGCGTCGTTGTTTACACCTTGACTGAGATATTTACTCTTTTTTGTCCGACACATTCGACCTCAGAATGGCATTTTTGAGTACCGCGCTAGCCTTCCCTCTTTGATCCCTTCTCCTTAGCCAGTCTGCCATGTTGCAGCTTGTTATCCAGGTTCACCACGTAGAGGAGGAGTTTGTTTTTTGACAATTATCGGTCGCTGGCTTTGACAATAGCAATCAGCTTTGGGTCGCACACCCATACAGCTCATGCACTGTTCAGCATCTTGATCTTAATTATGAATGCATTCATCCATTCGCCAGAACGGTAGATAGATCTTGTTTTATGGTATAGAGTGAAAAATAGTTGTTAATTAAGTGATAGTGAAATCCTATTGTCAGACAATGGCCTTACCCAGTCAGCACCTCCCGAGCTGCTAGTTAGATGCATACGGGTAACATGTTCTTTTCGAATTTTGTAGTAAGAGAATGTGTTTTCAATATACACACATTTACAAAAACTGAAATTACAACAATTGATCTTCACTATACTTTGCAGCTTTACAAGTATAAGATTTCAATCAATTAATCAAAACCTTTCAGCACCCTGAGGAGCATAGGTCTTCAACAAATGCACCCCAATTCATTGAACGTTCACGTGGGACCAAGACGCTGAGTAGTGCATAAGCTGCAGCGGTCAGCTACCCAAAGCTGATTGCTAGAGTCAGGTCCCGCGAACCAGAGATGACAAGACCTCTCTACTTCTCCACGCGATGGCCACGGATAGTAGGCTGCAATAGAGCAGACTGACTAAGGAGAAGGCACCGAAGAGGGAAGGCTAAAGGGGTACCGATAAATGCCAGATGAAGTTGGATATGTCGGACCGGAAGGTGAAAATATCGCAGTCAAGCTGTAAACTACGAAAAAACGAATTCAATTCTCCAGACTACACCCTGCTACTCGCAAAGCCTTTTTCAAGACTTGGTAGCGGGAGTTTGAGAACGTTCAGGACTTGATAGCGGGAGTTTGAGAGCGTTCAGGACTTGATAGCGGGAGTTTGAGAACGTTCATGACTTGGTAGCGGGAGTTTGAGAACGTTCAGGACTTGATAGCGGGAGTTTGAGAGCGTTCAGGACTTGATAGCGGGAGTTTGAGAACGTTCATGACTTGGTAGCGGGAGTTTGAGAACGTTCAGGACTTGATAGTGGGAGTTTGAGAACGTTCAGGACTTGATAGCGGGAGTTTGAGAACGTTCATGACTTGGTAGCGGGAGTTTGAGAACGTTCATGACTTGGTAGCGGGAGTTTGAGAACGTTCAGGACTTGATAGTGGGAGTTTGAGAACGTTCAGGACTTGATAGCGGGAGTTCGAGAACGTTCAAGACTTGATAGCGGGAGTTTGAGAACGAACGACTAAAAAGAAACGTTGACCTGCCCATTTTTTGTTGACGTGTTGTGGCTTACAGGTTCTACAGGGCAGGGTAGCCAGTCCGCATGCCCAACCTTCCTTAATCATTTCTTTCGACATGCCTGGCATGTTACAGTGTTACTATTCTTTGGCCTATTTTCGAGCCATGGCTATACTAGGGAGACTACACATTTCTTGCTTGCTGTAGTGGGTGGGCGGTGTACATTAAGTCATCCAGGTATTTTGTAGATATAACATGGCTTCGTCTAGTCAGTGCAGTAGCACTAGAACATTCGCCTTACATGGCAAAGGTACGGGGTCCTGCTCCAGCTATGGGCATGCTGCAGTCGACCTAACTGTAAAAGCACTAATTTATAAATGGGTACCTAACCTACTGTTTGGTGAGACATGCCAGCGAGGAAGGGAACTGGCCACTCCATCTTATACAAGCTGTGACTTAGTACAATGGAGTCTCTAACACTTCATCCATGACAATAGTTTTCGGCTATGAAACTTCATTTTTTGTTAACAAAGAGAAGAGGTAATTAGAACTAACAAAGCTCTGTCAGAAATATGAAGTTTTAAAAATAAGTCGGTCTCAGTGGTGGAAATAAGTCAAGAGGAAGATCAGTTGAACCAGCTTCTTCTTCTTTTCGCTTACCCTGGTTTGTCTTTCGGTGTCAGGTTATGAAGAGATCTCTAGAACGAGCCCGACTGTGTGCCTCATGCACATTGGCATTCACCGCCTCATATATTTCCGTAAGCCACTTTTTACGTGGTCGGCCTTTGACTCCGTTGAATCTAAATAGCATTGCTTGGGGTTGGTGCTGTGTGGTGGTAGTCTTGTTATGTGGCCAAACCATTTTAGTTGCTGTCTTTTTATGGAATCTGATATTGGTGTTGTTCACACCAGTATCCTGATGTCATCGTTTCTGATCCTGTCTCTCCTTGTTACACCTAATATTGTTCGCAGGCATTTCATTTATGTTGTTACGAGGTGTCGTTTTTCATGAAATGTTAGTGTCCAGTTTAGACATTGGTTGTATAGTGTCGGGACGAACATCGTGTTGTATAAAGCTCTTCTAGTAATTTTATAGTCAAGTGCTTGCAATTAAGTATTGGAATTAATTGTCCAATGATCTGACCTGCCTTATTGCATCTTTGTTGGGTTTCCGATGTAATTCTTTCGTCTGCCGATAACATGCTCCATACGTATGTGAAATCTTTCACCTGTTTGATTTGTTGCTTTTGAAGGAAAATATTGATGTCTCCGGCTATTTTAGATATTTTCATGACCTCAATTTTGTCTACGTTGATTTTCATGCTGTATTCTTTACATGTTATAATTAATTTATCAATAAGTTATTGCAATTCTATTTCTGAAGCTGCTATGAAGGACTAGCGTATGAGTAATTTATTTTTGTGAAAAGATAAATGTGTTTGTCGTTATACTTGATATACAGAAATGATGACTGCACCTGGATAATTGCTGCTGCGGTTGGAAGCAATGAATACGTGATTCAGCTGGCTACCATAGAGATTAACTTGAATGATTACAACAGTGACTGCAGTACTGATTACCTAGAGGCATACGAAGGCAAGTTTGAATTAACAAGACTAAAACAGTCAATATAATTGGGACAACCCATTAATGCACTTGATCATGCCAGGGATCTCAAATTTGCTCTAGGGCCTCGCGAAGACAAGTTTAATATTTCACGCGGCACTTACCAATTTAGCTCTGAATATGTTGTTTTTCTTCTACTCTGCAACATAGGAGAGGGGTGAGGGTTTATCACATCTAGCTGTATTATGAATTGTGTTCTTTCATGTAACATAGATGGCCATTTGGGATACCACATCTAGCTGTTTTAGAATTGTTTTAAATTTTGATAAGACATACCGCTGCTAGACAAATTCTTATTTCAGATTTAGAATTGTGTCTTGTCATCTCCCAAGCACCATCGATTTGTCGAACTATCCATCAATCCACCGTATGGTCGAACATTAGACTCTGTTAGGGATCAAGATGCCGAGCAGCGCATGAGCTGCAGTGGTCAGCGACCCATAGCTGACTGCTAGCGTCAGGGCAGGGAACCAGAGCTGCCAAGACCCTTCTTCACCTCCACGCGCTGATCCTGGATAACAGGCTGCAGCAGGGCGGACTGGCTAAGGAGAAGGGATCAAAGAGGGAATGCTAACCCGGTACTAAAAAAATGCTTGCTGAAGTCGGATGTGTTGGACCGAAAGGTGCAAATTTCGCAGCCAAGCTGTAAACTACGACACAACGCATTCCGTTCTCTGGACTGCATTCTGCTACTTCAGCCCTTTCAGTGTTTGGTAGTGGGAGATTGAGAACGAACGACGCCAAGCCAAGACTGTTAGCACATCTACTGTTTAAAGACAGATTAAGAATTGATCTTCAAGCTTACGCTCTGCGTAAATACACATATTCATGCAGGAAATATCTTTGCAGCTACGAGAGTTCTGTTTAGATACCGTATTTTTAGAGGAACATATTTTTTTAAAATACCGAAAAATAATTTTTCAGGCTAAATTTATGTTTAAAAATAGCTTTATGACAAGGAAGAACATATTTCAGTTAGCAACTAAAAATTATAGCCACTTTTATAATGTAAGCTTATGTTTTCATTAGTAACTTGTAGCAGCTAATATAATAATTAACATTGCGAGAATTAATGTTACCAATAGAATAAGTTTAAAGTGATCTCCCAGCAAGGATAGAGTACTTCTAGGCTGGGAAGAATGTGTCATTAATTAAACAACTCGCCGTTAAAAACATGTGTGTGCTGGAGATTGGTAGATGATGAAAGAAATTAACGAAAATCTACAAAACTAAGTATCAGATGAAAACAAAAGAAAACTTACGGTTTCTTCATATTTAGCATGTGTCTGGATACTTTATGCTACGATAGTTTGCCTGACCTCTAATAATGTACATAAACGATAGTTATGTCGCAAGTCGCATGCTGCACACGGGTCACGAGTTTGAGATCCTTGCTTTAACAATTGCACTTGACAGAAACTTTGTTCTATGACAAGTCATGCAACCGTTTTTTACCATTGGCATATCAGTAACTGTATTCTACCACTGACATACAATGTAATGGTATTCTACCGTTGACAGGTCAGTAACAGTATTCTACAACTTATCTTGTCTCTGCCTTTGTGTCAGCTTGAAAATCTATACCTATCCATAATTTCTACCATTTGATATTTTCTCATGTGTGTATTGTCTTCTAACTTGAATATTCCCTTCTTGTACATGCCGATCAAGTAAGGTAAGTCCACTCACTGAAGATCCACTGACTTTTTCTCAGGTGTTGCTCAGAAGCTGTTGTTTGGCTCCACCTATCACACGCCTTCATTTCTAACACTCTTCAGGTAGTTAGATTTAAAGATACTTTAAAATCATCCCCCATCAGCTTATAGATATCTCCATTGCATACTTGATGTTAGATTGTCAAAAGTAATCTCGACACAAACAGATCTGTGGCAAGGAACACGGCAACAACCAAAAAAGCTTGAGATTGACAGAAAGTGTCAGTGAATAGAACACATCCTTAGAAAAAAGCCTTCAAATTCAACTAGAAATATGCTGAATTGAAATCCTCAGGGTAAAAAAAAAAGTGAGGTGGCCATAAAACACAGAGCAAAGAATAATGGAAGTGATGACCAGGGAATCTGAATTCCCTGTGGACAGAGCTCAAGAAGATAGCAAAAAATAGAAATAGGCATAAAACACCTATTGCAGCTAGAAAGCATTCATTCCAGCCATATGTTCCAAGGGGATCCTTCTTCTTCTTCTTCTTTGTACGCTGTCAGACGTCAACCTGTATTTGTTCGAAGAAAGCAGCGGTCATTCTGAGGCTGTTGACACTGCCATAAAGCTTGTCTAGTGTTGCCACTGGTGATGGCCACATGTGCTTTCTCTGGTCCTTGTATATCGGGCAGTTTTGCAGCAGATGTTCAGCGGTCATTTTCTATGTACCACAAGTGCATTCGTCAGTGCCACCTATCTGCAGTTTATTGAATAGGTGGTACCTCAGTCTGTTGTGGCCTGTGTGGAGTCTGCAGATCACGACCTGCTCTCTTCTGTTCAACTGGTAATAGGCATCATTTTTTGTGTAGCCAGTATGTTCTGTTTCCCATTTGGCCATGTATCTGGCCCTAATAAGCCTTTTGGACTCTTCGTAGGTCACACTAGAATCTAGTTGTGTTCCAAGGGAATCCAATTGAATGAAGTAGGTTAAGTCATTGGTTTATGAATGTCCAAATCTATTGTGGACCATCCTGCTAGTTTTAATCAATATACCAACAAAACTAAATCACTTGTACTAAACTTTCAACTGGAGAAATGTCTATATTATACTTTATTTCATCATTATTGCAGAACACCAGATGTGTACGAGTGGCAGAAGTGATGTTACTGCTATTTCTATACTACAAATATCCACTTGTTTTGTATTATTTAAGGTGAGGGCACAAACGGGTCTCTTCTTGCAAAATGGTGTCGCAACAACAGAAAAATTATCAAAGCAAAGCGGTCAGTGACTCTCAAATTTCACAGTGATGAAAATATCACAGGCAGAAGATTTATTATCAGTTATTCACTAATTAAATCAAGTAAGATATGTTTGTTGTGATTCATATTTAGCCTTGTCTTTACTTGTTTTGAACTGGGTATTATATAATCATTCTAGTGATCTATCTGTCGCTGCTAGTGACATGCTAAAGAATTAAAAAAACAGTAATACACGTAATTGTGATCAGTGGTCAGTGCAATGTTAAACCAGAGCTCCATGCATGAAAGAAACATGCTTATCCAGAGTAAAATGCAAGAGAGAAACACATGTATCAATTTATCAGATAAATATTTAGGGATCAAGATGCTGAGCAGCCCATGAGCTGCAGTGGTCAGCGACTCATAGCTGACTGCTAGCGTCAGGGCCAGCGAACCATAGCTGCCAAGACCCTTCTACACCTCCACGCGGTGATCCTGGATAACAGACTGCAGCAGGGCAGACTGGCTAAGGAGAAGGGATCGAAGAGGGAATGCTAACCCGGTACTAAAAAAATGCTTGCTAAAGTCGGATGTGTTGGACCGAAAGGTGCAAATATCGCAGCCAAGCTGTAAACTACGACACAACGCATTCCGTTCTCTGGACTACATTCTGCTACTTAAGCCCTTTCAGGGTTTGATAGCGGGATATTGAAAACGAACGAAGAAGAAGAAAAAAAGAAGAAGATAAATATTTAGATAAAATTCAAGAATGGTCTGGAAGTGATAGTCAAACTGTATAATGCATTAGTTAGACCTAGATTGGAGTAATGTGTACAGGTGTGGAGTCTTTATCATAGAGGGGATATAAACATGCTGGAAAGAATACAAAAAAGAGTGACAAAGCTGATAGTGGGATTCCAGAATTACAGTTATGAGGAAAGATGGAGAAACGGTCTACTGTGTCCAGAAAAGAGAAGAATTTGAGGTGAACTAATACAGGTTTATAAGATGATCAGAGAAATGGATAAATTAGACTATGACAAGTTTTTCAAAATACAACCACCCACAAGAACAAGAGGGCATAGCTACAAATTAAATAAAGAAAGGTCTAGATTAGATATTGGGAAATATTTGTTTAGTCAGAGAGTGGTGAATGCTTGGAATGCTTGGAGGTAGTGGAGGCAGG
Organism: Ariolimax columbianus; assembly: GCA_036924085.1. Classification (NCBI taxonomy): domain Eukaryota; kingdom Metazoa; phylum Mollusca; class Gastropoda; order Stylommatophora; family Arionidae; genus Ariolimax; species Ariolimax columbianus. The sequence goes on from JAVGWX010000001.1 coordinate 11,047,428, forward strand.
GACAACTAATGCATTTAAGAATGGATTGAATGCGTATAGCTATTGGAGCAAGGTATTGTAAATTAAATTGGTTGTATACAAACTCTGCAGAGATTTTTAAACCAGTATAAAAACATTAAGTAAAGTCAAGTTAAGTATCCAGTGATTGCAAGCTCGAACAAAATACATTTTTACAGGGATTCCATGCAAGAAACAAACACACTTATCTTGGAATTCCATGCATGAAACTAACACACTTATCTTAGGATCCCATGCAAGAATCAAAAACACACTTATCTTAGGATCCCATGCAAGAATCAAAAACACACTTATCTTAGGATCCCATGCAAGAATCAAAAATACACTTATCTTAGGATCCCATGCAAGAATAAAAAACACACTTATCTTAGGATCCCATGCAAGAATAAAAAACACACTTATCTTAGGATCCCATGCAAGAATCAAAAACACACTTATCAAGAAGGGATTCCATGCAAGAAACAATCATACTTCCACCAATTTTAATGCAAAAAAAATACACACTTATCCAGGAATTCTAAGCAAGCAACAAACACACTTATCCAGGAATTCTAACTTCTAAGCAAGCAACAAACACACTTATCCAGCTATTTCATGCAAACAACAAACATGTTTATCCAGAGATTTTGTGCAAAAAACAAAAATACTTATCCAAGGATTCCAGCAACAAACAAACAAATTAGCTCATCCAGGGTTTAATAATTGAGAAAAAAAAACCCACAATAACAGGAAAGAAAAATAAATGCAATGTTATTGTAAACAAAAATTCATTATTCTTACATATTTCATGACGTTTTGCAAATACAGCATTTTGTTTTACCAAATAATAAACACCACACAAAAAAACAAAAACAAACAAACAAATAATACATAAAAATGTTGCTTAATGCAAAGTTGATCTTGAGATATTTTCTGAAGTCATACATAGAAAAAGAGTAATATTGCTGACTAAACTATTTGTGATGTGTAATGTTGATAGTTTTACTAAAGTAAAAGGAAAATTGGAAATCAGAAAGTGAACATGAATAGACAAAGCTGTGTTCAAAATGGGATCAAGAGGCTGAGTAGTGCATGAGCTGCAGAGGTCAGCTACCCAAATACTTGGAAAGCATTGCCACAGGAAATAGTAGAGGCAGGGTAAATTGATGCAGTCAAGAATAAATTGGACGAGCAGAGTTATTTTTAGATTAAGTGAATGTAAAAGAAACTAGTTGTATACATACTCTGCAGAGTCTTCTAAAGCAGCATAAAGTTGTTATGTTCAAGTTAAGCAACTTCATCACGTTAATAAGCAAATTGTTATGGGAACCCTCTCTGCAAGAGCACACAAAATGCTATGGCACAAACTTCCTGTAAGTGGGCATCAATGGTTGTAGCCCTATGCTCTGTAAGAATCAATATTGATTTTTAAAAGAGTGTTAAATATACTTGTCATTATAATATGGCTTTAATACATTGATTTCGAACAAACACGTGAAAGAGAGAATTGAGGCCCTAAAGATGTGAATTTTGTTTTTAAATGGATGCATATTGTGGAAAGAGAAGAGAACTATTAAGAAGGTCATGAAGGAGTTAGAAATAAAGAAAGAATTAATAAACACAGACAGTTAGATAATTAAAATATTTTGGTCATATAAAAAAAACACATAGCACTTGCTGAAACCATAGCGATAGAACAAACATCATAAGTGGAAGGGTAACATCAAGGAATGGACATTAACAAGCATGTGAGGGTAACATCAAGGAATGGACATTAACAAGCATGTGAGGGTAACATCAAGGAATGGACATTAACAAGCATGTGAGGGTAACATCAAGGAATGGACATTAACAAGCATGTGAGGGTAACATCAAGGAATGGACATTAACAAGCATGTGAGGGTAACATCAAGGAATGGACATTAACAAGCATGTGAGGGTAACATCAAGGAATGGACATTAACATGGATATTGAAGAGCCATTGCTGTCGACCTTTGATGTTGAGATGGCAGCTGATCTGACCACAGGAGAAAAAATGATACAGACCACAAATCTATATTGGAGGTTATTTCATCTTATTAGTGGCATTAAAGGTATAAAGAAAAAAATATAGACAGGCTATGTACAGCAAATTAACAATTAATCAAACTTCAAATGCATTTTCAGGACAAGATCAAACAAAATAGATTTATTTTATTCAGCATACCATTCTTTTGGCCTCAGGTAGTTAAAAATAAGGTGCTAGTTGAACCTGACATGAGGTGGTATGGAAGGTAGATCATTTTTCCAAAGTTGCTGATTGCAAATGTGTGCAGATTTACTTCACGTTCTTTTTCACCCAGCCAAAGCAGAATGTGAAGAAGGACAAACAGGCAAAATACAAGTTGGAGCTGTTCCAGTCTACGAATATTTTCAAGGAAAATTATCTATTCCTAGGTAACAGTATGACATTTTATTATAACTAAATATTTAATATTAACTGATTTTTAAATAGCCACAATTAACAACAAAATGAAAATGAGATTAAATCAAATAAAATAGTTTAATTTACTACTACTTCTTCTTAATTTGTCTCGAACCAGACGTTGTGACATTGCCTCATGGTTTACAGTGAGAATGTGATGTCTGTGCCTTGGGGTCTGACACATCAGGTTTCAGCTAGCTTTTTTCGTTTGTACCAGGTTTGCCTTCCGACTGATTCCTAATCTCTTACCCAGACTACACTAGTGCAGCCTGTTTTCAGGGCTGCTGCTTGGAGGTGAAATAAGGTCCTCGTTTGCTCTGTTTCGCTAACCCTGATGCAAGCTATGAGTCGCTGGTTGCTGTCAGCTCATTCATTGTGCTGCATGTTTGGCCGTGTTTAATTTATAATAATTATACATATAATAAGATCACTGCTAACTAAAACTAAGAAAGGCAATGTTGATTGTGTACATGCTCACAAAGGAAGACCCGAAAACTTTGTAACAATGAGAAAGATTGAGGGACAGAGAAAAAAAGACCCGGGTTGTCATGACAAACTGAATGAGAAAACAAATGCTTATAGGGCAGATGGTTGTGTAAGGATTTGACATTAATACCATATGACATTCCCCTTGATGACATTGATTCAATTTACTAAAGAGTTTTCAACCCTTTTTTTGTGAAGAAGTGTAGAATGGAAGTATTGGAAGTGGGTATACTTTATGTTTTATACTAAAACTTTTTTTCACATCAGATAGCACAACAAAACTTCACAAAAGAGTACAATTGTTAAGAGCATTGTTAAAAAAAAACAACAACAAAAAACAAGCAAACACACACACTCTTATTTTACTGGCATTTATCATTTTAGATGTGAATGGCATGTACAGAGCGATGACCCCAGTAAGAAATTACTTCTTGAGCTGTTTGAACCATCAGATGTTTCATGTAAGAATGGATCTTTTGACTTCTATGATGGTACGTGATATGTCATTGTCTACCAGTTATCTCAAAGTATTTTGAAATGATTGTCTATTAGATGACGATACCTCAATAGATGAATCAGCAATTCACGAACTGCAGATCTTTGATATCAAAGAGCAATTTTAGCAAACTGGGGTGCAAGAGTGGATGGAACCGGAGTGTGTACAACCAACAAGCTACAGGAACCATCAGTATCCACTCTTTACAATTTACTGAGAGAGACTGAGCACTTATGTTGAGACTTAAATGACATGTCTGAAGCAGTGTGGTTTAATCCCGTGGCTGGTTCATTGGATATCAATTGCCCCGATGGAAAGACAGTTGCATTAAGTGTGGGATTGTGGACATCAGAACCGAGGTAAATATGTCCAGGACTGCCTCAAGGGTCTCAGCTTTCACTGGTGCTGTTCAACATCTACACAGTAAAAATGGCCAACATTAAACCCACAGGGGGGACGGCGTGGCCTAGTAGTTAAGTGGCACGGCTCACAACTCGAAGGTGCTGGGTTCGATCCCCATCACAGCACCGGCCATTACTCCGGGGAAGCAAACCCTTAGAAAATGCAGGAGGAAGCAGACCCTTACATAAAATGCATGCTGAAGTCGGATGTACTGGGCCGACAGGCGCAAAAATAAAAACCACAGTGCAACACACACCGCCTTGGGGATTAGAGAAGTATGGCGAATGCAACAAAAAAAAATAAAAACCCCACAGGGATAGGAAGAACGTTGACATTTTCCAATGACATCCTAATGTACAGGACTGGCTCAGACAGGCACGAGTTGATCAAGGACATTCAGGAAACCTTGCAAGCCTTCTCACGGTGGTGTGGCGGCTCAAGATCAATCCGAACAAGGCCTGCATTATGTGGTGCTCTTTGAATAATTCGGGCATCACATTTGTGACAAGTTGAAATACCTCCTATAATTGCCATGTTGACCACATTGTACAAAGATGTAAGCAAGGGTTAGGAGCACTCCAGACGCTGTGGCTAACTTGGAACAACGTCTCCTGTTCATGCTATTTCGTCAGGTCGTGTTGTCTGTTATCGATTGCGGAACACACTATCAAGAACACAGCGTGAAAGGTTGGAACGCATCCAGAATGAAGGTATGCAACTGGTTCTGGGCTGCACTAGAGATACCTCGATAGTGATGATGCTGTACATGTTGGAATTGTTATCGGTGACATCCAGACATAAACTGGCACAAGTCAAAGCCTATATGCGTGTCACCATAGACATGCAATGACCTCTGTACAGTAGTACAGGCTGAAACAACAATCGGACATGACACTCAAGCTGAGACGATAGCCAATGGGGAAGAATGGATCCACACTGTTGATAGAATGATAGAGTAGCAGAGAGTCATCATAATCTTAGGCAAGCAATGCAGAGAATGCAGCAATGAGAGAGCAGCTAATAACTGAGAACACGCGGGAGAGTGATGCCGTCATATACACCGACGGATCAGTGCTGCACAGTGGGACATCAGGCTGGGGCTGTTCGGCTAGAGTGAGAGGACAGGTCATTGCTGAGCGCAGTAAGGCATAAATATCAACAATCTCCAGTTTGAGAATGGAGATGGAAGCAGTGACCTCAGCACTGAAATGGATATCTGAGACTTCTATAACAAGGGCAGTCATCTGACGGCCGCGCAAGCCATACTTCAGAAGGTACAGAAGGGATGGCTTAGGTACGAGTGGATAGCTGCTATTAAGGCCTCAAACCTACAGGGGATGAAATGGATCTACTGCCCTGCTCATGCTGGGGTTCAGGGCAATGAAAGAGCTGATATCATGGCTTCACTAGCTCCTATCATGGGCACATTAGTGATGGATAGAAGTGACATTTTGAAATCAATCAATGACCACCTGAGATGAGGACACTGCAATAGATGAAGCAGCAATCTACAGGCTGCAAAGTTTCGACATTAAACGAGGTTCGAGGGACCAGCGAGCTACAGGGACCATCAGCATCTATACCCTACACCATTTGCTGAGAGAGACTGAGCACCTATGGGTATGCTCTGAGTGCAATGAAGTCAATTAATAGAAACAGAACAGATCAGAATATTAGTAAGAACCACTAAGGCAAACAGGTAAGAGGATGACCAACATATAAGTTGGAAGGAGATTCAAGAAGTGAGCAATGTTTCTCAGAATGTACAATTAAGTCAAGTAACAGACACATTTGGGGTCCATGATAGCTGACCTTGTAACAATAGCTGATATTTGATCTGATGTGATTAAAAATCATTAGTGACTAACAATATCGGTGCAGAAGATCCATCGATTAGTTAAACTGTGCAATATAAAAAAACAATAGCAGTTCAACAATTAAAAGATCTCTCCATGCTTCTCCCATGTCTCCCTAATAATAAGTCTAATTTTGTCTTGGAGTTACAATCACTTACATTGAAAATACAATCAAAGGAAGAAGCTCTGTTTATATTTTGAGGTTTCAAGAATGGTGGGTTTGCTAATTATTAAAGGTCCAATGGAACCAGCTGAGCTGACTGCAAGTGACGCCTCAAATGTTATATCAAGACCACACGTTACTAAGTGACGTCAGCATTATACGTTTACAATTAATGAAAGTTAATTGTGAGAGTAATCCACAATAATTTATAACATATTTGGCACAAGTTGGTTAACAAAGATATATAGGGAATAAAACCTACAGAATTATGTAAATGAATATGTGTGGGCAGAAGTAATGATTGAACCTAGAGATGATGTCAAATGTACTTGTGGTTCCTGGTGAACAAAAAAATAGAACCAATGCAACTATCAAAGCGTGTTGTAAAAGACAATCTGAGAGGAATTTGTATGGTGCTAGCAACCTCATCATGTAAAACAAAGTGCTACAGAAGCTCTTACTGCAACAACACACAAAAATGTTTTGTAGCAGTGTTCCTTAAAAATGCAAACTGTAATGGTGTTTTTATACTATGTAAAGAACTACATATAGACAAGTATAGGATTGGTTGAACAATGTCATTCTAACCTACATGAGAGGCAGTACAAACTGAATTATTGATGAAAGACTCTAATTTGTGAAACAATAAAAATGGATGAAATCATGACAAAGAATTTATGTTCAAGATGTTTAGTACAGACAAATATTTGAAAACTAATGGTTTGATACTGCGCTCATCGTCAATTAGACTCATCTTTGACCATTTTAAAAATGCATTTACATATTTAGTTCAAATAAAAATAGTTAATTGTATCTAATTGTCTGTTCTTTTATTCAAATATTGTTTATGCATTTTCAGTGTTTAAATATTAATGTTTCTTCTGTTGCATCATGCAGGAGGTGACACTAGCAGTCATGTGTCATTTGAATACTGCTCAACTAAGAAACCATTTTCATTGATGTTTGTGAGGTCAAACAAAGTTGTCATTGTCTTCAGGAGTAAAGTCAATAGTGAGTCAGTGGGTATGGTTCTGAAAATCTCAGCTCGCTCTACAATATGTGAGTAACAATGAATGGCTGAATTTTTTAAAACCTACTTTTATGGTGAATTTGTTGTTACAGAAATGATGGTTTGTAATAAATATAGAATTAGAAACGATGAGATCAGGAAACAGACTGGTATTCAGCCAGTGGTAGACTTCATTAGAAAATAGCAAATTGGTTTGGCCAAATATCGCAATAGCAACACAGCAGCATCCCACAGATGGCTCTAACACTTAAACACAGCGGTGCCGACCCCGCAAAAGATGGATTGACAGGGAGTTCCAAGGCAGCCAGTTCCACCTTATACGAAGCGCACACCAAGGCAAGGTCCATATGTCACTTATACTCCTGACGCCGAAAGGCAAACCAGGATCAGAGAAAAGATAGATAAAATTAATATAGTTCATGACACCAAGTAGCAGGGCTTCAGAGCAAAAAGAAGACCAGGTAAAAGATGGATTGATGTTAAAAAATCATTACAGAGGCATGGACTAAAAATAATAATGGTCTCACAGCTGGCACACAATAAAGTATTGCACCAGCCCACATTGTCTTGTGGGCAGAGTTGAATAAACCTAATAAAAAATGGTTACTGGTAAGAATCAATTTTGTATTAGTATGCAGGAAATGCTCCAACACATTTTTAAGCCTGTACATGCATGAAGATAATGTTCTTATACAGACTCACATATGTTTACCCTCTCTGAAATTAGTAATGTTATGCAAGATAAAAAGAAATATTAAACATAGGAGCAAGGAAGTGACAGTCAAACTGTATAAAGCATTAGTTAGATCAAGATTGGAGTAATGTATACAGATGTGGAGTCCTTATCATAGAGGAGATATAAACATGCTAGAAAGCTGATAGTGGGATTCCAGAATTACAGTTATGAGAAAAGACTCAGAAAAACAGGCCTACAGTATCTAGAAAAGAGAAGAATTCGAGGTGACTTAATTCAGGTTTATAAGATGATCAGTGTAATGGATAAATTAGACTAACAAGTTTTTAAAAATACAACCACCAACAAGAACAAGAGGGCATAGCTACAAATTAACTAAAGAGAGGTCCAGATTAGATATAAGGACATTTTTTTTTGGCGGAGTGGTGAATGCTTGGTATGCATTGCCACAAGAAGTAGCAAGGTAGGGACAGTTAATGCATTTAAGAATAGATTGGATGCACATAGATTTTAGAGCAAAGAAATGTTAATGAAGCTGGTTGTATACAGACTGCAGAGTAATCTAAACCAGTATAAAGACGTTAAGTTAGCAATTACACATTTTTTTATAACACAGAAACAAATTCTAAATTAATTGTCCATTCATTTAAGCTGTTGCTGTCTTTGTGCACCTGAAACAGGCAACTATGCTTTAGTGCTGTACAGGTATATCCTGTATTCTGTAAACTTAGATTACATACACTTGTTCATTTGTACACTTTTCCATAGACACCATCCCCTTTATTCTACATGCTGCTTCGCTTACTCGTACACTTTCTGACATGGCATCACAGCCCTAATTGTATTGTTATCAGATTATTTTCAGACACGGTTTGCTTTACATTTCTTGTATTGTTATTGTCTTACGCTGTGATCAAGTGAACATTAAACAGTTTTATAACATGTATTTTACTGTTTTCATTCATGTTATTTAAATTTGTTAAATGTAATAACTCAACGTCTTTATACTGGTTTAGAAGACTAGAGTGTCTGTATACAACCAGTTTCATTAACATTTCCTTGCTCTTAAAGCTATGCACATCCAATCTATTCTTAAATACATTAATTATGCCCTCTTGTTTTTGTAGGTGGTTGTATTTTGAAAAAAACTTGTTATAATTTAATTTATCCTTTGCTTTGATTATCGTATTAGTCTGTATTAAGTCACCTCTAATTCTTCTATTTTCTAGACAGTGTAGGCCGGTTTTTCTCAGGATAAGTCAGTAAGTAGGTCACAAACTGATATCGGCTAGTTGAAAAATGTAGTTGGTAGTTTATAAATGTGTCATTGGGTCTTTTGAAGACCTCTTGGCAACGGTCAAAAGATAGAAACTCGATTGGTATGGCCACATATAGAGATCAAACGATCTTGCAAATATGATCCTGCACTGAAAAGTGCACGGCAGATGATGAGGAGGTCGCCCCAAAAAGAGATGGAAGGACAACATAAAAGAATGGACCAATCTCCAACCCGAGGAGGCACAGAGCGAGCTGTGAAATGGGGCTGTTTTCATATGTGCTCCAACTATCTCACAGGTTACGGGATGACTTAACTTGACATTAGGTGAAGGCAGCATCAAGCTTTATGGTAGCTGCTGCAGGTAGCAGATGCTAGATATTGCATGCACGTGCGCAACCTGCAACCACCTAGATACAAAATGACGTTTGTGCTCACGGAAATGCTTCTTGTTTATGGTCTCATAAAATGGTGCATAACTGGGTCGAAAATGTTCTCAGGGATGCTCATGAATTGCTGAGTGAGACCTGGACCTGGTCATCCTGTTCAGATTTCAAGAGAAGCCTATGTGCAGTAGGTGAAGAAAATGATTCGAGATGGCAGGCGAGTAATGATAAACAGTGAAGCAGCCGTAATAGGGTGTTCGCATAGTTTAGCTTACAGCATAATGCATGATCCCACTTTGGCTGGTAACGTTTTGCAAATGACGAAGAGGTTAAACGTGATGTGCAAATTCGACTGAGATAGTTCTATGCTGCAAGTTTTGGTACACTAATAAAGCAATGGGACAAGTCTATGAACGTAGGTGGAACTAATTTTGTGAAATATGGGACAATGAAAGTGCAATAATAAATGATTTTCAAGTTAGTAACTCATTTTTTGTTTTTAATTAGCAATTTGTGTACTTTTTACAGACTTTCCCTGATTGCAGATAAAAGGTTGTTAGTGTCTATCTATACTGTATTTATATTAGTGTCTGTATATAGTGTGAACTATAAGTATGCATAAATTAAAGGCAAGTGAAGTGTTAAAATAAAAAGGAAAGAATCAGAATTCAAGCTGTGTGGCATGCTGGAAATACTGTGTTAGGTACATATTTTCTTGACCAACAGCACACTAGAGATGATGTAATCAGTATCATGCCGAGTGCCTTTACTCCAAGACTTGCATTGATACCCAATTTTGAGGCAGGGTAGTCCCAGAGACGTTTGCGAGCCACTGTGCTACCATGACATTAGTGAACTGTAGTGTACAATATTAATTATATTTTAAGTATCCAGTGATTAATATGATTATCCTTTTTTAAAATAAGGATTACAAAGTTTATTTAAGTTATGACTGTTATTTTCTAAAGTTAGACCTCTATATACATATAAAATTTAGCGCATTACGTGCATGGATAAGTGAAAATAAGGTAGTGGGGAGTGTTTCATTTAAGGTACAATTTAACACTTCTACTTGCTCTGGAACTATTGAGTATGTATGTGTAGTCTACGCGCACATTATATATATATTATATATATATATATATAGGTTAAATTGTACCTTAAATGAAGATTAAATGAAACACTCCCCACCACCCTATTTTCACTTATTTTCACTTATAAATATATATATTTTGCATATGTTTGATTCAGTTGTCATATCACTTAACTAAAATAAATGTGTTTCTCATCAAAAATTGAACCTGTGTCAGATCTAACTTAAACAAACTTTGTGATAATTGTTTGTGAATTATTTACCAATAGTGTTTTATTTTCTTGTAACCTTTTTCAGATGAATGCACTGTCTCTAATATGCCAACCATTGAAGTTAAAGATAGACCAGTCATCTTTGCATTTCCACTGGCTTACAATGCAAGGTAATTTAAAAGCTTTAGTGATTGAAATGGGACAGCATATACTTCATATTTAGAACCTCTATGAAAAAAGTAATAGAAAGTATTTTTCTTTGACATGTGCATGTCTAAGTATCATGTTATATTCTTATTTCTGAAAATTTATTTGTGTGGTATTAATCATACATTTTGACTAATCAGTAATAATTGTGAAGACATCATTCTTTTAGGTGCTTGCTGGTAAACTTTACCTAATAAAAACATGACAGAACATCAGTGAAAACTGTACAAGGAATAACAAATATAGTTCATGAAGAAAAAGGCATGCCTATAAATTGCTATAATAGTTCCTAGTGTGGATGTGAAACAATGGACAAAGATGTGTCAGTCCATGAACGAAGTAATTCTAATTTCAACTACAAAATGTATGCATCACTAATATATCAGCCATTTGCAGTGTGTTTCAGAAATAAGTATTGGCTACCAATTTTGTTAAATATAGCTATAACTGCCAGTTATTTTCAATCTCTGTAAAAATAAAATATCCAAAAGTACTTTTATAACTGGTTTGATTAATTGTTTTAGGAGATACTAATGGCCGAATTTGCCAATTTAAAAAAAAATTATGGAACATCTGGAATTTGTGAGAGAGTATATTTATATAGTTTAGTTAAAGAATCAACGTAATTGCCCATGTTTAACCCATAAGTGCTCTATTCTCTATATTTTTGGAAAATCTCAGCATAATGCATGAAATCAGTATTATCGGCGGTAAGGGTCCCGTAATAGATTGGGTAGATTTTTAACATAATTTTGAATTTTTCCCAGGTAGTGGTTGTTGAGCCTACTCTTTTCAATTTCCAACTGCCGAGGGATTTTTAACATGCGCACGCGAGTCTCCGATCTCTACTACTATCCAGAGAAATACCAGAAAGTCCATGTGAAAAAATCCCGGTCTCCACCATGACCTCTGACACCTAAGGCAGACGTCTTACCTGGAGAGCACTCAGTCCCCTAGTATATTTACATAATGTGTAACAAAACTAGTTAAAGGAAAACCCTGTACAAAACAGGGCAATTTTAGCCATAAATTAAAGGAAAGGCAAACAAAACTGTACAAAGTAATCTGACATGAATGTATGTGGCACTTTTAATTACCTTGCAAGCCGAAATGACAAACTATTCTGATGAAAAAGAAAATGTATTTGGCAGTTTAATCTAGGATATATGGGAAACTGAACTGACAACATTCAGAGATCTAATTGACTTATGTTCACGATCATTAGATTTCTTCTTGTACCATTTTTGCTCATAACAAAGCATAATGTCACCACTAAATTTTGGGCTCCTATCTAAAAGCCTACATTAAAGGACGTGATGCACACTTGCAATATTGGTTGCTGGAGCAACTTGTTTTACACAAGAACGTTGCTGGTCACATACACTCCCTTGTTCAGTCAGTCTCCTTGGATGACATGCTTCAAAGGTTACAGTTCATAGCTTCCCAGAATCCACACTGTTTATTATTTAAAATAACCTTTCTTTATTTCTGTAGATGTTTCATTTTTCTGTACATGATTTAAGTTGGCATGGTTTCTGTCTGTCGTTGACATCACACCTACAACTGACTCATCTATCTTTTCCCGACTTATGATCTGAACAGTTTCAGGGGAATAATTAATAAAACTATATTTATTTGAGTTCAAATATGTTAAAATAATATATTTCTCAGGAACACTTCTTGTCCCATACGTATATGGACTCCAAATATTAAAAAGCACCTGCGCCTTGACGTAATGGGGACAGATGAAATGGAGGCTGACTGTGACGCACATGTAATTGAAGTCAGAGGTAAAAAAGTATTGTTTTTTTTTCATGACAATGATTATTTGACAGATATGTCATAATCCACCATTTTTCAGTCCAACAGAAACATAGGAACAAAACCACTATTGGCCTACTTGCAGAAAGCATGTGCGAAACTATTTGTGATTTAGCAATGGTGGTTTATGTAATACACTGATTTCCATGATGAGACTGCCAGTTCCATGTATAACCCACATTAGTTGCCTTTCAGATATGCATGGAAGGATGCAGTCCTTCCTCTTGTCTCATCTAGTAAGGATGATATGAGCTGCTGAATCACTAATTAAAAGGAAGAATAACCTATCTGATTACTTCCAGAGACAGTCAGGCTACATTTTTTTTGTACATTTTTAAAAAGCTGGGACAAACACAATGTTAGTAGAACTTACTTGCATGTTACATTGTGGTTGTGCTTGTTTTTAATGCTCACAATGAGTAAATTTACTTTTTTGTGTGTCCTGAAAAGAACATTAAGTGGTGGGTTGTAGTAGCTTTCCTCACATCCCGAGCATGCTGATGAAGGTGGAGCGCAGTCCTCCAGGCGATTGCGCTATGCTTGGATTCATCTGTATGACACTCACTACTATGGGGATCACATCGATTCACATCTCGTCAGCCAGGCTGCTTGAAAACAGTCTGTTTCCAGGGAACACTACATGGAAGAGAGATTGTGGTCTTGGTCAGTGTATTGACCCTGATGTGACGTCCTGGTCAGTATGTTGTGCCAGACTGGACTAGCTTCTCAGTTCCCCATGTTACATGGTACTTTCACATAAAATGGAACCTCAGAATCTAAGGTCATGTTATAATCACAAACTTGTACAAGGAATTTGCGGAAAAGATAAACTTACATTGTGCTTTTTGGAAAACCAAAAAAATATAGAAGATACATAAAAAAATGTTGCCTTATAAAACATCATTATCAAGGTATATCTGTAAGATTGTTTACATTAACTCAATTGGATACGGGTTCAAAGTTATTATCATTTTCTCAGAAATGAACTCCCGATCCAACAACAATGTAGAGAGGTCATGCAACAGGGGAAAGAACCCTGTCTATCGACAAATCACCAGTGATGGATTAATTGTTACATCTGCATCTAATGTGTATATGCGTGCAGCTGCAGTAGGTAAGTACATATCTGCATATTCTTCTTCTTCTTCGTACGCAGTCAGACAGTAACCATTATTTTTTCGAAAAAAGCGGCGGTCATCCTGAGGTAAGCCACTGCCATAGAGCTTGTCTTGCAGTTCCACTGGTGATGGCCACATCTGCTCTCTCTGATCCTCGTATGTCGGGCAGTTCTGCAGCAGATGTTCAGCGGTCATTTTACCAGTACCGCACGGGCATTCGCCGGTACCACCTATCTTCAATTTGTTGAATAGGTGGTACCTCAGTCTATTGTGGCCAGTGCAAAGTCTGAAGACAACGACCTGCTCTCTTCGGTTCAACTGGTAATAGGCATCGTTTTTGGTGTAACCAGTATGTTCGGTTTCCCATTTGGTCATGTATCTGGCTTTGATAAGCCGCTTTGACTCTTCGTACGTCATACTGGTATCTGTTTGTGGTAGTCTTGCACCTTCTTTTGCCAGTCTGTCTGCCTCCTCGTTGCCTTGGATGTTGCAGTGTGATGGGACCCACTGTACCACTACCCTTTTTGGTGCGGACTGCTGGCACAGTTTGCAGATTGCTGCTCTTAAGTCATTAAGCTCAGTGTTTTTCTGGCTTTTTAGCGCTGTGACTACGGCGAGAGCATCTGTAAGCAGGACTATATGGCTTTCATTTTCATTGTGTGTCACCATTTCTTCCACTGCCGCCCTCAGTGCCTCTGCCTCCGCTCTTAAATTGCTTGTGTACTTACCAGTAGCGAATGACAGTGTTATTTTTCAGCCATTTGGTAGGTTCAGGAATGCTCCTGCCCCTCCGTTCTGTGTAGTGTTTGTTACAGAACCGTCGGTGTATGCATGGGTCCAGTCCATGCTTGGGTAGCTTTTCGATATGAAGCTTAGGGTAGTGTCTCTCCTTTCTTTTTCAGTCTGGCAGTTTTTGTTTGCAATACCTGGTATATTTTCTACCACCTCTGGAAATATATCCTGCCTCCAGGTAGGTTTTCGTACAGTAGTGATGGGTTTTGGTGTTGTTAGTGCGTTTATGGGATCTTCGTGCATCTTTGCTTTGGCTATTTCTGCAAAGTTTCTCCGCTTTAGTTTCCCATTTCCCAAATTGTTTAGTCTCTGGTGCATTGGATGGTCGGTCAGTCATCTGCATATTCAATTTATTTAATTCAGCCATTCTATTTGTCCTTTTTGCTGTGACATTTCTCATTCACATATTCCATTTTTCTGGGAACAAGATACTGATTTGGGCATGTATTTTTACAGACAACTAGACCATTTTACATCTTTGTGTCTACACATTTTTTATTTCTTCCTTTCATAATTGTACTCCTTTCTTTCAGTATTGATGATGATGTTTGTTTCAAATGCCCACAATGAGTAAGTTTACGTTGTCGAAGACGGATGTGTTGGACCGAAAAGTGCAAATATCGCAGTCAAACTGTAAACTAGCGACACAATGCATTCCGTTCTCTGGACTACATCCTGCTACTTGCAAAGCCCTGTTCAGAACTTGGTAGTGGGAGATTGAGAACGAACGCAGACGAAGAAGAAGTAGGTTTACTCTTTTGTGTGCCTTGAAAGGGATATTACGTGGCGGGTTGCAGTAGCTTTCCTCACATCCCAAGCGTGCTAATGAAGATAAACCGGGGTCCTCCAGGCAGTTGTGCTATGCTTGACTTCATCTGTGTGTCATTCACTACTACAGAGATAACGTCGATCTCTCACCTCGTTAGCCAGGCTGCTCGTTTCCAGAGAGGGCTACGAGGAAGCAGAGGTGAGGATCTTGGCCAGTATATTTTGCCCAACCCTGTCTAACATATCTTATAAGTTTGTTGTGCATGACCAGGTGTTAGTCTTCCTCCCCTTCAGTATTACTATTAAATTATATTTAATTTTGCAGTTAGGACGAAGGGCGCCAATCTTGTGAAGTTCAGTCGTGTGAACTAGACCGTGAAATGTGACATGTTTAAGCGTAGTGCTATTCATATAGCCGATGTCCATTCCAGAATAATCAGGTGGGAGAAAATACGGAAAACAAATTTACCAGTTCAAATAGGAAAACAACAACACGTTTCCGTGAACACAAGTGTAAATCGTCGACTAGTGTGAGTTCCCAGCAAATCCATGGTCTGACGGCATCTATAATGAACTAAATCACCAGATCAATGTAGACCCGCAGCCAGTTACAACACCATCTTTGATGCTCTATCCCATCTTTGCTGCTCTTATTTAATTTGTGCACATAAAAACACAACATTTCTTGTTATTATCTATGGATAGACAATATAATATCTAAAAATAGACTGCAGGAAAAGCAGATTATGCTTTCAAGAGTATCCAGATATTTTACCGTGTGATTTATTAGCAAGGCTTTGATTTTGGGCTGCATAAGAAACAGTTATCTCATCACACAAAATATTGGCATTAGTTGGCAAACTCTGCTCAAATAAATTTTAAAATATTAGAGATATTGTGGCAGTTCCTGTTTTGTTTTAATTGTAGTCAATATTCTCTTAATTCAAATACATTTGACCCAATACAGTTCAATCCTTTTGTTCAAATTTGTGTAATTTGCGCAGTCCTGCCTTTAATATATCATCTTTGCATAACATAAAACCTATTTTTGAGTTTGGTGAATAGCTTCCATTATGAACTAAACACAAATGAAACATATTTCTCTCTCACATGCACAAACCATGGGCTTTCAAGATATGCAGTGTGATGGGCATGTCATCGGGAGAACTGCATATGATTCTCTAATCCAGGAGGAGTTAATACCCTTTCATGGGAGCTATTCCAAGTGAGTCAGAATTTACTTGTCATAATTGGTGATATAAGCACTTTTATTGTAAATTATCTTCATAAATGGTTAATAGTGGTTTGCTTTGAGGTGCCAACATTTTATTAGATGTCAGTTATTATCTGGAACTGTTTGAGGTAGAGTAAAGATAATCTAGCCCTTTCAAAAATGCTCCCATCTCCAAATAAAAAGTGAGATCCTGACATAAGAAGTAGCATGTTCTGTCATAATGGTAGAAAGTTCAGTGCACGAGAAGTCATGTAGCATATGATCATTTTTATATCAATGGTTGCTGCAACACATCTTAAATATTTGAGGACATATATACAGCATCAATCCCCGCTATGTCAGAATCCTTCCTAGCTGCTACACAGACTGTACAACAACCTTCTAGCCCTTTCAAAGACCAGTATCCATTGAGAAAGGTCACCAGGAAGACCCTGTCTGACAAGCCATTTTTCCTGTATGCTTAGAATCCATTATCAGTTGATGTGACTGAGTGACCTAAGTCTTCCTTGAAAGACACACGATTGGTCTCACACTGCACAACCAACGTATGAGAGTATTCACAACACGACCCAAACGTAATGTAATTGGTGAAGGATGCGGTCATTCATGTAGATAATACAAAACATAGCTGGGCTGGCCACCTACTTCAAAGAATGGATGACTGGTGGAGTACGGCTGCAGCAGTTGGGATCTGCAACTGGTGCTGATGAATGGATCAACTAGCAATATACAGCAACAAACATTTACAAAGACAATTTATCAGCACGTGGAAGATTTTCAACAAGACCAGAGTGAAGACACACCTACATTGTCTAACTTGCCAGTCTTTGTCAATTCCTACAACCATGAGTTGGAAGCTACAAAAGTCCTTAGCTAATGCGCTATTGAAAAAATAAAATGATGCTATAATGGTAAAATTATATTCTCCTTCTTCATGATCTTTATTAAGTATCATTTGGAATTATTTTATTCATTACTCTGAACCGTTGGCTTAACTTTTGTGAGAGTTTTTCACATTTTGTTGTCTAGGTGACACTTCTGAGTTCTTAAAAACCAACTTGCTTTCTCTAAGTGAAGCAAATTTAACCTATTTACTCCAGCCTTGGACTTCACAAATGTCCTTTTATTAATAAGGATGAAGTATGCATGCAAGTGGCTGATAAAAAGAACAAAGTAATGCATGTTGGCAAATATTACATACATACCTTTCTTTTTAAATATTGCAGCCTTGACAACTGCAAGTATTTGATAAGAGCAGAGAAAGACAATGAAATAGTCCATTTGTCTTTAAAATGGAGATCAGTTGATTCCGAGGAGAAATCGTATACCAAGCAGACAATTTGTCAGGGTGACTACATCAACATCTATGATGGTAAACTGATACCAATATTAACATTTATATTTAATTAAATATGCCATGCTGATCCTGGGGAGCAAAGAATTGGGCAACCTTTCACAGTGTTGTTAATGGCAACTAAATAAGAAGTGTGTGCATGTGGCTCTTCCTGTAAGGGGCCCTCAACAGAGGTGGTAATTTGCTTCATAAGGGGTGATAAAAGGACAAGAAGAAGTAAAAATGAAGGATTAATTTGACATGTTTCAGTGAAAATAACAATTGAAGTGAGATGATGTTTATACAAGGAGTATTATACATTTCAAAATGCCAAATAATAATTCAAAACGAAATTAATTTTACATGTTAAATTGTAAAAAAAAACAGGACAATTATTTATTTATTTACATATTGAGTAATTCAGTATTATTTTTTTTTTGGATTTTTTTGTTAGCGTTCACCTTATTTCTCTAATCCCCAAGGCGGTGTGTATTGCACTGTGGTTTTTATTTTGCACCTGTCGGCCCAGTGCCTCCGGCCTCAGCATGCATTTTATGTAAGGGTCTGCTTCCTCCTGCATTTTCTAAGGGTTTGCTTCCCCGGGGTAACGGCCGGTGCTGTGATGGGGATCAAACCCAGCACCTTCGGATTGTGAGCCATGTCACTTAACCACTAGGCCATTCAGTAGTTTGAAAGAAACGGATTAATTGGCCTTGAAAAGGGGATTTCTTCTTCGACATTTGTCCTGAAAAGGACGTTGTAGTAGTTTACAGCGAGATTGCAATATCTGCGCCTTTTGGCCTGACACATGTGATGTCAGCTGACTTTTTTTGGGTTCCGGATTTGTCTTTTCACTGTGATCCTTATTCTTTCAGCTAGACTACACTAGTGTGGCCTGCTTCCAACTCTGCCACTAGGGAGGAGAAATAGGGTCTTAGTCAGCTCTGGTTTGCTGACTTTGAGGCAAACCACGAGTCACTGGCTGTTGCAAGCTTATTCACTGTGCTGCATCTTTGGCTCAGAAACGGGGATTTTTTAAAAGAAATGGAAAAAAAAAGGTGCGGTGCTGTCTGAATATACCCCAAAAAATATGGCTTTTAATTTGTTAATGCATATATTGATTTCTGCCCACAGATTTTAGATACTTAACCCTTTACAGTCCAGCATAAATTTATTAGATTTGTGTTCTTAACCATTTGCAAACCTGCCTAATTGATTAAGTTTGTGTCTTAACCTTTTACAGACCTGCCAAACTGATATGATTCGTGTCTAAACCTTTTACAGTCCGGCCTAATTCATAAGATTCGTGTCTTAAGAAACAAATCTAATTAGTTAGGCTGAATTGCAAAGGATTAATAAAAGAAGAGTTTTGCTGCAAACATTGATGATAATTAACTGAAACATGTTTTAGTTATTGCTGTGTTAAAATATGATTTAGTTTGTAATTCTGTGAAGCATTATTTGTCTTACATGCACAAAAACAAAGTATGCAACAATGTATTTCTGTTGTGGAAATTAGGTGACAGTGAGACCTCGCCTGTCTTGTTTTCATCATGCTGGCCAAGGGACCACACTTCCAGCTTGGTTAATGCAACAGTTCAAAGCAGTCAAAAATATATACTTCTTGTTCTGGATGCAGATGCAAAGACTGAAGGAGAATCAGCCAGTGTTAGATTTCATTCAATACCAGGTTTGTCTTCTCTTGTTATGAAATGTTTCATGACTATTAAATATGTACCTCTGTTGAAATATATAAGTGTGGATGTTTTGAAGCACACTTGGTTTCTTGTTGCATGTTAAGCAGAATGGGCATAACTGCCCTACAAGCAAACCCAAAGGGGCTTAGTATTTTTCATTAGATGGTAAAGATGTCGATGATGCTTGTAGCTCACTGGTTGCACACATCTCTGATCCGCCCTCTCTACTTGTCTAATGTATTAGCTTTCAAACAGTTAGGGCTAGAGTTAAGAGTTAGGGCTAGCATTAGGGTTGAGGGCTAGAGTTAGGGTTAGAGTTAGAGTCAGGGTTAGGGCTAAGAGTTAGGGTTAGGGCTAAGAGTTAGGGTTAGGGCTAGAGTTAGAGTCCTGACTTATTGATTTCAATGTTATAATCCAAAAGTTGGTAATTGAATGGTTTCAGTATGCTCCCTAGTAAGTAATTACAGTATCAAAAACAAGTGTATTTCTTACATTGAAGGTAGACTCTGAATCATCTCCAATTGTTTGTGTTTATTGTCAAGGTGATACACTTCAACATCCATCTGTTGACGTTTTTGTAGTGGTTTTCATCTTGTTAACAAAGAAAAATAATAATTAACAATTGTCAAACCCAAATGACAAAAACAAATGCACAGAAAAACTATGCTACTGTAGACAAAAAAAAGGTCATGTTATGCATAAAGGAAAATTAAAGAGATTATATTGACACATTGGTTCAGGAGGCAGAGAAAGCAGCAGAGAGGAAATATGAGAGATCTCTACTCTTTAACAAAGAAAATAGAAAATAATTATATACAGACAATTGGTAAAGTGGTACATGAAGGAGCACTGACTCACCGCTTTGGGGTACAGACAGGCGTGAGATAAGAAGGCCTTCTCTATCCCTTTCTGTTCTTGTCGACTATAGATTGAATAATGAAGACATCAAATGATGACGAGAGAACTGGTATTCAGTGGACACTATGGTCACAATTGAAGGACCAGGACTGGGCAGATGATCTGGTACTTTTGTCACACAGTCATAGCCAAATGCAAAAAAAATTGGACAAGGTGAAAGAACAATCAGCCAAATTAGAACTGAACTCTGCCGAAGACGGATGTGTCGGACCAAAAGGTGGAAACATCACAGTCAAGCTGTAAACTAGCGATACAACGCATTTCATTCTTCGGACTACATCCTGTACTTGCGAAATCCTGTTCAGGGCTTGGTAGCGGGAGATTGAGAAAGAACGCAGAAGAAGAAGAATCTACAGCCATCCCCAGAAGATTCTGCAGAGTTTATAGACCAGTGTTAAATTCCAGTCATGTAGTTTTATCCCAAAGTGACCGACCAGCGGACGATTGGGATGTTCATAACCCCCAAAGTCACTGCAGTGCAGTCATGCTGGCGCTGTAGGGCTCTGGACTGATGGATCTGAGGTTGTCATTGGCCAGCTCTTTCCTGATCAGAGGGCCAGTACTGATCAAGGATGATGGTTACACTAGTTCTGCCCGAATGCATATCACTCTGTCTGCCTCCACCTTATGTTGTTTACTTGGAAATTCGCTGCTCCTTGAGATGTGTATTAATGAAGGTGTTGGATGATTTTCATAGATTTCCCTCATGATATTATTAAACATGATAAATTCTTTTTCCATTTTATGATGAACGATTTTACAGCTGCCAATATTGCAACATCTTGTAAAACAAAACTTCTTCATAGTGGTAGCTATCCGAGTTTGTTCTCGTTTTCTAATGAAGACGGTCAAGGCAGCTTTTATCTTAGCACGATTTAGCTTCATGTAAAACAGCCGCTCATGACCCTGTTTATATCGATTCATTAAGAAAGACTGAGTCGATAAATCCTAAAATTTGAAAATGACAAATCTTAGGATTTATCCATGCCAGCTTTTTTTAATGACATTATGAATAAGCACACTCATAAACAAAGCATATATATTTACTAATAAAACTATGTATACATTTATAATACACACAGTCAAAGGTATATACTTATATCTTTGATTCATCATATTTCACAGGTGACAATCATTGTTCTAATAGAACAGCGATTTCTGTAACCAGAGAGGCCCAAACATTAACATCATCTAACTACCCAAACAAGCTTCCAATGTAAGTTCTGTTATAAAAACATAATTTCTCTCATCAATTCAACAACGCTGTGTCAGCTTCTAGGTTTTATCCTCACATGTTATCTGACCTTCATGTTACATTTTCCTTGTACGTGCTATGTCTAGGTGAGCGAGCTTACACATAGTGGATCCATTATTCTTAATCTGTGTCTGGTTATGTTTCCCCCCCCACTTAACTGCTGTTCTGTCAGAGTTTCAGAAACAACATGTCATATCATAATATGAAACATAAAGCAGCATAAATAATAGTATCAAGCTGTTATATGACGTTTCAAAACTTGTGCCTCTCTTTAAAAATCTGTAACAACCATTGCATAGAAATGGATGAAATTCAGAATGGAAAATGTTAGTAATCATGACAAACAAATTTTAGTGGAAACAAGCAAGTGATTTTCATTTTTGCTTCTTTGCAGTATACAAAATCTAACACACATAAACAGGGCAGACATTAACATTTTTGTTTGTTTACAGTATCGTAGAGGTATTCATTTGATGTGCAATCTTGAAAATATTAAATTGCATGTGTTTTGTTGATTTTTGCACGACTTACAACAAATAGTACTAATTTTCAACAGTTAGATGATAACTTCCTGTGTTCTGCATATGTCATCACAAGAAATTGTCGTTATTTCATATGCGTTGTACGGGATCAAGATGCTGAGCAGCACATGAGCTGCAGTGGTTAGCGACCCATAGCTGACTGCTAGCGTCAGGGCCAGCGAACCATAGCTGCCAAGACCCTTCTACACCTCCACTTGGTGATCCTGGATAACAGGCTGCAGCAGAACAGACTGGCTAAGGAGAAGGGATCGAAGAGGGAATGCTAACCCGGTACTCAAAAAATGCTTGCTGAAGTCGGATGTGTTGGACCAAAAGGTGCAAATATCGCAGCCAAGCTGTAAACTACGACACAACACATTCCGTTCTCTGGACTACATTCTGCTACTTAAGCCCTTTCAGGGTTTGGTAGTGTGAGATTGAGAACGAACGAAGAAGAAGAAGAAGAAGATATGCGTTGTACATGAAATTTGTTCTGGGTGAACAATGGGTCTAAAAGTCAAATTCGTGATACTTCTAAACATCGCAATGAAGGTATATAAATATTTTTGCTGAGGCTAAGCAAAGGGAATCGTTATCGGTGTATATTGAAATGTTAGAGAATAATCCACTCACATATGTCACCCTCTAAAAAATAGACAAGGATTATTGCGCTACATGTGAAGACCAGGTCTTACAAAAGGAAAATAACTATTGGACAAATGATAATTTGTGCATCATACAACCAGGAGTAGTCATCAATATGTTATGACTCGCCTGACTCTGAATAAATAGAAATAGAGTACATGTACTTTTACCAGGAAACATCCAACCAAGACATTTATGGGCAAGATGATGTGTAATGCAGAATACATTTTTGTACCAGAATTTATCATCTTTGAAAAAAGATCCTTTTCAGAACCACCCGATACATCAAGAAGATTGATCTCAGAACTGAATGTACCGGTAACCTATTCTTTTTTGCTTCATTTGCTGTTTATACATGTGAATCCATTAAACAAATGTCTTTTTAATTTCAGATGCTGGGTCTACCTTCAAGCCATTTGCAATGTGATAAATTTTCATTGCATATGTACTTTAAAAAAATATATAAGCATGAGGCAATTGAAGTGTATTATATGGTATTCACATTTATGAATTTTTGTAATGAGAATTGAAGATCATCTTCTGAGTTCGAGCATTTTCGTCATGCTAGATCAGTAGTCCCGTCGCTAGAATGAAGTCCACGGTCTTCTCCAGGTCTGGGTGGTGGCCTCACCGTTTCTGTATCAGCTTGGTTACCTATGGCCAGGTTTTACATCATAGGTCTCAACTAGTTGCATTACTCAGAAGCACCTGTTGCTTGGGTGAGTTCTTTCGGGACTCCTCCCTGATTGTAGCCGATAGGGATGTTACCATAACATTAGTTTCAATTGTCTCATGGCCATGTCTGTAAATACTGTCTCCTAATTTTTCCCGGTGTCTGCATCATAGCTAACACACTTCTTCTTCAGCAGGCCGGGTTGTATAATGTATTCTGGGTTGTCTCCCTAAGCCTTTCCATCTCCTGGTGGTGACTGCAAGGCAGTAGGTTGGTTTATTTACCAAGGTTACCTTCCCCGTGGCTAGTGATTATAGCAGCTCTTGCTCGCTAGAATGTAACCGTCATAGGACATATGGGGTATTTCAGTGGGGGAAACAGTGCCACCTGTTGTCCCTCTCCATCCTGCTGGATTACATTGCCATTTGGTCCATGACTGCTTATTTGTCCAGTTATAAATGGCAAAGATTACAGTTAACACACCATATCTAGGGGTCATTCCACTATCCACCAAGTGTGGTTTGATGTCGGTTGCCTGTTCTCCAGAAATTGAAGATATACCTAAGACTCATAAAAAGTGAGCAATTTGTGCTTTTTATTTTTCAGGGATAAAATAATTATTTCGCCAACAAAGATCAAACAAACTTGTCAGTTTAAAAACATGGCAGTATCTGCACTATTATGAATTATAAAATCTTAATTTCATCAGAAATGTAAGAGCACATGCAAAAATTCATGGTTATACATGCAAGGGTTCTGGAGATGTTAGATAACATCTGAGGACATGAATTTTAAAACACACTATAACTCATATCTAATGACATATTTCTACATTCTATTTTGTTTTTATTCACAATTCCGTAGGAACCAGCATTGCATATACAACCTGGTCTCTGAAAACCCAGAGGAGGATATTGTTGTCAAAGTGGTAGATGCTGGTCTCCATGCCAAGTGCAAGAGTTTCTTGGCTGTATATGAAGGCAAGTTTGGTGCATCTACCGCACAAAATTGCTTTCAAATTGATATTGTCATGATTTGACAATAAAAACAGTAAACTCCAAACATATCTCTATGTTAATTAACTATGAATCCGTCTTCCCTTATAAACAATAACATGTTATACTCTTAATATTCCCTTAAGTGGATTCTGGACTCTCTTACTAGCGAGGATGGAATAGGACAATGCATCTCCATGTATGTTGTAAAAGGCTACTAAAGAAAGCTATGCATGAAGCTAGTACCTCATATGTAAAACAAATTTCAAGTGAAAACCACTACTGCAAAATGCCTTGGTACATTCTTCATAAAGGACAACTGTAGTAGTGGCCCCATACCTCTGCTGGTTGATCTTGATGACCCGTTTCTCAGCATAGCTTTGAGTCCCAACTGTCTCCAGCGGATCCTATCTTGTACCACGGAAGTCCAGTGCATGGTAAGCCCTTCTCCAAAGGCATCTCAGATGTTGTTGTGTACATCAAGGTAGTCTGACCAATGTAATGGATGTCTTCCCTGCTGTCTCTTTTTACCTCAGAGTACCAGATTGCTGTCGCTGTGCTCTATCGACCATCGTTTCGTCACAACATGTGACCTGCCCCTCTTTGTTTTGCCTTGTCTCATTAGATTACGGCATGATTCACAAAGGACAATCGTTGTATATCGAAATTAACATTAACACAATCATCACAACCTTTGCTTAAACATTTTTATCCCAGTGAATCTTGCTACTTAAAAAAAATACATTAATGCTACTTCTTTTTGCTTGTCCTGCTTGTGCCTTTCAGCATCAGGTTATGTAGAGGTTTTTTGACTGGGCCCTGGTTTGTGCTTCTGCCTTTTAGCGTCAGGTTATGGAGAGGTTTCTTGACCAAGCCCTGGTATGTGCTTGTGCCTTTCAGAGTCAGGTTATGGAGAGGTTTCTTCACCAGGCCCTGGTATGTGCTTCATCGCTTGCATGGTCGGCCTTTGGCTTTGTGTCAATTGTATCTGTATATCATTGCTTTCTGAGGGATACTATCTGGTGTTTGATGTGTCACGTGGCCGAACCATTTGGTTTGCTGTCTCTTTATGAGGTCTAGCACTGGTGTTGTACCTACTTGTTTCCTAATATCTTTTTTTTTCTGATTCTATCCATTATTGTTATTCCAAGCATTCTGCGGAAGTAATTTCATCTTGTTGTTGCAATGTCTTTTATCTTTGCTTGTCAATGTCCAATTTTGGCACTGATAGCACAATGTGGGTAGGAATATCGTGTTGTATAGCGTTCTTTTTGTATCCATTGTCACATGTTTACATTGTAATATTGGGGACATTTGTCCAATGATTTGACTTGCTTTATTACATCTGTGTTGAATTTCAGTGTCTGTTTTACCATCTTCTGAGATTATGTTACCCAAGTACGTGAAATTTTTCACCCATTTTACTTGTTGATTTTGCATAAATATATTTGTTTTTGTTTCTTTTCTTGCATCGTCATAACTTCGGTTTTTTCTATGTTGATTTTTATTCTGTAATCCATACAGACCTCATTAAGATTGTTGATATATTCCTGCAGTTGATTTTCTGAGGTTGTTATTATTGCTTGGTCATCAGCAAATAGAAGTTCATTTAAGTGATCACTGAGGTTGTTTCCCTCACTAATGTTGGCTTTTTTACATATTGTGTATATATACGTGATAAACAATAAAGGGGATAGCACACAACCTTGCCATACCCCAGTCCAACATTTTTCAGAGTGTCCTGAATTTGTTCTTACTGTACATTGGCTATTCACATGGGAACTTTTATATATATTGGTCAAATGTTTATTTACTCCATAACGTTCTAATGTTGTCCACAGTTGGCATCTAGTGACTCGATCGAATGCCTTCACTTTGTCCACAAAAGCAAAATGTGGTATCTGATCGTACTCTAATGTTTTCTCCGCTAGTTGTCTGAGCGTGAAGATTGCATCTGTACAGCTCTTGTTTTTCCTAAATCCCATCTGTGCTTTGCTAAGTTGCGGTTCTATGATTATGCGTAGTCTTTTTTTCCAGTATTTTCTTTCCAGTATGGCTATGCAATGAATTTCCTCTATATTTTGTGCAGTCCATTTTGCTGCCGTTTCTTTTCCATATAGGGAGTATTATTGCACTTCACCAGTCTTCTGGTGTTTCTTGTTTAATCCATACTAGGTTATACAGTCTGTGTAGCCAGATTATCCCTACGTCTTTTGCTGCCTTTATTAGTTCAGCAAGGATGTCATCCGGCAGTGGTGACATGTTTTATGGTGCTGCTTGTATAGCATATTGTATCTCTGATTTAGTTTATCTGGTTCTAGCTCTGTAGTGATCTCTATATTGATATCTTGTGTTCCCGTTATTTCTTCAGTATTAAGTAGCTCTTTGAAATATTGTTGCCATCTTTCGAAGATCTCTCTTTTGTCATGTATATCATTTCCCTTTCCATCGTTTATTTCTGTTGGGTCATAACACTCTTCTCTCTGTCTCATTATCTTAATTTTTATATAGAAGTTCTATATATGCATTTTTATGGTCCAAGTTTAAGTTTTCTCTGTATTCTTTCCATGATTGATATGATATGCTACACAGCATGATAATGCTATGCATAAAGTATTGCTAAGAACAAAGTAAGTAAAACCAGTAAAGGCTCAATGTCAATGGGCTACATAAAAAAGCAACAAATCTTGCAACTAGAATAAAGCTTTCAGAGTTAAAATTTGTTAATAATTAATAAAGATCATGTTACAACAATAGGTACAGCGGCAAGTTACACCAATTATAACACGGATGACAAAAATTGTTCGTATTGAGAAAAACAGCATACTTTCATTTCAATTATGTATCACTTAAAACTGACAATGTACTTACTTATTAAAGAACAAACAATCTGTTAACAGGCTTCTTGGTTTTTTTTTGTTTTCTGCAGGAGAGTACAATGAAGATGATGATGATGAACGAAAAGCTGTAGGCAGGGTCTGTGGTAAAGACAATCCTACATTTCGAATCCCCAACTCTAAAGCTACACTAGTAGCTGTTTCTGAAGATCACCCTAGTGATGGTGGTTGGAGAGTTGAAGTTCAATCAGAAGAGAAGGGTGGCCATTCTACAGGAACTTCTTTCATGCTAAGCATTACAGTTATTATTAAGGTGCTTGTTGCACATCATCTGGCTTAGAAATTTGGTATTTCATTGATAGAAATATTGTATTTTCTGTTAGTACTATATAACAAATTAAAAATGATTAACTTCACTGACACAGCAGACTAGAAAACTCTTGCATGTTGACAAGATAATCTAACAAATAACTGGAAACTCAGTCATCTTCATTTGTCCTACTGTTCTTGCCATGAGGCGTCGCAGAGATGCGGGATGTATAAATTTATTATAATCGATAAGTGGGAGGCATATGCTGTCATAAGAAGTAATTTTCGGAGATGCCCTCGATTCACTGATGTCAAGGTTGGCCTCTTACTCATGGACTGAAGACCTGCATATGATATACTCTCGCTGCAGGCTGGTCATAATGGATTCTGATTAAATGACAAAGCCACTTGATTTTTTGGACATCATTGTACGCACTAACTGGGCTTGTCCCTACTATCTGCCTCAGCGAAGTGTTGTGGATTTGGTCACTTCTCACACAGCTCTGGATATTACTCGTGTTTCTTATAAAAACCAAGATTGACATTGGTAACACAATAAATTAGTTATGAAATATATTTGTATTTTCATTCACAAAAATATTTAATTTATAAAGCACACATAGAAAATAAATAAAAACCGCTGAAAATGCAGACTGACAAACTTTAGCATGCTGACAAAGACATCTTACAAAATAAATTAGTAATGGTTGGCTCTTATAAGAAGCAACATTCTGCAAAGGACATGCTACTTACTTACTTAAATACATAACAGCAATATGAAATTACTTTATAAAAAAACTGTTACTGTAATTACTGCTGTACGAGACAGTTATGGATTCATTATTCAAGGTAATCATAATTATAATCATACTTATTGCATATTTGAATATTAACTGTGGCTTGACTATATAAGCAAAGATACTAAATAGTTCACATAATCCATTAAAATATGATTACTCACCCGTACGGACCGTGTGGTTCAGCAATAGGCAGCAAAAAGGTTGAATCAATGGGCTGTACATAGCAGGACATCATCATCGGCTCTTTTCGTCTTGTCAGGCAATAGTAATTGTGCTATTAGCACAAAGCCAGGCCAGAAATATAGAGACCATGTGTTGCCCTCATCATATAGATATATCTTATCCATTTATTTGTAGACATCGTGTGGAAGGTGTCATATATATATATCACTGCTGTCTTTTTCAATCCATTCTTCCTTAATGTTTCTTTAACACCATCAATTCATTATGTTCTTGGACTTCCTCTTGCTGTCTGGTATAATAGTGATGTTTAATTGGCAGGTTTGAATGCATTCTTGTCATTATGTCCAAACTATTGAATGATCTGTCTATATTTTCTATGCAGTACGTTGTTCCCAGTGCCAGGAAAGTACATTTATTCTTTTCTCACTCTGCCCCTTCTAGAGACAGCTTTTAGCCTAGTGTATTTTTAGTTGTTTATCCTGAAAAAAGATGTTTTATTATATTGTCTCTTAATTTAGTTAGGCTACAATACATTCAGTTTCAGCACGATACATTTTTGGGACTGGGTTTGCCTTTCCTCTTCAATACCTACTATCTCATCTAGCCGTACAGATGCAGCTTGTTTCCAGGGCCACCAGACATATACTTCAGTGTCTGAATATCGTTTTCTTAAATTTATAAATTTCCCTGTGCTTCTTAGTGGCAGTTTTACATTGCAAGAATAAATGTCTCCCGAGGTCCAAAATATTTAGGAGGGAATGAGTTAAATGGATGTGATTTTTGAATATTTAATTCATATTTGTTTTAAAAGTTAGGCCTGGTGCGCACTCATATTTTAAAGGCTTGTAAATGTTTGTTTAACAAAACGGCATGGTTTGTGGCTGAATAGTTTGCCTCTCCAAAAGAAGACAAACAACTGAGAAAAAAGTGTTATAATTATGATGAACATACATCATCAGTCTTATATTTGAACATACATTACATATGGTTCTTCTAATTTGATATTTGTGTCTGCGATTATGTGTTTCCTTCTTATGGTCATCTTTGATATTCACGTCAGATAAGTTCCAGTGATGAACTTGACCATTGCTTGGAACCCCTCTTTAGCTCCACTCAGCATTGAGTCTAGTCTTGAACTGGTGGGTAAATGTATCTTCCTTAACTAGTCATACTGAGGATAGTCCTGTAACACATGCTCAGCAGGTTGTCGCTTAGTACACAGTGAAGCAGGCAGTCGAAGCCTATACATGTGTCTGTTTAGTCTGTTGTGCCATGTCCTGAGGCAAAGAATGGTGATCTGTCCTTGTCAAATCAAGGGTGTGATTTGTGCCCTGTTCATATCAGTCCAGGGTGTGATAGTCATTGTTTCGTTGATTTTGTTCTCTTCTGATAGCCTGAAGAGATCTTTTTCTCAAATTATGTGATTCAAATATCCCCTTTTTGCAAACTTATCATCTGTCTACTCATTTTCTGGTATGCTACAATGGAATGGTTGTCACTGATGGTTTACCTTCTGGTAGCTACTTTGTTTAGTTTAATCCTAAGGTGGAGCTTACCACCCTTGAGAGCTGGCAGTACAAATAGCTTATCTGGGAATAAAATTACCTGATGGCAGTAAGAATTGTTATAAATCATATTTGTAGATTGAACCTCAGATGTATAGTTAGAGCAGAATTTACCTGTGGAAATTCTCATATTCTCAATGGTTTTGGAGATATGAGATATATCAGCACCTCCATTCTTGACAGCATTTGTTGTAGGTCAATCTGTGTAAGTTTGTATGCATGATTGTTTTGGACAGTTTTCTTCAATAATGCTCAGTGTAGCAGTTTGCTTTTGCTGATATCATACTCATGTCCAATTGTGATTATGTATCTAATGGAGATACTTACCTGATCCGTGTTGTGTTACTTATATTTTTACTGCTTGCTGTGAGAATTTTAAAAAATGCCTATGTAAAAACACATTTGTCTACTGTTATTTGTCTTGAACACAAAGAAATACAAACTTTCTTGTCATAGCCAGCACCTGAAAGTAGCTCTTCTTTGCATTGACGGCGGTTCTGACAAGATGTTTTTTTAGAGATGAGTAAGCAAGTTTACACCAGGCCACAAAAAGAAGTGTGTATAGATAATTAGAAAGAAATGCCGAGGTCAATGTTATACAAAATACTTAGGACATGAAAAGATATGGCACTTAGTTGAAAACTGGGGGAAACAACAAATGAACAATAAAGTCTCTCAGTGTGTACCACCAAGACAAGAAATGTAAGTGTTAGAAATTAATTAGTAAACTTTTTATACAGAGATATCACAAGACCTAATCTAAGAGCTAGCACTCTTCAGTCTGCTGTTACTTGCAGCTGATTTGTGACATATTTGCATGACATGACTTGTGTATAGATAATGGTAGTGAGCCAGAATGAGATTTCTACTAGTTCTCCATTTGTTCTTTCTGTCATTTACGCAAAGGAATACTAGTTTACTTTCTTCTCAATCATACAACTCTGTGAAATGAAAAATCAAAGGAAAAGTTCTGGGCACTCTTAGCGTGTTCTATCAAACACATATGTCTCCTGTACCCTCTCACACATCCATAATAATTCAAATCTCACACCAGAATTTATATACCTTTAACACATTTTCTTTTCTTTCTCCAGTTCTAAATCATTTCACAAGAGTCTATTTGTGCATAACACATATTTTTATTAGCAGGCAAGATGAAGATTGTTAGAAACTAGTTACATAATAAATAAATAATTGAACAAAGCATAAACATATGTTTGTCAAATGGAAGCAATATGTTTACGGATATATTTCGTGTAAAATGACTCATGGCAATAATTCACTGAGTTCTAGGAAGGTAATCCAGTAAGTAACTATACATTTCTGCCACGCACATATTATTCCAATTAATACTTTTTGTAACAGCAGCAAAAAAAAATGCAATAAAAGCATAACTTACTACAACATAATTCTCCAGTTGAACATAAAATCATTAAAGATAGAATATAGTAAATGATTACTCTCAATGAAAAAACAAAGTCTACAAATCATGACAGGCACTGGCAACCGTGTCTTTCCATCTTTTAATGATCTCGAGTGCCTGGAATAAGTTATTTTGTACTCAATTTATTATGGTGTCTTGCTCATCTTCCAATACAGTTTTTTTTAAACTAGCTGTTATGAAATTTAATTTCTTTCTCCTCTTCTATGTAACCTAAATAGTACCTATTTATTAATCGTTATGAGGCGATTTAAACAATATATTTCCAACGAATTGTTGTTTAGAGAAAAGACACATAAAAGTTCTTTATTAGACTTAGTTCCATCTCTATTTTCTGAATATTTGCCTTTTGAAAATTACTGCAGAAAAAGTTTAACAACTTCTCTATAACCAGAACAAAAAAATGTCTTACCAACACCAACTTACTCGAGGCAAAATAATGTTTCCATGATTGACACAAACAACATATAAACTACAATTTCAACCCAGAAAAAAATAGATTTCCTCTTTGTATTCATTCATTCTGTTTATTCATCTCTTTCATCTGTCTTGCCCTTATGCAGGTTTTACTAGCCAATACATTGCCAAATTTCCTTGTGACGTTTAAAAATAAATCAGACATTTCTGTGCCACATTTGAACAAGAATACTTATCTTCATTCTGATAAATGCAAACTTTAACATAAGACACATTAATGCTAGTTTTGTAATATTCTGTAACTATACACACATGAAATTTGAAGTAATAACTAACCAACCTTTTTAAACAAATATCAAGGTTTAAGTGTCTTCAATAAGGAACCCTGGTTAGTAAAACATTAACAATAATGTAACCATACAATAAAGTAAGTTTAAGTTTCATAGTAAAACAAATCCATCCATCCATAATTGAGATGATCTACCAGATTGAGCTATTTTCCATCGTTATTTGGTTTATGAGTTCTTCTGAGGCAACTTCACAACAACCTGAAAGAAAAATGTGTGTCATTGATAAAGACAGAATTCCTACATACTTTGCCTCTGATCTGTTCAAAATCATAGCTTCAGTGAATTTGAATGTTAAATACTAAATTTTAACCAGACAATGCTTAAAACATCACTTTTTCCACTACTAAAAAATATCTTCTTCTTCTTCTTCGTACGCTGTCAGACATCAACTTGAATTTGTTCGAAGAAAGCAGCTGTCATCCTGAGGCTGTCGACACTGCCATAGAGCTTGTCTAGTGTTGCCACTGGTGATGGCCACATGTGCTTTCTCTGGTCCTCGTATGTCAGGTAATTTTGCAGCAGATGTTCAGCAGTCATTTTCCCTGTACCACAAGTGCATTCGTCAGTGCCACCTATCTTCAGTTTATTGAATAGGTGGTACCATATGGCGATGAGGTATGAAACCATTTGTAGAAGACTTAGTTCTCGGTCGGGGTGCCCTAAGCAGTAGATCAGCTACCTCACTGCGAACTGCTGAGACTCAACCCTTGACCATGAGATATGTCCGCACACCAGGCGAACAACATCTCCGTGCAATGACCAGGCCTGTCCCCTGGTCAAATGCACTATTTCGAGAGGAATCACAGGTCGCTGACATTTGGTCCACGTGCTTGGCTGAAAAGCTACCATCTGAGGGACTACGGCCGAACGCCTCTAAGCCAGAATCCTGCCCTAAATCGCAGCACCGCTGTGATGGGAGGCTACGACATGGCTGGGGCTTGCGTCTCAGCCCGGCCCGGTCGAGCCGCAGAAATGCACCTGGTAAAATGCACTCCTGCCTCGCTCTTTGTCTCTGTCTGCTATCAGTCATCCCAATGGACGCGGAAGAGATGCAGTCCAGCGGACATTGCACCTCCTGCCCTATTGTGACAACCTCCCGGGTGGCGGGGAATGCTAGGCGTACCATCACTGCAGATGAGCAGAGAAAATAAAGGGAGCAAAGAGATACCTCACTCACATGCATATGCTACGTTTCTGGCAGGACGTGACGATCCTGGGACAAAGTCACACTGGACTGCCTCTCTTCCGGGATAGTACAAACTAGTACATAGTCCATCATATCATTGCCAAACCCTATAGACACGAGTAGGGAAGACATGATAGTCCTGCAAGACAACTTCCTAAGAGAGACAACTCTGACCAAAAACAACTGCTGCCTTGCAGTTAGGCTGGGGACAGCCAAAGGCTAAGGAGGGCAACCCTACAGAAACGCCTGTTGAAATCGGATGCACTGAGCCACAGGCTTAACAAAATAAAACAGTGCAACGTAAATATAGCTGTAAACAGCGTACGAAGAAGAATAGGTGGTACCTCAGTCTGTTGTGGCCTGTGCGGAGTCTGAAGACCACGACCTGCTCTCTTCTGTTCAACTGGTAGTAGGCATCGTTTTTTGTGTAGCCAGTATGTTCTGTTTCCCATTTGGCCATGTATCTGGCCCTAATAAACCTTTTGAACTCTTCGTAGGTTATACTAGAATCTGGTTGTGGTAGTCTTGCACCTTCTTTTGCCAGTCTGTCTGCCTCCTCGTTGCCTTGGATGTTACAGTGGGATGGAACCCACTGTACCACTACTCTTGTTGGTGCGGACTGCTGGCATAGTTGACAGAGTACTGCTCTTAAATCATTAAGTTCAGTATTTTTCTGGCTTTTTAGTGCTGTAACCACAGCCAGGGCATCTGTAAACAGGACTATCTGGCTTTCATTGCTTTCGCCTGTCAGCATTGCTTTTACTGCAGCCTTCAGTGCCTCTGCCTCCGCTCTGAAATTGCTTGAGAATTTTCCAGTTGCCACTGACAGTGTTATTTTTCTACCATTTGTTAGGCTCAGAAATACCCCACCCCCTCCATTCTGTGTTGTGTTTGTTACAGAACCGTCGGTGTATGCATGGGTCCAGTCCATGCTTCGGTAGTTTTTCGCTATGTACCTCAGGGTTATGTGTCTTCTTTCTTTTTCAGTCTGGCTGTTCTTGTTTCCAATACCTGGTATATTTTCTACCACCTCCGGAATGATATGCTGCTTCCATGTGGGTTTGTGTACAGTAGGGATGGGCTTTGGTGTTGTTATGGTGTTCATAGGGTCTTCGCTCATCTTTGCTTTGGCTATTTCTGCAAAATTTCTCCGCTTTAGTTTCCCTTTTCCAAATCTATTTAGTCTCTGATGCATTGGATGATCTGTCAGTCTTCTGAGTTTCTCTGCTTGCTGCTGGGCTCTGCAGTCTCTTCTGTCAGTCATGGATTGCAGATTTGTAATCTTTTCAAGTTCTACAATTGGCGTTGACTTCATGCCTCCTGTTATAACTCTCATGGCTTGGTTTTGAAGTTTGCTAATTTTATCAAAGTTCGCCTTTGCTGCTGTTGCCCATGCCGCAATGCCATACTCGAGAACTGGTCTCACTCTTCCAGTGTACAGTTTCTTGAGTATTCTTTCGTCTGCTCCCCAGCTTGTGCCAGCAAGTTTCCTCATGATTGCCATTCTTTGTCTGGCTCTCATTCGGTTTCTCTAGATCTGACTTTTCCATGTCATGCGCCGATCAAATGTAACGCCCAAGTAGTTTGGGTTGTCGTTTAGCCGCAGATATTTGCCGTTAAGACTTATTTTGGTGTTCTGTGGTTTATTTGAAAGCGAGAATATTGTACATGTTTTTTCTTAATTTATTTTGACCATCCATGATTTCGCCCACTCCTCCAACGATGTTAGGGCCTGCTGCATCCGATTGTTTGCTGCTGTGAGATTTTTCTAAAAAATATAATCTTGATCTTTGACTAGCCTCTCAGAAAAGATGCGGGTCCCAACTTTGTCTCCAGGGGACCCTGTCTTGGGCCACGGAAGTCCGGTGCGCGGTAAGTAATCATCTAGAGGCATTTAGGATGTTGCAGCGTACAGCAAGGGAGTCTGACCAATGCTTTGTAGGTCTTCCCGGCAGTCTCTTCTTACCTCTGGGGTACCACACTGCTGTTGCCGTGCTCCATCATTTCGTCATAACATGTGAACTGCCCATCTACGTTTTGTCTTGTCCGCATGGATTACCACATCATTCACCAGGGACAATCGTCTTATGTCTGAATTGTGGAGATCTTGCATACATTGGTTCCGGAGAGTGATTCCAACCAAGCATCTCTCAAGAGGTACCTAGGTCACTCTCAATTTGTTCTATAGTGATTTTGTTAGTGTTCACGTTGTATGACCAGAATAAAAACGTAACATCACTCCTACACACTCAAGGAGTCAGCACAATGTTCCCTAAGGCTGAAAATAACCTGAATGTACTGGTTGACAAGTTTGCATATTAATGCTGAAATTCTTCATCAGAACCATTAACCTTATTTCTAGACTAGATGTATTGCCCAGTTTTAACAGATTTAGTAAATGTTTACATGTTCACACATTTCTATATCTGAAAAGATACATTTATCAAAGCACTATTTTCCCCAGTGTAAAAATAAATACAAAATTATGTTGAACAATCTAATGTAATCAAAACAGGAGACATTAACATCACAATAAAAATGAAGAGATATTTTGTTATCTCCAAAGCATTTACTTTAATTGCAAGTATAAAAATGGCCATACTTACATTCTTAACTTCCAGATAATTCTGCAGTCCATATTCTCCACTGTTAGGGTTTTAAGTTAAAAGAGAGAGAAAATAAAAAGTGAATATCAGGAAAAAATACATCTGGTTTTATTATATTCTTTTCACAAGAACCAACCTCACTACGCTCTAGACGTAGGTGCTTAGTCTCTCTCAGCAATTGTCGAAGGGTGTGGATACTGTAATTCCTGTAGATCAGTTGCACACACTACTGTTCCATCCTTACATATATCCCCTTCCGCTGGACTCTCTGTGAATTGTTGATTTATTTATTGCGGTGTCATCATTCAACAGGCAGGTAGTCATTGATAGACTTCAAAATATCATTCTTACCGATATCCAATGTGCCAATAATGTGTGCTTGTGAAGTCAGAATGTCAGCTCTTTCACCATTTCAAATCCCAGCATGACCAGGAATGTAGATCTACACAAGCCCCTGAAGGTTTCAAGCCTCTGCAGCTGCTATCCACTCATATCTTGGCCAGTCATTCTGTATCTTCCAAAGTAAGGATCAGAAGTCTGAAATGATGACTACTGCCATTGTTAAAGAGGTCTCAGATAGTCATCCAAGATCAATTTGGCATGTTTTAGATGCACATACAAGGTAGACTTTCTTTTAGCTGACTTGGTTATGGATTCTGCTGCAAGAATTTAATCAGGTAGATAAGCCACTATTGTTGGAAACATCAATGGACCTCACTGAGCTAGTTCCTTCTTTCTGGTGTTAGTCTGAAAGAACTTGAGTTGTAGTTTACAGCAAGGCTACTTCTTCGTTCATTCTCAAACTCCCACTACCAAGCCCTAAAAAGAGCTTTCCAAGTTGCAGGATGTTGTCTGGAGAACAAAATGAGTTGTGTCGTAGTTTACAGCTTGACTGCAATATTTGCACCTTTTAATCCGACTTCAGCAGGTATTTTCGATCCTTTCTCCTTAGCCAGTCTGCTCTGTTGCAGCCTGTTAACCAGGATCACCGAGTGGAGGTATAGAAGGGTCTAAGCAGCTCTAGTTTGCTGGCCCTGATGCTAGCAGTCAGCTTATGCATTATTTCAGCATCTAAGGCAAGGCTACAATATCTGCTCCTTTCGGCTTCAACACAACATTGTTTGGGACCAGGTTCGCCTTTCCTCAGTGATCCCTATTTTATTTACTAAACTACACTGACTCTACGCTGACTATGATGCAAGCAGCTAGCTATGAGTCGCTGGCCTCTGTCGGTTCATTCACTGCTGCATTTTTGGCCCCAAATCAGTTCAGTATTCTTACACCATTGTCAGAAAAGATGAAAATATGCACTTATACATCAGAACAATGTCGAACAAGAAAAAGCAGATGGACTGTACTAAGGAAGATGATATTTAGTTGGGAAGGAAGATGATATTTAGTTGGGAAGGAAGATATTTAGTTGGGAAGGAAGATGATATTTAGTTGGGAAGGAAGATGATATTTAGGAAGATGATATTTAGTTGGGAAGGAAGATAATATTTAGTTGGGAAGGAAGATGATATTTATGAAGATGATATTTAGATGGGAAGGAAGATGATATTTAGTTGGGAAGGAAGATGATATTTAGGAAGATGATATTTAGTTGGGAAGGAAGATGATATTTAGTTGGGAAGGAAGATGATATTTAGTTGGGAAGGAAGATGATATTTAGTTGGGAAGGACGATGATATTTAGTTGGGAAGGAAGATGATATTTAGTTGGGAAGGAAGATGATATTTAGTTGGGAAGGAAGATGATATTTAGTTGGGAAGGAAGATGATATTTAGTTGGGAAGGAAGAAAAACTTACAGCTCTCTTCCCAAGCCAGACATTTTGAACCCACCAAATGGAGCTTGTGGTGCCACATGGTTCTGAGCATTAATCCTGAAATAATGACATAATGGAACGGCTGTCATTTCAGTTGGATGATTGTCACAATCGTCTCCACCAAAACACCTTCCTGTCTCATACATGTACTAAATCTAATGCTAAAAATGTGCATATAAAGCTCAAAACTATACACAGGCTTATGAGTACAAAATCGAGAGCATGCCATGCCACACCCATTCAATCCCTGCCCGACCAATGATGGCCGCTATCAATTAACTCCCAACCCGGCCGGCGTGGATATACTTATTTAAATTATTTTCCCTTTTTACTTGCGAATAGACACCCTAAAGTTAGCGGCCACAGGAATATCGGTAATGCTGGCTCCCATTGCAGTTTACAGATCATTTCTATCATGTGTGTCCGAGCTGTGATTTTAAAAATATGGCCTTCAATTTTCTTCAAAACTTGGTGTGGACTGGAGATACATGAGTCAGACGATGGTGACAGACAATTTGTTGATGGAGTTACAGAGAATGAGAACGAATCGGACATTGATGTGGAATAAGTTCAGGCTTTAGAAAATGAAAGTGGTGACACTGGCCTCACTAATGATGACGAATTATCGGTAAAAGACGGTGACAACGTGACCCACCCCACCTCACAGGCAGGCTCTAGCGGTGAGAGAGAATGGTCAAAGCAACTGAGTAATATTATTGAAGGATTTAGTGAGGAAACAGGTCCTGCAGATGACATAGATCCAGATCACGATTACTCTGCTTTTGATTACCTTTCATTATTTCTACCTCAGACCTTTTTTGAATACTGGGCAGAGCAAACAAATGTATATGCCTGCATCAGAATTTTAGAAAAACCAGATCATTCATGGAAACCTGTTTCTCCTGATAACATGAAGGACTTTCTTTATGTTACCTATATGTTTGGGGTTCATCAGTTACCTTCCTACAGAATGTTTTGGTCTACTGATGAACTGTTCAATGTGTCTGCAGTGTCAAGTGTAATGTCAAGAAATAGGTTTGAAAGTATCAGCAAATATTTGCACCTCAATGATAATTCCAAATTCATTTCACGCGGACAAGATGCAATTTTTAACATTAGGCCTTTATTTGATCTTATTCTAGCCAAGTCCAGAGAACTAATGAGGCCTGAACAGGATATTAGTATTGATGAAGCTATGGTTGCTTTTACAGGACGACTCCAGTTCAAGCAATATATAAAAAGCAAATCCTGTCCTTGAGGAATTAAAATTTGGTGTGCCGCAAATCAAATCTACCTACCTACCTACCTACCTATCTATCTATCTATCTATTTTTCTTTCTTTCTTTCTTTCTTTCTTCAGATGTGCACAGATCAGTACCTTTTCCATTTATCTGTAAACTAGAGTTTGAATCACAAAAATAAATTTAAAATTGTATTTTTTATTCATTTTATTACACAAGTACGTCTAATTTTTGCGGAGTTATTCCCTTTGCCCTGGGAATTCAGTTGTGAGTTTTTCTGATCAGCTAGGATTGAATGGGTTAACAAAAAAAACCTTTCTAATTGAGAAGGATGACCAACATCTGATACCGCAAAACTCAATGAGTGTGGATACCCCTAACGGTTTTGAAAG
The DNA here is from genome assembly GCA_036924085.1 of Ariolimax columbianus. NCBI lineage: Eukaryota > Metazoa > Mollusca > Gastropoda > Stylommatophora > Arionidae > Ariolimax > Ariolimax columbianus. Next base: position 11,087,115 of record JAVGWX010000001.1, read on the forward strand.
AGAAACTTTACAAACACCTCCCCAAACAATTTGATACTGGGGCAATATGAGAGTCAATAACTTGCTTTCCATGGGAGTACAAAAATAATGATGTTACCATTTAATACTTTACAGTTCCAGCTGATTGTGACAGACGGTGTGCAAAACTGTTATTGTTGTCTAAGTGATCTAAATCAGCATTTAACAGTGCTCCACATTACTGCTACAACATTTGGCATTTAGAATGACCTACTAAAGTATGGCCTTATTTCTGGTGGATGTGCAGCTTTCATTTAATAATAGTTATTTCTGTTCCGCCTGTATTTATGTTTCTGGTAAATATTTATTGGTATTCTGAACAATGGAATTATGGCTTCAATAGGTGAGAAGTTACTATTATCTGATCAGCCCAATGATCATTTATCTTGATTACACATGAACACTCAATATAAGGGAACAAAATTAGCGTTACCAATAACAGAGTGTGCGAGTTGTGTGAAAGTGGTGTTAGTGTAGGAATAAATGCAATGTTGGAAGATGATGGAAAAATTATATGTAGGTTGTGCAGAATAGAAGAGAGGCAGGCTCGAATGGAATGCGAGATTAGGACAAATGAGAAAAGATGGGGTGAGTTAGAAAAGAGGCAGAAGAAAATAGAAGTGAATCAAATGAAAATTGAGGATATATTAAAGAAGCTGCATTTGGGTTGTAGAGATGATAAGGTAGAGAGTTTTGCAGAGAAGTATGCAAGTATAAAGGAGGGCTCAGTCTTGATAGTGGGAGATTCAATGGCTCAGGAGGTTGGCAAACAACATCTGTCAAAACAACATAATATATTTGAAAAAATTGATAATGGTGGTGCTAAAAATGAGGATATAGAAGGGAAGATAAAGATGATAGGTGACAAAGCGAACAGTCATGTTGTGGTAGTGGTAGGCACAAACAATCTCAAGAGAGATGGCACAGAATTAACAATGCAAAGATACAAGAGTCTGTTGAGGACACTTGAAGAAAAAAAGGATAGGAAGGTCACCAAAATGGGTATTTTAGACAGAGCAGATGTGTCAGACTATCTATACAGTAAGAAAATAGGTATCAACCTCAGGTTACGGAAAATGTGTACAGTATGGATATAGATTTTATTGATGTGAAAATAGACAAATGTAAAATGCTGGACAGGAAAGGTTTCCATCTAAATGAGATAGATATGTTTAATCATTGTGTTAACATTTTTAACTAGTTAGGCCTATGAAGTATGAGACTAAAGATAGGCCTAATTCAGGGTGCTATAGAAGATGTAGTCAAAGGGGAGAGTTCGACACATGGAAGTGTGAAATCAGTGGTGGAAAAGTAAATATAAAAATGATAAAACAACAGCAAACATTGAAAAGTGCGCAAAATAACAAACTAAAATGTTTTTATGTAAATGTGAGAAGCTTAGTAAATAAAAGGGAAAAATTTGAAATGTATGTAGAAGATGAAAAACCAGATATAATAGGATTGACTGAATCATAGATATATGACGACATTGCGGATAGTGAACTCGAAATAGAGTGATATATAATGTTAAGAAAAGATAGGGTAGTTGGAGACAAGGCTAAGGGAGGTGGCGTTTTATTATACTGTGCGAATTCAGTAAATATAACTATACAAGATGATCTATTATCTGGCAACAAAAATGAAAGTGTTTGGGGAGTTAAAGATAGTGGGGGTAAAAAAAAACAGTGGCTGGAGTATGCTACAGATGTCCAAGTTCAAAAGAGGAAGACGAGGAGTTAGTTAGTAACAAAAAAAAGGCTAGTGCAGGGAAATTATTAATAATGGGGGGTTTCAATTTTCTGGAAATAAAGTTGGATATGGCAAAAGCATTTGCAGGGTCAAATCCTTTTGTGAAGTGCATAACTGACAATTTTTTGATTCAGCATGTAGAGGAAGCTACCAGATGCAAAAACATACTCGACCTAATATTTACTACAGAGAAAATATGATTGAAAACGTTATCGTTGGGAACTGTTTGGCTCAAGCGACCATCAGATCATCCGTTGGGATCTTATAGCAAGGAGAAAAGTAAACATAAACTTGCGAGCATACAACAACTCTAAGACAGATGTTTACAAGAGGAAAGAGTCAGCCACATAATCTGGAAAGATATTATCAGAGGTACAGATGTTGAACAAGAGTGGGAGAGTTTCAAAACAGTTTTAGAACAACTAAAAGTGGAATGTGTTCCATGTAGGCAGGTAAACACCAAGCATAAAAAGTAGATAACTGGATTTGTAGTTAAATGTAGAAAAGCTAAAAATAAAGCATGGACAAAATATATAGAGGCAGGTAAATTGAATGAAACATTTAAAATAATTTGACAAGCAAAACATTAGCTCGGAAAGTGAATAAAATAGCAAAAATAGAATTCGAAAAAAAAACTTGCTAATAGGATCAAGACTGATAGTAAAAGCTTATTTTCTTATGTTAGAAATAAACAAAAGGTACAAATAGATAGCACAGGTAAAAGTGGGGCAACATTTCAACATTGTTGTTGCGAATGCCCACAATGAGTAGGTTTACTCTTTTGTGCGCCCTGAAAAGGACGTTAAGTGGCAGGTTGCAGTAGCTTTCCTCCCATCCTAAGCGTGCTGATGAAGGTGGACCGGGGTCCTCCAGGCGGTTGTACTATGCTTGACATCTGCGTGTTGCTCACTATTACTGGGTCACGTCGATCCCTCACCTTGGAAAGGCTACGAGGAAGTCAAGGTGAGGGTCTCTGCAATTATGTTTTGCCTGACCTTGACTAGCATGTCTGATCAGTATATTTTGCCTGACTAGACGTTAACCTTCCTTCCCTAACATGTCAGTGTAGCCAGCTTCAACTACCTACTCTTCCAGAGCTTTCCCCACATATTCTGGTTCGACCAATTCAAAAACATTTTTGTAATTGATGAATGTCAACACTAGCGGAGTGTGATGCTCTCTTGCTGCCTCAATCAAATGGCAACACGTGGTTATGTGGTCCAGCATGCTATGAGTGCATCTGAACCCAGCCTTTATGGTTTGGGCTTCCTCGAGGTTGTTGTGAATCTTAGCGAGGAGGTATCTGGTGAATACTTTGTACAACACTGAGAGGAGGGTGATAGGCGGCAGTTAGTTAGCCAGGTCCTTTTTGTCTTCGACTCTCGCCAGCCTGATAGAATTTCCTTCACTTCTAGAAAACACAGTATCAACACAATAATAAATAATATGCACATAGCAAAACTAATTGGGCTCTAGTAAGTTCCCAGAGTAGATCCTGGAGCCACGTACTGGGGAGGGACAGAATTGGAGAATTGCATGCATGCCACAAAAGAGTTATGCATGGGGCCTAGCAGCCTCATCATGTAAAACAAATTGCTACAGAAACCACACAAAGTGGTTTAGCGCAGGCTATCTAAACGCAACCAACTGTAATGCTCGATCAATACTCAGACTGGAGTGAAAAAAGGACAAGACGAAAAGTACACCCTCCCAACACACCATACAGGCCTCACCATACTGTTCCAGCCTGCACTCCATGAGCAAACATGAGGGCTTTGTTGATGTCATTGGTGTAAACATATGCCCCCAGACCATACTGGGTGTCATTAGCACGTTTTAGAACTTCATCGAAATCCTTGAACTTCAGGATCTGCTGCACAGGTCCAAATATCTGGGAAAGGAAAACTTATTTTAGAACTTGATAACAAGTAAGAATATCAAATGGGGCAGAAAATGCAGTAGTGAATGAGCTGACAGCAGTCAACTGGCTGCTTGCATCAGGGTCAGCGAACCATAGCTGACCAAAACACTATTCTGTCTCCAAGTGGCGACCCTGGAAACAGGCTGCACTAGTGTAGACTGGCTAAAAGAATAGGGATCGCAGAGGGAAGGTAAACCCGGTCCCAAAAATATTGTGCTAAAATTGGATGTGTCAGGCTGAAAGATGCAGCCTCACTGTAAACTATGCCACAACATCCTTTTCAGGACAAATGTCTTAGAAGAAGAAGAAAGCCAAATTTTGTATGTATCTAAACTATCCTATCTCATCATTTGTTTCTTGTTCACCATTCAGAGTATGATCAACTTCTGTGATGATGTTGCTGTTGCTAATGCCATTCGTACTTGAATTAGGTACTCTTGACAAATTTCTTTGGTGGTGGGTTACAGCGACTCTCCTCACATCATGAGGTGTACTCGAGAAGGTGAACCAAGGTCCTCCTGGCTGTAGTGCAACATGACTCTCCTCAGTAAGCTCACCACTATGGGGATCACAGTGCCGATCCTCGCCTTGTTAGCCAGACTGCCAGGAAACAGTCTGTTTCCAGGGAGAACTGCTTGAAAGTGAGGTGGGGTCTTGATCAGTGTGTTTCCTGATTAACACAATCTGATTAGTATGTTTTGCCTGATCAGACATTAGTTTCCTCTCCCCAACTTTTATGATAAATGTCCTTTCATGCTTTCTTTAAATTTTCCATGGAACACTTCACTAACTTTTTCTTTATTGATTTCTGATGTAGGATAAGTTCAGTTTTGTCGATGAGACTCCAGTTGCTGTGGTACAATCAAGTCATCTTTTCAAGGTGTTCTTTGCTTGGCCATATTCTGTGTTGTACTTAACCTTCAGCACGCCAGGAATGTTTTGAAAAAATTTGACCTAATTAATTTTCTTAATTTCTCGTCATGGTAGTCGTCTTAGAAAATTTTTATTTGTTATGTTTGTTTGTCAATAAATATGATTTTCTGGCGTGTAGACACACAATAGCATAACGAACATGTGGGTGTTATTGTTGTTGTTGTGTGTTTGATAGTTTTTGAGATTCAAAAACATAAAGTTGAAAATTTATGAAAATCTCGGAAAAAATTTGGACTCGACTACTAGGCCTAGTCGCTTCGATAGAAAACCATGGAAACCACATCAACGTATCGATACTGTGTTTACAATATCGACACAACTGTTAGTTTCCAATTCAAACGTAGTTCTTTCATTTAAACAAACAAAATAAACAGATCTACTCAATAAAGATCTTTTCCAACAACCTACTTCCCCTTTCGCAAAAAGTCGGCTTGGTCTAAACGGCGTATACAAAATTAAAACTGTTCAGAAGCCATTTGTAATCGCACATACGATACTTTAACCGGCAAACTATCGTGTATATATGGAGTATGTATTCAGCAGTAAAAAAATGGCTGTCGGGAGTGACTCCGTTCAAAAAATAAAAATTTTTTCCGTACACCGTTTTTGTAGGCCGAGTGTGTCAAGATGATCTGGACTGGGGCGTGCTGCAGGTTAAAGACTCGAACATCGTTAACAAAACGACAATTGATAAACATCATATTTTATACCAACACTTTGCTACCAGTGTATTGGTTGTTGTTTAGTGTTCACCTTATTTCTCTATTTCCCACGGCGGTGTGCGTTGCACTATGTTTTTATTGTGCACTTGTCGGCTCAGAGGAATCCAACTTCGGCATTCATTTTATGTTAGGGCCTGCTTCCTCTTGCATTTTCTAAGGGTTTACTTCCCCGGAATAATGGCCAGTGTTTTTATTGTGGAGCGAACGCATCAACTTCGGATTGTGAGCCATGTCACTTAATCACTAGCCCACACTGTCCACCGCTACTAGTGTATGACTTGGTTATTAAAGACACAGGCAAGGAAAAATTCTAAATATGAAATGAAAAGCCTGAAAAAATTCATGAATGTCCCCAAGAGAGATAGAATGTGGTATAATGACATTAAAATATAGTGAGAACTACTTGTGTTGAATACATAGCCATGTTTGAAAATGTGTTTCAGCCAGCTCATGACAATACAACCTGATCAACTACCACTGCATGCATATAACACCAGAGATCTTGTTCCACAGCACAGTGTAGACCACAAGACAATTGGAAAGTTGACATAAAATAAATCCTACAACAACATGGATTTACAATGACTGACAACACACTTAATGCTTTGAAAAAAAACTTTGATGACACTGAAGACTTGCCACAAAGGAAAAACAACAACTCCCCACAATGCTTAACAGCAGAAGTAGACGAAGTAAGTAAAGTAAAAGCACTTCTGCATGTCCATGTAAATTGTTTTCTACCTAAGGTGACTGGACAGGGTACCTAACGCTGAAGTTCTAAACAAGTCAAAAATGTTCAGCATCTATAAGCTTCTGAAAAATGCCTAGATAAGATGGATGGGAAATGTTCACATGGCTAATGAGCGTCTGCCCAACCTGTACGGTGAGCTGTGGACAGGCAGACGCTCCTCAGGGAAACAGTAGAAACTATGGAGAGACTCCTTAACCAAAACCACTCGAACGACGGTGAAAATCGCGGAGCGCAGGTCGCGGTACACAACTTATGATGTCCTTGCTTAGAGATGGCCATTCTAATCAAATTTAAAAACAAATGGCTATGTAGAAACAGCTTTGCCCGACATACTAGCATCACCAAAACTCAGAGAAAGCAAGCTGCCCGAACAAACGAATGCATGACAACCTCACACATAAGTCCCAAGTGCGGCAGAGTCTCCAATGTTGGTACCGTATTTAACTTTATAGTTATATAAGATGACATCTTGCAGCACAAGTCTGATTCTGTCACCACCTTGCTTATGATAGGCAACTATTTTATGTTATTGTCTTATCTATCAATGCTAGTATTCCCACACTCTGTGACCCAGGGACTTATTTTCTTTGTCTGCATCTTGACAACTTTACAAGTTCTTTTCTTCACAAAAAGAGGTTGTTAAACACCTATCTTTAACCTCTTCACCCATTTATGTCAGTATAACTGTGGACCTCTCCTTAGCCAATAGGTCTAGCTCAGAAATTGATTCCACATATGTTCACATTCCTGAAGCTTCAGGTACATGTATAAATATCTGTCATAGTGATTTCTGTTTTAATTAATACAACTTTGAGACATTAACAAAAAGTAGTAGTTTCTTTATTAATCTATTTTATCTTAAACATTTCCAAATAATAATAAATGTGGTAATGTTTTAAATATATTAACTGTTACAATGTAACAAGCATTTGATTTCATTTTCAAACTACTGATTGCTTTCTACAGAATGACTATACTGTACTGTACTTACTTCCTCTTTAGCTATTCTCATGTCATCTGTGACATGAGAGAACACAGTCGGCTTAATGAAAAAACCTTGATCACCATGTCGCTCTCCACCCACTTCAACTTTTGCTCCTTCCTGTTTGCCACTCTCGATCAAGCCAAGTATTTTGTTAAACTGCTCCTGGTCAATCTAATGCGTGAAACAAAAGAATATTCAGTTAAAATATTTATATTTATGAAATAGATGAATGTAAAAATAATGGACAATTTATTAATATACAAACATAATAATATTCAAAAATGCCCAAAAAGGTTCCACTGAGAGATAACAATACTAAATTTATAAGATATAATATATGTGTTGCACATGCAATTCTGATCTGACATAGAATTGATGATGACAGTTTAAAACATGATTTTAAAAGATGTTAGAGTAAGGAAAGTTCAAATAATTCTGAGACATAACTGACATACTTTAGACATTGTCAAAGAACTGGATACTAATACTGTTCTCAAAACACATCTGAAACAAACTATCCACTGTAGACACTAGATACATAATTCTGAACTGACAAGGTTCATAGAAATGAGCAACATAAACATTTTAAGAAAACTGCACTTTGTACAAGTTGAGGAGTCAATGAAAGAAAATGTGCCAACAATTGTATTACTGCCGCACTGTTATATTATTAGTTAGACATTCTGATTCCTAACCACCAGAACATGTACAAAATTAGCCTTTAAGTCTAAGTTTTATAATCCATGCTACACATTTTTTTTCTCATGCTATAAAATGTGTATTTGACCTTTACCACTCTATATACAAAATGGACACAATTTCTCCGTTATCTACATTTTTTTTCAGGACGTCACGCTGTTTAACTATGGTTACTACTTTGAGAGCCTGTAACATTTTTAGTTGATTGTCTATTGATATGATTTGTTTGTGAGTAGAGAAATAAATGAGTAAAGATTTTGTTGGTGTTATTGTTTTTGTTGTGTGTGTTAGTATCTGAGATAAAGAAAAAATTAAGGTGATAAAGTTGAAAAAAAAACAGTACACTTAGACTCTCCCGCTTCCAGCATCCCTTGGTTGAAATATTTTTTTAAAAATCAATGGATTACCGATGTTTGCTCTAAACAGATCTATCTCAGAAAAGTCTGTTATAGTAACTTGACTCCTCCATTCTCAACAATGAGTGAATCTTCAAATATTAGCGAAAAACAGAAGAAATAATTTTCAAACGCCTAAAACTAATTCCATAACTGTTGATTACGGAAGAAGGAACTATCTACAATCAAAAGATCAGTGGGATCAAGATGCTGAGCAGCACATGAGCTGCAGTGGTCAGCGACCCATGGCTGACTATTAGCGTCAGGGCCAGCGAACCATAGCTGCCAAGACCCTTCTACACCTCCACGCGGTGATCCTGGATAACAGGCTGCATCAGGGCAGACTGGCTAAGGAGAAGGGATTAAAGAGAGAATGCTAACCCGGTACTCAAAAATAGCGTGCTGAAGTCGGATGTGTTGGACCGAAAGGTGCAAATATCGCAGCCAAGCTGTAAACTACGACACAACGCATTCCGTTCTCTGGACTACATTCTGCTACTTAAGCCCTTTCAGTGTTTGGTAGCTGGAGATTGAAAACGAAAGAAGAAGAAAAGATCAGTATTGTTTAGACTATTAATGCGTACTTGTTCATTTTTAAGTTTGTTTAAAATGGCTGTCGCTATGCACAGGTAACGTAATGTGAACCATCAGCGACTGCTGCTTCAGGATAAAAATGGCGCCGCCAGTTTGCGCTGACTACCGAGTCGTAAAGGTTAAGAGAAATCTCTACATCTATAGCTGTGGTATATATGCTTCAATCTATAACTAGAGAATGAATATTATAGAATATTACAAACCTGTGGTCCATTCACAGTGGTAGAATCAAACGGGTCTCCAATTTTTCTGCCATTGGCCAGCTCTCTGCTTTTGGTCACAAAGTCCTCATAGATGTTTTCATGCACGTATGTCCTTGTTCCTGCCACACAGCACTGGCCCATGTTAGTCATACAGATTTCTTGTGCATCAGCCACAGCGCTGTCCACTTGGAAACCACAAAGAAGATTAATTCAATACTATTTCATTTGAGGAGAATAAAAAAAAAAAACACAGCGTTCAGTAGACTGCACACAAAGGACCTTAATTATTTTATTTAAACTTTCATCAATAAATATCCAATATTTGATGATAATATTTTTTAGACATGTCAGTTTGAACCCACAGGTTTTCATAGTTTTCCATTCTGCTGTACGTTGTTAAGATAAATTATGTTAAAGTATATCTGGAATATGTAGTTTGCATACATCAATGTCACTCCTCAATAAAATCTATTTATCAACACAATATATATGAACACATCTTTGGCAAAGCCAATTGAAGGTCATAATCTTGACATTAGAATTTATGTCTCCAGAAAATGTATAATCAAGTTTGATATTTTAGTCATCTAGTTCCACTAAAGTTCTTCATGAATGCATGCAGTTACAGGAAAACTTACAATCAGCATCATCAAAGACGACGCATGGACTTTTACCACCCAGCTCCAAGGTTGTTCTCTTGATATTAGAAGCCCCGGAGGCTTGCAAGATAATCTGGCCTACCTATCAACAAAATAAGATAATATTAACATAAGCAACACCTAGTTCGCATACTTCATGAAATGTTCAAAGTCACTCAAGTTCAGGCTCAGGTGCAACATACTGACCAAGACCCCACCGTGTACGTGTTACACCCTGGCCAACAAGATGGAGATCGGCATTGTGATCCCCGTAAAGGTAAGGTTGCTGAGAAGCCTAACGTTGCACTACGGTCAGAAGTCCACCTTCTTAAGTACACCCTGGAATATAAAAATTATTATTACAAGCAGAAATAATTTGTCTAAAATGAACAACTCAGCACAAGCAACTTTAAACAACAATAACAACATTCTTAATTTTTTTTTTTTTTTTTTTTGCGTTCGCCTTATTTATCTATTCCCCAAGGCGTGTGTGCGTTACACTGTGGTTTTTATTTTGCGCCTGTCGGCCCAGTGCATCCGACTTCAGCATGCATTTTATGTAAGGGTCTGCTTCCTCCTGCATTTTCTAAGGGTTTGCTTCCCCGGGGTAACGGCCGGTGCTGTGATGGGGATCGAACCCAGCACCTTCTGGTTGTGAGCCGTGCCACTTAACCACTAGGCCACGCCGTCCCCTCATTCTTAATTTAATATCACATATTAACAATATGCCACATTCACTATATATTACATCAAAAAAGATGAACAATAGAACAAATAAACATTGTGACATTCAGTTCTCTAATATCAGCTAATAGGAGACTGAGTTGTCTTGCGGTAAGACGTCGGCCTCGGGTGCCAGAGGTCGCAGGTACAAATCAGAGTTGGAGATGAGGATTTTTCGCGTGGATTTCTTGTACTTTTCCGGATATCTGGGTATAATAGAGATCGGACGCCCGTGTCGCACACATTAAAAAATCCCTTGGCAGTTGGAAATTGAAAAGAGTAGGCCATCGTCTGGACAGAATTCAAAATTATGTTAAAAATCGACCAAATCTATTACAGAATTCTTATGTTGCTACAGAGTTCGTGCATTGAGCTGAGACTCTCCAACAATAAGGAGAAGAGCAGAGCCCTTATGGGTTAAACTGTGTGTAATGAAGATTCTTTAACTTAACTAAACTATTATCAGCTATTAGATGCTTACTTACTTTCCTTGTCCCAGGCACTACGTCACACATCATTTTTCCAGTATTCAGCCACATGGATTGCCCTGCCATTGTCACTCAGCAGATCATCCATACTGCTAATCTTCGAGAGGTTTGGGCAAATCATCAGGTGGTCTTGGTCTTGTGTTGCTCCACATTCGCATGTTTCATTATCCCTACATACCCATATTTTTTCCTGCATCATGATATACCAGGTCAAAGTTTATTTAGTGACTTTCATGTTGCGTAACGAAGGTGATGACCAGGCGTAGGTTCCTCCAGAGGACCTGCGTCAGCTATTTCCATCTTACTATGCAGCATTTTCCAGGACTAGTCTGTAGGGGCTAGGTTGACTGTATGAAACTTCATCTTGATTTTAGTCTTGTGCTCTGCACCTACTGTCCAAACATAAGGTGCCTTGGTCGTTTACCTGTTTCTCTTTTTCTATCTGACGCAACAATTCTTTGTGTATAATGAGGTGCTACACGAATTATGGAGTAAATTTTCTTGGTGTAGGTCTTAGGCATTCATTGCTGTATCAATAAGTTTAACATGTATTGAGTTATTCCAAACTGACGTGGCGTACTGAGCTACGGAGAAACACAGTTTTGTCTCCTGACAATGTACCACATAGGACAGCGTGTGATCCAACTTTACTCCAAGGTATTTGGGACCAGTACTGTATTGAAGCTGTCCTTGCCATTCGATCTGCAGCTTTCTTCATGCTTTTTTTGTTTATGAGATGGTAGGCACATACTTGGGTCTTTCTGGGGTTTGGTTTGAAGTGAAGTTATTAGATGATATACTTATTTTAGTGTATGAAGCAGCACTAAATAACACGAAAATACTAAATGTTGAAAATTTAGTTTACAAGTGGTATTTACAGTTAGATTATTGAAATAATCTAAAAATGACTTTAGAATCAATCAAGAATTCTTGAATAATTATATTTCCAAATAATAACATACTATTATCTAGTACAAGGAAATACACAAGTGTGAGAATAAATTATAGATACCTGACTGTTTCCAGGGCCCAAAATGGGAACATAGTAGCAACCTGTCAATCACATCAGAAGATGTGAAGGAGTGCTGGGAATGAGAAGGCTACCCATCCTGTACAAACTTAAGCCAGAAAAACTTCAAGAGATATGCACAGGATAACATTTGATGAATAAACAAAGAACGAAAGACAAAGTAGGCCCTATCATTGATAGCAAAGGAAAAATAATAAGTGAGAATAGGGAGGCAGCTAATCTACTAAATCAGTACTTTCTACACAATATAAGACTGCTCCAAGATCCCACAGCCTATAGATATTTTCCAAAAGACACATGGATACAGAGGGATTAATATCAATTTGTATTACAGAGGAAATGGTTTTTTAAACTTTGAGGGGTTGAAAGTGGATAAATGTCCAGGACAAGGTGGTATTCATCCAAAATTACCGTTTGAAATTAGAGACCAACTAGCAAAACCATTGGCTATATTATGTTCTCAATTACTTGCAAAATGGATTCTTCCAGGGGATTGGAAAGATGCAGGAGTTGATCCCCTTATTCAGAAAGGGCAAAGAATCAGACCCAGCAAATTATAAACCAGTGAGTTTAACGAGCATAGTCTGTAAATTGTTAGAGTTAATAATCAAAGAAAACATTGTTATTTATTTAGGCAAGTTTGATCTAATCAGAAATAGCCAGCATTAGTTTACTAGAGGGAGATCGTGCTTAACAAATCTATTAGAATTCATGGAGGAGGTTACTAAAATGATAGATAAAGGGGAGCCAGTGGATGTCATTTATCTAGATTTTGCAAAGGCCTTTGATAGAGTACCTCATCAAAGATTATTTTGAAAGTTAAAACCACATGGAATAGGTGGGGAAGCTGCCAAATGGCTTGACAATTGGTTAACGGGAAGAAGGCAGAGGGTGGGCATACATAAGGAGTACTCTTAGTGGTGTGAAGTAAAGAGCTTAGTTTTGGGACCAATTTTGTTTTGTTCTTGATGTATACAAACGATTTGGACATTGATATAGGCTCCCTGATTATAAAATTTGCTGATGACACAAAACTATGCAGTAGTATCTCATCTAAAGCAGAAGTGGATATATTGAAGAAGGATTTAGATAAAATTCAAGAATGGTCTGCGAGCTGGCAAATGGAGTTTAATGTAGATAAATGTACAGCCATCCACATGGGTAGATCATATATGGAACATATTTACAGAATTGGCGAGAACAATATTAGAATGATAGATAAGGAAAGGGACCTACTGGTTATAATAGATCATACAGGTAAAGTGAGCAAGTCCAGGTAGCAGTGAAAAAGGCAAATGCAATGTTAGGTATGATAAAAAGAAATATTAAACAAGGAGCAAGGAAGAGATTGTCAAACAGCATAAAGCATTAGTCAGACCTAGAGTGGAGTACTGTGTACAGGTGTAGAGTCCTTATCGTAAAGGGGATTTAAACATGCTGGAAAGAAATCAAAAAAGAGCGACAAAGCTGATAGTGGGATTCCAGAATTACAGTTATGAGGAAAGACTCAGAAAAATTGGCTTCACAAGCTCCCATCATGGGCGCATTAGTGATGGATAGAAGTGACATTTTGAAATCAATCAATGACCACCTGCTGGATGAGGACACCACAATAGATGATGCAGCAATCCACAAACTGCAAAGTTTCAACATTAAACGAGGTTTGAGCAGAGTTGGGCGCATGAGAGGACGGAGCAGGAGAGTACAACCAGCGAGCTACAGGAACCATGAGCATCTATACCTTACGCCATTTGATGAGAGAGACTGAGCACCTATGGGTATGCTCTGAGTGCAGTGACGTCGATTCTTGGAAACAGAAAACAGAAATAAGAAGTAAAAAAGTAAATAACGATTAGCTCATTTGTGACATGTCTTCAGTAAGAGTAGGTTGTTGCCGTTACATTTCTTGTCATTTTGACCAACGATGCCATCCCATGCAGTGTGATCTGTGCCAACTCTGGTGTTCAAATCTCCTAGCAGAATCAGTTTGTAGGATTTTGGGAACGCAGCAATAAGTGACTCGAGATCTTCATACAACCTGTCTTTGACTGCGTCCAGATTTGCCAGCTTTGATGCATTGACACTTATGATTGGGGCCTTTCATTTCTTTGACTGCAGTTTCTAGAAGTTTATAATGAAAGTCATATGGACACCTACGGAATTAACAGGTTGACCAAGAAGCAGAAACAAGATACGAATATGATACAATGATAGTAAATATTACACATTGACAGATAATGTCACATAATCTCTTTTTAATATAATAACATTGATTGAAACAAATAGAAATCAATAAGTGATAGTGATGATAACAATCAGTGCTGGAATAACTGTTCCAGCAATGTTACCAATATACTTACCTCAGTTGATCCTGTGAAAGCTACTTTGTTGATACCTGGATGCGATGTAATAGCTGCACCAGTAGTAGGTCCATATCCAGGAAGAATGTTTACAACACCTGCTGGAAAACCTGCCTGTAATGGAAAATATGTTTAGTCTTTGCATCAAATGGTGCTGATCAACAAGTCACGAAAAAATTCTAAAGAGACAAATTTGCTATTAGCCACAGCTCCAACTTTTCAATGTAGAATATTGAGGTTAGAAATTCAGACCACAGCATTAAAGATCCCTTATTTTTAGAAACAATGCATCCTTCAGTACTGGCAAAAACATATCTGAAAAAAATCACATTTAAGCTGCAGGACTGGGAATAACTATATGCTATATACACATTTGTGTTCTTCCACAAACATTGTATACACTTGACATTTTTATGTTGGTTTAGAAGACTCTGCAAAGTCTCTAAACCACCAGTTTTTTTACATTTGTTTTCTCTGAAAGTTATGTGTATCCAATCTATTCTTAAATGCATTAATTGTCCCTGCCTCCACCACTTCCTGTGGCAATGCATTCCAAGCATTCACCACTCTCTGACTAAAAATGTATTAGCTTATATCTAATCCAGACCTTTCTTTAGTTAATTTGTAGATATGCCCTCTTATTCTTGTAGGTGGTTATATTTAGAAAAACTTGTTATAGTCTAATTTATCTGTTCCTTTGATTATCTTATAAACCTGTATTAAGTCACCTCGAATTCTTCACATGCACATTTTGAATATCCACTGACAAGTACAGCTTTTTGTTAATTGAATGTTACACAAGAATATATAACTATTACTTTACAATAACAAGTTCACAAATAAATATATATATACAATTGCTAAACACATAGATTACATTAAGATTAACTCTATCACTTTAGGTGGAGTAAGTGTAATATGTCTTTGAAAGAATAGCTCAATAGATGATAGCAAATACTTAAGTGTTCTCCCAACAAAGCTTACCTCTTTAATAAGAGAGGCAAGATATAGCGCAGTAAGTGGTGTCTGTTCTGCTGGTTTGAGAATGACCACGTTTCCTGCAGCTATAGCTGGAGCAATCTTCCATGAAGTCAAGACAATGGGGTAGTTCCACTATTTTTAAAGCAAAATAATTTAGATGATAGAAAATATGACACAACAAAAATGTAGATGGTATGTTCCAGAGTTTTTCAATGCAAGATCTATGAAACAAAGAAGATAAGGAGTGAGTCAGTCAGATATAGGTTTAGTTTACAACAGTTAATATTCATTGAAATTCTGTTAGGGTGGAAAATACATAATTCCATTGGATTGAAGTACCTATCTATAAACAGGGGCTGTTGACTAAGTTCCAGAACGGATTTTTTTTCAAGGGAATATTTAATATGTAGCGAAGCGGCATTAAAACAGTTGCTTATGACAACTTGGTATACGTCAAACCAGAAGCCGGTTTCTATGAGCATGCACTGTGTGGAAGCCTATAAGTGAATGAATCCTTGCAATGTTAATCAGATTTTTTAAATTGACTGTAATATTCAGTAATGTGTGTGCATTGATTTCTGCTTTCGTTTTGCAAAAACTGGTTCTGAAACTTTCGAAATGCTGCAATCAGCTTTCAGTGAGTCTTGTCTAAAGTTGACTTAAGACATTTGAGTGGCATTTCAATTTCAAAAGTGGACGCTGATCCTTTGAAGATGACCCCCCCCCCCCAATCAAGGGAGATCCTCTATCTCCCTTACTGAAATGTAACCGAAGATATGCAAATGAGATGGGTGACAATGAAACTCATGTCCCGTCTCCTGAGAGTGGAACGTAAGAACATTCGCTTATCAATTTGCACTTACCTTTGTTAGGGAGCCAAAAATGATGAAAACTTCATACACTTGATAATCACTGGTGATAATTGCTGGGTATATAGATATTACCATGAACAAAGGAAATGTCCCCCAGTGGCAAACCAAAAAGGCACGACAGGTGAAGTCCAATGTCAAGACCATGTTGATTGCATTCTTTGACATTTATGGGATGATTAATCATGAGTATGTCTCTAGAGGCAAAAGTATGAATCCTAAATTTAACAAAACAGTTCTGGAATGCCTCCATGGCACTGTGCACATACATCACCCTTAGAAATGGTGTACCAGCAATTGGATTCTGCAGCATTACAATGCCGTTGCTCACATATGTTTCCACAACAGTTTTTGACGAAATAACTTCCATTGCTCTCAACCCCCCCCCCCCCCCCCCCCCCCCCCCCCACCACCACTTTGCTTCACATTACTACTTCTTGTTCCCACAAGTTAACAATGAATGGTTGTCAATTCGATGACATTGAGATTCAAGTCAACATGACGATGCTTTCACCATTGGCAGGAATGCTTGAATAAGTGCATACAATCACTTTGGCACTACTTTTGAGTAGAGAAAACCAAGTATACTTATTCACTAAAAGAAAATTCAGTCCAGAAACTTGGTGAACAGCCCTCATATGTACACAAATTTTGTGTACTGAATTTTAGATTTTTTTTTCTTACATCTTCATATGCCAACTTGAATATATCTAAAGAAAACAGTAGCTACCCTATCACTGTCTGGTGGGACTCCACAGGTCGAGCACTATCCTTCTTACATTTTATTTATGAGACCATCATGAAAAATGATGTTGCACTTTTCATTAAGCAGCTCAGCAAGGCTGACATCTCTCTCTTATCTCCCATTCTCTCTCTTTCTCGTTCTTCCCCTCTCTATTTCTTTCTCCTCTAGCTCTATCTCTCTCCTTCCCTTTCTATTTCTCTCTCTCACACTGACAGAGAGAGGATCAGCTACAAGACTTGGAACAATCGCTGAGATTTCACTCAAAATTTAGAATCAACATTAGACTGACAGAAACAATACCAGCAGATAGATGGATGTTTATGAAGTTCCTTCAGCTGCTGAAGAAGACTACCAGACAGAGAAAACATTCAACCACGAGCTAGGTATCTTGGCATCCACGCAAAACTTCATTTAACCAGTCAGTTATCTGCTGCATATGCATATAGTTAAGGGACAGGAATAGTTTGGAAAGAATAGAAATTGTAGACAGAAGGAGTAGGAGTGATTAGACATCCTGATTTTTATTTGACTTACGGTAGAATCTTGGTAGATTAGTGCATGTATAAAATCTGTGTACATTCACGGATGCCAGAGAAAACAAAAGAGCAGATAAGAATTAGATAAGAGACAGGGGCTGATAACACAAAGCAACTGTATGATTTACATTGTGATTGTGTGAACTTTCAGGAACTAATAAACATAGCTGTTATGTCATGCCTAGTTATCAGTGTATTAAATTGGTAGAATAGATATCTGTATTGTGTATATATCTGTATTGTGTGTCAGAGTTGACTAGGGTCTATGACATAAGATGAAATGGTTCTAGTGACCAGCATACGTGGACTTGGAAGTCCACCTTTGACTCGGTTAATTGACTGGCTTTATGGATAGCCCTCAAGGAAATAGGCTCTCTGGTCCCTCTATTGAACCTGATCAAGGAGCTACACAAGGACATTGGCGCCGCCACAATTCGACTGGGTGGCACTCTCTTTGACAGATTCCCCACAACTTCGGGTGTCAGACAGGGATATGTTTTTGCCCCTGACCTATTCTGTCCATTAGCTTCTTGACCGCCTCAGCGTGCATCAGGAGAGCATAGCTATTGATCAGTCAATCTTCACTGATCTCTTTTATGTGGATGACTTTGTCCTGCCTGTTTGGCACAGACAGCTATGTGCTGCAGAGCTCTCTTGAAATGTTAGACAGTGAAACGCCCTTCCTAGGCCTGTCTATATCCTGGGCCAAAACCAAAGTTCAGAGCCTCATTTCTGACATTAAAACTCATGGTCACACTTCGGAGGGCACCAACGAATCCATCTATCTCAGTAGCACATCATCCGATGGGCGCAGCTATCCCGATATGGCAAGGCGGATCGGACTAGCTGCGTCTGGTATGCACGACCTCAGATGTGTATGGAGTAATGGCAAAATCTCCCTTGCGTAAAAAATCCGCATCTACCAGTCCTATGTATCCCAGTCCTACCTTACAGCTTCGAAACTTGGACATTCCTTAAACATGACTTGTCGAGACTGCAAGCCTTCCACATGCACAACTAGTAGCATATCATGGGCATCTGATGGCATGACTACATCCGCAACATGGAAGTCTCTGCTAAAACAGACCTCCACATAATCTCAGAAACACTTGACTGACGCCGAGTTTCTTTGTTTAGTTATGTTGTACGGCTGGACCAGGAAACCCTGGCCCACAAGTTACTTCACAAGTCGTTTCTCAGCGCCAAATATCTTTCCCCGACCGGCTGGAGGCAGAGAAGAGACATTCCCCGTACAGTATGACTCCAGGAAATAGCATCCGCCTACCCTGCCCTGGAACCCCGCCACAGCTGTAGGTCATGAATGTGGCCGACCGACGCAATGGGCTTCAGACGACTAAGCGAACATTATTATTAGTGACCAGGATTACGCCAAGGTCCAGGTCTATCAGAACTGCGTTCTTGGCACTCTCATGCATGGAAGCGAGACTTGGAGCACTTACACTAAGCAGGAGCGGCGGCTTAATACCTTTCACATGAGGTGCCTATGAAGTATATTGAGGATTGGGTTGCAAGAGAGAGTGCCACATAATGTGATTTTACAGCGAGCATCTGCCGAAGACGGATGTGTCGGACCGAATGGTGCAAATATCGCAGTTAAGCTGTAAACTAGCGACACAACGCATTCTGCTCTCCGAACTACATCCTGCTACTTACAAAGCGCTGTTCAGGGCTTGGTAGTGGGAGATTGAGAACGAACGAAGAAGAAGACAGCGACCAAACACTCACAGCATGCACTTGCTGTTGAGCCAACGACGCCTCAATGGTCATGCCATGTTTACTGCATGGAAGATAAGAGGCTGCTTTATGGACATCTGGAATTGGAGCTAGAAGAATCGGCTGCCCCATACTCCGATTCAAGTATGTATTCAAGAGGGACATGAAGTCATGCAACATCCTATCCGAAAGCTGGGAAGTGATTGCTCAGGACCGAGCTGGTTGGAGATGGTCAGAAGAGGCATAGTGGCTGCAGAGAAAAGAGAAAGACTGAAGAGATCAGGGGACACCCCGGCTAGTCAGCATTCTCAGCATGATTTTATGATCTGTTGCAGCGACTGTCATTCACAGATTGACCTTTATAGCCATAGCAGACAGTGTTGAATCGCCAGAGACGGGGCTAGACAAAATTCACAGGGTGCTATGTGCACGGTCTACAACGACTGAGATGCTGATGATGATGAGTGATCAGGATTCTAGAAATTCAAGGACCTCTTTAGAAATTGTAGTAGTAGAGTTGAGAAATCTGTGATAGATGTTTTATTTTTCCATATAAATGATATAGAACTGTTATTTAACAGATGTGTAAATGTTTAGAAACATATTATATATGTCAAACAGGAAACACATATGAAAATAGGGAGATATAAGGCAAGAACCCTGCCGAAGACAGATGTGTTTGATCAAAAAGTGCAAATATTGCAGTCAAGCTGTAAACTAGCGACAATGCATTCTGTTCTCCGGACTACATCCTGCTACTTGCAAAACACTGTTCAGGGCTTGGTAGCGGGAGATTGAGAACGAATGAAGAAGAAGGCAACAATGTATCACTTTAATCAGACAAGTCCTTGACTAAAATCAATGTGGGAAAAACAGTTGCATGGTCAAAATAAATGTGGAGAACACAGAAAAGAGGAAGCCAAAGCAACCAGAACATTATGATGCAGTTAAAGGCTATGACCAATGACAGACATGCGTCGCAACAAAAGCTGCAGTCTTATGTTCAAGGTGAAATGTTTAGACACAAATTTTTTTTTAATGAACCAAATGATAAAATAATTCTACAACTACAGTTTGAGTCTTACTGGTGTGATCTGCCCACAGATTCCCACAGGTTCATGACGAGTGTAGCTGAAGTAGCTTCCATCTGGTAAGACAAGAAGATGCAGCAAACTTGATTAAGTAATTAACATGTGCCATATTGACCAGAGTGGTAACCAGGTTGAAAAGAATGGACCACTCTTCCAAGAAAGTTGCAAAAGGCAAATAAAGCGGGTTGTGCTAGGGGTTGGCAAACTCATAATGTAAAATAACATTGCTATCATAATCACTGCAAAAGTCCAGATACAGGCTTCCTGTAAAGAGACCAGCTGCACTTAAAACCTATGCTTCACATTGGAGCAAAAATTTGAGTAAATGCAAATGTTTTTAAACATGTTTCCTTAAAAGGTGTCAGCTGCAGTGGTGGTATATCCTTTACATTGCAGTGAAAAGGTGGATGAATAAATGCTGAACTAAGACAATTAATGTATTATGTATGACTCACTGATTATATATTCACCTTTCAAACTAAGTTATTAAAAAACATTTTTGTAACATACTTTAGGTTACATACAGACCCAGCTGCATTGACAAGTAAAACAAAATATTCCTGCCTGACACTGAAGTCGACTTTCCAGTAATTTATTCAAATTGATATACTAACTTAAATGTATGAAAAGTAAGTAATTATGAACATATAAAAAAACATTTTTGTTTTTAAAAAAGAGTAACAATGAAGTACAGAGAATATCATACCAACAGGAATGGTTCTGCCACAAATCTTGTCTGCCCAACCAGCATAATACCTGAACACACTAGCTGAATACAACACATCTCCAATTGAGCCATGAGGAGCAAAGGCCTTTCCATTGTCCAAGGTTTCCAGACTCTAGGAAATTCAAATAAATGAGAAGCATTCTCATTAATATATATAATTGTTGACACTTTATGCTAAATAACCAAAGTGAATAACAAACATACATGTAGAAGAGGACATGCCAACAATCAAAACGGCTAGAGGTTAAAGAAAGAAAATGGTGAAGGACAGAACATGCCTTCTGGAAGGATAAACCAGAGAGAGTAAATCCTCATGGCCGGTGTTGAAAAAGACAAATAAAATCAAACTGGTCAAAAAGAAAACAAGAAAGGAGTGACTACTGTAAAATGTATATAAAAGGCACAAAAGCTCACAATTCTGTTACTGTTTTTATTTTGTATCATAAAAATGATTCTGCCATAAACATTTTCTGCCACTTCAACATAATACCTGAAACACTAGCTGAAAACAATACACCTCTAATAGAACAATAGGGAGCGAGGTCTTCCTATTGTCCAAGGTCTTCAGGCTCTAGACAATTAAAATTAAGTATTCTCAATAATAGATACAGTTTCTTAGTACGTTTCACCTCACCTCAATGTTACTCTTCGCTTACTAAACCAATGGATAGTGTGACACTTACGCACAAATTATGCACTAAAGCTCTGCATATTTAGGGGCGATTGCAGCAGTCAACCCAACCGGAGTGCAATGCAAGGGCATACTTGTCATGTTTTTAGACTCCTTACTTTGACTTTCAGTACCACTGCAACCTCTCAATATTATATTTTACCATGTGAAACCTGTTTCTATTATAGTCTACGCGGCACTATAGTGGTTCTCATTGAAAGTCTGTAGAAGAAGACCCTGAAACACTAGATCAGACTTCTGACCAAGGGGACACGGGTTCAAAACCTCAGTATCACATTCGTTTTTTTTCCCTATCTGGGCAAAATATAAACCTAATCTGTACACTGTATAGAGACTGCAGGAGCATGCATCCTTTAATCTTCATTCATATTAAACACTCCCTGTGGAACTGAGGAATGGAATAAATGCTGTAATGATAGGCATAATATATAATTAACTGTCAAGGTAGTCTCTTAGCTGACGCTGCCATGAAGGAAGAAAACTTTATTATGGGGTGGGGTTACAGGTTCCCTTCCTCACTGCTTTACTTTCCCTAACTTACAGCAAAGTCAGGTATCTAATTTAAAGCTGGGTAAACTGTAACAACTCAGTCCCAAACCAGGCTCATTTTCTGTGAGAAACCAAGTACTCTAACCACTTTGTCAATCATACTCTGGATGTATTGTGACAGATTTAGTCTTTCCAGACAAATAGGGTCTCAGACTAGACAGTTTCTTAGTTTTGCCATAATTACGCCGCAAGCGTAGTTTTTTAAAGAATAACGAATAGAATTAGGGACGGGAGTTTCCCCAGATCCTGATCACACACGACGTCAGCAAATACAGCGACAGTGTGCAGAATAATCTAGGATGCACAAAAGCGGAAGACAGGAAAATGCAAGAAATGACGCCATCTTGAAATTAGGTCTGGTGTATGAAAATTAGTTTGATGGTTATAAAAACAAAAGCAAACCGGGAAAACGGGAGTTAGAGCGAGAACGTCGAAAGAGTGTGAAGAGTAGTTGAGAGCCAAGGACAGACTAATCCAACAAGATTTCAACATACTGTAGTTGACAATAGAGTTGCCATCCTCAGTTCATAGAAAAAAGGTAATAGATCTTTTTTCCATCAAAGCAATTAGAATTTTATCAGTCATCATAGATTCAACAGAAGCAGCCTAGATTTTGACAGCCACTACACTATAGAAGAGTGCAGCCTTTTTTCAAGATTCAGATTGGCTAAGAGATATAATTTTGTCATTCAGATTGGCTAAGAGATTTAATTTTGTCAGATTATTTGTAGTCAGTAAAAGCTATGTGACCCAACAGCCCCATATTCGATTTTTGTCAGAGCCAGCTTAGATTTCTACATCCACCACGCAGAAACAGAGCCATGGACGATCACCTGGGTTTAAGAACCAACACGAATCATCCATCTGTGGCAATCCACAACCAGTTCGTTAAGTTTTAGTTTGTTAATCAAATTTTAGTTCGTTAATCAAGTTTTAGTTCGTTAATCAAGGTTTCTATCTAGTTTAGCTTAGCTATAGTTTAGTTTCGTAATTACTTACATCGATCCAGATTGCTTTTCAGTGAAGAGTCATTTGAAAACAAGTAGTAATAAAGTTTCCATTGTATTGTGTTTTCTTTCAATTAGTGTCGAAGTTAATTTGTTTTTGAGTCGGGTGAAGTGTGAGTATAGGGTAGTGCAGACCCCTTTCACCATCTGCTATGGTATGTCAGCAAGCTGAATCCTACACTGCTTCAGAAAAATAAAACACTAGAAATAATTTTCAGATGCAAACTCTTATTTATTGAATACTTACAGCTATGTAGTTGATGTCTCTCTCAAGTAAGTCTGCAACTTTGTTCAGCAGTTGGCCTCTAGCACTGGCATCAAGGGTTCTGTATGGGGAGCCGAGAGCAAAGGCAGCTTGAGCAGCCGCAACAGCAATGTCAACATCAGCCTGGTGAAATAAGGATAATCACATGATTGCATCATTAAATTAGTAAGAGATGAGAAACAGTCTTCAGTGACTATGACTTTACATTCTTCTTCTTCACAGATGCGCCATCCACAGAGCTATAAAGAAGCAAAGACACTCATCAAACGATCCATTAGGACGGAATGGAGATACCAGCATAAAGAATACAAGCCAGAAATTACAGCATAGACAAACTTGACAGAGATGGGCAGACTTAAGGCTCACCGAGTCTTAGAGACACCGCCATATGTAATTGCAGAGCACCCAAGCAAACACCAGAACATATCTTGCAGGACTGCCCCACTTATGCAGACCAAAGAAAGGCAGTCTGGCCCGGGGGAGTGACCATGCTTGAAAAGTTGTGGGGGACTGGCGAAGACCTGAAACACACTGTCTCCTTCATGAACCTCACTGGGCTAGAAGCATAGCATTAGTTGATCGAAGAAAAAGTTGCACTGGATAAGCAATTCTAGGTTGGTGATGTCATTCGGCCAGAAAATTATATGAATTCTTAGAAAGGTTATGTGGAAAGATGACAATTTTGATATTTCTTTTTCTGTTACTCTAAAACACTCTCTACTATACAAAAGCACGCGGCTCTTGTATACTTTGATATTTGAGCCGTACTGTGAAGACCCCCCAGATGTTGTTTAAAGCTTGCAAAGGATATTCTGGCTTTGCTCATTCTGCTTTTGATGTCTTTGCCTGTTTCATCGTTTAGTCTGTCTGTGCATCTAAGGTATGTTAGTTGGTTGGTTATTGATCCAGTGGCCTATGGGCTCCTGCTCGCTAGTTCTTTATTTCATATCTTAGTTGGTGTGGGATTATATATATTTAGTCATGACTTCTGTCTTCTTCATATTAATGTTCAGCCCAACATGTTACCTATATATGCTTAAGCTTTCCTTTTTCGTAGATCTGTGTATTCCTGTGTAGCACAGAAAATAATGTCCATCTTATTCCTCTTGATGTGTCCTCTGTGGCCTGCGACATCCACGCAGTCAATGACAGTTAGGAAGGGAATGGTTGATAATATACATCCCTGTCATACTCTTGTTTAGACCTCAAAAGTTTATTGCTCTAATACTGCACGTAAGATTTTTATATAGACTTTTAATGATTAATACAATGTTAGATATGCCAAAAGATCTAAGTATCTTAAAATGGACTATCTTGATCTTTGCTGTTGAAGGCCTTTTCAAAATCAACATATTTTATGTAAACTGATTTCACATATTAGGACTTAAATAGTGGTTCTTATGCTGTGGTTTCTGATCTAGAAAGCACTTGTGCAGGGTCACAGACATTTAAAATTGTTTTATATGACATGGTAGGAAAAGTTACTTCTCTAGATGGCAACAAAAGAAAGAAGTGAATGGGAGAGTGGCTAAGGTAGTTGTCTTTCATAGTAAATGGACCGGCATTGATCCCCGGTTTCCACGCATGTAGGCCCATCCAGTTGTAAATAGGTACCTGACATAGGAAAGGGACCAGGTTACCCCATCTCAGAAAAAGCTGAGACCTAGTTCAATTAAATCTCTAAAACTTCATCCCCAATCATAGTACCTGTTTTAGTGCCACTATACCTTTTTACTAATATTCCATTACATTAGAATGCAGCATTATCATTAGAATGTAGTTTTCCTTTACCATTAGAATGTACAAAAAGCATTAACTTAAGCTATCTGTGATACAATGTACTTACATTCAACACAATGAAAGCTATAAAAACTTTAAAAAATAAAATTGTAATACCTCTACGTTGTATTACTTCCATGGTTGGGCAAAAAAATATAAACTAACACATGCAAAAACAATGTAGCTACTAACCTTGTCTGCCTCTTGAATATCAGCGATTTTCTCACCTGTTGCAGGGTTGATGGTTGGGAAGGTCTTCCCACTAATAGAATTCACAAACTCATTGTTGATGAATATCTGCAAGACAAAAATGATTCATTATCTTCTTCGTTCATTCTCAATCTCCAGCTACCAAACCCTGAAAAGGACTTTGCAAGTAGCAGAATGTAGTCCAGAGAATGGAATGCGATGTGTTATATATAGTTTAGTTCAACTGCGATATTTGCACCATTTGGTCCAACACATCTGACTTCCGCAGGCGACCGCGATATTAGCACCTTTTGGTCCAACACATCTGACTTCCGCAGGCATCTTTTCGTGCCGGATTGCCTTCCCTCTTCGATCCCTTCTACTTAGTCAGTCTGTTCTGTTGCAGCCTGTTATCCAGGATCAAGACGTGGAGGTATAGAAGGGTCTTGGCAGCTCTGGTTCGCTGGCCCTGATGCTTGCGGTCAGCTATGGGTCGCCAACTGCTGCAGCTCATGCGTTGCTCAGTGTCTTGATCCCTTAATTCATTAATAATCAGTGCCATTATTACTCAACAGGTAGACTACCCAAAAAAGGTGTGCTAGTGAAAGACTTTATTCTGGATAAGACCCACTTAAATACATTACGATAACTGGAGAACAATCATTTGTGAGGAAATTCCACTCATGACTTGTAGAAGGGTCAAATCATGTCAAACAACTATAAAAACAGGGAAACAAATAAAGTTGTTTAATATCATCATGAAAAACAGATAAGCTGGATGCAGAATAGTTTACATAACCATTGTTGTCTCAAGGTAATTAAAAACAAATATACACAAACAATGTAAATATTGACAGCCCAGGCTGTTCACTCAAATATTTGGCAGGATATGCTCAGCTATGATTTGTATGAGCACAGAGCATCTGTATGTTATTACACATACACAATTAATGCATAAATCAGGCTCTGCTTTTAATTGAAATGTAGACAACAATGGCTTTATTCAAGTTCAAACAACATTCATTTATGCTGCAAGGCATTCTATATCACTTGTGGAATAAAAGATTCACAATTCAAACAGTGATGCTAAATGCTGCTTTCTTGTGCACAAAGTTTCAAACAGGTAAAAAAAACACACACTGACTTGACATTACTTGCTGCACTGCTACCATCATTGGATGTAAAGCCTCTACCATTGGATGTAGTCTTCAATTCTTTTTAGTCACTTATGGTTTCTACAGTATGACGAACCCTTCTTTTATGTGAAATTGATATTCACTGAGTTTTTGATAAATGAGTACCACTGAGATCTTTACTATTATCCCTTATTTAGGTAAAATAAAATGTAGACAGCTTAAGAAAAACAGATTATATCATTCATTCACTCAGTTTTTACAAATATGATAGAAAATGCATTCCAAGGGAAGGAAAAAGTACTTGCGGTCTTTGTGGATATGGCAACAGATTTTGACAAGGTATGGAGAGAAGGACTCCTCCTAAAACTATTAAACAACAAAATAGAAGGGAGAATGTACAGCTGGATACAAGACTTCCTCCGATACAGAACAACAAGAGTAAAATTAGATGGATCACTGAGCCATAGAATAACTCTCCAACAAGGCGTACCCCAAGGAGGCGTCATCTCTCCTACCCTCTTTATCCTGTTCATAAACGACATAGCGAGAAAACTCACAAAGAAATTATCCAGTGCCCTACACGCTGACGTCTTCGCAATGTGGAGTGCTGCCAAAAAACTACCAACAGCTGAAAATAGAATGCAGACAGCACTGGACACTGTTGGAAAATGGGTTACAGATTGGGGATTGCAGATTAACATCTCAAAGACAGTTACAACATGCTTCTCCCTGTCCAACACCAAGGAAGTAACAAAACTTATCCTAAATGGCAAAGAGCTGCTACAAGAAAATACCCCTGTGTATCTCGGAGTTAAAATGGACAAAAGACTCACATGGAGGGAACACATACAGGAGATAGAACAAAAAGCAACCAGAAAACTATCCCTCATGAAAAAGCTGGCCGGAACAAGATGGGGTGCAAATAGCAACATCCTCAAAAATATATACACTGACACGGTCAGGCCAGTACTTGAATACGGCATGACAGCCTGGACCACAGCATCAAAAACAAACACGGAACACCTAACCAAAATTCAAAATTCAGGCTTCAGGATAATAACAGGAGGAATGAAGACTACACCAATCCAGAAAATGGAAACATATACAAATATAAGACCCCTGAATACTAGCCGGGAGGAAAGAGTGCTGACACAATGAAAAGATGCTATACATGTCTGATCATCCCATACATATCAAACTAAAACACCCAGTTAAAAATAGGTTAAAGAGAACCAGCTTCATTCATATATCAAACCACCTACACCAAAAATATGGAGAACTAATTCCCAACCAACCTGCAGAAATAGAAATGCTTATTAACTATGAAGAGCCAAGCTGCAACATAAACAACATCGAAATAAGTACAGAGATCCCAGGAATAAAAAGAAAAGACCAACACAGTGTCCACGAGCTGAAAATGTTTGCACAAACAATGATTGAGGAGAAATATAATACCTAGGAATGGACACAGGTGTACACAGATGGTTCAGCAGAGGGGGCAGGCCAAAATGAGGGAGGAGGCATATTCATAAGACACAAAAGAGGAAATGTAACAGAAATGGCCCTCCCAACAGGAAAGTTGTCCACAAACCTTAGAGCAGAATCGATGGCCCTACTGCGAGCACTGAGAATACTTCAAACAGAAAGGCAACGTCCAACAAAAATAGCTGTATTCACGGACTGCAGAGAACTATTAGAGACAATGCAAAAAACAAACAACAAACCACTGTTATCAGAAATCAGAACTGGGAAAACTCCAGAGATCCTCAACAATAGCGCTCCAGTGGATACCCTCCCATTACGGAATCATGGGAAATGAGAGAGCTGATGGTCTGGCAAAAGAGGGCAGCAAAAAGGCACAATTTAATCACTGAGTACCATACAGAGAAATCAAGAACATCATCAGAAATCAGTATATACACCAATGAAGAGAAGACAGAAACATAAGCAGTACACCAGACCCAATTCACTATCTCAAAAGAAATCAACAAACTACCTTATTTCGCCTGAGAACTGGACACTGCAGACTACTAGAACATCTATACCGATTGAAGATCTCACACACCGATGAGTGCCCATGTGGAACAGGATGCCAGAACCCTGAGCATACTCTACAAGAATGCCAAATCTATAGGGAAATGAGATGCCAGACCTGGCCAGAGGGTGCGGAGCTGAGACAAAAGCTGTGGGGCAGCCACTCCGACCTGGTGAAGACTACAGACTTCATCATGGCGACTGGCCTGCAGATATAGCATGACCAAAAGATCCTGAACGCAAAGAAGAAGAACAAATATGATTTGTAGTAGTAGTACGAAGTGCAGTAAAGTCAATGCTTGGGAACAGAGCAGAACAGAAGTCATCCTTAAACTATGACATATAGAGTCTTCACCCATGGAGTGTAGAGTCTTTCAACAACATGGTGTAGAGTCTTCTACCTTGGTATGCAGTCTTTGAGACTTTTTATTAAGGTTTATAGTTTCTACAAGATAAAGTGGCCGCCCACATGTCCAACCATCTTTCAACATGTCTGATATGTTAGTGTTAATATTCTTTGCTTTTTTTTAAGGGCTCCAGGAACACACAGGCATGAGTTGAATAATTAATAAACATTGGAACCTTAAAGGAACGACATGTATGAAAGGAGATTCTTTTTCTCCGTTATCACCTCTTCAAGCAGACCAGTCCTGTGAGATTTTCTACAGCTCTTTTTAGCTTCTTCCTGCTGTTCTTGTATCAGCTACCAGGTCTATTCTTCAACGTTGTTTTTATTTTTATTTGTCTCCTTTTTCCTGGGGATTTCATGACATGGAGAGCCAAGAAATGGAAACACAAGGAAAACATTGCTGCTCATAGCTCATTGGAACCAAGAAGACTTAACATAATGCAATGGGATGCATACGGATTATACTACAAAAACAGATACTGACAGTGAGACTTGTAGATGTGGTGTGAATAAAAGAAATGCACGAAAACCCCACCATAGATTCTCTGTCTGGGGATACCAGACAAGAACAGAGAAAGCAACTCCATTCCAGCTAAACAGAAGTACCTACAAATGAGGGAGCAGAATCCATCTGCCCAAGTGACTTCAACAGTCACTTAGAAAGATGGGGCTTCAAGGAAATCAACAACTTAACTTAACATCTTTATACTGGTTTAGAAGACCCTGCAGAGTCTGTATACAACCAGTTTAATTTATATCACCTTGCTCTAAAAGCTATGTGCATCTAATTTATTCTTAAATGCACTAACTGTCCCTGCCTCCACTACCTTCCCTGGCAATGCATTCCAAGCATTCACCACTCTCTGACTAAAAAAATATTTCCTAATATCTAATCTGGACCTCTCTTTAGTCAGCTTGTAGCTATAGCCTCTTGTTATTGTGGGTGGCTGTATTTAAAAAAACTTGTTATAGTCTAAAATCCAGTCTTCTGATCATCTTATAAACCTGTATTAAATCACCACAAATTCTTCTCTCTTCTAGACACTGTAGGGTGGTTTTTCTGAGTCTTTCCTCATAACTGTAATTCTGGAATCCTATTATCAGCTTTGTTGCTTTTTTTGTATTCTTTCCAGCATGTTTATATCCCCTCTATGATAAGGACTCCACACCTGTACACAATACTCCAATCTAGGTCTAACTAATGCTTTATACAGTTTGACTATCACTTCTTTGCACCTATGTTTAATATTTCTTTTTATCATACCTAACATTGCATTTGCCTTTTTTACTACCTTAACTTGCTCATTCACCTTACCTGTATGATCTATTATAACCCCTAGGTCCCTTTCCTTATCTATGATAAGAGGAGAGGAGGTTGAATTCTATTCTAATGGCTGCTCTACAGTTATGCCAAAATATGTTTATCTGCTTTATACATATTTGTTTTGTCCAAAACATGTTTGTTTATCTGTTAACTTGGTATTCATTACCTTTTTTAGTCTTTCAAGTATTAAATTTGTTAAAAACGTTATCTAACACTGACAAAAAGAATTATTCCTTTGTAATTTTTAGACTCTTGTACATCTATTGTCTTTGGTAGTTTAACCACAGAGCCTTCTGTCCATTCTTTTGAAATACTTTGTATATCTCACATAAATCTCATAAAATTGTCAAGCACATTGGTAGATGGTTCAGTATCTGCTTTAATAGCTTCTTCGGTATCACATCATGTCCTTCAGCTTTTCCATTATTTAGAAGGCTAACTGTTTTCTTGTTTAATCATTTTCATAGTTAGCTTTGAGGTCTATGAAGATAGATTAAGGCAAGCAAATACTCATCCATTAAACTATAATGCAAGCCCTTGACTGAAGAAGTGTAAGAGACATAAGATTGATTAAAGAAAATATAAGTTTGGTATAAATAAAGCTTTTAACGCAACAGTATGACAAAAATCCGTCCAAGTGTTGCCGAGCCTGAATGGGGAGCAAAGAATAGTAACACCATAACCTGGCATAAGATTTGACTAATGAGGATTGAGCATGGTGCTGGCTTCCACCCTGTAGATACTTTAAGCCACATAAACTTCAACAGATATAGACAGGTCAGCATCTGATGACTTGGCTTGTATGTGTTTAAGACCTATGCTCCACTGGGAGCAGAAAATATAATTGATTGATTGATGAGAAAAGTAAAAATCGCCCTGTGTGTACATGGGTTATACTGGCAAAGAACAAATAGGATCTGCGCCCCTCAATGCATGTTGTAAAAGATTACCACAGAGGGTTTTGCATGAGGCTAACTATTTCACTATGTAAAGCTAAATTGGTACAAAAAAATATTACTGTATGAGTGAGTACATACATTGTACTCACTCAAGCTTCTGGTAAGAAGCCTTCTACAGTGCTGCTGCTTCTACTTCTTCCTTTCTTTTTTTACTCGTCGGGAGTATAGAATCACCATTACAGTTGGCCTCCTTTAAGGAAGCCAGAATCAAAGCAATTTGCATGCTTTTGCAGTAATAATAATAATAATGTTCGCCTAGGCATCTAGGGCCTGTTGCATGAGTCGACCACTACCATGTCCAACTGCTGAAGTCTTTCAATGCTGAAGAAGAGATTGCTATCTGTTGGAGCCATGTAGAACGGGGGCGGCCCCTCTCGCCGTCCGTTGAGACCATTGCTACAGTTAGCTGACTTTTGCAGTGGTGGTTTCTATTGGAATTTATTTTACAATTTGAGGTCACTAGCTCTAGCACGATTCTATTTAGTCACCTTATATAACATGCATGAATGTACAGTGGTCCTATTCTTTTCTCTCCAGTAAGGTGACCCCAGGACTCCCTCTGGAATTGCTATGCTTTGTAAAGACAAAAATGGAAATGAGAATGGCAAAGCCAATATTTCAACAATTGTTATTGGTGGCTGAAAAACAACAGCTTATTCAGAACAATAATAATAATAATAGCTGTCCATCGTTGTCGATGAGGACCGCCGACATCATCCTTGTCACAGATTTCCCTGTTGGGTGTGGGTGCGCATGTGGCTGAACAGGCCAATGCGAGCACGAAAACATCTGATACATATCGGGCACACGAGATTTGTAGAAGGGGATGGTGTTCCCGCTGCTCTTAATTTCCACGTCTCGCGTCTGCTCTGGGCTTTCACAACACGGTCGTCTTCACCGGCAGCTACAACCGATTTGACTGCGCTTCTCCAGTCAGATCTGTTTTGCGCAAGACATTCCCAGGTGTCGATGTCTATCTGGCAACTTTTTAGTGAGTCCTTCAGACCGTCTTTAAAACGTTCCTTTGGGTGCCCTCTCTCGCGCCATCCCTCTCTCAGCTCGCTGTAGAGAAGCTTCTTTGGGAGCCGCTCGTCTGACATACGGACGAGGTGTCCGGCCCATCCTAGTCATGCTTTTTCTAGCAGTGCATGGATGCTGGGCATGTTAGCCCTCGAGAGAACCTCGATGTCAGTGACACGATCTTGCCATCGGATGTGGAATATTCGCCTCAGGCAACCTGTATGGAAGTGGTTTAACCTCCTTGCATGTCCAGAGTATACAGTCCAGCTTTCGCAAGCGTATAGTAGGGTTGGAATGATGGTTGCACGGTAGACTTTGAGTTTGGTCTTGACGCTGATGCCGCGACGTGCCCAGACCATCGAGAGCATTCTACCAAAGGCTGTGCTGGCCTTTGCTATTCTGCTTGTCACCTCATCGTCTAGGCTGACAGATCTCGACAGCGTGCTGCCCAGATATGTGAATTTGTCTACGGCATTCAACGTCTGCCCGCTTACTGTAGTCTCTGGTTTTGTGTACGGCATGCCTGGTGCTGGTTGGTACATGACCTCTGTTTTTTTGGCATTTATGGTCAGGCCAAAATTTTTGTATGCGGCAGAGAACTGGTCCATTCCAACCTGCATGTTCAGTTCTGAGTTGCTCATTAGAGCGCAGTCGTCAGCAAATACAAGTTCCCTGATTATGTCGCCAGCCACTTTGGTTTTGGCCTTCATTCTTCTGGAATTGAGTAATTTGCCATCTGTGCGGTACTTTATGGATATTCCAAGCTCCAATGATCTGAAGGCGTCTGTCATCGTGGCCGCGAACATCATGCTGAACAAAGTCGGGGCGAGTACACATCCTTGTTTTACTCTGTTTGATACTAGAAACGTTTTAGAGATTGCACCGCTGTCCAGTACACGAGCACACATGCCTTCATGTAGCTGTTTTACCATTGTTATGAACTTGTTGGGGCAGCCAAACTTAGACATTATCATCCACAGCCCTCCTCTGTTAACGGTATCAAATGACTTTGTCAAATCAATAAATGTGGTGTACAAGGCCTATTTTGTTCTCGACACTTCTCTTGTACTTGGCGAGCGGCAAAAATCATGTCCACTGTTCCTCTTCCGGCTCTGAATCCACATTGGCTTTCTGGGAGGTGGTGGCTTTGTTCAAGGTTTTTGTTGAGCATGTTTAGCAGTAAGCGAGCTAGGATCATGCCTGCTACGGAGAGTAGCGATATTCCACGATGATTGTCGCATTCCTGACGGTTGCCTTTTCTTTTGTACAGGTGAACGATTGAGGCGTCCTTTAGCTCCTGTGGAATTTTTCCTTCAGCCCACATGTGACAGAAGAGTTCAGTGATCCTTCTGGTGAGGGATGGGCCAGCTGTCTTATATACCTCTGCTGGTATTGCATCAGCTCCTGGAGCTTTTCCTATAGATAGTGAACTGATTGCCCTGTCGACTTCCTCCTCAGTAATGACTTCATCCAACGCCAGGTTCAGTTCCACCTGCGGCATTCGCCGGATGGCCTCTTCATTTATGGACGATGGGTGGTTTAGTATTTTGCAGAAGTGGTCTGCCCATCTGTCTAGAATCTGAACCGTATCTGTTAGCAGTACCCCATCCGCACTGCGAACTGGAGTATTACTAGAGGGCTGCGGGCCGTAGAGAGCTTTCAGTGCCTCGTAAAACCGTTTGGTGTCATGACGCTCGGCGAATATCTCAATTTCGTCAGCTCTTTTGCTGAGCCAGGAGTCTTGCATCTCTCTAAGCC
The DNA here is from genome assembly GCA_036924085.1 of Ariolimax columbianus. NCBI lineage: Eukaryota > Metazoa > Mollusca > Gastropoda > Stylommatophora > Arionidae > Ariolimax > Ariolimax columbianus. The sequence goes on from JAVGWX010000001.1 coordinate 11,121,127, forward strand.
TGGTCTGGACAGCTTTGCGAGCAGTATTGAAGGCAGCAACGGAGATGGTGTGTCCCTCTGGTATTGCCTGTGCGCTTCATGTTTTGCATCGAGAAGGCCCTGTATTTCCAGATCGTTCTCATCAAACCAGTCCTTATGCTTGCGCGTGAGTGGGCCAATGTGTTTAACAGCTGTATCGTAGAGTGTGTTTCTCAATGATGCCCAGTTCTCTTTTCGATGTCGTTCTTTTCAAAACGAAGCTCAGATAGTCTGATCTCAAGCTCTTCCTGGAAGCCTCCTCTCGTGGGTTCGTATTTCAGCTGAGAGACATTTAGCCTCCTCTGTAGCTTCTTTGCCTGGGGGCGCATTTTGGGCTGGATCTTGAAGTTTAGCTTGGCAATGACAAGTCGATGGTCGGTCCAACATTCTGCACTACGCATGCTCTTCATTACCATAGCATCCGCTCGATCCCTACGTCTGATGATAATGTAGTCAATGAGGTGCCAGTGGCTGGACCTTGGGTGCATCCATGTGGTTCTATTTCGGACAGGAAATCGGAAAGCTGTGTTTGTAATGAGTAGTTCATTTGCGGCACATGTTCTCAGAAGGAGCAGTCCGTTACTATTGCATTTTCCGATACCATGTCTGCCAATGGCCCCCTCCCAGCCTGTATGGTCTGTGCCAACCCTAGCGTTAAAATCACAGAGGATGACCAGTTTGTCAGATTTGGGGACTGCAGCGATGAGCTCCTCTAGGTCCTCATAAAACTTATCTTTTGTTTCCTGAGGATTTGTCATTTGTCATTCAGAACAATAATATAATACAAATGTAATTGAATGGTATTCAAGTCGCTTATAAAACATTTTTATAGGAAGGGAATATGTGGAAACTTTGATGCACTGAGATGTAAACAAAGAATGTTTAATCACAAAACAAGTATTTATCATCTGATCGTTGCCCCAAACAAACATATTTTATTTAAAACATTTTTTACCACTGATTTGTTTACCATAACAAACATTCTAGCAACTAATACCTAAGGCTGTTTGCAGTAGTGTTCTTACCTGGGTATACTTGATCTCCGGATTACGAATGGGTTTGAAGTCCATCATTACAGCAGGCAATCACAAATCTGGTACACTTATAAGATGTGGATATCTGGTGTTCAATAGGAATCACAACCGTTTGATTATTATGCCTTAAATTTTTAAAGGTTAAAAAGTTGTAAAATTTTAAAAGTTAAAATTATATGGAATAAGTGGGGAAGTTGCAGACTGGACTGAAAGTTGGTTAACGGGAAGAAGGCAGAGAGTGAGCATAAATAAGGAGTACTCTGAGTGGTGTGAAGTAAAATGTGGAGTGCCACAGGGCTCAGTTTTTGGACCAATCTTATTCTTGATATATATAAATGATTTGGACATTGATATAGGATCCATGATTTAAAAATTTGCGGACGACACAAAACTATGTAGGAGTGTCTCATCTATAGCATCATCTATTGGATATATTGAGGTCAGATTTAAATCAAATTTGACTGGTCTATAAGACGGCAAATGGAGTTTAATATAGATAAATTTACAGTCATCCATATGGGTAGATCCAATATGGAACATAATTACAGAATGGGTGAGAACAATATTAGAATGATAGATAAGGAAAGGGACCTAGGGGATATAATAGAGCATACAGGTAAAGTGAGTGAACAAGTCCAGGTAGCTGTGAAAAAGACAAATGCAATGTTAGGTATGATAAAAAGAAATATTAAACATAGGAGTAAGGAAGTGATTGTCAAACTGAATAAAGCATTGGTTAGACCTAGATTTGAGTAGTGTACAGGTGTGGAGTTCTTGTCGTAGAGGAGATATAAACATGCTGGAAAGAAGAGCGACAAAACTGATAGTGGGGTTCCAGAATTACAGTTATGAGGAAAGACTCAGATAAACCAGCCTACAGTGTCTAAAAAAGAGAAGAATTCAAAGTGACTTAATACAGGTTATAAGATATTCACAGGAAAGGTTAAATTTGACTAACAAGTTTTTTTCAAAATACAACCCCCAATGAGAACAAGAGGACATAGATACAAATTAACTAAAGAAAGGTCCAGATTGGATATTAGGAAATATTTTTTTAGTCAGAATGGTGAATGCTTGGAATGCATTGCCCCAGGAGGTAGTGAAAGCAGGGACAGTTAATGCATTTAAGAATAGATGGGATGCGCATAGTTTTTAGGGCAGGGTAATGCAAATGTAACTGGTTGTATACAGACTCTGATGAGTCTTCTAAACCTGTATAAAAATGTTAAGTTAATGTGAGAGAGAAAGAGAGAGAGAGAGAGAGAGAGAGAGAGAGAGAGAGAGAGAGAGAGAGAGCGGGGAGAAGAGACAAATTATGGTGAATAATGCAGAAATTTGTGGTAACTGAGCCAGACCTACAGGGTGTCCCCCTTGCTAATGACCGCTGGTTTTCCTGCATAGCTTTTAAACCAAGGAACTTACTTCATTCAAATTTGACATGAACATACATTGGTGTGTGAGAAGCATAATGAGCTCATAGCAAATGTTCTAAGTGTTTGTGATTAGGATTAAGGCATACCTGCACATGGTTTATGTTACGGAAGGTATTCATCAACCCTTCAGAAGTCACAGACCTAATTTCCTGCAGAATGTTTTCTTGTAGTTCCATGAGATTTCTTAACTTGTTGCTATATATACTTTCTCTTTCAGCATGCCCCATAGGAAGAAGTGAGGCGGGGTAAAGTCAGGTGACCTTGGTAGAAAAAGTCCCTTACAAATGACACAATCTTCAAAGTTTGAAGCAATTTAAGTCATGCTGACATTTGAGGTGTGGCATATATCTCTATAGTGCTGAAAATATTCAGTACAGAGTTCCTCATCATCCAACTAGTTCATACTATGTCCATGTCAAATTTTATTGAAATGTGTTCACTGGTATAAAAGGTATAATAGAAACCAGCTGCTGGCAACGTGTGGGACACCTTGTATTTATATTTTTGTCGACTATTTTTGAATTAAATCAAATGAAAAAACCCCACAAACTGACACAGTGACTCATGAGTGACATAGATTTACTGACATAGCTGTTAATGAAAGCTTAATTTTTTAACCAATGTGTCCATTTTAATTATCATTTGATCTAATTTGATTGATATAAACTGAGCTCCACTATATGCAGGTGGGGACTATATCGATCACGTCTTCACGAAGATAGAAAACTTAACTTAACTTAACGTCTTTATACTGGTTTAGAAGACTCTGCAGAGTCTGTATACAACCAGTTCCATTTACAACATCTTCCTCTAGAAGCTGTACGCATCCAATCTGTTCTTAAATGCATTGACCGTCCCAGCCTCCACCACCTCACTTGGCAATGCATTCCAAGCATTCACTACTCTCTGGCTAAAGAAATACTTCCTAATATCTAATCTGGACCTCTCCTTATTCAACTTGTAGCTGTGCCCTCTTGTCCTTGTTGGTAGTTGTACTTTAAAATACTTGTTATAGTCTACTTTATCCATTCCTCTGATCATCTTATACACCTGTATTAAGTCACCACGAATTCTTCTCTCTTCTAGACACTGAAGGCCAGTTCTTTTTAATCTTTCTTCATAACTGTAATTCTGGAATCCCACTATCAGCTTTGTCGCTCTTTTTTGTATTCTCTCCAGCATGTCTATATCCCCTCTCTGATAAGGACTCCACACCTGTACACAGTACTCCAATCTAGGTCTAACTAATGCTTTATACAGTTTGACTATCACTTCCTTGCTCCTATGTTTAATATTTCTTTTTATCATCCCTAACATTGCATTTGCCTTTTTTACTGCTACCTGAACTTGCTCCCTCACCTTACATGTATGATCTATTATAACCCTTAAGTCCCTTTCTTTATCTATCTTTCTAATATTGTTCTCTCCCATTCTGTAATTATGTTCCATATTGGATCTACCCATGTGGATGACTGTACATTTATCTACATTAAACTCCATTTGCCAGATTACAGACCATTCTCGAATTTTATCTAAATCCGACCTCAATATATCTACTTCTGCTTTAGATGAGACACTACTGCATAGTTTCGTGTCATCAGCAAATTTTGCAATCATGGATCCCATATCAATGTCCAAATCATTTATATATATCAAGAACAAAATTGGTCCCAAAACCGAGCCCTGTGGCACACCACTTTTCACTTCACACCACTCAGAGTACTCCTTATTTATGCCCACCCTCTGCCTTCTTCCCGTTAACCAATTTTCAATCCATTTGGCAACTTCCCCACCTATTCCATGTGATTTTAACTTTCGAAATAATCTTTGATGAGGTACTCTATCAAAGGCCTTTGCAAAGTATAGATAAATAACATCCACTGGCTCCCCTTTATCTAACATTTTAGTAACCTCCTCCATGAATTCTAATAAATTTGTTAAGCATGATCTCCCTCTAGTAAACCCATGCTGACTATTTCTAATTAGATTAAATTTGTCTAAATGCATTACAATGTTTTCTTTGATTATTGACTCTAACAATTTACAGACTATGCTCGTTAAACTCACAGGTCTATAGTTTGCTGGATCTGCCTTTTTGAATAAGGGGATCACTCCCGCATCTTTCCAATCCCGTGGAACAATCCCTTGTGCAAGTGATTGAGAACATAATATAGACAATGGTTTTGCTAATTGGTCTCTAATTTCAAACAGCAATTTTGGATGAATACCATCTTGACCTGGACATTTATCCACTTTCAAGCCCTCCAATTTTTTAAAAACCATTTCCTCTGTAATACAGATTGATCCTAATCCTGCTGTATCCATGTCTCTTTGAAAAATATCTACAGGCTCTGGGATCTTGGAGCAGTCCTCTTTTGTGTACACTGTGCCAAAGTAGTGATTGAGTAGATTTGCTGCCTCCCTATTTTCACTTATTTTTTTTCCTGTGCTGTCTATGAGAGGGCCTACTTTGTCCTTTGATCTTCGTTTATTTCTAACATAAGAGAAGAAGCTTTTACTATCAGTCTTGATCCTCTGAGAAAGTTTCTTTTCGAAGTCTATTTTTGCTGTTTTATTTGCTTTCTGAGATATGTTCTGCTTGTCCAAATATTTTAAATGTTTCTTTTGATTTACCTGCCTCTATATATTTTTTCCATGCTTTATTTTTAGCTCTTCTACATTTAACTACAATTTTAGTGATCCACTTTTTACGCTTGGGGTTTACTTCCCTATATGGAACACATTCCTCTTTTAGCGTTTCGAGAACTGCTTTAAAACTCACCCACTCCTGTTCAACATCTGTTCCTCTGACAATATCTTCCCAGATTATGTGGTTTGCTGCCTCTTTCATCCTCTTAACATCTGTCTTAGAGTAGTCATATGTTCGCGTGTTTATGTTCACTTCTTTCCCTGCAATAAGATCCCATCGGATGATTTGATGGTCACTTGAGCCAAACAGTTCCCCAACAGTAACGTTTTCAATCATATTTTCCTCTGTAGTAAAAATTAGGTCGAGTATGTTTTTGCCTCTGGTGGCTACTACTACATGTTGAATTTAAAAATTTTCAGTTATGCACTTAACAAAAGGTTTTGACTCTACAAGTGCTTCTGCCATATCCCATTTTATTTCTGGAAAGATGACACTCATATATTTACTCACAAAATGTCAATCTTTGATCTGAGTAACGTGCACTTTACTATTTAGTCTCTTAGATACTTACATGCAAAGTTTATTATACATTAAATTAATACTCATGATAATGGTTTCGCCAATGCATGATGATGCGAGCGTTGATTGCATTGGGTTATGTGTTGACGACAAACAAATTGAAACAAGCACAGTACTCCACATGCCCACGCAAACCACGACTACTGATATTGATATCATAGTGATATGGAATAATGAATTATCATAATTATATATCCATAATTATTATGGATCAAAATTGCTAAATTAATCAAGCATAATAAACTATGTTGACAATAAAGTTATTTTCGTTGTTCTGGACATAGCAAATCAATTAACATCGTGTACATTTGTGATGGTCCCAATGTTTGAATGAATGATTAATATTGCTGATGATCACAATAAACACAATAACTTGAATAACACGTACACGGTACACTAAAATATGACAAGTCCTCGCCTTCTAAACTTCTTATAGAAGCCCCTAAGGTAATATGCACGAATTGCCAAATATATCTAGTTCATAAGGCAGAATTAACTTGCAAGGACTATGGATTTACCAAATAATTTCAGCAACAATTCTTGACCTCCGTGTTTGCACTTAATACTCAGTGGGGGGGAAAATACTCAGCAGTCGTCCCGAGCCGTTTTGTGATAGTTGATGAATCGCCACTGAGCCCCTGGTAGTAGACGGCTTCAGGTCAAGGCCGGCAGACAACACATTGCGTCTAGTCCACAAGGCGACTTGTAAACTTGTTTGAATGTTTGCCTCACTAGTTTCTACTGGCCCAGACCGTAGTCCACTGGGCGATATCAGGACGCATAAACCAGTGCTTGGATGCATGTTTATGAGCGTTTATTGTACGCCAGTGTTATGTAGAAACAGTATATGTAAAAATAAATCCGCTTTCCCTACTGTCTCAATCTCAGTGTACTGGGTTTGAGCATTACCGGATGCAGGATTTATCCTACTTTTCCACAGTAGACAAGCGGTTTAACGTCTTTATACTGGCGTAGAAGACTGCATAGTCTGAACACAAACTAGTTTTTTTAAACTTCACTTGATCTAAAAATGTTGCGGAATCAATCTATTCTTGAATGCGTTAATTGACACTGCCTCTACTGTTTCATGTGACAATGCATTCCAAGCATTCACTCCTCTCTGACTAAAAAAATAGTTCCTATTTAAGTTGTTTTAAAAAAATTGAATTCATCTGGACCTTTCTTTAATTAATTTATAAATGTGCCCTTTTTTGTAGACGGTCGTACTTTTTTTTTTGTGAGTATGGAGATTGGAAGGAGTTGCAAGAGATGGGGTTTTGATCAGTATTTTTCACCTGACCTTGACTGGTCAGTATGTTTTTCTGATCGAACCTTAGTTACCTCTCCCCATATTGTCATAATGGCTGACGCCAAGACACGAATTTGACTGGAATTTATGTTTGGATGACGACTTCTGCCTGTATCCACATCACCACGTTGTATTTTTCCATTAGATTAGTTGTAAGTTAGTTTTGTGGTGTTTTCCATTCGAGTATTCTGACAAAGGTCTTCGCTCAGCTGTTCGAGTCGGGGTTTCGGTTACCATGTCATGTGAGTGTATTGTTTCTTATCGGCCCAGTGCAAACGTCTAAACTTAACGTGTTTTGAGCCCTTCACTTTGTTTGAAATCAGTGCCGGTATAAAGGACATGGATATTATTGGACACAGTACAATGGTGACAGCCGGTCAGTTTGGCTATACAGCACTGAACCTACTCGATATTACACATGTGCTGACCTACTTACACTGGGGCTGAAGTTACCTACCCCATCTCCGGTAAAACGGGAGGTCAAGTGTAGGCTTGCATTCAGAAGGCCGTCGATTACGGACTATGTATCCTCATACTATCAAGAACACAGCGTGAACGGTTGGAACGCATCCAGAATGAAGGTATGCGACTGGTTCTGGGCTGCACTAGAGATACCCCGATTGTGATGATGCGGTACATGTTGGTATTGTTATCGGTGATATCCAGACATAAACTGGCACAAGTCAAAGCCTATATGCATGTCACCACAGACACGCGGCACCCCCTGCACATACATCAATGGATCAAGAATCAGGAGAGGGTCGTCATGGCTGGCACAGGGTGAGACAACAATTGGGCACAACACTCAAGCTGAGACGATATCCAAAGGGGAAGAATGGGTCCACACTGGTGATAGAATGATAGAGTACCAGAGAGTCATCATAACCTTAGGCAAGGAATGCAGAGAACGGAACAACCAGAGAGCAGAGCACGAGGTAAACCAGCTGATAACTGAGAACACCCAGGAGACTGACTGTCATATACAGGGACGGATCAGTCGTGCGCAGTGGGACATCAGGCTGAGGTTTCTAGGCTAGAGTGAGAGGAGAGGTCGTTGCTGAGCGCAGTAGGGAATACATATCAACAACCTCCAGTATGTGAATGGAGACGGAAGCAGTGACCTCAGCACTGAAATGAACATCAGAGACTTCTATAACAAGGGCAGTCATCGTGACAGACGCGCAAGCCGTACTTCAGAAAGTACAGAAGGGATGGCTTAGGTACGAGTGGATAGCAGCTGTTGAGGCCTCAAACCTCAAGGCGTTAACATGGATCTACTGTCCTGCTCATGCTGGGGTTCAGGGCAATGAAAGAGCTGACATCATGGCTTCACAAGCTACAACCATGGGCACATTAGTGATGGATAGAAGTGACATTTTGAAATCAATCAATGACCGCCTGCTGAATGAGGACACCGCAATAGATGAAGCAGCAATCCACAGACTGCACAGTTTCGACATTAAACGAGGTTCGAGCGGAGTGGGGCGCACGAGAGGACAGCGCAGGAGAGTGTACAACCAGCGAGCTACAGGGACCATGAGCATCCATACCTTACGCCATTTGATGAGAAAGACTGAGCACCTATGGGTATGCCCGGAGTGCAGTGACGTCGATTCTTAGAAATAGAAAACAGAAATACATTATCGTGGAAGAACTTCCTCATAATTATTGACAACTAGATCAACCATTTCTGGGGAATGGAACGTGCTTTTATGAAGCTACACAAGATTACCTTGTTCAACTAGAGGGAATGTCCATCCCTAAATAAAAAGTCTGTAATAGCCTGAGAGGCAGAAAAACCTATTAAGGGCAATGGCTCTATGGGTGATACAGCAAAGTGTGTGGCACACATGGGGAGCATCCAGGACACTTAAGTGAAAGGCGGCCGACCCCCGTGGACGAGCTAGGGACCTCACCACGTATAACACACAGTTAGCAATGGAAGGACAGGTCTCACAAAATCTAAAAACCCGTAAGAGAAGGACTCGAGGAGAGTGGAATGTCCGTACACTTCACCTAGCCGGAAAACTTGACAATCTGATAACAGAGGCAGCTCATCAAACGCAGATTGAAGCGAAGGTAAATTAGATTAATATTATGAAGACTTTAAGCAGTTACTTAACACAGTGGTTTCAACAGATATACTAATTGTTATGGGCGACATGAATGCTAAGGTAAGAAAAGAGGAATATTTTTGTTAATTGTTTTTGTTTTTTTTGCGTTCGCCTTATTTCTCTAATCCCCACGGTGGTGTGCGTTGCACTGTGGTTTTCATGTTGCACTTGTCGGCCCAGTGCATCCGACTTCAGCATGCATTTTATGTAAGGGTCTGCTTCCTCTTGCATTTTCTAAGGGTTTGCTTCCCCGGGGTAACGGCCGGTGCTGTGATGGGGATCGAACCCAACACCTTCAAGTTGTGAGCCGTGCCACTTAACCACTAGGCCACGCCGTCTCCCCCCCCTTCCCGCCCCCCCCCGCGCCCCCCCCCACTCCTCAAGGAATATAAAACATTGTGGGAAAATATGCAATTGGAACAAAGAATGAAAGAGGAGGAAAGACTGATACAATTCTGAGAGGAAAACAGACTTAGTGCTTGAAACACTTTTTTTTAACATCATATTAGAAACGTAGATACATGGAGAAGCCCAGGTGATAGGACAAGCAATCAAATTGATTTTACTATGATCAGACACATATTAAGAAATATGGTTTAAAAAAAACCAAGACATACCCAGGAGCAGACATCAATTCAGACCACAATGCAGTTTGTATGAAAGTGCATATACAACTCAAAATCACAGAGTGTAGAGGGACAAAGACACTTAATAAAGACACGTCAGCGCTAAAACAACCAGATATACGGCAAAACTACCAGGTAGCAAAAAGAAGGTGTATGAACACTTACAATCAGAGGACAAAGAAGGAAACACAGAGCGGAGAATAAACACTAAATGAGAACGTATAAAAACCAATATCAGGTAGAAAATAAATCGTTGCCTGATAAAGAACTTAGGAAAAACCAAGAATGGATGACAGATGACATCTTAACTAAAATGGCAGATAGAAAGAAGGCTAAAAACACTCCTGCATATTCATCAATACACAAAGAGATACGTACAATGTGCAGACAGGCCAAAGAGCAGTGGTTAGAAGAACAATTGGAAGGTAAAAGAAGACATGGGACTAAAACGCAATACCAGAGAAATGCATATAGAAATACAGAAAACAACAAACAAGACACAGGTAAACCAGAGTTGGGGGTGAATCCGAGATAAGAATGGTATCATTTTAATGGATGAGAATGTCGTATCGAACAGTTGGGCGGAATATGCAAGGGGACTTTTTGAGGACAGTCGTGGAGCCAAACCATCAACATGATAATGAAGGACCCAGTATACTAAGATAAGAGGTAGAAAATGTGATAAAAACTATGAGGAAGGGAAAGCAACAGGGCCGGACTCGATAAACATAGAAATTATAACGGCCCTAGAGGAATTTGGTATAGATAAACGTATTGATCTGTGTAATGACATATACAATACTGGATGCATACCAACAGACCTGAAAACATCTACGTTTATAACACTTACGAAAAAACCGCATGCAACAGAATGTTCAGACTTTAGAACAATAAGTCTAATGAGTCATACAATTAAAATACTACTGAAGACAACAACAAAAGAGAGACTTTTGACCGGTAGTCCGGCAGTTGTATTTAACGGACACACATATGCTGTTTAAAGAATCTGTTATCTTTTAGTTTTCATATAATACAATTGACAGTGACAATATCATAACTTTAGAAGTTAATTTACGCAAATACGGGTAACGGTAACGATAGTTCATAAACTATTGAGCATAAGAAGCTAGTTTTAACTGCATTTCGGGTGTTTGTTTTTTGAACAGCTTCTGTTCTTCGTTCTATTTAAGTGGATTCGTCTCCTTTCTCTCACTATCTATCTCTCTCTCTCTCTTCCTCTTTGTTGTTTGTATTAGTATTGAAATTGTTCTGGTTTTCATTTTGTTCGCTGTGGTTTTTACCAATACCACCGCCGTGTTATCGTTCTACCATAACACATAAATAAAAAATGATTATTTATAAGCACATATCGTATCGTTTCATAAGCTGCTGCTCTATAGACAGCACTGAATACATTTAGTATTTCGGAGGAACCATAAAATAGTAGATGACTGTTATAAGTATTACGTTTTGTTCTATCAGTCACAGCAGACAATAAATACATTTTCGAATATATTAGAGAATCAAAGAATACATTCAACACACTTAACAAAACGTACCACCCATCTAAATTGAGAAACTTCTGATATAGCAAAGCACCGTAATATATCGACATCAATAAACGATTATCAATACAACAAATTCAACATTTTAAGTCTATTTAACGGCACCACCTACCCACCTAAATAAAATAATCACATAGTATATCTAAATCCATACAATTTTAAGTACAGCTTATCAAATAACAATCATCTTAATAGTAATGATATAAAGAACTAAACGGCAATAACTCTCAGCTCATCAACCGTCCACAACAGCCCGAAACACATACATACAAGTATCTATTGGACTATCTATCTATAAGCCATCATATTTGTAATTTACCTTTTCATTATTGAAGGTTAGATCGTGCCGCAAATCAAACTCGTAGAACCTCTTACAAACCCGGGAAAGTTAGGTATAAAACCCCTAAACATAACTGTGATAACAGTACAGGCTTCCTGGGTGAGCACAAGAAAATGCGTCATTCATATACAAATTCATTGGATATATGTGACCACACTCTACCTACACAGGGAGACATCATATTTGTAATTTACCTTTCACGTTATTGAAGGTTAGGTCGTGCCGACAATCATACTCTCGTAGAACCTCTTACAGATCGAAAAAGTTAGGTACACACATAAGGCATTTTTGTGGTTGGCTTTCAACTTATTTAATACACACAAACTGCCTACTATCTAAAGACAGTCAACCCTGTGAAGGAGAAATGGCAATCACAACTTCTAAAACCTCATTTGTTCTTGGGCAATCATTCTACGAAGCCTTCCTCCACGTTAACATCCCTGTTTAACCGCAAGAGTTTACCAAAACTGTATCTGCGCCCTTATCGAGGGTATGTGATAACAGTACAGGCTTCCTGGATGAGCACAAGAAAATACGTACTGCATATCCATATTAATTGGGCATCTGTGGCCACACTCTACCTACACAGGGAGACATCATATTTGTAATTTACCTTTTCCGTTATTGAAGGTTCGATCGTGCCGAAAATATTACTCTCGTAGAACCTTTTCCAAGCCCGAAAAGTTAGGTATGAAACCCCTAAACATAAGACATTTTTTGTATTTGGTTTTCAACTTATTTAATACACACAAACTGCCTACTATCTAAAGGAAGTCAACCCTGTGAAGGAGAAATGGAAATCACAACTTCTAAAACCTCTTTTGTTCTTGGGCAATCATACCCACGAAGCCTTCCTCCACGTTAACATCCCTGTTTAGCCGCAAGAGTTTACCAAAACTGTATCTGAGCCCTTATCGAGGGTATGTGATAACAGTACAGGCTTCCTGGGTGAGCACAAGAAAATGCGTAATTCAGCAAAATATTAATTGGGCATTTGTGACCACACTCTACCTACACAGGGAGACATCATATTTGTAATTTCCCTTTTCCGTTACTGCAGGTTAGATCGTGCCGAAAATATTACTCTCGTAGAACCTCTTCCAAGCCCGAAAAGTTAGGTATAAAACCCCTAATTATAAGACATTTTCGTGGTTGGTTTTCAACTTATTTCAAACACACAAACTGCCTACTATCTAAAGACAGTCAACCCTGGGAAGGAGAAATGGCAATCACAACTTCTAAAACCTCATTTGTTCTTGGGCAATCATACTACGAAGCCTTCCTCCACGTTAACATCCCTGTTTAGCCGCAAGAGTTTACCAAAACTGTATCTGTGCCCTTATCGAGGGTATGTGATAACAGTACAGGCTTCCTGGGTGAGCACAAGATAATGCGTCATTCATATACAAATTCATTGGATATCTGTGACCACACTCTACCTACACAGGGAGACATCATATTTGTAATTTGCCTTTTCCGTTGTTGAAGGTTAGGTCGTGCCAAAAATCATACTCTCGTAAATCCTCTTACAAGCACGGGAAAGCTTGGTATAAAACCCATAAACATAAGACATTTTCGTGGTTGGTTTTCACCTTCTTTAATACACACAAACTGCCTACTATCTAAAGGAAGTCAACCCTGTGAAGGAGAAATGTCAATCACAACTTCTAAAACCTCATTAGTTCTTGGGCAATCATACCCACAAAGCCTTCCTCCACGTTAACATCCCTGTTTAGCCGCAAGAGTTTACCAAAACTGTATCTGTGCCCTTATCGAGGGTTTGTGATAACAGTACAGGCTTCCTGGGTGAGCACAAGAATATGCGTAATGCATATACAAATTCATTGGACATCTGTGACCACACTCTACCTACACATGGTGACATCATATTTGTCATTTACCTTTATGAATAGTTGTGGGAGCAATTTCACTCGTCTTCGACTTAATAATTGGAATACATTACAAACTTCCTCTCAGATCTTTAAAGGCCATATTTTTTAATGGAGCGACATGTTCAATCACACAGATAATGCATGTCATGAGCCTCTTTCCAGTTCATTAACAAATAAAAACAAATATAAAATTAATTAATAAACTAAATATTAAAATATAATAATAATAATAAAAATTATACGCTCATATTCGCCTATACATTTAATTACAAATTTTAGATTAGAAATGTCGACTATTGACGGGAGGAGTGACAGTCATCCATTCCGAAGACACTTTTCCGCTCCCTGTGCTCTACTACTCATGAGGTAACCATCAACATTTCCACCTAAATTGAGCTACAAGAGTTCTAAACTGCATCTTGACCCTTATCGAGGGTATATGATCCCAGTTATGACGTCTGGAGGGATCACTGGAATTTTGTTCGTCTATACAACTATCCTATTTTGGGAATGTCTGAGCACACTCTATTCCCTCCCTACAAAGGAAGACAATCCTTTCACAACTCAGTATTAGCAATACCCTTTCAACATTTTTATAGAATGCCTTAGAACTTCAACATCTGTTTCATATCTACCCTCGGGCCTTATAACATACTAGTCAACATATTGCAACCACATAATACCAAGGCCTTCACGCATATAAACCCCTATTTGTGGGGCTAAGCCTTTAAGCGCGTAGATAAGAATATATAAAATACATAGCCTTGTCACAAAAAGACTCATAAAGATAAATGATAGGACACCGAGGTACAGTATCCGCATCTATGGATCCATGTTCGGGGTACAGCAATATCTTGTTAAGAACATTCTAATTTTTCTGCGTGTTTTCTTTTTATATTCCTCCATGAGATGACAGGAGCCGGCAGCAATCTCTGCTACAACCTCTTAAAGCAGCCATTCCACCCTCCTCCTCCGCTGTCCACTAAACCCACACACACCCTCCTCCAAATATCCAAGAAGACCATTCCACTCACAGTTATCTCCCGAGGGCACAATGTACAGTGCAACAAATTCAGGTTTTCCTTCAAGTGTCAAAGGATCTCTTCCACCTGGAGCGTTTATCAAAACAGAACTGCGCTGCCGTCACCAGAGAGGACAATGGACCCGAAGAAACACACCTAGCCGATCACAAGACGACAAATCGTTGAACCGCATGCCAAGCCAAGAATCATTTATTTTCATTATCCGATACTTCATTTTAATTACTTTCCTTTCTATATATTTTTGGCATCTTCATAATCATCCCATACCATAGATCACCTTTTATACATATCATCTCATTGCATCTTCACTATTTTTTGCATGTATATGATGATGATTTGAAAAAAAAAAAAAAAAAAAAAAAAAAAAAAAGGCACCGTGAGATGAGATACTTAAGATAATTCTACCCATTCCCCCTTTTTGGCACAACAATCACTGGAAAACGAACGTAAGACAGAACCTCCGAATCTGGACGAGAGTACCTTCAACACGGAAAAAAAAAAAAAAAAAAAAAATTATTATAAAAAAATTAATAAATAAAAAACAAAGGAAATCTGATTTGCCAACCACCGATTACTCACAGGAAGGATCCAAGCGAACCGCCAAATGACATGAAAACACTCCTGCAACACGGAAAACACTAGGTTAGGTACATACAGATACACACACGCATCCAAGCACTGGTTTATGCGTCCTGATATCGCCCAATGGACTACGGTCTGGGGTGGAAAATGGCGCGCCTCCGCCAGTAGAAACTAGTGGGGCAAACATCTAAGCAAAAAAAAAAAAAAAAAAAAAAAAGAGAGAATAAGAAGTAAAATAGAGAGGGAAGTTTCAGAAGAACAATTTGGTTTTCGAAAGTTTAATGGAACAAGGGAAGCAATTTTCTGTTTGCGAACTTTGACAGAAAAATATATAGACATACATAATGACATTCATATTTGCTTTATAGACTACCAGAAGACTTTTGACAGAGTAAAACATGAAAAATTAACTAAATGTTTCCAAGAAATAGGTCTAGATGGCAAAGACATAAGACTGTTCCGTAATCTGTACTGGGAACAAACTGGTACAGTAAAATCAGGAAAGCTTTGCTCTCCAAGTATAGATGTAAAAAGAGGAGTGAGACAGTCATGTGTATTATCCCTTGTCTTTGAAATATCTACACAGAACAAATATTCAAACAGATAGAGGGGATACCAGGGCTTGTCATTGGAGGAGTGGCAATGAACAATCTAAGATATGAGGATGATGTAGTTTTGATGGCAAAAAGTGAGCAAGAATTACAGAAGCTTGTGACAACAATATACACAATAAGTCAAGAATTTGGATTGGACATAAACATAAATAAAACAAAGACTATGATAATTTGGAAAAGTGACAAGAAATCATGTATGCAGATAAAACTAAAAGTTCAACTACTTGAACAGGAACAGAGTTTCTCCTATCTAGGTCATATAATAATGGAAGAAGGCAGCTGTGAAAAAGAAATCAGAAAGAGAATAATATGGCCAAGATGGTTTTCGACATATGCGACATATACTGACATCAAAAATGATAAATCAGAATTTGAAAATGAGAATTATCGGGTGTTATGTATACTCGTCACTACTTTATGGCGCAGAAACATGGACAATGAATATCAAGTTGGAAAAGAGTATTGAAGCCTTCGAAATGTGGGTATATAGAAGATTGGGTCGTATTACTTGGAAAGAGAAGAAAACAAATTTGGAGGTATTGGAAAAGTTGAGATGAAAAGAGAATTAATGACCAAAATCAGTGTTAAACAGTTACGTTATTTTGGTCATATAACAAGACATACCTTCTTGCTGAAGTCCATGCTGGAGAAAAGGGTGAAAGGCAGTCGTTCAAGAGGCAGACAACACTCCAAGTGGTTGGATACCATCAGGAGATGGGCTGAAAAAAGCCTCTCAGATTGCACAATTATGGAAAAAGAAAGAATACACTTGGGATCCATTGCAGCCGACCTTCGAACGTGGAGATGGCACCTGAGCTGAACTGAAATTCTAGGGGAGTAATGGTTTGAAACTAGTAAATGGTAGCCATTTTGAATTTGGTTTTCTTTTTTTGGGACTGACCCCACACATGTCCATCTTAATCTACAGGCCTGCTACTAAAATCGATTAAGGAAAACATAACTCTCACCGGAGGCGGTAGAACTGCACTTCCGTTCTATCTATATTTCAAAGTGTGCATTCAGATCTATTACTGAGGATTATTTTATAACTTAGCTCAACTCAACTTAACTTAATTATACTGGTTTAGAAGGC